>CP142459.1:62785833-63477500 GCA_038049695.1 Cinnamomum chago | reverse complement strand
GAGTCTAATAGCATCATTTCTGGCTGTATTTCTTGAAATACTGTGAAATTGTGGTTGACAGTATTCCTGGACCCATTTTTCAAAAAACTCATTTTCAACAAAACAAAATGGTAATTCGGATAATACAATCATTTTAACAAGATTTTGTCTACAACTTTGTGCATTAAAAGAAAAAAGACCTAAACTGCTATTACTACTACCACCACCACCACTAGTACTAGAAATTTGGGTCTGTGATCCAGGCTTCCCTGTTCCTGCATCAGCCGGCTTATGTAAGGCAAGACATTTTTGCATATGTCTTGTCAAATGGCCAGTACCCATTTTTGACGTGGCACCATAAATCTTACTACAAAATTTGCATTTTGCCTTTTCAACTGTTTTTCCATTTTCAATAATATCAAACCTTGTAAATATTTCCCAAACTGGTGAAGTTCTATTTCTCTTGGTTGATCTACGAGAACTTTGAGGAGGAAGTGGTGGTAAATCACCTACTTCATCTTCTAATTCAATAAAGTTTTCATGTTCCCCCCCTAAATTAACAGAAGAAGATTCTGTGGGAAGTCTTCTTGCCATATTTCAAAAAATAAACTTTATAAATAATAATAGTAATAGGCTCTAATAGCCTTCTTTTGTGATAATTAATATAAGAAAGGGGAGAAAATGAGAGTTAATATAATATAATATAAACTTATATATATGGAATCTCAAATTTAAATAATATAAATACCTCTAAATCTTTGAAGGCCCCTTTATCTTGTCTCTTGATGACTTGATGTTTGGCCTTCCAAAAACTTCTTAGAGAGAGTGAAAGAGTTGAATGCTTTGAGATTGAAGTAGAGAATGTATAAAGAGAATGAAAGAGTTGTGTAAATTGGTGAGGAATGAGAATGGGAGGGTTAAGGTATTTATAGACTTTGTAAAATGACAAATGACACAAAATACCCTTTATATGACCGTTTTATGGCTGTTGGGGGGGGGGTAAAAGTGACTTTTTTTTGAAAAAAAGTACTAAAAATCGTTGGGCGGGCCTGGCGGGCCGGGCTGGCGGGCTCGGGCCTGGCGTGCCCAGCGGGCTGATCCAGGCGTGCCCAGCGGGCTGGAGTTCCCAGCCCAGTGGGCTGGCGTGCCTGGCGGGCCCGGGCCTAGCGGGCCAACGGGCCCAGCGACCTTGGCCCAGCACGGCCCGTGTCTCGGGCCGTGCCTTGTGGGCCGGGCCGTTGACCGTGCCGGGCCGTGCCACGGGCCGTTGACCAGCGTGCTGGGCCGGGCCGAACCGGGCCGGCCCGGCCCATTTGACATCTCTACTCTGAGGTTCAGGTTTGCATCATCATATGCCTAAACTATCCACGAAATTGACAGAAGCCCGTGGCACAAGGGAAGTGTTAAGTAAATTTGCCTTCCGCTTCCTAACAACTTAAGCCTTTGGGATGTATTCGCTAGTCAGACTAAACATGGTATCAAAGCCATGCTAGGTCGCGAGTTCAAACCCCAGGGAGGCGTTACTCCCCCAGGTAATGTGGGTAGGCACATGTGGGTTGCAAATTCAATCGGCATCTAGTTCAAGGGGGGGTGTTAAGTAGATTTGTCTTCTGCTTTCTGATGTACTGGCTAGTCAGACTTAACAGGAAGGTGCTCGCTATTGCAAACTTGAGTTGTGGATTTGAGTCATGATACCAATTTAAAAACTAAATACATAAATAAGTAATCCACAAAAAGTAGCTTTAATGCATTATGCAACTCTCAAGAAATACAATGCGAGGAAACAAAAATCAAAAAGCAATCCTACATTAATAAGAATAAGTACACCATGACACATCACACATGCCCGGCCAAGGAGAAGTAAATCACATACAGGTAAAATGGAGTCAGCATTATCAAATATGATATAGTTTTACCTTAAAACAAAAATTATATAAAACAGTAGAGGAAGCTTAGAAATCCATCCATGCTAAAAATAATTAAAGTTACCTCAGCCAAGCTATCTGATATGCATGCTGCAACAGACGCCCAAGGCAGTAGATGAAGATCATATTCTTTGGCAGCAGCAGAAGCAAAAGAACCAATTTTGCTAGATGATGATGCCATTGCTTGCACTATGAAAAAGGTGTCAATCCTCTTTTCCAAATGAGTCCCAGAAAGTGCCTCACTTAAGAAGTCAAGGGAGAAGGAATCTAATTCATCATCAGCTGGTTGAACTGATTTAGAGAGTCTCAGAAGAGCCTGGCGATGCCAAACTGTATCGTTGTTTGGTACGTTGATGGAACAAGAATAAAGCTTCTGTGGCCCACTTGCATCCGTGTCCAATATGTACATTTCTACTGACATGATGTTTTTAAGAAAGAGCATCGCAAAAACGGCCTCCTTATAAAGTTGATCAAACATGGAAGAGATGTCATCTTCCAAGTACGCTTGCCTTGATAGCTTACTAACAGCTGCTTGATCTGCACTTCTCAAAGGGAAACGAAATAAAGTTCCAGTGAAAGGCCTTTTCATGTCACATCCAAAAGCACAATATGGAGAGAACTGGTCTTTGTAAACTGAGATGGCTGAAGAGCTAACATAATCAAGACGCTTCCCAGGATTTGCTGCAGTAACATTTGGAAGATATACGCCTTGAGGATCAAACAAGACTACATATTTGCCACTCACGAAAGATGGCAAATCCGTTAGGTGGTACACTGAATTGAAGCCAACCCTGGCAAAGCAAACCACCAATGCACGATAAGAACTAAAAAACATATACCATGCCTGTAACTGAAGGAGACAATTGCCATAGTCTAAGAAGCCAAGACCCAAGACTGTTGTACTTTGAAACTCTATCCTAAGAAAAAAGATCTAGTCCCGGCTGGCAGGCAGTAGTATTAGAGTGTTAGATGAAATGCACATAACCATAATCTGATTGAATTTTGTCTTTGCAAAGGCAGAAGAAAGGTAGTTAGGGTTCCCCAACTTCAAGCAGATAAATAAGAAGATATAGTAAAATATAGAAATGATAAGAACAAAGTTAATATGATAAATATTTAAATATAATATAATATATATTATAAGAAAAGCTCATTCAGGTTTTTTTTCTAAAGGAAAAAATTAAGTAACAACTAACAACACAAAGTTAACAACCTAAGATTCTTTAAACACAAGCTAGAGGCAACCTTCATACAACCTAAATAAAGTTTTCACAATATAATAATGCCTAAATGAGAGAGAGATGCAGCAAATCTACATAAAAATTCTATAATACATAAGCCAAAAGACCCTTGATCATCTCCGCTATTTCCTCCCTGGACCCTACGGTTATAGGCAGCAAAAAAAAAGGGGGCCCTAATGGTGATAAACTGCCTATGAACCTAGAAAAGTGGCATCAGATGAAGTTGTGGGAAGATTAAAAGGAAATTAGCCGCTCGCTAGTGTTAATTCTCAATGCTAAACATTTATGCTATAGACAGTTGAGATTTCAGGGCTACATCTTGACACAATTGCCTATATTACATTATTGTGAATAACCAATGGCTATTAATAAGGTACACCAAAGATGTCCACTCAAACTAAGAAACTTAATCTTAGCTATAGCAGGAAACTTAATCCATGATATTAGGAAACTCAAATAACACTCTCTGGATAAAAAATAAAAAATAAAACTCCTAATTTTAGTATAAGTAATATTAACACTCATTGAAAAGACTTCACAGTACAAGAGAACAATACTGAAAAGCCAAAAACAAAAGAAGCAGCAAAAATAGCAACAACAAAAACAAAAGCAGCAGCAAAAACCACCAAAAACAACAGCCACTAACAAGCCTCCCTATAAAAGAAACAACACAAGAGACAAGGGCTAGAATAGCCCGCAGCCATTAACCCTTAAAAGGAAGCACCACCTCCTTCCAACCACTAACATAAGATGAACTTAAGCTCAAAACTCCAAATAAACCCGTTTACCCAGAATTACAATTAAATCCCAATTTATCAACACTCCCCCTCAAGCAGATAACATAGAAACTATGTCCGACTTGAAGTTAACATCATATATCCGCTTCCATTTGCAACTGCCTTGATTAGGAATTTGTCCAGTTCCATCTTCAACAAATATCGCCTTTGATGGATCTTCAATCTGCTTTGAAACTTGACTGGTGAAGAAGGTAAAACTTCATATGCTCCATAGTGTAAACTACAACAGCTTTTTTTATTCATACTGCACCTTGGTTACTATGCAACATATGTCCAAATAGGTTGAATGCTCCACAGCATTCTCATACAAATATAAGGATGAGCATTCAGCCATAATTTACTGATTGCATGGATTCACTATAACAAGTAAATGTGGAGTCTCCATAAAGTTTTCTCCTCTTGACTTAATAATCTCATAAATTTAACTTTGTGATGGAAAAACAACCTGATATTGCAAATCCAAAATCCTGAATAATCTCACAATGCGCCACTCTAATTTGTTCACAATTAAATATAACCCCCTTTTTCTCCATTGATGTCTTCCCAAAATGTCCATTATGCTTTGTTGGCAGTCAATGTCTGTATGTAAAAGTCCGTCTTTGTCACATCCTGCTCTTTTTGAGTCTGTCTGAGCCAATCACATACTAGGTCGGATCTATCGCGATCTCTTCTAAAAACATATTGATCATGCAACTTGACAAACAGAACAAGATTGAGAGGCTTGATAAATGTATTAGATCTCTTTACGAGTACACAGGATTGATTTGCAAATACTACACATAAATAGATCCCCGGTCCTCACAAATAGCTTCAATGCAAACCATGAGTAAAAACAACACCTAAATCGTTACAAAATAAATAAATAAATAAATAAAAACACCTAAATCACATTTTGGATAACTCTGAACCTTAAAAAGATATTTTAAAATTAAAAAAAAAATGTTTTTAGTGGGTATGAGAACAATTTAGGTCTTAACCATAAGCTCTGATACCAAGTTGAAATTTTAGGACTAAATCTTGATTCTTGACACAATTACTTGATCTATATTATTGTGAATAGCCAATTGCTATTTATAAGGTACAACAAAGTTGACCACTCAAACTAGGAAACCTAATCATAGCTTCTTCTTTTATAACATAATTCATATATTATGAAACCCAATAAGTAACAACACTCTCGTAATAAAACCACAAAGCCCTGATTTTAGATTAATACAAACTTATTCTCAAAACTAGAAATAAACCCATTTACCAAAATTACAATTAAAACCTAGTTTCTCAACATAGACAGCATATCATCCTCATTACATCAGTTAGTCCACACAATGCCCATTTACTAACCCCAAGGGGTAGCTCAGTTGGCCTAGGACTACGGTTTGCACCCGGAGGTTGTGGATTCGAAACTGCTCTACCACACTAGGGCCACAGGGGAATTTTACCCGGCTTTCTCTCCTGGGCCCGTAGGGATTATTCTGGCCCAAAGGGCTAGGAACCCTACGTTATCAAAAAAAAAAAAACAATGCCCATTTACTTCACGTTTTTACTTTATATATAAGTGCCTATGGTAGATAACTTGTGCCAACTGAAATGATCTCCCAACATGCATTTTTCTTTTAAATAAGACATGCCATGTTATGTCAAGTAAGCACTTGAAACAATCTAAACACTACCAACATTCAGGCAAATCAAAATCACTGAAACATGATCACATCCTTGTCAAGAATTGGTTGCCATCAGTCATCCAAAATTATCCCGAACTCCAACACTAGCATTTCTATCAATAGTTGCAGCATAAACAAAAGGGGAAAAAACATACAATGAACAAAATTTAACGAAGAACTCAATCCATTTAACACATAACTATCAAAGAAAGATGAGAAGGTTCAGGCTGCGATCTTTGCTCTTGCAGGAGATAAAGCCCCAGGCCCAGATGGCTTTCCTTTGGCCTTCTTCCAGCGCTTTTGGGCTGATGTCAATGAGGAAATTATGGATTTTACGGAGCAGTTCTACTCAAGAGGGAAGCTCCTTAAAAGCTTGGGGGCGTTGTTCCTATCTCTTGTTCCTAAAAGAAAGGGAGAGCTTGGAATCAAAGACTACAGACCTATAAGTCTTATCAGGAGTATTTATAAGATCTTAGCGAAGGTGTTTGCCGGAAGAATTAAGAGGGTGTTGCCGAACATCATATCCAATGAGCAAGGAGCTTTTGTGAAGGGGACGCAAATTTTGGAAGGGGGTGCTTGTTGCTAACGAATGTTTGCATTCGATGGATCGAGAAAGGCTTCCAAGGCTGATTTTGTAAATTGGATTTGGAAAAGGCTTATGATAGAGTAGATTGGGATTTTTTGGACTATTTCCCGTTTCGAATGGGGTTTGTTGGAGCAAAATAGAGGAAATGGACTAAGGAATGCGTCTCGTCCACTTGCTTTTCAATCATAATCAATGGGTCGCCAAAAGGGTCCATTCTAGCAAAGAGGGGTATTAGACAAGGGGACTCCTTTTCCCCCTTTTTTTGTTATTGTGGCAGAGGCTTAAAGTAGGATGATTAAGGCTGTGGCCTCCAAAGACTTGATAAGTGGCTTCAAGGTGTGTGATAGCGTTCCTCCAACTTCTATTTTTCTGTTTGCGGATGACACTCTTATCTTTTGTGCAGCTAATGAAGATCATATACAAAATGTGAAAGCTACCCTATTGTGCTTTGAAGCAGTGTTGGGCTTAAAGATCAATTTCTTTAGGAGTGAACTAATTGGGATAAGAGTTGAGGACGCTTTGCTGACCCACTATGCGGATATTTTGGGGTGTAAGGTAGGTCACCTTTCTTCTTCTTATTTGGAACTTCTCCTCTGTCCAGGCTCAGTTAATAAATCTATGTGGAATCCAATTGTAGAGAGGGTGGAAAACAGGTTAGCTTTGTGGAAAGCCGGTTATCTCTCTATTGGAGGAAGGTTAGCTCTCACAAAATCAGTCTTATCTAACCTCCCAGTGTACTTCATGTCCTTATTTAAATGTCCAATCTCGGTCGTCAATCGTATAGAGAAGCTCCTAAGGGATTTTCTTTGGCATGGGAGATCTAATGGAAAGGAGTTTCACCTGGTGAATTGGGCTTCAGTTTGTAAACCAAAACTAGAAGGTGGATTGGGCATAAGGCCTTTTAGGGAGATGAATTGAGCCTTGCTAGGTATGTGACTATGGAGGCTTGGGAATGAATCTGAAGGGTTGTGGAGAGACATTATGCTAGCCAAATATGGTGGCTCGACGGATGGCTGGGATTTCCACTATACTTCCCACAGAAGTTCTAACATCTGGAAAGGAATTACTTCAATACAAAAAGACTAAAAAAAAATATTTGAAGTATCGGGTAGGCTCGGGGGAGAAGATTAGGTTTTGGCTTAATAGTTGGGTTGGAGAGAGACCATTGGCAACCCAATTTCCAAATTTGGTGAATTGTGCTATGGATAGGGAAGCTATGATTTCTAGTTACCTGGAAAGAATTGGATCTGGAAGCCATTTAATTTGGAGCCCTATCTTTAGAAGAAACCCGAAGGAGAATGAGGAGAGTCAGATGCAACTTCTTCTTAGTCTTCTAAGCTCGGTTTATATCCGTGGGGGACAAGGGATGAAAGAGTTTGGACTACCTCTGGTGACAGCAGTTTTTCAGTCACTTTTTATGCCTTTGTTAGATAGGATAGGGACAATTCCTGCTTTTGGAAGGCTATGGAAATTTAAAGCTCCACCTAAAATTTTGGTGTTTGGATGGTTAGCTATCCGAAACAGAATCCTAACTATCGATAATTTAAGGAGAAGAGGAATGGTTGTGGTGAATGCTTGTCCTTTGTGCCTCAAGGATGAGGAGTCTGCGGATCATCTTCTTCTTAGGTGCAAGTTTGCCTATAGGACATGGAGTGTGGTGTTGCGTTGGTTTGGTTGTAGCGGGGTCCTCCCAAACTCTCTTTCGAATCTTTTTGAAGCTTGGATTTGTCTGTCTCTGGCGCATGGGGGAAAAGAAATGTGGAAGCTGTCATTCTTGGTTGTTATAAGCATTATCTGGAAAGAGAGAAACGCAAGGTGATCGGGATTGCTTTGTGTGTGAATTCAATTACCGATAAGATAAAGCTTTCTGTAGCTCTTTCGGTGTCTATTATCCCAAATTTTCAAGGGATTCTGCTGGACCAAGTGTTGGTAAACTGGAAGAAAATTACCCTGTCTTATTGGATCCTCTTCCTTTCGGCTATTGGTTCTGTTTATCCTCTTTGGCTGTTTCCTTTCTGGGTGTTCTCTGTGAGCTTTTCCCTAAATCTCTCTTGTACTGATTGCTTTTCATTAATGAAGTTTACGGTTAAAAAAATACAATCAAAGAAAGAAAAAGAAGTAATCTTTAATTGGATTACCCAAAGCGGCCAGTCTTCCAAGTTTGCCCTTGCTTCTTACTGTCCCCAATCCTCGAAATGCTGGCGAAATCCTCCTCCGTGAACACGGCATTGTTATACGCGAGAAGCGCCGGGCCTTGCCACTGCGCCAGCTTCTCCGAGAGCAGCGAACGGACGCCGTGCGATCTGCGATCCAAGCACAAGCAGACCTTCGTCGCGCCGGCATCATCGGCATTCTGTATCAGCTCCTTCAGCACAGTCGTCCCCTCGGGGTAATTCACCAGCACCTCGCGGATTCTCCTTGTGAGATCGACTCTCTGGCCAAAATCCTCCAGCAGCAGAGGATCGATCGAAGAAGACTCCATTATTAAAAAAAAAAAAAACAACCTAGATTCGCAGAACGGACGACATTGACTGGTAGAAACCCTGGAAACAGATAGAGATGGAATCAAAGATGCAGTCTTTTTGGCAGTGGATTAGGGCACCGACAGGGTTCCTGATTCGGTCAGAAGAGATTGATTGGGGTTTGAAGGCGATGGAATGATCGCGCTTTCTTCGAAGTAGCTGTCGTGTTGAGGAGGGAGAGGATCTTCCCCGATTGGCGGGTCGGATTCCGAAAAAGAAAATGGCGTGGTCTGGCGACTACCATGAAATGGTAAGGCTGTTTGATATAAGAGATTGGGGACTTGGGCTTCGAAACCAAAGCTCATTGCAATGGGCAGCTGGCCGTTTATTTATTATGTATTTTATGAAAAGTTGCTATCACCAATCTACCTATCTATCTACCCTTATAAAAGAGAGGAAGATGATAGATGATAGATGATGTACTTTTTCACTACACACATGTCCAATAATATATAAGTTATAGGGCCCGCCCTTATATATATTTATTATGTATATGTATTTTATATATGGATAAAGATGGGACATAATGGAAATTTTCCAATTTCTATACCCTATTATAAAAGAGTGTATAAAAAAGAGAAAAATATGATGTATTTTTTTCACTATACACATGTCCAATAAAATGCAAGTTGTGGGCCCCACCTTTATATATATTTATTATGTATATGTATTTTATATATGGATAAAGATGGGGACATAATGGAAATTTTCTAATTTGTCTAAAATAGACTTTGGCTCAGACTTGGATTTAGAGGAGTTTTAAGGATCCGGATCAAGATGATCTACGAGACTAAAGTTTATGAATTAAAAATATCTACCCAACGGTACCATAATCTCAAAAATCTAAAATTACAAAAAAGCCCCCTAAATTATCTGAAAATTTGCTAACTACCCCCTACTATACCAAAATGAACCCGGATTCAGACCAAACTTGGCACACGCGATCCTAATAATTTTTTCAACCTCTTGTATTGAGTTGATGCTGATATTTTAAACGTAATAAAATTTTGTTATAATACATTCCAATAAATCGAGTAATTTTTCTTCAATTTCTTTGGTTTTTTTTAAGGTGGTGGAGAAAATAAAAGGAAAATGTGGATAAGATTGGAATTTATCTTAAATCAATATCTTAAATGTTGTTTTTTCCCCTCTTCTTTTTTCAATTTTCTTTTAACATTCTTCTTATTTAGATAGTACAAGATTTTCAATGTAGGAAATTTTGTGGGCATGAGGTTTTTCCTCTGTGAGTAATTGTGTAAGGAAGAACATGATGTTTTAACAAATTCTTCATTGACTCTAAACTTCTTTTGGAATGGAGGGAGTTTTCATATATGTAAGTAAGCACTGTCTACTGAAATTATTATTGTTTGATTGTGTCTTCTTCTTCAAAAAATTTTAATGTTGCAATAAAATTTTCATTCTAAGAAAAATGGGTGCAACCAGAGTTAAGAAAATGATGATGAAGAGTTGGTTTTTTTATTTCTCATTCTTGTTTGGGCCAAAGTTAGGCCCATTGATAGACTTCGTGCTTTGATCATTTTAATTATATGACTGTTTTATTTCTTGAATCTTAACTGCATGCTTCCAAATTGTGAGTGTTTCGTGTTTCTTTATGGTAAAACTTTGTATTTAGTTCTCACTCTATATTTGGAATATGAATTTGTGCATAGCATTTAAAATGTAAAATTGATACTGTTTTGTTATGTGAGATAGGAAAAAGAAAAAAGCAAACAGAAAGTGTCCTGATTAAGAAAAGCAAAGTAAACAATAACTAAATGGACGATGCTATAAGGCATTGAAAAGCTTTTCATTATCTGTCAGAATCTGTTTTCCTTCTCCATAGAGTCGAAGGGGACGGGGTTTTTTTTTAAACAGTACAGGTGCTATTATTCAAAAGGCCAGAAACATAATCTATATTTGTATAAGAATCTGACATTTTATTTTGTTTATTTTTCCTGTTTTAATTTATGGTAGTTAAAGTTTTACGCTTTAGATCAATGCCTCTTCAATCATCACCCTCCAAACCCCTCAAGAGTGGGATAAGACCAATAAGCATTCATTTGTGGTTCTCATTGAACCATTTTGTTCACTAATTTCCAAAATTTTATTCAATTGTTTTCTTTTTTGGTCTTTTGTAAAATTATTTGTGAGATATGGTGCAATTAAGAATCATTTCAAAGGAAAAATATTTCAAATTTGATCATTCAGAGGGTATTTTTAGTCTTACTTTGCACTATTTTGTCCATCCCGGTTAATAAACTAAGCCAATGTGAGAAAAATAAAAGATTTTTACTATGAACTATTTACTCCATTATGTGGTTCATGGTGTACATACTGCCTTTTGACTCTGAAAACTTAAATGCCATGTACTTTTTCAATAATAAACCTTGAACTAAGACGGGACAAAAATAAAAAAGAAAATGAATTGTGTATTTTATAATGAATGAAAAGAAAATGAATCAAGTGTATTTTACTTACTACCTTTTGGTGTTCAATACTTATAATTTTGTGGGCACTTTAAATACTTTGCCATCAGTTTAAAAGTCGCGACAAAATGTATTAGCTAGCTTGCTACTTTTGTTATTATTGGTGGTGGCCAATTGGTGGTTGTGTTATAATTCAAATATCAAATTGACTACACACGAGAGAATTAACATTCTTTTATTTATTTTTTACCTAAAACCATGCTAATTGTGCAAAAAGTTTTTATTTGTTTATTTAATTTTATTTTTATTTTTTGGAGGAACTAAAAAATACTTGAGTGATATTTGTATTTGAAATTTGATAGTTAAGAACATCAGAGGGCTCCGGGAGGTTTCCAGAATATATGAGATTATTTTCTTTGTACGGATGTAATCCTTTGTTATTATTTTTGAAATATTAACCCTTTAATCTTTTGTACACTAACCTTAAATATTTGTAATTTGATGTTCCTTCAGTTGTATATTATTTATTATGGCCTTTGAAAAAGGTACAAGGACCTCAAAAACTTATAAGCACATCCCATATATACAGGTACTTCATTTGCATTATTGCTTTATGTTTAGTTTTTTCTTTTTTATAAAAAAATAGCAACTAATAAAATATCATAAATAAGAAAGTGAAATGTACATACTTAAACTCATTTTATGTCCGCCCTGTTTTTTTATCTCTCTTAATGAAAGTTACCATTAAAAAAAGCTTTAAATATTATTTTCCCTTTTGCTTCATGTGTTTGTATTTTATTTAGTTAGAATAATTGAGTTTTCAATCTGACATAATAGTTGTATTGATCTTGATTTATACCCCTGTTGGAAGAGTAATCACAAGTTGCATAATGTGATGACTACTACTAAATATTGGTTCTCTTCTAATATTAGTGATTGCTAAAGATAATTCCACAAATGCAATTTAGTGGTAAGTCTTATAAATTGCTATCGTAAAATTGTTGTTGTTTAGTACAATTTTTAGTTTCTTAATATACAACTTTTGTGGATTTTTTTATTATAAAAGGGCATTTCAATGGCATGAATATATTTATTTATTATTGCTCTTACTCATGAATCTTAAATTGAAAAACTTTGATAATTTTCTAATGCATTTATTTCTTTCATCATTACAAGCCTCTTATCATTTTTCTTCTTGTTCTTGTTGTTATTTTCATAAATTTCAATGAAACGTCATGCCTTTCCTTAAAGGGAAAACGAGAATCTCATAGAAATTGCTTGTTATGCCAGCGTTACTATTAACTTCAGAGTCAATGAATGGAGTGGTCGTTTTAAGTGTAAACAACGAAAATAAGTATTTGATGCTGAGTTGCAACAAATCCAGTTTGTCTTTGTTCGTTTCGAATTTTTCTTACTTTGATTAGCACTCCCATCCCTTATACACAACAGAGCTGAAGAGTTGATTTAGAATACCTGGATTACATTTTTATGTATTTCTTAAGAAGAATATCCAATTCTTTTGGCAAAAATTTGCATTCGTAGTTTTTTTATTTTTGGTATTTTTTTCCCTATGTATATCTCTATTTGTGAGCTTTCATTTAACTGACTTCTATGATTACTTTGTATTATCCATTTTCTTACAGGGTATAAAATATAGCACTTTATATCAAGCAAAAGAAGATGCTAACTCTTGGAGAGATATTGCCTCTTTTTACGCGATAGTGGTCCGTCTTATAAAATAAAACAAAGCACATGTTAAATACTAATATTGATCAACAGGTGCTCTTCAAATATTACCCGTCAGAGTTCATATAATAGTTCCACCATTGTTGATCCCTGTCGTTTGAGGACAAGCCGGATTACTTCATTATTCTTGACAGTCAGTGTGAGATGTTATTATTCTTTGTAAGTTAAGACTAAAACCACCATCTTAGTTTTGTTATTATGACGTCCTTATGTAAGATATAATTAATTTTTTTCCATTAATAGAATTTGATTTTGTAGTGAACATATAATGTTCATGGTAATTGGTTAGAATAGTAAGCTCATCTGGTTCTTAGTTTTTATTTTTATTTTTTATAAAAATGCAGGTTATCAATTTGACTATGCTTTCGACTGGACCCCAACTTTAGTAGGTCAAGTCTACCAGGAAACTGATAAATCGACCTGACAAGTTAAACAAAGTAAATTAAAATTTCTTTTGTACACATTCATGATAAAATATTTAGAAATATGTGATTTATATCCTCAAAAGGTTATATAAATTTCATATAGATTGTTTTTTGAGATCTCATTTTTCTTACTATATCATTATTTTATTATTTTCAAATGTATAGAAAGAAAGTAGTGTCAGCTGTATTTGGACATTGCATGGGCCTTGCAATTTACAATCACTCATTTTCTGTTGAAATTTTATTTTTAAATGTATTGAAGCTTCTACTAAATTTTTTAAGAACTTTATTTTTTTAAGATTTTCTTAGTAAAACTATATATTCGGTGCACGTGCAGGGCTCCACTAGTTTTATTAAAAGGCAAAAGTTAGGTACAATTTAAGTTTACCCAATTTGGCAACTCTACTAATAGAGTGAAGTAAAAGTAAGTTAATTTTGAAAAAAGAATAAAATATAAGTGGGCTGTGACAATATTTTATTTTTAATTGTTTGTTATAAAATCTTTTTTACTTTTTATATGGGAAAGTGGAGTTTTTTTTTGTATTTTAGGGTCTGTTTATTTGCTAGAATTCCACAAATTCCTATATGGGGAATTTTTGAATTTCCAGACAAAGTGGAATTCTTGGATGCTCTTTTGGGCTGGAGCATCCAGGAATTCCACAAAAATGCATAGGAAGTGGAATTTCTAAATTCCCAACGGTCAAAAGAGACCTTTTATGTAGTTGGAATCCATAAATGTAAGTAAAGATTCATGGAATTTCTGGACATGGCGAATTCCTAGAAGAAATTCAACTAAAGAAACAGAACCTTAGTAGACAAAAAGGTGGTTTCTTTTTTATATATTTTTTTAAAAGATGGAGGGAGTTTTGAATTAAAATGCTTTTCATCTTGTCTGACAAATGAATGCTTTATTTGATTTTTACTATGTTAGTAAAATGTCAAAATGGCCTTGAAAAGTTCAATCCCCTTCTCAAGGAGGAAACAATCCCTCTTTTAACTCATAGACAAGGGACTGGGAGTTTTGCTTGACCCACAACCTCTGATGGTCTGATGCACATAAGGTATAATTGTGTTGCTCCATACTTTGACTCAAAATAAAATTTTCTGTCCCATGAATGCCATAAAATCACATAAAGAAATATTTTATGTGCGCTATATATTCCATAAAATGAGATTTCCCTTTTCATTAAAATTACATCACTATATATGCCTATAAAAGCAGGTAAGATCTTATTTAAATGCTTCCTATTCCCAATAAATCCGATTACTTTCATTGTGCTGAAAATGCAATGCTATGGTTTGAACTCAAGTTCTTTATATGGTTTCTAGGTTTGAGCAGTTTGGAGTAGCACACCTTGACTAAGGCTAGGAGTGCTCATGAACAGGGTTGGCCTGAGTCTAACCCGGGCCCAGGCGGATTTGGTCTGGGCTGAGGCCTAAGGTTTTAGTATTCGAGCCGGGATTGGATATTTACTTGGGTCGTTTAATAGATGTCCCGGGCTTAGGCTCCATTTATAAAATATTAATAGGGAAATGTAAAGCAAGGATTCCCACGATGGTACTTTCACATGCATCCAAACCAGTCAAAACCCTTATTTTAATAAAATTTTTGAGGTTGTTATATAGTTTCAATAAGCAGTAGCAAGACTGAGACATGCCTGCGCTTAGCAAGGACAGTATAATTTATAATATTAAGAATGATAAAACTTTTAATAGTGATTAGTCTAAATTATGTTGAGATCGTAAAAGTTACAATCGAAATTAAAACCTATAATAATAACATAAAATATAGCCGGTTAATTTCAAAATGAGAGTACTTTAATTTGTTTGAAATCAATTGAGTATTTTGCTTCAAGCATCCTTTTGAAATTAGAATAATAAATTCATAATAAAAAATAAATTTGATAACACCACAAAAATATAATAAAAAAATAAAAGTCCATAGACAATCCAATAATAAAAAAACAACTTATAGACAATCCAATAATAAAAAAACAACTTAGAAGAAACAAATAAACACATAGAAATTAAACCCAATGCCCAAAAACCAAAAATTAAAAAAAAAATCCATGAAAATCTATCACCACGAAAACTAAATGAACCTGTCACAAGCAAGAAAAATAATAAAACATACCTATGATAAAAAGTAAAAAAAAAAAAAGAATCATTAAGCTATTAGAAAATACAAAAAACATGAAAAAAAGTTTTAAGAAAGGGAAGACACGATCGTGTTGCAAAAATTACTGAAAATGCAGTTGTTAGAATCCTTATATTTCAGTCGCTCTCATTAATTTGAATTATGTGACTAAAAGGAAATTAAATAGTCAAGATCCAATTAAATCACATCTAAAATCGAAAACCATGATAAAATTGTATGAGCTAAGGGATGGAAGGTTAGGATGATAGAATCTTTAATATAGCATTACATAAGATTTACTTACCTATGGCATTATATAATAAAATCTAAATATGGATTGATTGATTAGAGACCGTGGATGGTCCGACTTTAGATTAAAAAAATATAAACATACATTGATTGATTAGAGACCGTCAAAGATATAATTAGATAAGAAAATCTAAACATGCATTAATTGTTTAGCGACTATGGAAGACTTGACTATTTAAAAGGAAACTCCTTTTAGATTGGCCTCTTTATATTAGATGGCTAAAATAAGAAATTTCTCTCGAATCACTAAAATCTCTCCCACAAGTCAAAATCGGGTTAAAATATCAATAGGATAAATAATTAAACAAATAAGCATTGTTACTTTTATATGTGTGTTTAATTAATAATTGTAGGTAATTATATTTGAATCATATTTTTGTTTATAAATAAGTTAAATCACACTTTAGCTTTTTTAAAACTTGTACTTTCTATTGATCATTTGGCCTCTGACATTAAGTATTATATATGACAACTTATAACCTACTGAAATAAAATGGGAAACAATTTAATTAGCTTTTGGATGATATTGTTCGTATTTTATAATTGAAACTAAAAAAGATGACTAAACACAGTTACAAATACGTATTGTTTACATTTAAATAGAGAAATTATCATTTAACAACTAAGATTATTTAGCCCAGGCACAAGGTCCAGTTTTACATATTTCTTGCAAGGGTCAGTTTTGATTATAGTAGGTTTCCTTGTTGGATTAATTACTTGCAAAACACATTATTTGTGCATAATTAAGGATGTAAAGGGGTACCCAATTCTCCGATTACCCAGAAGTTCTGACCCGTTAAAAACCGGGGCAGGGTCTTTATTTAGGCCCTGATAAGTAAATGGGTCCGGGTCCGATTCCACATTGGTTCGGACCCTTGGACCCGAGACCTGACATATTACCTCAAATTTAGAAAATATCTCCTAAAAACCATATTTTTTAATATCATTCTTGACCTAAACCCGGACTCGGACCCGGATCCAGACCCGTCCCATATATGGTTCTGGTTCCGATTCCGGATCCAAGAAACCGACTCTGGTTCTGGTCCGCCGACCCGTTTACAACCCTATGCATAATTAATCTCTTCAATCCACCAATGAGGCCCATTTTGAAATCCAAACTACTCAAGACCACATGTCTATACAAATGCCATCCTATTTATAAACATGTGGCATAAACTAAATAAGAGTAACATCTAGAGGCGGCAAAATGTGGCCCGACCCGTGAATCCAACACTGACCCGCCCGGTGTCTACATAACCCAACCGGCATAAAATACGGGCCGATCATGGGTTTGTTTATTTTTTTACCCGTAAAAAAAAAGGGTCAGATTAGGGTTGACCCATACAACCCTTACATAGTCTTTTATATTTATATGTACTTTCATAAGGAATTATTAGAGATAATGTAGGACGCAAACCTTTTTTTTTTTTTTTTTTTTTTTTGAGAATCCATGATTTAGATTGTGAGATAAAGCTTAGGATATCACGTAGATGTGACTTTTCCCTTCTCCAGTCCTTCCTAGCTTTTCCAAACCCTTGCCATGAAGAAACACAGGTTCAAGTTAACACGTGTTGGCCCTTCGTAACCTTGTTGCCAAACCATTCAATAGATACAAAGCTGCAACTCACTTTTAGTCTAAGGTATATATTGGACAGTCTGAAACTTTATTTCCATTGGAGATAGTTCCCATCGTTTGATTAATTATTTGATGAAAAAACATGATAATGAATATGCATATAAAATATATATATATTTTTTATTACAAAATCAATCCAGTGGTGGAAATGAACCAAATTGAGGTGAAATTTGGGGATATTATGTATTTTTGAAAGGACAAATCCACAAATGGGTCCCAATAAGCTGATGTGACTTATCCTAAGGCCAGAATTAAGGATTTTCTTTTAGATTTTTTTACAACCAACATTAAGCTTTCAAGAGAAAGAATTCACGTGCTCCCCTAGAACTCACCAAGGGCCTACCTACTGATGATCTCAATTGTTAAATTTGAATGGAATCGAATGCAATCTCCCATATAGGATATCCTCAAATTTTACTTCGAGAAATATCTAGCCCTACAGTAAGATTGAACAAATGAATGATAATGTAACTACAAGTTAGGATTGATACTGTATAAGATTGGGCTAATCATGTTATTAATAACGTGTTCAATGTTACAGCGGAAACAAATTATGTCAAAGTAAAATTTGAGGCTATGCCACTAGAGGGGAATAGTTTTGACCCACTTTCCCTTTTGCTTCTATACTCTTAGCCTTTACCCTTAGCATTGGCCACCACCAGTAGTTCCATTCTCCACCTTAGGACCCTTGGCGCTACAAGCTGGCTAGATAGCTCAGCTAGGGTCATATTTGTTGTGCTCATCAACACCCTCATAGCAGCCTGCCCAACGAGCATCCCCTGATCCGCAAATATCTCCTTTAAGTTTAATATAATATCGGATGCATGATTAATGTTATGCGAACTCCATGGTGAGTTTATACACATCCCACTTACGGGAAGCATGTAAGAGACCAACCACTCAACGCTCCATTTAATGAGCCATAGAAAATCCCAAATCCTTCCTACGGCCATTATTCAACGAAATTGATCACTTATAAAACACATGAACAAAATACATCAACGGTGCTGATATTCCCACATAGTCCCCAAGAGAACTTAAGGCTTGTCCTGATTAAGAGATAAGAAGGTCATTTACTCCATGGCCCAATCCTCCTTCAGATTTCCCAAAAAACGTGATTGCAGTTTTGCAAATTTGCAATCCCGCGTGAGTGCCCATAACTTCGTCCTAATCCAACTTACCCTGTGACAGATTTAGGACTAAATTTAGACCAAGCCCAAGATTCACATACACGCACCAGCCCCGCCTGTTTACAGACCAAGGGAGAGCGGAAGCCGTAACGGCTCGCCTCCCTTGGCAAAAAATAGCATGCACGCGGCTTAAGTGTATCTTCTCTTCTCTTCTCTTCCGTTTCCAATCCACCCACTTCTTCAACCCAGTCTTCCCATTTTCTCTCTACTTCCCTCAACATCGAGGAATTGAGGAGAAGAAGAAGAAGTGATTACTTTCCATGGAGGTATTGAAGTGAGAGAGAGAGAAAAGAGTGTTGATTCTGGAGAGCAACTGAATGTTTTTTTATCCCATCAGGTTTTCTATTCTGATTCTCTCTTGAGTCTCCTCATTTCCATTTTTTTTTGGGGGTTCTCTGGATATGTATAATCATTTATCTATCAATGTTTGATTTTTAAAACCATTTAGATGAAGTGGCAATCTTACTTTCTTCTTTGTTTTTCTTTTCAGAATTTCTTTCTCTGTGGATTAGGGTTTTTTTGGAGTAAAATTGTAGAAAAGAAAGATGTTGAATGAAGTAAGTTTTAGAGAAGTGATAATTCAAAATGAATTAAGTAAAGATTGATGAAGTGAGAATGTGAGATTGATGAAGATTGATAGTGCATGTTAACAATGAGAACAATGCAGAAATTGCAGCTGGATTTGACAATGAACTGAATGCTATATTTGTAATATGTAGTTGAAATGCTGCTCTCTGTGATCATAGATGGTTTATTGAGATCACAAAATGAAAATGAAAATGAAAATATATGCTTATATAAAAAGTGTATTTTAATTAGGGTGCTGAAAAATGATCTAGTGTGATTAATTTGAAAAATGGGGCAATCAGAAGTAAGGTGAAAAGAAGCAGGCTTTATCCTTTTATGGGTAGAATTTTAACATTTGCCTGAAAGTCATATTGCCTAACATAATGTATTGTATAGACATGATAAGGTAGGATGCTGAATTCCTTTCCTAACCAATAGAAAGGTGGGCTACCTTTCTACCATGGAAATGATGAGAATCACTTGGAGAATCTCAATTTGCCTTCAACTGCTTAAAATATATTCTAACCAATGAAACCATCTAATAATTAAGAAAATGAGAATTTATAATCAGGTCCTACAAATATGCGCTTCTCCATGAACTTGAACAAACAGTGGGATTCAACTATTCACAAGGAAATTAGAAACCTATTTGTGAGCACCATGAAACCCAACTCAAACTAGAGTTCTGACCCCATTTCATGAATCATTCGGCCTTCTTAACAAACCCCCCCTCTATTTGATAACATTCCATCAGATCACACTAGTCCTTTAAATCCAATTTGATTATGCAGTGGAACTGCAATGAATCCCAGAAAACCCATTTCCATACTCAGAAAAAGCAGATCTATTATAAAAAAAAAAATCCCTGCGAAAATCGCAACAATAGAAAATTAACACACACATATATATATATATATATATATAGAGAGAGAGAGAGAGAGAGAGAGAGAGAGAGAGAGAGAGAGAGAGAGAGAGAGAGAGAGAGAGAGAACCCTGTTCATGCTTCTAGCTTGCTAGGATAGTAGGGCGGAAAAATATGCTGCAACATGCATTCCATGATCCAGGCTATAATATAACATAATACTTTAAAATGTGTACTTTTTTAAAGATTAGGTCTCGTCCTCACTTGCAAAGCAATATTATGAGAAGGAAATGATAAAAAAATAACATTATTATTAACAAAAAAAAAAGCATTTTAAGAGCTACAATTATATTTCACCATAATTCTTTTATAATTAAACGCAGTTGTTATTCTCCAAATCAAGAGCTATAATAATAATAGGGACAAAAATATAAGTTATACTCCAAAATTAAGAATTGCAGTTATATTTCTACATAATTCCTTCATAATTAAAAGCAGCAGTGATTCTACAAAATTAAGAGCTGTAGTTATAGGGACAACAAATTTTCTCCAAAATTAAGAGCCATAGTTATAGGGATGAAATCAATTCAAAATTGATCGCCTGGTCAAACTTGGATTTTGGAAGTCTTTTACATAACATAATAATTACTTTTATAAAAAGATTCCCTGTATAATCTTTTGCAACTATTTTTGTTTTATATTTTTATTTTTCTATTGTTGTGTTTGGTGTTGATTTGCATAACTAATTGTTTTATTCAGTGTCCGTTAATTGCAGTGAAAATTGAATTTCATCTCTGCACATTTTGCAGGATTCTGATTGTTTCTTTCTTGTACTGGATAATGAATGCTTTCTTTAGGTGCTTTTTAATTGAAGCTAGTGATGGAGTGAGATCCAAGACCAGGACCTGTAGGACCTGATGGACCCGTTTGATGAGGTCCACATGTTTTCTAGATTAGTAGTGTTACTTTATTTACTTATTTCTAGAATAGTAGGTTGCTTAATTGTTTAGGAAGATTTCCTTCCTAATTTATATGTTGATTAGGATTAGCTATTTCCTTTATTGCTTATTTAGGAACAATGCTACTTTATATATAGAGAAGCTCCTTATTGACAGGTTCATGCTATATTTTTAATAAGATTTCAGATTTCAGATTTGTTCTGTGAGTTTCCCTTTCGGGTATTTTTCCCTAAGTGATCTTAGGGTTTTGAGTCTTAGGGCTCGATCTCACCGTCGAAGGTGTAGATCTTCACCGTGGCCTCCGGGCTACGCCATCTGCTAGCTAGCAAGCTTTTTTAGCAGCACGAGATACTACATGCAGAAATGCTAATTTCTGCTGGTTTTCCCCATTGATTGGTAGGAAAAGCAGCATGGGACTGCGCATGCATAAAATGATGGAAATCCAAACGTTGATCACAAGTATAGAACACAGGAAAATCTTTGGCGACTTGAGGAATCACTCACTGGCCATTGGATGAGGAGTAGAGTGCGTAGGAAAGTTTCTTGTTTCCAGATAAACCTCTCTCGGTGTGTTTGGATTTGTTTTAGAGTAGAAATGTAAGGCTCCCCCTAACTACATTTTGCAAAAAAGCAGGTGAAAAGTTTTCTATTTAATGGGGAAGAGAAAACATTATTTTCTATGGTGAAATTGATTTGTTTTATTATTAAAGAGTTACGGTTAACTATTTAATAATTAGTTTTTTGTTCAAGCAAAAATTTCAGAATGTTTAGTCCAGTACTAATTTTTTCCATTTAAATCCGAACATAGAGGAGAATCACAAGTAGAAAAGTGGTGAATCCTACAAGTCTTGAGCAAGTGTTTTGCTTGCAAATTAGTTCCAAGGAGTAGAGAGCTTTGATTGCTAATTATTTATTATTGAAGATTGGTTGAATGACAAAACTTTTTGCACATGCATTGATAAAAAATTCAGCAAGAATATAGTCTCAGAAGAAGTCATCAATACATTACAACTTCAACTTGAGACACATCCAAGTCCTTATCACATCGGATGGGCGAGTAACATTGAAGTCTTGATAAATAGAAAATGATCGGCGGGCATTAGATCTGGAAGCTATGAATACAACATGTGGCATGGTGTATTTCCAACTAATGTAACTCACATATTGTTGGGAAACCCATGGCTTAAGGAGCGAGATGCATATCATGATGAAGAGGCGTATACTTCTTCACTTTTAGAGGATGCGAACAACGTTGGAAATCTATAAATGTATTCTAAGCATTATTAAAGAATGACGAGAAAAAGAAAGAAGACGAGGTAGAAAAAAGTCATGGTTGAGTTAGAAAAGTCAAAGGACGTAACAGGAACATAGAAGGAAGCATTTGAAGTCGAAACCCGTCTGATTCAAATAAAAGATCAATGAAAGGATGAAGCCATTGAAGGGGCAGCAGAAGAAGTTGTCAAAGAGCAAAAGATCCAGGCACCATCATTGATCTTAACTCATCCTAGAAGCTGGAGTTTGAGTTCTCTCAAGCCGAGGAGAACTGATGCAGCCCAAGTGCATTTATAGGCCCAAATATGGCCCATTGTTAGCCAGCCCATTGTGCCGGACTTATAGTAGGCCAGCCTATCAGGCCAACCGTAAAGGGCCAGCCAATAGATGACTGATCCATTGGGCTTAACCCATGGATGGCCAATGCAATAACCTAACTATGCTTTCATTTTTAGCGCACAACTTTCTAACAAGCTTCTTAAATTTAGATAAGATCTAGCATGAAATGAATTAAGAATTTAAGATAACTGATTACATCAATCAAGATAATGGATTGATGTGTAATCAATGAAAGAGAGGATATTTAGCACCAAGAGATTGGCATGTAATCAATTCATGAAGGAAAAAGGAAAATCCTATCTAGGTCCTTAATGGCCAGGATTGACATTCCATCCTCTATAAATACCTTGTAATCTCTTATTTTGGATTAATGAAACATTCTCTAGTTCCCCCTCATTATGAGTAAGTGTTTCCTCTTGTGCGAAGACTCCTTGGGTTTCCAATGGTGATGACTCCAAAGGGCTGGGTATCTGTGGGGAATGTGTGAAGACTCTATCATCATTGGGTCCCATCAGTGTAATTGATTTTCTTCTTGTGATATACCATGTCTTCATTACATAACTCTAGCAAGTTTTTGTCACCCTTCAAGAAAGTGAGTACACATTTACATTATTTTTTTGATCGTTGAGTAAACACACCAACATTGTACTTGCACATCACTTCCCTTTGTAAACTTGTGAATATTATAGGGGTAATGGTGCTTGTGCATTTTTTCAAATGCAATTCATCCATGATAACTTGTGTTGTTTTTTGGTGCTCTCATTGCCAATCACAATCCTGTAAGATTTTACCTCGATCAACATTGCACAAGATGTTTTGGGAATTGCACTTTGAAGATGTTCCCATTGTTGATTGGTGTAGGTGTTATGATCATCGCTTCGGTTCATGAGTGTTTAGACTATCTACCCTTGCTTAACCTTTGCTTCCAAGATCTATGCAAATTTGTTTATTGATCTAATGCATTTTACGACAATTGAGGAATCTGATCGTGGAGAGCACGGCTTGTCCGAGACCATGCACGAATGGTTGTAAGTGCATATAAGAAAGTTGAAAATAAGGTTAAGTTCTTCTTGGGTCCCCAATTTTGGTGGACTACATAAAAAAGAAATCTCTTAAGAGATCTAACTTGCTTATCCAATATGTGTGAAACTCAGCCATCAATTTATCGATAACATCTATCTTAAGGAACAATGTTTTGCCTCAATATGATAAAATTATTAGCAACACCCTCTTGTGACATTAAATTTTGTTGGATGATGAGGTAAAGAACGTAAGGATGCATTTTAAAAAGGGAAATATGCCGAGCCTTAGTTTGCTTGATGCTGGACAGACCCATGATCCATGGGTTGACCCAATCCTTTGGGCCTAGTCCATAGGCTGGTTTAGGTTTAATATTTAATTTCTTTTAATGTTTGAATTATTTTGCAATTTTGGATTATCAATATAGGTTGTTAATTTTTTAATCTTAGCCATAGATTTATATTAGTGGCTGAGATTAGTCCTAGGGTTATTTTTTCCTATATAAGCATTGTAAAGTCTTTTGGCTTCTGATATTACTATCACTAAAAAAATTGAGTTTGCTTTCTTCTGTGATCTCTCCTGTGATGGGACTGGTAAAGCCATGAGTGTAAGCCTGAGATTTGGGTGTGAAGCCCCTTATCCTCTATCTCTACCATCTCTTCCCTTACCCATCCTGCATCTCCCCTCCGTTCCGCATCATTGCTAGTCTTATTTGAATTCATGTATTAGGAGATATGTGGTACCAGTTTGAGCAAGGATGCAATTTGGGATTGAGGCTATTTGTTGGCATTCCTTTAAAAAACTTTTACCTTGGATAATCTTAATAATGGAGGGTAGATTGATGTGGAGTTTTTACACACATCTTAAACCATGCCAATGAAGTTTTCACATTGAAATTCCCGAAGAGTCTTCACTCAAGCCTAAGAGAGAGGACTTATTTTACTAGAGAAAGATATTCCTTTGATTCGCGAAATACCCTTTATGAGCTTTATATATATTAGTAGGCATCATTCTTGGATCTTATTTAGAGATTAACCTTTTAAATTATAATAACCATTAATCTTTTCTACTAATTAGGAATTACACATTCAATTTATGCCCCTTTTGACAATTTGACTAAAACAAATTACTAAAAACAATAATAGAATCAAATGAATTCTCTAGGGATAACTTTCTCAAGTAGGATGATTGCAATTGGCATGTAAGATAACCATATCTTCTTGGGCCTTATTTGATTAATCCCTGAGGTGAGGGTACTTTTGGCCCATGGCCTTGGCACAGTCACGGAAAGCCAAATTCGATCGTTCGTGAGACCAAGACACCCGATCTTCCATCAAACAGAAAATCTACTCAAACAAGGAGAAAAGTAAAGATTCGCTTACAGTAGATCGTAAAAATCCACTATAGATCTTCAATCCAATGGGATATAGCTCAAACCAATGGGAGAAGAGATAGAAGATTGCACCCAAAAGGAATTTTATTGAAGAATAAAATATCATAAAACAAGCATAGGACTGGATGTCCCATATGCATGGTATTTATAATGTTTCCAGTACAATTAAAACCCTAAACTATTTTCAATCTTCACCATTCATCAAAATACTAAAAGTAATATGAAAAGCCTAAAGAAAAGAGTCCTAATAGAAAGAATAACCTAACAAACCAAAATAGGAAAGAGAATAGTTATTGAAAACTAAAGATGTGATGGACATCTTCTCTACTTGCTATCTTTGAACTTCCTCCTCCTGTAATACTCCTTGAATTAAAGAAGCCCTTCTCTCTTGGAATCTTAAAATGGAAATCTTCTATTTGTATGTTGCTTGATCTTGAAGTCATTGGGCATCCCACTCTAAGTGGTTTATGGATCCCACTCCGCGAAGCATGTTTTGAGGTGACATTGGTCCAACTTGTAGAGCATGTAATATCTTGTAGAACGGTGCGCCCATGGGACAATTATTCATGGTTGGGCTTTATGCAGGTTTAGTTCAAGCCCACTTCAAATAAAGAGATTTTAAGTCCCAATGTAGGCCCATTTAAAACCATGTTTGAGCCTTTATGCTTGATTAAGACACGATTAAGATGGATCAAAAGATTTTGTGTTCAATCAAATCGATCCAAATAAGCAAGGTCCTGATCAATTACATGATCCATTGGATTGCTGTGCTTTTGCATTAGGTTTGTACCACTTAAATGTTGCAAGATTGTTATCCCAATATTTTCTTGATCTGTCAATTTGTTGTGTAGTCTTTTTAATCCTTTCTTTCACTATTTTCCTCTTCACTCATGTTGTGTTTCTTTTGCATCTTGGTCTTTTCCTTTCAATTGACCTTCAACTCTTATCTTGGAAGTTGGTCATGAAAGGCTTATTCCTGAGGAGGGGTCAACCTTTGTGGCATAGTTATCAGAATCCTACGATTCGTATCGTGAATCCCGAAATCTTAAGGAAATCGATTCGTATCTATGCAGTGAATCCCATTTACAGATGAATCCTACGATTCAATACTCGTTTCATCGAATCTTATGATTTAAGTGATTCGGTTAAGCGAGAATAGCTATAACCAATAACTTAATATTAATAATCTTTTACCTTTTTTCTTTCTTTCTTTTATCGCTTTTATTTTTAAAAGGTTATTTAATAGTTAACAAAACCTCCTAAGAATTTTTTGCGGCTTTGATGAGGTTTTAAAGATGAATCAAGAACATGCATTTAATTAAAGCATTTGATTGTCTTTATGATGCTTGTTTATATCTTCTTCTTCTTTTTAATCTATTTTGGCCTTTTTTCTTCATGAATACTTTCTTAACTTACAGAGATATCCTACTATGTAAGATTGATGATTTGGACTTTATTTTTGTTTTTATTTTTTGATTTAAAGATAATAAAATATATATATTGATACCTTAAACTTATTTAACTATTTATAGCTACACATCATTTATATATATATATATTAATATATGTTATCATTTTCTTGTTATGATTGTATGATAGACTTTCTTGTTATTGTATTTATACTGCTATAAATGGGAAAATGGATGGGTATGAATAATTAATTTTTTCTTTTTCTTGTAATTTTTAATTATTTTTTCATTTTTATTAGAAAAATAAAAAATTCCTACGATTCATGATACGATTTGCGATTCGATTCGATTCATGGGTATGAACAATTTGCGATACGATTCCGATTTTGAAAACTATGCTTTGTGGAACTTGTTACCTTTGGTGATTGTGTGGGAAATTGGTGATGATTTGTGGTAGAGAGGAGTTTGGATTGGAGGGAGGGGGGGGGGAGGGCTGTGTTTAGGTTAGCTAAGGAATTGCGACCGTACTTGAGTACTTTTTGGACATGCATTTGGGATTGACGAGTGAGACTTAACATGTTTTTGATTTGAAACACAACGAGTTGGACCCGGGCTTAGGTCACATGTCCACTGGACATGCCGATTTATATTTTATTTGTATTTATCCTGTATATGCAACATATATGCCCACTAAAATAACATTAACATAAAACATATATTTGCTATATAAAAAGCATTTTTATGAGTTTCCAATATTTTTAATAATTTCATACTTGCCCTAAAGCTTGGACATGGACTTGGGTCGAGGTACCAATGGGCTTTAAGTGGGCATGCTCAGGTTTGCCCATTTCTTTGATGGTCAGAATCAAATTCGAGCTCTAGGGTCTATGTTGACTCGGACTTGAACTCCTCTAAGTGTAAATGGACTCGGGCTTGGACGATGGTGAGTCCAGCCTAAACCCAACCTCTCAATAGCCTTAATTTCATGGTTTAACTTAGATTTAAATAGAGAGTGGGCCAAAGGGGTATATTAGTAAGAAGATGAGTTGTGACAAAGAGCCCGGGGCACATTGAAGGTGCTCATTAGTGCAACCCTAAGGTTATGGGTTCTAGACATGTTCAAGGCGTGAGTTGCCCCAAAGAAAGAGGTGAATTGTGAATGTTGTGGCTCTTGAATAGGTTTGGTGGAAAGGAATTTAATTAGTACAATTTGGAACTTGAGACCATCATTAGTTTTTTTTGGGCCAAATCAGAGAGTTTGATGATATAGATGCTATCACATTGTTCGCTCACCTTTTCCTGGCCCTTCTAACTTGGATGTGATTCGGTTAATGTTTGTAATGTGAAAGGAGTATCACTACCTCTAGAGAATCACTTGTGCAATATCGGAGAGAGAGAAAGAGAGAGCTGCCCACTTGAGTCATTTGATCCTGGTCATGAGTTCCATAGTGCTCGTGTGATATGAGCAAATCTTTGTCAGAAAAATCAAAATTGACATCTCGCTCTCTCTGTGTCTCTCTCCATTTAGTGAAAAGGACGATGAAGTTGCTCATAGAGCAACATGGTTCCTTTGTGGCAAAATGTTAATTGTATCTCATTAAAAGATTTTTATCAATAAACCATATTTTCATTTATTTGTTTAATAACAACACATTTTGAAGCATTTGAATCCTCTACGACTGCCTTTATTATTGTTTCTCCTCGTAATTCAAGTAATGAAGTTGCTTTTTTGATGCAACCCCAGATATGCGAACGGGAAAATAGACCAATTCCATTAGGCTTTTGGATGAATCCATGAAGGATTCAATGATAGGGACCAAACTCATAATAGCCCTTGGCATAATTCCGTCCGGATTCCACAGTTCACGCAAGAGAATTCTCAAACCTGAGAAAAATCCACGATCATAAGGAAAACCACTCAAATCTTCATTCAATAATCAATAGTTGTCCTCTCTAATGGGGGTTACATACTTATATAGGATGGGATAAACGTTTCTTCCTAAGTTGAAATTCCCATACCAATTACATTACCTACTTTCTCTCCTAAACTCCCTTAAAATTAGAATTTTTCTTAAACAATCCAAATCAAATAAAACTCCTAATCTATATTACTAAGAGAATGTAGTCTCCCTTCGTTCAACCACAGGCCTCCAAGTGCTATCCCTCAATTCATAGCATACATGAATACATGTGTCATGATCATGATCTGCTCTCTCTCCACTCTCCACTCTCCTCTCTCCTCTAAACTAACATCCGTATAACTTCCTAAAAAAAAAAAAAGAAAAAAGGTCAGGCTTGATTTTGATACCGGGACCCAGGTGGGCCACCCGATGACCCATCTGATCCGTGGATCCGAAGGAGGACCCACGGGCAACCCAGTAGGTGGTGGACCAGTGCGAGGTGGGCCCTATCTCGCGGGACGTATATTTAGATGTCTTAGAAATCCAAACAATACAGTGATTCCCAAAAGGCTTGATTTTCTTACGTTGATACCGGGACCCAGGTGGGCCACCCGATGAATCATCTGATCCGTGGATCTTAAGGAGGACCCACGGGCAACCCAATAGGTGGTGGACCCATGCGAGGTGGGCACTTTTTGGCCCACCATTAAGCGTCTGATCAGATAGAGGGAGAGGACGTGTTTTAGATGTTTTAGAAATCCAAAGGGTACAGTGATTCTTAAAGGCTTGATTTTCTTGTGTTGATACCGGACCCAGGTGGGCCACCTGATGACGCATCTGATCTGTGGATCTGAAGGAGTACCCACGGGCGACCCAGTAGATGGTGGACCTGTGCGAGGTGTTTTAGATGTCTTAAAAATCCAAACAATACCGTGATTCCCAAAAGGCTTGATTTTCTTGCGTTGATACCGGGACCAATGTGGGCCACCCGATGACCCATCTGATTCGTGGATCCGGAGGATGACCCATGGGGGACCCAGTAGGTGGTGGACTTGTGCGAGGTGGGCCTTGTTTGGCCCACCATCCAGCGTCTGATCAGAGAGAGGGAGAGGACGTGTTTTAGACGTCTTAGACATCCAAATAGTACAGTGATTCCCAAAGGCTTGATTTTCTTGCGTTGATACCGGGACCCAGGTGGGCAACCCGATGACCCATATGATTTGTGGATCCAAAGGAGGACCCACGGGCGACCCAGTAGGTGGTCGACCCATGCGAGGTGGGCCACCAGAGTCTGATTAGAGAGAGGGAGAGGACGTGTTTTAGATGTCTTAGACATCCAAACACTACAGTGATTCCCAAAGGCTTGATTTTCTTGCGTTAATACCGGGACCCATGTGGGCCACCATATGACCCATATGATCCGTGGATCTGAAGAAGGACCCACAGGGGACCCAGTAGGTGGTGGACCCGTGCGAGGTGGGCCCAGTTTGGCCCACCATCTAGCGTCTGATCAGAGAGAGGGAGAGGACGTGTTTTAGATGTCTTAGACATCCAAACAGTACAATGATTCCCAAAGGCTTGATTTTCTTGCGTTGATACCGGGACCCAGGTGGGCCACTTGATCACCCATCTGATCCGTGGATCCAAATGAGGACCCACGGGGGATCCAGTAGGTGGTGGACCCGTGAATGGTGGGCACTGTTGGCCCACCATCCAGTGTCTAATCAGAGAGAGGGAGAGGACGTGTTTTAGATGCCTTATACATCCAAACAGTACAGTGATTCCCAAAGGTTTGATTTTCTTGCGTTGATACCGGGACCCAGGTGGGCCACCCGATGACCCATCTGATCCGTGGATCTGATGGAGGACCCACGTGCGACCTAGTAGGTGGTGGACCAGTGCAAGGTGGACCTTTTTTGGCCCACCAACCAGCGTCTGATCAGAAAGAAGGAGAGGACGTGTTTTAGATGTTTTAGAAATTCAAAGGATACAGTCATTCCCAAAGGCTTGATTTTCTTGCATTGATACTGGGACTCAGGTGGGCCACCCGATGACCCATCTAATCCGTGGATCCAAAGGAGGACCCAGTCTCGAAATCAAATTATCAACAAAAAATGACTCAACTGTTTACTAATTAAATTATTTAATAAAAATATATGTATGAGTCTGTGCATTTAGTTCTTCTGTGGTCCGTGCATAGCACGGGGTGTTACTAGTTAAATACTCCTAATCAAATGGTTGTCATGTTGGGCCTGTGAACTTGGCCCAATAGGCAGGCTGCATCATTTTGTCTCTGACAGTTTATATTTATATGCCTCCTTTGCGGGGTTCCCTTCTTAATTTTTATATAGGTCCTCACTTATGATCAATTCAATACCATCACATGTATCTACCCCCTATATTGATATTGACCCTAGTTTGACATTGATCTGGACATTAATCACTGTCAAATGTTATCACGATAAGTTTGCATGATGTACAACCAACAATTAAGTATTGAGGACCTATAACCAAGGGCTAGGATCTTTGGATCAACCTGATTGCACCCTGTGGCGGACCTAGGATTTTTTATTTGAGTGGTGGGAAATTTTTGCTAGATTTTGCAAGACATTTTCCGCATTAACAATTGCAACGGAGAAAATGCATTGCATTTAAATACACACGAAATATTTAATTGCATCAACTCACATACATTCTCTCATCGAAAGTTATCTCAACTCTAAAACAAAATTTTAACAATTGCCCTCAATGGTTCTTCATGTTTTCAACAAGCAAATTATATGTTGTGCAAAACAAAGTCCAAAAGCAAAAAAAGAAAAAGCAAAACTATCTTCAATAAAGGTTTGAAGAAACAAACAATGAAATAAACCCACTTTGCGAGAACAAGGAAAACCCATTAAAGACACCTTAATTTAGTAAAATCAAATTAACTTGCCCATGAAAATGAAATAACCATCACATTATAATCAAGACAAAGGAATCAACCCATCACATTACAATCAAGACAAAGGAATCAACCCAAATGGGCAAAATGAAATAAAAATTTCAAATCTTAATCAAGCCTAAACCCAATTAATGAAAAGACAACCAATCTGCTCATCTCATAAAAAAAGCTTAACCTTTAATTGCTATAAAAAGATTTAACAAAAAAAGAAGAAGAAAGAAATGGATGAGCAAAGCTATACCTCTTTTACTCGAGAAAGAGGGCCGGACGGAGAGAGGGAGCTGACGACAATGTTGTTGAGATTTGGGGGTTTTCTACGTTGTATAATGTAAATTTGGGGGTTTCCACTGCAGAGAGAGGGAGGAGAGAGATGGCTGGACAGAAAGAGGTAGTTGAGACACTGTTGCTGCCATTTCCGGAGAGGAAGCCTGATTGCCAACCAGAATCCGGAGCAAGAGGGGAGGAAGAAGTAGGAATTTGGTTTGGAGATTTTTTGGCGATTTGGGATGGGGGTTTGAATGAAATCAGTGAAGTCCTCAATATTAGGCTGAGGCTACACAGGTCATGGGGTGGTGTAGACTGGGGTTTGAATGGTTGCACGGCCCATGCCGCCCATGGACCTTTAAGAAAGTTTAAAAATTTACTAGGGGCGGCTGCACGCACATCCTATGACGTGGGTCTGCCCCTGATTGCACCTACCCCCTGTCCATATCAATTGTTGAATATGTACGTCACCGTCTCCCTCGATTTTTCATGCAAGTAGGTGGATCCATTGGAGGTGGGTGTTTTTTAAGGAAATCATACAACCAAGGCAGTCTGGGTCTCGAAGAAGTCTGGATCATATGATTTCTGAAATCAGAGAAATCATATGACCGCAGCTATAAACCCCTTGTGGAGCCATAACATGTAAAATCAAAACCACTAAAAATGGAAGTTCCCTTTTGTGTTGGACTAGATCAAATTTCACTCTAATAGGAGTGGACCCCCATCAGATTTATACAACAGCGGGTCTGCTTCTATTGGAGTGAAATTTGGTACACAGTACATATTGAACATTTATTTTGAGCATTTAAGATTTATGAAGTGCACCCCTCTGGTGGATTTATTGGTATGTAATGGGATTTCATTGATTGCTGGCATTTGACGATCCTGTTGCAAGTTATCACTAAGGATCAACTAAAAATATCTATTAAATACATTTTTCCTAAACTGGCTACTTATTAATCACATTAATATTTCCTATCAAAATTCACATCACCCCTCCTTATTAATTAGCAATACTTAAGTACGTTATTCATTACACATTTCCATTGATGAACATGTCTCTTATACAATTAGCCTACCCTTCTTATTTTTTTTTTATATTAATTAACTTGTACCTGATACAGTCGGATGATAAGCAGCAGAGCGGTTTTTTTGTGTGATGAGGAAAGGATGATACAGGTGCCTCATTACTCCAAAGATTGATGTTCTGGTTCAGGCTTGAGTGCCTATGAAGAATGGCAATAAATAAATATAATTTTTTTGCATTTTAAAGGTTTTCTATATTTTTACTTCTCTCTCTATAGTTTTCATTTTTTAATCTCTATTTTTCCTTTTTTCACCTTTTTTTACTTTTTTATCATTAAAATATTTTTATAGAATCTTCTATTTTTAACTTACTCATTTGCATTGTTTTAGTTACTGTAGCATCTGAGGATGCTATTACAGGTCCCAGGATTGACATAGGGTGGGATGAAACAAAATAAAAAGCCTTTTAGCTTGGTCTATAGTCACCTTGCAACTCTTTTTAAATTTCCCATGTTTGTTTTCCCATTCCCTTTATAAAAAAAACTATTTTCCTTCAATAAAATCTGATGAAACTTGTAGAGCAGATTATAGAGAATGACTTTTTATGCTTGAAAAATATGGCTGAATGGGTGCTTATGCCTCAATAGGCATGTGTGACACACTGACAGAACTACAAAGTAAATGAAAAAAACAAGGCATGTTTTTTTTTATTTTTTTATATTATTTATTATTCTAATGGGCAAACATGAGTTCTACTTCTGGCTGGGCTTTTGGAAACATTTTGTTTAGATATCTGTTGTTTCTTTTTTATACACACACACACACACAAGTAGTTATCAGGTGCGAACTGGCTGTGGGGCCTGCTGTTGGTTCATCCAAATGGACAAATAACCGGGACCCCCGTTAAATTGCACAGCTCCCATGGGTTTAACAATTAACACCCATCCAAATGGACTGGGCCCACGGATTGACTATGCACCAAATCTGAATGGACTATGAAGCCAATAAACTTGTGGGGCCCAGATGAAGATGATAGGATGATCAAATGGGCCCCAAACTTGGTAGGTAGATAGGTCCTGTCCCCAGACGGGCCCACATCCTAGCGAGCATGTAGCTCCAGTGCGCGCGTCACACACTGGATGACTAATATACACACATACATACATACATACATACATATTGAACATCAATAGTGGCCTGTTGTCCTCAGCCGACACAAGCAATCAGTTAAGTTCTGAAATAAATTAGCTTTGTTTTAAAACGTTGTTTTCAATATATATTTGCATGTTTTATCATTGACATGTACATGCATGCATTAGCAAAGCTACAGTTTGCTTATTCTGTAAACTGCATCTATTTTCCATTTACCATTTTCTTGATGCACAATTTTATTATTAATATAATGTGCTTTTGTCTGTATATGTTTTAAATTTAATCAGCTGATTATAAGTTTATAGTTTTGCTGAATGTAGTCTCTTGACATGTTTTTCTATTTGTTAATTGATTAAATTTGCAGGTTTATTATTTCAAAAGAAAAGGGTCGGTCTCAATGAGTGGAAAATGCAGAAATGTTTTTCAGTCATTCAATAGGAGCATCTAATTAATAACATATGAGCTTTTATTAAAGGATGCTAACTAACCTGTTACCCGAAGAACTTAATCTGAAAAATTTATGTATGGACCTTTTTTTTAAAATCGGGTTTGCATTTGGGTCCATGGGTTGGTCCTAATTGATAATACTTGAATTTTATACATAGAAATATAAATAAATTCTTTCACTACACATGCCACTTGCTTCACTGGCAAGCTTTTTCTTCCTTTACGAAAGTTTCCACCTTAGTCTTTCCCATGATAGGGCAGTCAGTGCCTTACCCCTTCTTCCCCAGTGGGTTGGCAATGCTTGTTTCCCCCACTCCTTTACAGTATAAATATGGTCTACATATAACTGAAAATAGCATTTCATGCTGGAGTTCAGTCTGGAGTCAGATCCTGGTATAACAGTTATAAGAAGTATGGGTTGAAGTTGAACGATCGAAGTACACGATGGACTCCACTTGTTTATAGCCTTCCCTGTCTTAAATGAGTTATTGCTTTGGTTTTGGACCCTTTTTTTTTAATGGTAATTTGAGATTATGGTTTTTCTTTTTAATGGTCTTTACTAGATATATTTTGTGCGGATTAAGAATCTTTCTCATTCTTGAAGTGTCTACATGGACAGGCACAGCAAAAGATGCAGTTTGCTCTTCGGAAAAACAGTACTAATAACAGAAAGGTTGCAGATGGAGGAATCAGTACTCCAAAAAAAACTTTTTTGCAGAATAACCGCAAACTTGAACTTGATAGAGAGGTAATGTTTATTTTTGTTGTGGTTTATCAGCTGAAAATTAAAGTTTCTCAAATTGGTTCATATAATTTTGTTGAGTGCATTACTTCCATCCATCATCATCATTCTTGTCATTGTCATTGCTATTTATGGTGGTTCACACTTCTTTCTCCAGGACTCTGAATTGTCTTCCTGCAATTTGAGGAATTCTGATCAAAGGTAATGTGGTTAGATTGAGAGGTCCGTAGGATACTTCTAAATCAGGGTTTCATATATATGGATTTTAGTTTACATTTCATGGTTTGTGAGCAGTGGTTTGATTCATGTGAGTGATCCGGTGTCGCCGGGTGTAGGATGAGATAGTTCTTTTTCTTGGATCACTTGCATGAGACAACAGTTCTTTTACATTTACAAGTGGCGTCAGGCTTTGATCTAAGAGTCAAGACTTTGATAATGATGGTCCCACATCCCAATCCCAATCAATTTGTAATCTGGATATTAAATTTTGAGAATCTTGGCCACAGTTTTAAGAGGAATTTAGTTTTTTCAACTCCTTGAGAACTGAGTCATGAACCAAAGTAAGGTAGATTGTTGGATATGGTGACCCATGACCAAGTTCTGTGACCCTGGTCATGGAACTCAGAGTGGCACAGTGATCTTGGTAACCCTGCTTGATGTAGTTTAAAATTGTGGTGAATTTGAGCTTAAGCGACCTGCAGTTTGTGCTTGGGTGACATGAAGACCTATAGTCCCATACTCAATCATGCCATTTTTTATGGATAAAACTTGGATCTATTTTCTTAGAAGACCCCACTATATTGTTTTTTGTCAATAAACTCATTCTGCAAAAAAACATGTTTCCACTATTAGTTTGACCTATTTTGGATAATTAGACATCAACATTGTTCACCAAAGCCTTGTCCCATTTCCCAAGGGTCAGTGAAGTGATGTTGGATCTTTAAATCGTTTGTAAAATCTAAAATGCAAAAAGTTTTTGAACTTGGTGAAGAGTTAGGCTGTTACTCGACAATTACTCTCATGAGCTATTCATTTATCAGGTGTGTTATTTTCACATTGGTTGCGGATGAACTTGGTGCATGCTGGAGAGTTCTTGCACCATTTATTATTCCTCTGCGAGGAACTGATCAGAGAAACCATTTGGAGTGTGGATCTCACGTGAAAATTGACAGCCTCGAGCCAGTTTCTCCATCTCCTGCAGGTCTTGACATGCAAAAGTCACAGACAAATGATCATCTGCAAGATCACACAGGTGATCCAATTACATCCATCACTTTGTCTGTATCTATGGTCTTGTATAATCTCGAAACAGGGGTTCAGTGAATGGAAGAACTAAAGCTGCTATGGTTTCTAGTAGTTGTAGCCAAATAGTGCTGTGATATTTTCAATTATTTTTCTGGTTCAGGGCACAAAGATTTTATTGGTACTGGTTCTGCTGACTTAGTAAAGGGCATCTCTAAAGTTGATAAGCCCATGAAAAGAAGTTCAAGAAAAAAGTCAAAGAAGAAAAGGAGGAAGCAAAAAAAGGCTTTTCACAATTGTGAAACAGCAATTGCAAGTGACCAAGGCATCCATGGTGTTTCTGCCCTTGATACCTGCTCGAACAGTGGCTCAGCTCTTGGGGATGTGTGTTCTCTAGACAATGATTTATCTCAGAATGCAACACCTTTCAGTGTGTCATCCCAAGAGATTATAACAGGCAACTTCTATGATGAGGAAAATAGTAATGACACTATAAACCTTTCTGCAACATCTTCAAAGGCCACTTCGTGCAGTGATGATGTGGAATTGCTAGAAAGAGCAGCATCTTTACCTCATGACTCAGCTAGTGATGACTTTGGATCCAATCAGTTAGGTGTAAATGATGTGACTACAAACACCATGGAGACCAGAGAAGTAACTCCGTCTGATTTTAATGCTGTGCTTTTGGATGCGCATCTGAAGCTAAATGCCACTCTTCCTGTTACCTCTTCTGGCTCTTCTTCTGAAGAACAGAGTGCCCCTGTCATAGATTCTTTTTACGATGGCTGGAACAGTGATGGGTGCAAACCACTTATAAGAAAAGAGAATAGGGCTCATCCTTTCGACTCTGGGACTATATATGATTCAAATAATGGAATTGCTAACAATGACAGCAATTGGTCTAAGGCTTTAGGCAGTACTGATTCTGACGGAACAAGATGTGGTCAGGGTGATGCCAGCAGCAGCAGCAGCGATGGTTTTACAGTTATATCAAGGAAGAAAGGCAAGCAGAAGAGAAATTCGTTGATGAGCTCAAATGAGAAGCACAGGGTTAGTAATGATGTAGATGCGCATAGACGGTCAGGGAAGGGAAGCAATTATTCCTTGTGTCAGCGGGCCCAAAAGATTGCTGAAGATAAATGCTTCTATGTGCCAAAGAACATAGATCCTATTGGTTCACGGGTTGATGCTTCAAATGAGGGTTCCTTTTTTGCAAAACCTAATACATTTGTGGACCTTACCAAAAAAATGCATGAAAAATCCATTAGATCTGCTTGCTTGCATGAAATTACTGCCCAGGGAGATATGCGTAGAAGGTCAGCAAGAACTGATGTTAATGCTTCCTCATTAAAATCAGAACATGGCAGTTGGAAGAACAAGCTCTTGGAAATATTGGAAAGAGAACCCGGTTCAGAATGGAAGCAAGAAAGTATCCACAATTCCAGAAATGATTGTCATACCAGTGAAGCCACCTTGGTTAGGCCCACAAAGATGAATGTGCCTCAGAAAGAAGTAGGCATCCCATTGACCGGGAATAGCTGCAGCAGATTTGGTTCTGATTCAACATCTTCTAGTTTTTTCCGCAGTGACAGCGTCAACTCCTCTTCTTTAGAACCACTCAAGTACTCAGAAGACTGTCCAGAAAAAACAAGACTACTGGGGAATGTTATTCCTGTAGGATCTAATGGGATCACTCAAGCTTCACATAAACAGACTGGCACTTTGTCTGCAGTATCAGATTCTCGAGTACAACTTGCAGTGGAATCTGATAGCAGCTCCAATTTTTCCATGGATAAACCTGGAGATTCTTGTATTCATGTATGCAATGAAAATGAACCTGCAGAACCTGAAACCTGCGTTTTTAAAGTTGAAAATGGAAAATCAGACCATGACTGTGGATCTATCTCGCAAAATTGGATTCCTGTTGGTAGAAAGGATGATGAGACTTTCTGCCACTTCCCAGCCTCTCAACTGGATGAGTGGAATCTGAACAGCACTGGAGAAGAGCAATTGTGTTCTGTCCCCTTCACCAATGCTGGAGTGACTGGCTTAGGTTCTAGTTCTGGCAGTATCAATTATACATTGTCTAAAGATGAGGTGCCCACTGAGCTTGGATATCATGCACCTGGTATACCCAAAGAGCTTAGCAGTGTGCATATTCCATCTGCCTACCAACCAATTCAGAAATCATATGAGCAGGATATATCTGTAGATGAAAGTGATCCAAGTTGCATATCACAAGCTGTAAATGATGCCTACAGAGTGCAAATTGAGTCTGAAGGTATTCAACTGGCAACAGGCTTTCCACTTGCTGAGTTTGAGAAACTTCTTCTTTCTGCTGCACCAGTTCTTGACAAAACATGCGGCATTCAACATTGCAATACTTGCTTTGGGGATCACCTGGTTGGTGATTTTCTGTGCAGACATCAGATACCTAATGTTACTTTGGGAAGCCTTTGGCAGTGTTACGAGATGATTGGGAGCTATGGGTTGGAAGTGAAGGTGGAGGACTGTTATGACTCGAACTCAAAGAGATTTGGTGGTGACCCATTTCAGTTTGATGCATATTTTGTTCCCTTCCTATCAGCAGTGCAGTTGTTTGGCCATGCCAGCAATGTCGCGCCTAATACCAGTTTCACAAACAAAAACAATGTGGATGCAACATTAGAATATTCATCTCATTTTGGTAGCCACCATGTTTTCTCAGTACCATTGAGCCGGTCTCACAAAGAGGAGGAAAGTGACTTGTCTCTACCTATGAATTTATTGAATATCTCAGATTCCTCATCTCCATCTGGTCAATATGAGGTGTGTAAGCAATCACTTAGCAGTACATGCCTAAGTGATCCAGAGCTACTTTTTGAGTATTTTGAATCCGAGCCACCTCGACAGCGACGGCCATTGTTTGACAAGTATGTGGTTCTTACATTTATTTTATTTGTATTCGATTTATAATAAATGCTGTGCCTGGTTTATAGAGGCAGGAAAAATCATGATTCTAAAAACTGGCCGAGTCAACTCGGACTCAGTAAGCACTGAGTGGAGTCACTTCCCAAGTCATGTAGTTGACCGAATCTTATAGTTTTGGGCCCTAAATGGGTTTATTTCCTATTTTTTCCTATTTGGAAAATCCGTGGGATGTTTTTAGGGGACATTTTGCACTGCTTCTAGATGATGAAAACCACGTTTTTATTTATTTTATTTTATATTTCAAAGATCCAAGTATTTGAAGATCTGTGGTACTATTCTTCCAATTGAATGAAATGTAAATGTGGGTACCTATAATAACTTATTACTAATAAACATGGTTGAAAAAATCGGCTGAGTCCGAGCCGACTCGAACTCAGCACATACCGAGTCGGGTGACTCGGGTCCTATAGGATTCAGACTCGAATATTGTGACTCGGCCAAGTCCCATAGGACTCAACCATGCGACTCGGCCGAGTCCTAATGCCATAGGACTCGGTGCTCCAACAATTTTCTTTGAAATTGGGACTCGGCCGGGCCGGGTCCCATGCGACTTGGCTGTTGACTCAGACCAGGACTCGGCCATGGCCGAGTCGCGTCCGAGTCCCATTTTTTAAACCTTGCTAATAAATGAAACACTAGTCTTAAACTCTTGATTCATACAATGTTGTATTTTTAGATTTTAAAAAAAATATTTTTAGAAGTTTAGTGTGACTGGGTGCGACACGGCAGGGAACGGATATTTGGTACACTTTCAGCGTTACCCAATGAAATCACTCTTAAGTACACCTAGAATTCTTAGTTTTAGTCAGCAACATGGTATTTATTTGCAAAATATTCCAATCTGGACATTTTGGTATCTATGAATGGTATGGGAAATGATAGATAAATCGTAAGTCTCATTTGATGAACAGAAGACAGGTCTTCAGTTATCCTATCTAATTTCTAAAAGGCATACTTGGGGTTGAAGTTAAATTGGCCATCCTCGAAGCAGTAAATTTGAATGGGCTGATTAGATTGGAACCATAAATGATGCATTAAAGAGGCATATTGATAGGAGAGCTCATGTATTGACCGTAGTCTGTGTCGTGACAGGTAGAAATTTTTTCAGAACTATCGAAACCAGATGATGCACTAAGAGAAAAAATGATTTGTTCGTGCCAGTCCAAGCTTAAGGATAGACTTGCTGTTCCTATAAATGGCCTAAAAGCTGTCTAAGTTTGTATATTTAAATATGAAAAACTATAAGAATTTGTTCAAATCATGTTCTTATATTTAAATATGAAAAACTATTAGAATTTTTTTAAAGCATGTTATCCATAATTTTCATGTTTGTGTAATTATTATAATTTCTTTGGAATTTGGATCGTTTTCAGAATTCAAGAATTGGTTAGAGGAAATGCATCTTCAAAGAGCCAAATATTTGGAGAGTCATGGAAGCTAATGTGCTTACACCTGCACGATCTTCACCCCTCATCCTGGTCAGTATTAATGCCATTTCATGCTTGCTACTACTGTAAATCGTCAAAAAGTCTATGTTATTCTCCTAAAACTATTTTTAATGGAAAAAACTTTTCCATCTCATTTTAATTTATGTAAGTTGTTGGCTTTCAGGTATTCAGTAGCATGGTATCCTATTTATCGTATACCAGCTGGTAAATTTGGTGCTGCATTCTTGACATACCATTCACTGGGCCATTTTGTTCATAGAAGTGCCTCATCAGATTCTATTGGTGGGGGTGCTTCTATTGTTTCACCAGTTGTAGGCCTGCAGAGTTACAATGCTCAGGTATTGTGGTATTTATTATTGATTACTTTTTGACTGGTAGTTTGAATTTTGAGGTTTTAAAATTTTATCCATAATATTACCGCCATTCTATTCGCGTATTAACAAAAAAAATTCCTCTGCTAGAACTCTTTTTTTTTTTTTTTTTTTTTGTGTGGGTAGGTTTAGGTAAAGTGCATCTCTATCTTAGGGAGTATGCTGGTTGAAATCCTGCTAATGTACTGGTTTTTTGTCTGCCTGATCCAATTTTCCCACCCCCACAGGGTGGCTTTACTCTTGTTGCCTGCACTTAGCCTTCTCTAGATTTGACTGCCTATGCAAATGCCAACAAAAGCCCTTGAGCTTTGTTGGATTTCTTGTACTGTTTATTTGGTTCTGGCTATCATTTTTGAGTTCAAACTTCTGTTCTGCACCTTTTGAAGACTCAGAAATGTATTGTATAAGTAATGTCTGAGGTTGTTAATCTTTCCTGAACTCTGAGAGCATGTTAGTCAGAGATGTCACACATTGTAATTTTATACAGGGTGAATGCTGGTTTAGGCCTAAGAACTCCATGATGTTCCAAATGGATGGATCCCTCTATTCCAATCCTTCTAAAGTTCTAAAAGAGCGGGTGAGGACGCTCGAGCAGACAGCAGCTGTGATGGCTAGGGCATCTTTCCTCAAGGGTAATAGGAAATTTGTGAACAGACAACCTGATTATGAGTTCTTTCTCTCCCGAAGACGGTAGTTCATACTTTTTTTTTAGGCTTATAACATCCTTTGGTTTTAACAAGTTCAGAATACAGAAAAAGTAACCCATAAATTTTTTTCTGAAGAGTGATACCAAGTGGGACAGTAGTTACAAGCACCCTTCTTTTAATTCATCTTTATTTTGATCTTTTTGCATAACTTCTGTATATGGATTTTTTGTGGACCCTTTTTGCTTTCTGCCTTGGTTTTCAAGGGTTACTCTCTCTTTGAATGCTGTAACTATATGTTTCTTTCCTAAAATTTGTCTGCAAGTGGTTCAGCTATGTAAAGCTTTGGGTGCATTGAGGCAAATTATGGTGTAGTCATAAGAATGGTGGTTCTGTTCATTTTCTGTTTCTAATCTTTCTATTGTGTCTGGGATTGTGCCCATCTTTCCCCTCATGACACTTTTATCATATTTTCTCATGTTGCTGCTGTCAATATGATCAATTCTACCGGTTGTACTACAATTTTACCCATGTAGAGAGGCCCACATCTGCCACATAAGTGGTGGGATACGAGGGCATTTATTGATTACATGGGGCTTAAATGTGGACCGTGTAAAATAGCAAGATATATTAAGACAAGCCTTTAATCAATTTACCTTTGGATGGTTGAGGGAGGGGTCCTTCGTGTTTAAGATCCATTAGGTATAATTCTAATAAGGATTCATGAAGAATTATCCAGAGAGACCAGATCTCTTCTAGACTATAGTAGTCCAGCTTGTGGGGTCTATTAGGCTGTTGGATGGTAAGATCCATCGATTATATGAAGATGGGGCAAAATAGGTGTGATGTGATTAACTTAAACTTAACTTTTGATGCAAGGATCTCATTAGTCAACTTCAATGATGGGCCTGTTTGTTTGATCGGCATTGAATTTCTATAAATTCATGGTAAAATCGGTTCGAACAAAAGAACATGAAAGAGGAAAAAGAGAAGGCAGATATGTTGATGGGACCCTGCTTTACTAAGATTTGATTTACTAGGATAATGCCTAGTCAACATTTCCTACATGAGAACCTATTTGATGGCCATTTGTAGATCTTCATCTTTACTTCAATGGTTGCCCCTCGTAGGAACCATGGCTTAGAATTTCTAAGAATTCAGTACCCAGCAAACCAACAGGCCCTTAAAAAGCATTTATGGCACTTAAAAGTGTTTTACCAAGCAAAGGATTTTGTTAATCAATAGGTTGGCCTTACAGAGGAGAGGAGTCTTCATTTGGGATAAGTGCCAATCAGAAAGTGGGAAGGTTAGTTAGTGGTTGGTGATGCGAAGCTGGTGGTGGATGGTGTGATTCAAGCTTGGATTTTGATTATGAGCTCAGGCCCAACAAACTGTTATATCTGGGCTCATTCTGCAGCTTAGCTTCCTGAAATTTGGGCCTGGGTTGGGTTTGGTCAGGACTATGTCAATACCCAACGTAACCCAATCAATCTCTACTCAATTCAAACAGGATTAATGTACAATTCCTTTCAATTCCGTCATCACCATTTGGTTGAATGTTTCTAAAATGCAAATAGGTGGTCGAAAGGAAATAAAATTTCTTTCTTAGTGATGGTGTGAATTCAACTATACATGGCTTGGTCTGTAGGAGATGGGACTAGAACAATATATTCATCAGATAGATGGATACGGTGGTGTCTCCATAGGCTTCAACATTAGCCCATAAATCTTCCCAGGGACCAATTGGGTGATCTAGATTCCTAGAATTGGTTAGTCAACTAATCAAATGAAGTGGCTCATATATGCAGAGGAGTGTTGCTTGGGCAGATTCGGAAGCCAGAAATTGTTTGATTACATTTATCAAATCCCCCTTAGGTGGTGCTTTAGGAAGCTGCTGATAATTGTTCGGTTAAGTTCACATTTTCCAGAAACCTCACACCCAGGACATTTGTTTGGCCCGCATTTTCCTAGCCATATGGGAAAATATTCCCACTGCTTGGAGGTGCAGGTATCTTAGTATATGTGGAAAATGTGCAATGCCTATCTTTCCCAGTGCAGTCCCAGACCCATTAACCCTGAACTGTATATTTCAAAACGCCATTTATATGTTGCACAAATGGTATCTAGCTCATACCAAAAACAAGATATTAGGCACCGTGGGACATCATGATAACATGAAGAGCTGTGACAATGTCCAACCAGTTATGGAAAACGGGAAATCATTTAGTCATGCAGAAGATCAGCCAGCAAATTTGATTCTCCCATTACATTCTTTTTAGAGAATGATTCTCCCTCCTGGTATTGCTTTCTTCTCTTAGCAGGATCCCTGTGGCAATGACAGACGCTATGGACAGTCAGATAGAACATATATGATGGCACACTCTCCATGTAGGTAGAAGGTCCAGCATTGCATAGTTACTCTTGATGAGTGTTCAAGCATCTCTGTTTTCATTTTGTAATATGTATTTATTCCACCATATTGACCAAAGGCTCAAGATAGATTGAAATGGAGAAACAAAATTCGTATAGCCGACCCAATATAGTTGGGACAAGGCTTTGATGATGATGATGATGGACCAAAAGTTGAAGAGGAGGTGGAGGTTTGACACAGTTTTGAAACTCATTGTGTGGGACTCGGTTGTAATTTATCAATAGTTTAGGTCCCTTGAAGGATTTATCCTTTTTAACATTTGCCATGTGCAAGCTGTTGATGAGAGGGGAAACTTAAGCCAGGGATGGAAGTTGAGGAGATCACAATTTCAAACATCTCTTCCTAGCTACAGATAAAAAAGAAATAGAAAAGCAAAAATGAAAAATAGAACTTAGGAACCACCACAGATCAAGTTAATCATGTAAAATAAAACGGCTCATTCTTCCATCACATCTCCTTCAAGCACTTCAACTTTCTCCCTCAATGGCATGATCTTTGTAGACAAAACCTCTGCAACCACAACCGTCACACTACAATTAGATCACTTTCATGCATCATGGCAACAAATATCCCTTCTCTCCATATTCATTTTTTTGCCAACCAACGCAGTAAGAAAAGAAAAGATGAATAGCCATTTGAAATCAGGACAAACACAATTTCGTGCCCATAAACATGCAACAAATAAGCATGCTATCACGCAGCAGCATGTGGAGCACAGAGCGAAATAAGCATGCTACGGGAGGACAAGAATAGAGATGATATATTATAACTTAAATCAGACGCAATGTGTAAGACAAATAACCCTATAAAATCTGACTCGCTTGACAATAGCAATTTTTTTTTTTTCAATAGTTAAGTTAAATATTATAGCTTAAATCACAGACACAAGGTGTCAGACAAATAACCCTATAAAGTCTTAACTTGCTTGACAATAGCGATTTTTTTTTTAATTAGTGAAGTAAATGACAATAGCACTAAACATATTATGATTACTCTTATATATTTGCTTTTCAAACAGTGCTGAGAGGAAGAGGGAAATATGGATCCTATCCACATACATGGATGGAAATGTTCATAAAATTCAAAATATTTATGGCAAAATACTCTCCATACAGATCCAAAAAAACAAAAAAAAAAACCAACACTTCATTGTCATCAACATAATACTCTCTCCATTTTTTTTTTTTTTTTGATAACCAACATAATACTCTCTCCATAAGTTCCTCAAATGGGGAATCCACCTAATCTTCTTGATCCTTGACGCTTGGGATTAGGAAGCACACCCCCTAATCGCCATCAAGACGTAACTAAACAAAGCTGCCACTCCCACTCCACCCACAACAGATTCAATAGTCACTAGCAAAATGCTCAGTCCATAAAATTTACTCAACAAAGAAATCTCCCTAACCTTCTCGGCTTGTGAGGCTTGGAATAACATGGAGTCGTCCTTTGGCAGTTCAACAGTATTTTACACATCCCCACTATGTATGAAGTCATCTTACTGTGGTGAACCAAAGAAACCACACCCCAACACAAAAAGTTTCTCGCTTAATTCTTCTTTGAAGAAATTTTGTTCAGGAGGACGTTGCCTCCCACATCAGCCCCCTCTCAAAATTAAATTTCGATGTGTATTCCCTGCCAAAGACACTAATACCTGTTGGAACATAATGTTGTGTGCAGCAATCGGCACACTATTCACATACCCGTGCCAAGGGCTTCACCCAACAAAATATTTTATGCATGTTTACTGTATAACCTTTATATATTCACTTCCAATCCCAATGCTCAGTCAGTGAGACTACTGTCACACCCATACGTAAAATAAGTAAAGTTCTAATATGTAAAAATAATAAATCAAAACTCTCCCTTAAAATAACAGATTTTTACCTTTTGACTGAACCAATTGATGACTGACAGATAAGCAAAAATTTTCTTATCCACTATTTAGTTGCAAAAACTTCTACCATCTGAGCATAATAATAGCAAGTATGCAAAGTTTTTGCCGGTGTATAATTTTCAGGCGAAAATATTCATGTTATATTGCAACTGATGACACACTGCTCGGATAAAGAACTACTTACCAGTTTGCCCCTTTGCAAAGGAATACCCTTTTGAACTAACATATGTTCGAGGATTTGGCAGCATGTGGTTCCGCAAGTAGTCTTTGTGGCCCTGTATTACAATAATTGATTAGCATAACTACAAATACTTCATAACAACTACCATTTTTGTTTTTTGAATTTGATAGGTAATTGAATACAAACCTTGGTTATCACACAAACATCAACATTGCTTCCACTACCTAAGTCATTGAATATCCCAGAACATATAGCCTCACATACGAGTCTTATTCCTTCCTCTCTCTTTACAAAGGAAAAGAAAAATGAAAAAAACAGAAAGCATGTCAGTCACTTAAATCCCAGTATTAGTATTGAAAGCATCGGCTTCTCCACACAACCTAAAAGCAAACATGAGTACATGATTTCATTGGCCATTAATGGCTGACTGCTTCATGTACAAGAAAAAAGGCTTAAATATGAAAAGCAGTCATTGAAATTTAAAACCATGTTGAACAAAAAGATAGTCAACCCCTCCTGTTGTCACCATATTAGTCCCTCAATTTGTTTGGATGCATTAGTCAATTTTGCAATGAACGTTTTAATTTCCTGTACTTAGCTCCCAGAAAATTTGAATTTATAATTAGCTTCCTCAAATTCCTTTCTTTTGAAATTCAACAACAAATGAAACAAAAGAGGAGGTTTTGTCCTCCTGGGTAATGAGTTTATGCAAAAAACCAAACAACTACCCATTTCGATGCAATGGGGGGGATAAGTAATGCTCACCAACAATAAGAGCAGACTGCATGGGGTCCACTCAGATGCAAGTTTACCAGTTGGAGGAGAGCAGAAGGTCTCCTCATGGACAAGGGGGATCCAAAAAATCAGCCCCACCAGATTCTCCTAGCCCTTGATTTAACATCCTTAAAGTTTAATGGCATCTTAACTATAGATTTTGTTGAGATTCAATCCAATGGTGGGTGAAGGTTCAATGAGTGTAAAAATGGGCCTATTCCATATCATGGGGTGAAAAGACTATCAAGGGGCTGGATTGATGAACGATGGGCCTATTATGCTGGGCTGCAATTATTGTTGCTTGCAGGACAACATTTTTCCTAGCAATGGGTACTTGAACATAAAGGACTCATTTCCATCCAATAAATCTCACTGAACCCCATTGTCCTCCAAAAACTTCACACTAGTAGAAAAAAGACCCTCTGACCCTGGACTTAGGTAGCGTTTGGTTCGCTGTAATGAAGGTTGGAATGGAATGGTCATTCCAACAGAATGATCATTCCCACGTTTGGTTCGCAAAAAAGTGGCGGAATGACCATTACCTCCGGAATCACCACTCCTTTATGTAAGGGAATGGTCATTCCACTGGGGAGGGGAAGGAATGGTCATTCCACTGGGGAGGGGAAGGAATGGTCATTCCATTCCTTTATGTTTTATCCTTGAGACCAAAATGCCCCTGGACTTGTCTCTCTATTACCAACCCATCTCACAACCCATGGATTTCAAGCTCCTCACCCGGGATGCGTACTGTGCGTGGGCTGCTCCCGCTTGATGTGGAAGTGCTGCACCTACGTCAGCTCCGACAACAGCGCCACCTGGCCCCTCACCATCCCGGAAGAGCTTGAGCCCATCCCTCATCTGCCGCGTCATCCTCGCCGTCTACGAGGAGGATCTCAACAACCCCAAGTACGCCCCTCTCGGCGGCTACCAGATGGACCCCAGCTGCGTCGTTGAACGCATCACCTACGAGCAGACCCAGGGCCGCGCTTCGCCCTACATCATGTACGTCGACCACGTAGCGCAAGAGATCATCATGGCCATCCGAGGCCTCAACCTGGTCAAGGAGAGCGATTACAAGATGCTGTTGGATAATCGATTGGGGCAACAGATGTTTGATGATGGGTACGTGCATCATGGGCTGTTGAAATCGGCGATCTGGATCTTGAATCAGGAGTCGAAAATGTTGAAGAGGCTGTGGGTGGAGAAGAAGCTCCCACCCAGATGGAGATGTTGGAGGACGGGGATCCTGGTGAGGTTGGCAGGGAGGGTTCCGGTGAGGAATGTTGGGAGGGATGCCTGGTGGTACCAATGGTGTTTTGGTCAATTTAATGTAAATTTTATTCCATTCCGGTCATCATTCCAGCGTACCAAACGCAAGAACAGGAATCTAGAATTCTATTACTGGGTTGATTCCTCAGCAAACCAAATGCTGGAATGGAAATGACTATTCCTACCTCATTCCATTCCAGACTCATTCCACTCTCCATTCCATTCCTGTCTAAAATCATTCTAGCGAACCAAACACTACCTTAGATTTTCCCACCCATGAAAGGCCATTCCAAAACTTTTGAGCCCTATGGACCAGGAACTCTACTTAGGTCCCACCCACACCTACTCCAATTTTTTGACAATGACTTTTCTCCACGAGACATCACTCCTCCCCAAATTTCCACAACTGTAAGCTCAATAATTCCTAATTCCCATCCCTAATTGTTCCAAACGCTAAACCTTCTATTTTTTTTTTATTTTTATTTTTTTATATTGAACCATCTTTCCAATTTATGAGACGGACTTTCCTTCCCTTTTTTTTCCCTCAATCCAGTCTCTCCCACAAAAATCTTTATGCAACTTCTTTTCTCTGCTACGGAAGCTAGGATCATCAAGAGTGAGAGACATAATATATTGGCAAATTGGCCAATGTCAATTTATAGAAATCCACCCTTCGAAGGATAAATGCCTTCTTTTCAACATGCCAATTTCTTTTCCACTCTCTTTATAAAGGATCCCACATTGCTTTCGAGTTGCGGTTGACCCTTAGTGGAAGACCGAAGTACCTCATCAGAAACTCCATTGCCTTGCAATTGAAAACAGATGCAAAATCTGGTACTTCTCTACTTTTGCCTCCCAACGACAATAATGCTCTTTCTCAGACTAATTTCAATCCATATACTTTTTTTTTAATGATTTCAGTCCAGATACTGCTTTAAAACATGTAAACATTCCTCTGTCCAAATTGTAATAACGACACATCACAAAGCAGCTGTGCACCATCTGCAAACTGAAAATGTGTCAAATGTATTTCCATATTGCCAATGTAAAATTCTTTCACCATCTCTCTATAGTTCCCTATAGAATTTCCCAAACCTTCTAACACTATCATGAGAAGGGATGAAGGGATTAGCATGGGTGGTTCACCCATCTAGTAGATTAGATGCAATTCACAATGACATGCACGATAAATATCTTAGCTTAAGGTTTCATAGGTGTAATAATACTCTAGGTGAGGGTGTGAAGTATAACAATGAGAGAAAATTAAATAATCCAACGGGTTACTGTAATATACTTAGGATGAGATCAGAACTCATAAGTCAAAAGTCACAAGCCTCTCTATACATAACCACAAACAAAATAATACAAAAAAGTGTTATGGCAACCTTCTCAGCAGTAATACCAATAAGCCAATACTACATGAGATAAAGGATCAAGATTTTTCAAAAAAAAAAAGAAAAAAAAGAGAGGATCAAGGTTGATGATGGCCTCCTACTAACCCATAATGCACAACATACAATAGAGCATATTTTTGAGAGGCTTAATGTCACAGTGGATGCTCTTGCAAAAAGGGGAGTTTTTCATACTTCTATTTCTTTAGATGTTTAGCTGATTTTTTGTTTCTTTTTGTTTGTTGGGGGATTTTTGTTTTTGTCCTTTTGTATTGGGTGTGGTGTTTGTTCTTCTCCTTTTGAAGCAATAAAAACTAACGTTATAAAAAACACTATAGAGCAAAATATAAAATAAAAAACCAACTTACAGACAGGCCCTCTCTGTATTTTGATTCAAAGATGGCCATAGCAGCAAGAGAGCCGGAACCCATTGTTGCAAAAGGCAGCGTGTCAGTTGAACCATGAGGGTAGATCTGCAAAACATTTATTCTGTATGTTAGATCCGCATATAATCATCATAGCTATTCCACCACAACAGGAGATGCATGTTTCAAAAAGAGAATTGGAACCATTTAGTTGACTATAAGCAAAAACAGACTCACAGTATGCAAATGTGGTCCAGTAACATCAACACCACCAAGCACCAAAGCAGCACTGACATGACCTTGATAACTGTCCAAAATTTAAATGCCTGAGCTTATAAAAGAAGATCGTAAATTGCGTAATGCAGGAGTAACCAAACAAATGATAACATTATTAAAGTACAGAAACCAATTTACTTACCTGAAAAGGTGAGACTTTAGAAGGGTAAGAGCGGTAATGACTCTTGACTCTCGACCAGTTGCATAACGATGTAGTTGCAATTGGGAACTGACCATATCTAAAGATGGCAAATAGAGACCAAAACCAAACTATGAAAAATATGAACGATTCTCGGAATCATCATCATCTGAGCCTTAGATCAATAATGGCAGAACTTAAAGAGCTTCATTTTTTTTAATGATTCCAGGAATGAGAAAAACATCATGGTGGTGTGAGCATAAGGGTAGCACAATGTTAAATAGTACCTGTTACAGCCTCTGTGTCAGCTGCTGTTCCGGCTCCACAGCAGTAAATATTTGGTGCCATATAATGGATTTTCTCACAGTTTTTATCGCAAACAATAGGTCCTTCGGTGGCTCTAGTGTCTGCCCCAAGAATAACTCCATCCTGAAGATAAGAATAAGAATAAAAGATAAATAAACTACTTATCAGGAAGAAAACTCTACATGGAAAAGTTTTTTTTCAACAAAATAAAAATAAAAATAAAAAAGCCTCTGGCTGAAACAAGGAGATTGTCACACATGACACATTCCATTTTGATTGACAAAAGAAACTGTGGCACGGTGGATGTTTCTCACTATTGCAACCTTGAGTTTGTGGGTTCGAGTCATATTACCATATTTAAAAAAAAAAGATACCATTTAAATAATAGATATTGGGTAGAGGTTCTCGAATTCTACCAATGATTTACTAGACTGACAAAATTTTACTCACTATTATGGGAGGCCAGGGACATGACTCACATAGCCATCATGACTCATTAGACATTACCCATGGGCCCATGTTGCTCTTCACAGCAAAAACTCAAGAGCTTTGTAGTTTGGTTTAAGGATGTCTATAGCGCCTAGAGTTCCAATAAATTACCCAACTGGTTACCAAAAGCATTGACATCACACAAGCTTCCATATCCTACGTTATCCTTTTTATATCATCAGCGTACCATTCTCTTTCATTGTTGTATATAGGTTCATCAAATTATTACTCAAAAGCATGGAACAAAGCCACGCTCCAGTATTAAACCTAGCTGAGCCAACTGCCAAGCAGTTTTAATTTAAAACATTGTTTTTCAAATTTCTTCTACCAAGTAGCCTTTCCTAAACTAGTGTCTACCCTTATATGCTCCAAATCACTATTAAAAGAGAGAGAGAGAGAGAGAGAGAGAGAGAGAGAGAGAGAGAGAGAGAGAGAGAGAGGTTAGATGCTACACAAAATTCGATTTTTTTTTTACCACTTAAAAAATTCACCTACACCCGTGTATTGCAGTAATTGCTACATACGGGCATTTTGGTCACCGGCCACTACGCTTGCTGCAACTGCTATTTTGATCCCGACTCAAAACAGAGAATATATGAAAGATCTGAATAACAAATTTCAAATACAAAGGCTTTCCATCAAATTACCTCAGCTAAGTTATTGGCTCTACACAAGTTCAACAAATACCGGTAGACAGAATGTCTGAAAAATGAATGGAAGTGGATCGATAAAAAAATTAAGATAGGGACTTCAATAAGCTTCGGAAAGCCATTAAGTTATGTTGCTTGAATCACCCACAGTAGAGTATCTCTAGGAGAATGAAACGAAGTTCTCCACAATTATATAAGTGCTTTGGCCTTAGATTCATTTGAGTCAGTCAGCCCCTAGGAAGCACGGACACCTCTCTGGGGCCAGCGTGTTGGTGTCCAACACGTGTCGGACACGGACATGCCCTGGATATGCCCGGACACATGTTCGACACGCCAAAAATAGTATCCTGCTTATTTTTTTTATATTTTATTTCCCCGGACACACTGGCTATTTTAGTTGCTAAATTGATTACAAAGTTAAAAATATATTATCCTTTAGTATATGATTAGATATCTTATTATTATTATTATTATTAAATATTAACGTGTCCCTGACGTGTCCGTCACATAAACCGACAGATGAATTCTCAAGGATCTAATTGCCATATGTGACCTAAAAAAGCCTTAAGAGGATCTAGACCAGGTTTCAAGAATAACCAAATCAATACTTCAAATTTTAGATCCCCTTAAACAGATAAGATGGGGTTTTTCAAATTCCTTTTTTACCTATCCATTGTTCCAATTTTAAAAACACAGGGTCTGGTTGTGTCCATACTTTCCCCTTTTAAGCTTATGCGAGAGTTTATATTTGGTTGATGAAGCCGACAAACCCCCTAAATATCACTAAACCCTATCATACGCAATTGGGTTCATCATAAGATCATGAGTTGAAATTTTAGATTTTAAATGCTGCAAAAGGAGCATGTTTTATAGTCCTTTTTTTTTTATAACAATGCCTTCCACATGAATGGTTCAGATCAACATGAACAATGGGTCCATCTCTTACAATGAAAAAAGGATGTTCCAACTACCAAATCAATGTGGGGATAATGGGATGACATGAGCAATGAGGCCCCACCACATGCTAGGGTGGGGTTGGACCTCAGTCCCCCAGAAAACGTGAGCACATGCAAAGGCCCACTTCTGGCCAGCAGACTGAATTGAACTACAATGGTGGTTCCAACAACACCACACGCACACACAATAATCATTTTCATTGGTTGAGTTTCAACATCAATCAAAATTATATCAGACATGAGTAATGAACACTTTGGGGCTTGTGAGTGGGGTTGGAACATGGCCCACCAATGGTTTAGATGAATGGACCCATGGGTACAAATTCAGGACCAGGGATAAGTCCATGGGAAGAAACTCATGGTTCCCATTCAAAGGAGTTATGATTTGAGGGTTTGAGTCTGTCTGTAAGGCATCATTTGACCAGGAATTCATCTGTCGGTTTTGGAATAGGAAGAATCATCTGCCTTTTCTCCTTCTATCACATGTGCTTTTGCTGCAGTGAATAAAGGGGTCTTTAGTGCCCCTTTCTTTGCTATAATCCCTGACAGAAACTTGGGCTGATTGAGTTGTGTTGGTAATCTCCATCTCCATTGATTAAAGATGGAATGGGTTGGAGATTTCACCTCCTTTGAATTGAGTAAATGTGGAGCTGGTTTGAGAAACCAGGGTACAAGCTAGATGCACTGAAGAACTCATTTACAATCTTTGACTCTATTTTTTTTCAGATGGATGAAATGGCATGGATGTAGAATTTTCTATGTATAGGGGTGTGTCATTTTCACGTTTCTCTAGAAGAGTGGCAGTGTCTATTTTTAAACTACTACCCAACATACCCCAAAAAAAATGGCAGTGTCCTAGGTGAAATCCACATTAAGTATGCGGGGATCATTTTCCTACATATATAATTAAGATAATAAAATAAACGCAACTATCTAGTATCTACACCCGCCTTCTAATTAGATTACTATATACACACACATATTGGAAATCTCCATTCAATTAAATAATTGCTTTACAAAAAAAGGGAAAGGAGAGGTGCATGTTCATACCTGGAAAACTAAACCAACAATAGTGGTTCCTGTCTTTCTGAAAGACGGAGGCTGGACGCCTTTTTTCAAAAGCATTTCATTTCTTCTACATAAATCAAAATTGAACCCACCCTTGGGAGGGACATCAATTGCCTCTTTAACCAGGACACCCATGACAGAAAATTAAACCTACGAAGAAGCAAACAACATATTTATAAACAGTTAGACATCTGTCCCAGCTTTACTTAGATCATGAATGCTGCACAGTTAAACAATAGCATCAGCCTTTTCCCACTTTTATGTGTGAGTGTGCACATGTAAAGGAGGTTTTGGGGGGTTTTGGTGGTGGGGATAGAAACTGATGCACTGCAAAAGAGTGCCGTTGGTGGTTGAAAACTTGAAATGGCAACCATATATGATTTAAGCATAGCATCAACATTATAAAAGGTAGAGCTCAAATAAGAACAAACACACATACATATTGAAATGGTTGAATAAGTACAGATTCAAATCTAAACAATCGACCATTCCTTATAGGGTTTTGAAACTCCGCCAAAACCACGTTGCAGGATTTTCTATGAAACTAGCCTGAAACCTAGAGAACGAATCGAATGCGAGATGAAACGAGAATCAGATCGTAAGAAGAAGGACAAGAAAACCAGAGAGCGAGAGAGAATTAGGGTTTTTTTTTTTTTTTTTTACCTTTGTTGCGACTTGTTCGTCTTCGTTCTCTTCACCTTTCGATGCCGACCGAGAGAGACGGGTACGGGAGTATGAATGTATGGTTTTTAATCCCTTCTTCTATACAGTTTTCGTGCGATGCAAGGTTAGTTAAATAAATGGATAGTAAGAAGTGAAAAAATTGGGAGACAGTTACGGTAAGGAAATAGCCGGAAAATGTATATTTTAGATCCATCAGTTATGCGGTAAATAAATAGCTTTAACACCTTTGTTACCGTAATTGTCCCAAAAATTATAGAGAGATTAAAAAAAATTGCAATTAAGATATTTAAAAATAAATTATAAAAAAAAATCAGGTTAGATGTCCGGTACACCAAAAAGCCCTCGTATATCTACATAACACTAAAAGGAAAATAAATTATCGAAAAAACCACATATATAACAATAAAAGCAAATCAATTTTTGAAAAAATCACGTTAGATGTTTGGTGTACTAAAAAATCATCATGTTTCTATATAATAATAAAGGGCCTCAGCTATTTTTCACTTTTATTTGAACGGTGAAATAACTTTGCTCCTCTTCGTTGGAAAAAAGAAAAAGAGATAAGGGAGAAACAAAAGTGGATGGCCTTTTTCGTGTACCGGATGTTTTCTTTTAATTAGAGTTATAATTTTTTGTTATTATGTTAGTCTCAAGTTTTTGTCGTTTTAGTTCACTCTAGTAAAAGTTGGTCCTACCTAAGATTGAGAATGTGATTGTTAATGCGATTAATGATGCATAAGATTGTGATATTCACATTATTATTATTATTATTATTATTATGTTCTCAATTGTAGGGTGTGGGCAACTCTTGCTGGAGTAAAGTTTGGAAAATCCTATAGAAGAGTAAGATATTTATTTTGAGTGGATAAGATTTTTATTTCGTAAATGTGGAAATTCCACCTTTTACACTCAAGAAAAGCATGAGTGAGACCCTCTGGAGGATCCAGATTCCAGACTCATTTGTGTGCTGGGTTCGATTCGAGTAGGGTTGTTAACCATTTTCCCCCAAAACCACTGGTAGCTCAGTGCAACAAAGGATCATCCCTCACTGGTCTGTAACTCTGAGTGTAGGTTATGGGCTTGAGTAGGAGTTGTGTGGATGTACGAGTATTTATTAGAGGAAAAAAAAAAGTCCATGAAGAGGTTGACTCATAATTTTTGCCTTTTCCCCCACACCCAACCAAACCCTAGTACTTCCACGGTTCCACCCATGAGTCTGTTATTATGAGTGGAGTCCTTGGTAGGCCCAAACATGGTCCTCTAATTTTGAACACCCTGGCTCAGCCCAATTGCCAAGAGGGTCCAGTAAGTGGGTTTATTGCTGGGTCAGTCTATTGTGAAATGAATGATGGACATGTGAAGGATCCAAGTAAGTTTTAAAGACCAGGGCTTGACTCAAGTTCCTTATGGGTCCATACTCTATACTCCAGATGCAATCAAAATGTCTACAATGAGGACCCACATTTGATTTTTCCCTACAGATCCTTTACATAATCTTGTTTAATGGACCAAGTTCCTTATGTAAAATTATTTTACACAAGTAAAGCAACTGTCAAACCATTCAGATAGTGGAGCATGGACTAGAGCTTGACAAGGTGTAAAATTGCAAATACACAATGGGTTCATAACAGGGGCTGGGCCTGATTCTGAAATAGGCTTTCTTTCAATGGTTGAGAGGGGCCATCTTAATTCTGAACCCGTCCATATACAATAGCTATGTGATTAACCACTGCCCAAATTTCACTTGAGTCAGAGTGAGGCTTCGTGATAGATTCAATCGTGTGTTAAACATGAAACTAACTCCATTTATGAGAGTCAATCACTTGTTTTAACATGTCTCAATCCCTTAAAGTTTCTCCACTAAAACTGAAACTTGGACAGAGAATAAGTAAGCAGTGGGTTAGGGCCCGTTTGTTTGATGGAATTGAATACGTAAGAATTCTAATACTTTCCATTTCAGTAAAAGTAGGAATTCTGCTACTTTCATTTCTAAATGCGATTAAAATTGAATGTTCAAAAGAAGCCATCAAATATTCTCTTCCTTTGATGGAAAATCAATCAAGGGAAGATGGAAAATTAATACCCAAGCAAACTGTAGTAATTCAAATCCTATGAAAATCAAAGTCTCATCTACATCTCCATCTCCATCTTATATCCTTCATTCCTCACCTCTTTAATAATTCTTTGTTCGAGTCCATTTGACTCTAAATTCCCATGCATGTAATTCTATGTAAACAAACAGGCCCTTATCAAGAGAAAAAAAAAGGCTCTTGTTTGTGTGATGCTGAGGATTAATCTTTGGGAGCAAGGAAAAGCCTAAGCTTTTGCTGTGCTTGGTAAAGTGTTTTGTTGTAAGAAAAATGGGGAAAAATAAAATATTTCCCCCCATCTCCATGGAAAATCATTTCATGTGGGAAGGGATAGGAATTGCTTTGCCCCACAAATTAGATTTCTTTGATACAAAATTCTAAAGGAAAGGTATGAATGAATTGATCTTCTTAGATTGAGTGATTGTAAATTGGTTAAGAAGGTATAGCTGAAGGTTCATGCTTTTCACAAGTCCCAGAGTGATAGGTAACTAGAGTTCAGGGCAACAAAAATCCAAATATTGAAAAGGGACCTTTAGATCTTCATAAAAACTATTGTAGCTAACATAAACTATGCATAAATGAGTGTTCATAGGTTTAGATAATTTCACATATAATTGATATTCATTTTGTAATTCTCAGCTCAACCACTTTCAAGTAAACAAGGTAATCAGAATTACAAGCAAATTGAGTGTAGTGTAGAAACCAAGTTCCCTGGATGAATAAATGGTGAACAGGTTAACATGACAAAAACTAAGGAAACAGAGTACAAAATGAACCAATTCCGTTTGGTTGTATAAACTTGATTAAATGAAACCTTGTCTAGTTTCGTTCTCGGTTATATCTGCCATCAGCTACTGTACTTCAGAAATCATTGAGATCAATTTCATAGAATCCCTTAGAAACATGTTTCAACTCAGAGGAATTGCAATGAACAACTTAAAACAGATATAGACCTTGAACAAAACACAGGCTGAAAACAACCTAAACAGATATAAGAATTGAACAAACCCAGACATTTTCAATTCATCCTACTTGTAGATAGCGGTGTCTTAAAGTTCCACAAACCATGAAACACCTTGAGTTTGAGGAAAAAAAAAAAAACCCCCCAAAACATAAACCCATAGGCCATAGCTATATGTACAAAGACACTTAAACTAGAACTTCATAAAAACAACATTTCAGTAATCAGCCACTCAAGAAGGCATCCACTTTTGCATTAGTACTTCTGGATAGGAACTTCATGCAAATTGGAGGCTTCACCTTGGCCAAAGAGAGTATGGACGATGGCAAAGACCATATCCCCTCACCGCAAATCATACCGGATGCAACCGCCGGTGCAAAAGCTTCGGCCTGCCTCAAGTTAAACTTCCGCCACAAGAACAAGATCAAGCTCCCCAAGCACATGTCAATTGAAAAGTACGACCCTATGAAGAATGGGATGGCCATGGCCATGGCGCTTGGTAAGAAGTGTTGCACCCTCCACTTCATATGCTTTGCAAAATCTTTTGCTGCACTTAAAAGGAAGGCTGCAATGAAGAAGATGATACATAGTGTGAGACAGTTCTTGGGAAGGGAACCAAGGCCCTCAACACCAAGAAGTGCAATTCCTCGATAAACAGTTGCATATGGAGCAGGGTATTCACTGCCAGCAACACCGACATTATATGCCTTGTAGAAGATCCAAAAGACCACTGGTCCAATAACACAGCCCATGGCCGTGCCGATCACTTGGCTGATGAACATGGCCCGTGGGGAGGCAAGTGTCAGGTAGCCTGTCTTAAAATCCTGCATGAGATCAGATGCTGTGGATACAATGCTCATCATGACACCACAAGAAGCTAGACCTGCGAGGACACCGCCATTGCCAAGTCCCACCCATGCACCAAAGATTACAATGGCTAACTTGCCATAGCTAGAAGCGAGCGACCAGTCGGTAAGCCCACACCCATAGGCATTACAGAAAGCCAAGACAGGGGCAAAGATGTATGTGACCAATATGTGGTACCATTTAAGCTGCGGAAAGATGTGAGGTACAGTAATGATGGAAACAACAGCAAGCAATGCATAGCCCAGGAAGGCAAGCTTTGTTGGGATTTGGTCTTTAACAAAGATCTCTTTGCGGCGCATATCATCAAAGCTGATTGATGAATTGGGGGAAGGGCGGCCGGCAAGTGGAAGTACAGAGGTTGCTTCCTTCTGCAAACAATTCATCGAGACATCGCGTGCAGTCTTAACTAACATTGCACAAAAGTTATATAGACCGTCGCCTAATATCATTGCTATGCCAATGAAGACCTGATAAAACCAAAAAATGAAAAATCAGGAAGATTAATAAATTAGTAGTTAAGCAGATAAGAGTAGAGCTAGGAAAAATAGAACAAAAGGACTGATAAAAAAACTGTACTTCAGCAGAAACAGGAAATGAATCGAAGAGTTAACAAAATATTATCATCAACCTCTTCATGAACAAAAATACAAAACGTAAAAAGATCAAAATATAACATCATCCCAAAATAATTTCTGAAGCAACATAATTCCTACCATCAAGAGCATGAGACTTTATTTAAGAGGGACCCACAAACAACTGAGATCACACGTTATCATTAAAAAAAAAAACTGAGATCACAAATACAATTCATATGATAAAAAGAAGATCAACTTCTGTACCTTGTATCCTTGCAGACCGTGAAGGCTACTAGCGCTGAGTTTATCACTGAACCAATCACCCTTCTTAGCCGCAATTAGGGGCCACATAATACCCCATGAAAGGACAGATCCAGCAAGCAAAGAAATATTTACAATATAAGGGCAAATCATTCCGACACCAACATAAGTAGCTGAGAAATCGAAGAAAAACCTGAAAAATGTAAAACAATGTAACTAAAGACTGAATAGGGCCATAAATAATTGAAAGGGCAGTTTACCAGGTTTAAAAATCCTGAAAGGTTAAACGCTCAGTTAGTGAGTTACATAGTTTAGTTTACAGGATGGTTTATATGGTTATCAGTGATTTAGTCATTGTGTATTTTGTAAGATTGTTTTCTTCTTTCCGTAAATTTTCTCTATCAAAATCCAATAAAAGTCAGATGAAGGTATGCTTTTCTTACTCAATTTCCTAAAACTCTTTAATCGTATTATGGACAAGTTGAAGAACTGATAAAAAAAAAATAGTTACAGACAAGAGGAGGGCTCACATTTCTTCTGACCTTAGTATGATTCATAGCTGAAAATCTTCAATTTTTTAGTAAGCATTACATCATGGAAAATCTCATGGTCATGGGAATGCAGACATTAGGATCCTATAATTAGTTGGGTGCCCGACTACATATAGTAATGCCTTATAGTTTGAATCACAAATAGATAAGATAAATGGTTCACTGATGATGCTAAGCTGATGTCGATGATTTAACTGATGCGAATAATGGAACATCAACTAAGAAAAAGTAGCATACAAGGTGAAGGGACATTAAAAGTACTTTAAACATATTGAGTTTAAAGCATTGAGGTGTGAGGTGAGTCGTTAAGATCGCCAAAAGCATAGGCTTAAGCCTTAACATGTGGGGCATAAGTCTCAGCCTTTTGACATTTTTTAGGCCTTGTTAACTATGATTTGACTAAACTAGCGTTGCAACAGTTGTACAAAAAGAACAAAATTGTTAAAATCTCTTGAAGTTACAATTTGTTCTCCCATTTTCTTGAGGACAAGATGTGTTAATGAATTCTATGCCCCAAAATCAGGGTGTGAAGTGCACGCTCTAAAGCATACTTTTAAATATGCTTCATAGTTTGAGGTGTTTCACCTGCCAGCTAAACCCCAAGACATGAGCCCTAAGTTGTTTTGAAATGCTTTATTATGAGGTCAGCCACATAACATAAGCTTCAAACACTTCTAAGCGCTTCAGAATTGAGCTTTGATGCATTTTGGAAATGCTTCCGTCTAGATTGATGTATGATTTTCTTAGGATTCATAATTGTCTTCATATGCTTTAAGGCAAAAATAATTAAAATTTAATTCTTACTTTTTTCATATGTTTTGAGGCCAACTGTACTGAAGGATGTGGATCTACTGAAAACAAAATACAGGTGAATTCTTACTTGTTTTGATAAGCTTTGAGGCCAAGTGTAGGGAAAGCTGCAAATCCACAGTCGTCGCCAGCAGTATAAAACCATTGAAAGAAAGCCCATAAGAAGCTACACACAAAGCATTTGAAAAGAGCATATACTTGTCTCCTGCACAAAAATGTTATAAATACAGAATGAAAACCAATGATTCTGAGCAACATGAATCTATGAGAAGATTGCAAACAGAGTACTACAAGCATTCTTACTTCACTAGCTTTGCTCCTTGAGGTGTGTGGAAGCTGTTTATGAGATGAGCAGTCGCAGTTCCACTCGGGTAGACCAGTTTATGGTCTATGATCATGATCTGAAAGTGGTACAGAATTATGAGGAAATAATGCATGAGCTAAAGCTAAAGAAAATCGCGCGCAACAGTTTTTGTTTATCCTGAAGAATATCCACAATTGGAACCAACTGATTTCTCATGGAAACCAATTGATCCAGACTATTGATCTTTTAGTCCCACCACGGACAGACGATGCAATAAAAACCTCCTTGATGGGGCATTGAAGCAATAGCGATTCCAATCATTTGTTAAACTGCCAGCAAAATAAATTGACAAGGAAGTGAAAAATACAGCAAAGGTCCAATCCAATGGAAAGATTGACAGATATTGGATTGCCAGGATTAACCAATATGATTTTATCTGGGGAAGATGGTCTAAACATTGTTCAATTGCTGACAGCAATAAATACTGAGCACCACATGCAAAGACTGTAAGTATGAATGAAACTGTGGATGAGATATTGAATGATAATTGCTCTTGGCAAAGGCCATGTTTGGATCCACTGAATTCGGTTTCAGTGATATCTTGCCTGTAACTTTGTGTACTACCTGTAAATCTATAATTTATTACTTACAGGTAGCTCAGGTTATCAAAACATGCGAGGCCTGATTAGATTAACACATAAACCTAACTACCTTGGAGTGGTTTATGAGATCCACATAGGCCCAAAACCATTAACCAGGCTGTAAAGAAGACTCAATTAGGACATCCAAATTAAGTGATTACCTTTCTCAATGGCACGACAGAAAAGAGGCCAAGAAAGCTAACAACAAAGAGGAATCCAATAATCCATCCCAGCTGGAGAGTTTTAGTATTCTGAGCAGTGTTTGCTTCTTCCGTTTGTTTGGCTATAATATCGCTCATACCAAACAAGTAACTTCCAAAGCCACCTGTTAAAACAGTTATGCAAAATAGAAGAATGATCATATGCACCATCATACATCAAGTGCAATGCGCAGAGAGCAAGCACCCTTAACACTAAGAGCATGTTTTGTAACAGGCGAGGCATCTATAGATATGATGATTCTTCATCGCCACTGGAACAAAGAATCCTCACTGGGAATTTATATAGTTGAGGATTTTACATTGATATTGGTGTGTATCGATGCATATAGTAGATAAAAATAGGGTTTGGAGTGAAAATCCACTTAAGTGAGGATTCTCGAATCTTATGGGGGTTAGTCGGATTGAAAATCTTAATAAATGAAGATTTCCATTCGTCCAAATTCTTAGGAATTTATAATTGTCAAACATGAATTTATCACAACATTAGGGAAACCGAAAATCTTTTTTTCTAAAGGCAACCAAATTTTATATATCATTATGGTATGTGAAAATTTTATATATCCCAGTGATTAGTGTGATATGCACTGTTGCCACCTCCCTGTTGGAGGAGTGATAAGGCACTGGGCCATCATGGGAAGACAGGGTTCAAATATTGGCGTCAACATTAAAAGACTGGAAAGTTTGTCAGAATTGTTTCATAGGGATCTTGCCTTAAAACTAGAGAGACTTGTTAGCCTTTAAGCAGTCCCTTTGTAGGCTACAAATCAATTAGGGGGATAAAACAATTTTGTGACTATCACATTCTTACTGGAAACACTAGTATCTTGACATTTTGAAAATATCACCAAAAATGAAATGCCCAAAGAAAATTGTGATTACACGTCGAAATGAAGAAAATTATAGAATATTTATATTTTATTTTAAATATTCAAAAATCATTTTATTTCCTACAATATATTTCCCAGAAGAAAAAAACACAAAAATTAAAAATATCTCAAAATTTCACCAATGGATTTTACTTCCAATCCTACAATTTAAGCTATGGCACTTGGAACTCATTACTGGTGCACATGGACAGCCCTACAGGTGCAACAGCCCAGCTTGGTCAGATACAAAAAGGCCCACAAGCCAACAACCCATGGTCAATTTGAAATAGTCATAAGGAGGTCAAGGGCAAAACTGCTTTATGGGTCTATTGAATCTCTAACAGGAAAAACTTTATAAATGCACATTGAAATTGCAATTCTAAAGAAATCCTTGTCCTTATTTAGATGGTGGGGCCCACCTATTGGCTCATTAAATCCCATCACATTCATCCTATGGTGCATTATACAGAGTCAAATAGAGCATATAATCCCAGAAATCAATGGCTAATATTTTCATTCAGGTAGGACCCACAACCCCAAGAAAGGCACACTTTGTTATCTAAACTGGACCAAGCTGTGCTCCATATTAAAAGCTTAAAAGTCTTCATATTAGCCTAAGGGCCCGTTTGAACGTCTACAGAATAAAATATTTACAGATTTAAATATTGTAAGAATAAAATAATATAAAATACAGTAATACAATATTATAATAGTATAATATTTTTAGCATTTGACAATTTTTGAAGAATATTATAGATTTTAAATTGAGTTGTTTGGAAGATGTTATAATTAAAGTAAATTATATTATGAGAAAAAAGTTTATCAAATATTTTAATTTATATATAAATTACTATGTCTAGATAAAAAAGTAACGTGGTAAAGTAAAGTTTAACTTACATGTTTTTACAATAAGTTACTTTTCTTTTATCACATAAAACTACGGTAAAGTAAAGTAAAGTGAATAAAAAAAAAACTTTTTAACTCTCTCTCCCAATTTGCTTTACCACATAATTCATCTGACTGGTGCAGCCTGGATCTGTGATTGAAGCGTTAGATCAATCTCCAGAGAGATTGATCGAATCCAAGAAGGATTTCAGCCACTAGGGCACAAACAAAACCATGTACCAAGCATGAAACACACGATGAACTCAAAAATATGTTTATTAATTGATATTAAGCATGATAAAAACAATAGATCTCTTCTGTTTATATAGAACATTCTGTTTCTAAAACTAATCAAGATATTGAAAACAGTAACATACCTATTCCTAATAAAATTAGAATTTTAGAAAGCAATTCTATTTAAGTAACTAATTGATATTACTAATTTAGATGGATAGGGATTCCCTGATTGAATTAGGAATCACGTGGGCCCCATTAGATGATCCATCAAGGTGGCCTGCGGGCCCTAGTCTTCTGTCAGGCTGCATCACTGACCTTACTTTAGCTCACATTTTACGATGATATGACATCAATCTTGATTCTACTTTACTACACCCGTACACAAGTCACTTTTTATTTACCATATAAAACTACGATAAAATGTGATAAAGTAAAGTAAAAAAATAAACTACTTTACCATTCCTTTCCACCTTACTTCACCATGTACTTTATCTCACATTTACTTTACCACACATTTATCGTCTTGTGAGATTTGCTTTTACTTTACATTACCATATATGTAAACATGCACATTATGATGGATTTGGTGAACTAAAGTCTTTACTTTACTCTACTCTACCACTTTTATATTCGTCATTTTAAAAGATTTTTATCCTATAGAAAGTTTTCTAGGGGGAAGCTGTAGGAGAGAATATTGAGTTTTTTAAAAATAAAAAATATTTTCTCCAATTTTTTTTTTTGAGTTATCAAATGTGCGCACGAGATTTTCTTCTTTAAAAAATGAAAGATTATATTCTATAAAATATTATTTTCTTGTGATTATTTGTGCATCCATCCTAAAAGATTGGTAGGTACGGAATATGGATTTGTCGCCTAAGAAAGGAGAGTGAAAGAAGCTAACACTTTAACAAGAAACATAGTGGAAAAATGTCAGAACAAGAGAAGCAACTTAGTGGAAGACAAACACTTTAACAATAGCAACGAATGGCAGAAAAATAGTAGATTTTTGGGCACTTTTCTGTGCATCAAGAAATCACTTTTCCGTGGTCATAATAATCTTTTTTTTTAAACAGTGAGGTCATAATTGTTCCGTGATTTTATATATGAATATTATAAATACTTTTTCTTTATCAAGCTAAAAATTTGCATTCCATAGGAGAAAATAGAGGCAAAATCGCTTTTTAATGGAAAAAGGCCTGACCCTATTGAAATTGATTTTTGATGTACAGAAATTAAATAGATGAGACCCTTTCTACAAGGGTGTCTTGCGTTTCTTAAGAATAAGCTTTTTTAGTTGTAAGCATTAGAAGATATCTTATTTGGAGCATTTAGAGAACTATCCCCAAAAATCGAAAATCCAAACCACTCAGGCGCTAATGGTCGCATTCGAAAATTCAGAATTGTAAAGGTTTTGTTAGCCAAAAGTGACATTCATTTAGCCAACTATCTAATGCTTGCCTTTCAAAAACTAATGGAATAGGAAAGCTTTTGAAACAATTTTCCTCTACTAATGGAAAAACATATCTGATGGGGCAATGTCAGAAAATGTTTTCCATGGAAAATTAAAAAAAAAATTCTACAGAATTCCCTTCTTTTTTTTTCCGCTTCATTACTTTATAAGGAATTCACACCAAGCGAAATTCTTATCAGAAATACTCTGAACCAAACATGCCCTTATATCATGTATTTAGAGCCTCATACCACTAACCATCTGTAACAATCCCATCACAAATAAAAGAGAAAAATAATTGAAAAGATAATTCGGATCATTCAAGGGAACCCGACACCTCTTCAGATCATTTGAGAGACCGAAAACCTCCAAAATAGAATTTATATTACTGATTTTTAAATGCCTACTACAATATCTAATGACCCTTTTATAGGGTTACAATTGCCACAAATATCAAAAGAGAGTCCTAATCATACTAAAACTAGTGGAGGGATTTTAGGAAAAATAAAGTAGTCCTAATCTACTGAAATATAGAAGGTGCATTAAAATATATAAGTCTAACTATATATAGAAGGATCGTTACACCATCAATCAAAAAAACATATATCACAATGATCAACAATCTGAAAATCAAAGAAATTCAATAAATAAATAAAAAAACTAAAGGGACACTTTTAGATGGGTTTTTTGTTTTTTTAATTTTTAAAATTTTTATGGCGAACAAAGAATTCATTAAAAAAAGGAAAAACAGATCACACCAAAACTTTCAAAACAGAAACTTTTAGATGGTTGAGAAAAATAGGTGGAGAAAATCCCAAAACTTTTCTCCACATCTATCACGACATCCAAACACAAACAATCAGTAACATATTTTACAACAATCACACGTACGTACCACTGAAAGCAATTCCAGAGGTTGCAACGACACAGGTCTGTATGACTGTATTCTCCTGTCTGGTGAAGGGATGCTTCAACATACCGAATTTTGCGAGGACCTTCGTATATACACTGACCAAGAAATAGCCGAGCATACCAGCAGACACATTGAGAGATGGGATGATACCAACCGTCAGATTAAGCTTCATGACAATGAAGCTGAAGAAGAACCCCAAGATGAGGCTGACGACAAAAGCCCTCACAGTCAGTTGCTCTCTCCATGATGGGATCGAGTGGGTCTCGAATATCTGCTCGACCGACACCTCTCCACTGCCGTTTTCGTCCTTCTCTTCGATCGCCATGAAGACAAGAGAATGAACACAAGAGCTTCTCTTCCTGTAATCTCCTCCTCCTCCTTCTCCTTCTTCTCCTTCTTCTTCTGCTGTTGTATGTGAAATGAAGAATCTGTGTGAGAAAGAGAGAGATTTGATTCTCTCTCCCGGCTTTCTAGATGCGAATGGAAAGGTTAATTACTAGCGTATAAATAGGAATGCTGTTACTTCTTTCCTTTTTGGAAAAGGATTCTAATGAAATAATTCTATTCTAATGAAATAATTCTATCTACTATATGGGTTTCATTGTACTGAGATTCTACTATATGGGTTTTATTCTGGTTGGACTCTACTATAGATTTTCCTTTTGTAATCTTTCTTTCTTATTATACTTGAATTTGATTTTGAGAAGGGATTGCTTAAAAGATACACTGGTTAAGCTTTCTGGGTCCGGATCCTTGGATTCTCTTTTTGGTTTACACTCACATGATGTTCTTGAGGCTATTGATTGCGGATGAAAATTCAATTTCAATAGAGGTCAAAGTAAATGATCACCCACTGTTGCCTGGGTGCTTGAGGCACTTGATTGTTCAAAATAAATGACTTATTGTTGCATGAGGACTTGAAAATGTGTGAAAAGATAGACCCACCATCTCATTGATCAATTGAGAAAGATTTGAATTACAATATTTTATCAACTAATTATATAAGTGATCAATCCGACAAGAGGCCTATGTTTTATTTAAGTAAAAGCTTAAAATGACTTATCTCTTATTGTTTGTGTAGAAAGGAAGTGCCCCTGTTTAGCTTGATCAATTTAAAATTTTCATATACAAGTCATGGTTGAGGAGCCTCATCAATCTGTTATTGAGGATGTGGAACTTTTGCTTTTTCTCGAAAGTATGATCATGTTTCCATCATTCCATGAGACAAGAAGGATGAATCTAAGTGGGCTAGGGAGGAGTGTGATGTTTTGTGGATTTTGAGTTCGCCAAGTATCACTTTCGAATATCTTTATTCTCGAATCACATCACTTGTCCAATCTTACAAGTGGAGACCAAGTCCTCCTATCAAAAGGAAATTTGAGGATATTTCACCGGAAGGGATTGCTTTTGATTTTAACAGCTTGGGTCATCAACGACATCAATAGGTGGGTCCTATAGTGAGTTCCTCACATCTGACTCACTAGGATCTGGACTCCTTGATTTTATGGCTTCAAAGTAAATGGTTTTTCTAAGTGAGTATTTTATTCTTTTTTTTTTTTTTTTTTTTTTTTTTTTTTAAGTGAGTATTTTATTCAATCCAACGGTGGATAGTGGATATTGTTATTTTATGATGATTCAATCAAATATGTTTGTTAGCATATAGGCCTGTGAGGGCCTGAGGGGGTTTGGATAGATCCTAGGTAGGATCCCTTTATGATATAAGAATGGCTTATTTTTCTGAAACAGGCAATTTTCTACATTTTAGTTTTTGCCTGATGAGAAATGCTAATAAATCAAGATTCGATTAAGCAATTCAAAGTGGGCCCAACAAAATTAATCCACTAGGTTGATCATAGAACTTCTTGACAATAATCAAGCCACCAATTTTAGCAGGCATTGATCCAATAGTAAAGGTTGTTTTGACTTGTGTAATTGTGATTTGTGAGTAATTAATGAACAGAAACAATAATGGTAAGTAGACAACTAGATGAAGAGCCCTGATCTGGGGGAAGAGTGGAAGTACAGCTTGGTTACAGCTGAGTACAGTGTTTCCTCTTTTAATTCTATTACAACTCAGGTCAACAGTAACCAATTCAATTGAAATTTATGGAATTACTAAGAATAACTCTTGTGCCTGCAAGTGCACTGTTTACAATTCAGTACTTGTGCACCTTGGCAAAGAACCTGGACATATAATCACCTCGGGCTTGCAAATTGACAATGGTTGGTTGGAGACTCGACACAAGGATTAAGACAAGTCGATCCTCAATGAATTCCTTTTACATGGAAAACTTATATTTGGCAATTTTTTGATCACTAGGATTTGGGCCAATAGAAATCCTCATTTTATGAGGATTTCTTAGCATGACCCCATTTCTATAAGATTTGAAAACTCTTTGTAGATTTAAATATGTACCAAATTTTTCTCAACCATGCGCATTTTAATGTGAAATCCTCACCTATAAAACCCTCTATGAGGAAGTGTCACGTCTACCGATTCCTCGTGAACTTTTCACTTGTTACCTAACATGCCCCGAAAGCCAATTTGTGGGCTGAATAGCCAGTACCGACTAGGGGTGTTCATGGGCCGCTCCAAGGAATGTCCCAGCCCAGCTCGGCTATAAAACTCTAGCTCCAAGCCCAGCCCAAGCCTGAATCAGCCAGAACTAGCTGGCCCGAGCCCCGCCCACCTAAAGATGGGCAAGCCCGAGTCCGCCAGGATTTACATTATAAAATTAAATAAAGCTCTTTGACACAGGTGAAGCTGCAGATCAGGGGGTCTTTGATTTATCTTCTTGTTGGGACGTTATGGATCCGATTCCCAGACTTCTTATTTTTACTTCTAAATAGTTTTTCAGCTGGGTCGGGCCGGGCTTGGGCTATCGGCCACTCGATCCAAGCCCGGCCCATCTATTAATTAGCTGGCCAAAATAAATAGCCCGAGCCCGGCCCTAGTACTGAAAATTAAGGCCTGAGACTGGGTCAGCTGGCCCGACCATGAACACTCCTAGTTCGGACTCGACTCGTTCCAATAATCCCTTCTTAATTGGGTAGGACATATCAACTTGAATTCAACCCAGGAGTGCAATAGCCCAACAAAGACCTTAAATTAGGTGGTCGAGCTTGGGGAATTGCTACCCCTTGAATTAATCACCCCTTCTTTGAGGGTTGAAAGAAGGTTGTATTAATGGCTAACACAAAATCCCGGACAGGTACTATTTTTTTCTTTTTTTTTGGTAATCCAGGGGGCTGGGATCCAAGAGAGAGCCCAGCCCACACACACATGAGAGACAATATGCACAAGGGAGAAAAGGGCTCACACAAGTAGAAAAGAAGCTCGCACAAGCGGTAAGAAAGCCGACACAAGTGGGAAAATGTGACGTACATGTATAGGGTTCTAAGTTCGAACCCTGGGCAGCCAGTCGAGAATTGCCGATGTAAGGTAGATGCCTCACTGTACTAAGCTACCAGTGGATTGGCCCCAAGCGCCCTAATTCAAATCTTCTTCTCCCTGTGGAGCGTGGAGCCTTCTTCCCATGTCTATATGACATGAATGCTGATGTCTATAGTTTATTTCATGTCCAGGCATTTGTCTGACTTCTTAAACCCTCCTGTGGTCAATACAGGCAATATTGGGGATGATGGGAATTCCAAAAAACTAGATGCTTAAAAACCATCAATTGGTTTTCAGTATTTAGCCACATTACCATCCACAGAAGCATAAAAACATTCAATAGTATTTAGATCCATGTAAGACTAGGGTCCTTTGAATCTTTCTCCATGTTGCTATAGGTTTTAGGATTTTATGCATCTTTCTCCATAATCCCATCAGAGACCATGGGATGTTCCCTTATTCCTAGTGACTTCACTGACTTGGCAATTAGAAGAGCGTCTCCTTTAATAACCAGTCTCTTTACTCGCATGTTCCTACACAGCTGAAGACCATGCAAGAGTCCTTGCAATTGTGCTTCCACTGGGCTATCAGCCTTCTTTTTTGCTGCTTTTTAACCCAACCAAGGGTGCTGGGACCTAAAAGAGAATGAATGGAAAGACAGTCCACACAAGCTGAAAGAGGCATGCATAAGTGGGAAGAAAGCCCACACAATTGGAAAGAGGTGGCGTACCCAGATTAGGTTCGAACCTTGGACATTTTGGTGAGAATTGCCATCACTTACTAGTGAGGTAAGTAGCCGTTCCGTGCACACTCTTTGATAGAAAATAGGTTTGGATAGAAGAAGGGGTTGGTCAAGGATGCACTCGCATGCACTCTTCGCCATATGTCCTTGGCCAAAGTCATCCTTTTTAACCCATGTTACTTTTTATTGTTCAAAATCCACGTTCCTTTGTTTTTGCTGCTTTTGCATCATTCGAAATTAACAGATGGAAATTGAACATGACTGCTTCCTGCGCTTTGGAGGAACGAGATATAAGACAATCCTTTGGAGAAGAATAAAAAAAAATGTTTTCATAAAGTTATTTTATCATGGGGTTTTGAAGTTCTAGTCCTCTTTAAATCCGATTTTTTCACTTTCATGACCAAAATTCAGATAATGTCATTAGAGCCGCTTAACTTTTTGCTTAATATTTTTTTTATCTTTGTTGTGTCCTATCCTATAATGTAATGGGATAATGCCATGATATCATGTGATTTAACAGTTCAAGTATCATACACTTTTTGTATCCAAAAAGCGAATTTTTTCTACATATATAATAAGAAAAATGGCATTTTGCGAAAGTAAATATAAAGCTAACCACTATTTCTTAGGTTCTATCATTTTGAAAAACTTTCCATTTGGTATTGCAAAAAAGCCATCACATCAAGGGATAGTCCCATGATATCATGGGATTTATCAATTTCTGTGATATATACTGTTTTCATTATATCAAAAAATCTGGTGAAATTTTTTTTTTGACTAGAGTCAAGCGACTATGGTAACATTATCTGAATTTCAATAATGAAATTAGGATAACTGGCTATTAGGAATACGGCCTTTAAGGAAGACTAATATGTCAAAACCCCTTTCATCATTTCTATTTTAATGAAACTTGCTGGTGAGGGAGACAAATCACTCAATAGGACTTGATTGAAAAAACTATAAACAAAACTTGTTAATTATTTAAAATATTTAAGTTTCATATACTTTTTTTAAAGAGGATTTTACCAAAAAAATCTCTTAAGACTTATTAATTGCCAAAAGCACCATCAACATCTTAAAAAGACCACAGTAGTCTCAAAGGCCCTATTTGGTATTTTTTTTTAATTTTTTGTCTCAGCAGGGATATCCCTGCTCCTTTGCCTGAAATAAACCCTAAAACCCTTTTTCCCTTTTCCCTTATTCGACATCTTCACTCTCTCTCCATCTTTCTCCCCATTTCTCCCAATCGGTCAGCACTGACAGCATTGCAGAGGCGGACTGACGTTGTCATGACCTGTGGCAAATGCAGAGGCGGACCGACGTTGTCACTCTCCCTCCATCTTCACTCTCCCTCTCTCTGTAGTTTTTTTCTTCCTTTCCCTTTTGTTAGGGTTTGTGCACATTAGGGTTTATGTTTTAGTATTCCTTTTTCTTTTGAAGTGATGATTTCAGTGCCCTCTATAGTCTATTCGATTCAAGATGAGAAAAGGGTGATTGAGAAGAATATGTTCTCTCTGATTCTCTCTGTTTCTCTTTTTCTAATTCTCTCTGTCCCTCTATAGTCTATTCAGTTGTTTCTTCTTCCTAGTGCATAGCCACAAAACAAAGCACCCATTTAACCATATAAACTGTAATCATCAGAAAAAGTAGACTGAGGGTTTATGTTCAAGATTCCTGACCTCCATTAATCCAAAGAACCAGAGGTTTTGAAGAAGGGTCCCCAACTGCCTCAAAGAACCAGTAGAAGAGTGCCCTTCCAGAGTCCTTGTTCACTGTCACATACCCAAAATAATGGGCAAAGTTTGCATTAAAAGGGATATCCCCGCCCAATTTAGTGTTGTGGACAGGGTTATCCCTGCCTCTATTAGTGATGTAACCAAGGATATCCCTGCACACTAGAGTATTGTTTATGGGGATATCCCCGCTCACCGGATACTTATGGGTGAGATATTACTACACCAAATAGAGTGCCATAAGTATGGATACAACTAGCTGGATGTGGACAATGTTATAGCAGACACATTAGGTACTACATCAATGTATAATATCAGAAACATCCATCAACACCAAATTTGACATTCTCTGAAACATCCATCAACACCAAAATATATGTTAAGTTGCATTAACAATTATGTATACAAATCACAAGTTTTTCAAGAATATCAAAGCATCACCCAAAGCAAAAGACACATGCTAGGTTGTTTGGATAGCAAAACACTACTCACTGGTGGATTATGACATCATTGAACATGTGTCGTCTCTCTTTACAGTTTGATACATGTTACTTTCCTACATTAGAATATTAAAACATCATACAAAATGTGGAAGAAGGGTTGTAGAGAGATTTGTCCGGACATCAGAAAAGGCAAAGGGGAAATAGGAGTTCGACGGTCTTTAAGTTGCAATGAACGACGAACAGGGATATCCCTGCTCATTTACTTAGAATGAGCTGCGATATCCCCGCTCAGCACTAAAAGCAAAAAAAAATACCAAACGAGGCCTTTGAGACTACTGTGGTCTTTATAAGAAGTTGATGGTGCTTTTGGCTTATGACAAGTCTTAAGGGAATTTTTGGGTAAAATCCTCTTTTTTAAATGAAGTGAAAGTTCTATACATTTTGAGTTTCTTCCTTTTTTTTCGCAATAAGTTTTTTTGTAATGCTTTTTTTAGTAAGATTGTTTTGTAAGGTTTTTTTTTTAGAGTTTATGAAAAGAATATTGGCTTTCTAGAAAATTCAACAAAGTTTTTGTAAAAAAATCCCTTGTTTCTTTATCTAAGATTTGGCTAGGCAAAAAACTGAAAAATTAAAGAAGGGTGTTGCCTACAATTGTAAATGGGTATTTTGATTACCGGGTGTGGAACCTATTTTTGTATCGGGGAGAAATTTGATCCAGATCAATTTATATAAGATCTAAAATTAGATCATTAGATGTTCTAGTAGAAGATTCGTATATAGGACGGTTACTTCAACATATTTAAAGTATATATATATATATATATATATATATATATATATGAGTTTCAAGGGTCTAAATGACTAGAGTGATATTCATACTTACATGATAGTCTACCTAGCTTTAATCATGTACCCTATAATCATTCCACTCTAATATTGAAAATTGTTTCTAAAGCTCTTCTATCTATCTAATTATACTTACGTGCTCTACATCTTATTTTGGATCTAGAATTGGATTTATTTTTTTGAAGTTGATGTTGAATTACAAAACAACACAAAGGTTTCGTGTAAGATCCGGATGCAAATCCAGAAACCAAATATAAAAAGACAAATTCTTGTCCAAATCCAAATACAGATTCATATATATAAAGATGAATTCAAGTCTAGATCCACCATGGTTTCGGCATGGATCTGATCCACCTGGGTCTCTATTAGCGTTACCTTTACAATCTATTAGTGTGAATTCGGTAATGTGAAATTTTAAGGGGGTTATTTGTATAACGGCACAAAAGAGAAAACATGGATTTCTCTTCTACGGAATCAAGTCTTGATGGGAGGGACAACCGGACAAGTCGAACTCTATGTACTTTTCTCGCTCACGAGAAAAAAGTGCCCAAAAACGTTGAAAAATCCTTTTTGAACGAACAAAAATAAAGTGTGCTTCATCGAATTGATAGAAGCAAAGGTTGAGTTGAATATGGTTCAACGAATGGTGTTCATTTCAATAAACCATGACAGTAACACGATATAATAATTATATAATAAGTAGATCGTTAAAAAAATAAGAACATAAAAAAAAAAATGTTTAAAATGTTATGATTATGGTTGGTTTTAAGAAAGAGAAATGTGGAAATGACATGCTAAATTTAAAGAATAAAGGAATCAACAATTTAACATTTCGAAATAAGTTTATGAAGTTTTTCTTTAATTTTAATTGTTAACCGATTCTTTAGTGCCAGTTCCAAATTGTTCAATATCTTTTGTGGTTGAATCTAAGTTGGGCCAACATCAAAGTCAGGTTAATGCTTGAATAGTATGATTGGAATTAACCACACCCGACACAATTATTTGTTTCGTCAGGATCATTGTCAACCCAAAAAGGGATATCATCTATAAAACTGCTTGTAAAATTGACTTTCACCCTTAAGAGGTCCAAATTTAAGTATTTCTCACACAGAAGAGTTCATAGGTCTTCCTAGGGTATTGTGCGATATCGCACACATTGTACCATCCGATATCATAGGGTCGTACGATATTACATCATTATTATCTATAATATTCTACTAAAGAATATTTAAATTTCAAACGTCAAATAGATGTATGTCAATGGTCGGCATTAGTCCTGGAATACTGGGTCCGATAAAGACTGGGTTGATGAGTGGGGTCAGAAATTGAGAAGAGGATTCTCAAACCCTGTTTGAACCACTCAAGGGGTGACACATGTGAGAGAGATGTCATGTCAATGACATCTCATCTCCTCTACTTAAAAAAAAAAAATTTACTTCCCATATAACACCCCTTCATTGGTCCACATAGGGTTCAACCCCTCATTGGTCCAAATAGGGTTGGAACCAACAGGGATCCTCTACCCAGAAATTGCTTGTTCTGATTGCATGATTTTTGCCCTAGAAGTGAGTGAATGCGTGCAATCAAAGAATGAGTCTGCAAGAAATTAGTGCACACTGTTATTACACGTCACAAGTTACAACGGATTTTCAAATGTGAAAAGGAGTACCGCGTCACCGTTCACAATTTTAATAATTTAAGGGGCAGTTTCAAAAAGTTGTCAACGGTCAAATTTTAAAAATTAAGAATTGGTTAGAATTAAGAACAAGTCTCTTGAAGAGACCACCTGTTGTCAATCAACCGTGCCCCTTAAATGATGCCCAAATTTATTTTACATCTTATTATCATCTTATATATCTGTCCTTCGACATGAGGACTTTGAATCAGCAGGACTAATTTGCCGGGTTGGTGCCCACTAAATTCATATAAAATTATTATCTAAAATTGATGATCAGTGTCAAAAATAGTTTGTAATTGAGCTTAGTTCTAATTTAAGGAAGGAACCAATGTGTGCCAAGAGATTGGATTTATTAAGAGCGGGCCACCTGTAGTGCAAACCCAATATAGATATCTATTTTTTTTTCATTACTATGGCGATTGTGACTCAATCATTTCCTCACGCACACTCATACCCCTAACTGAATATGTAACAACCAAGGGTGAACTGTAGAAATTCAACTTGGGGGCTCTATATAAAAGAAATATTTGGAGAAAAGGCAAATGTTAAAATGAAAGATCAGTTTAATTTTTAAAATTTGCATGGGAGTTCTTAAGATTCCTATTTTTTTTTTCAAATATGGGTGGGGGCTTCTAGATTTAGCCCCTAGACTCATGTGCTTGGATCTAGCCCTGGTAACAACAGAGTTATATATTTATGCCTACTTTAAGTTAAGGATTCTATGTTCAAATTACATAGGCTCAAATTGGTTCAAGCAAAATTCCTTAGATCCTAACTTTGGTATATATAAAACAAAAGGAAGGTTCAATATAGAGCTTAGTTGAGCGGATCACTAGGTTTATATGAACTCCGAACAAGTGATATAAACCTACTAATTTGAACTATTCATATTAGGCTATTCAAATTGAATCATTCGGACGCAATGACAAAGTATTTTTGTCTCACAGTATATACTTCAATTTAATGCCGAAACTCCTCAACTTTTGTTTCTTTATCGGAATTTATGACTTCTGTTTTCTTTACTGTAATTTATGATTAAAATTTGGGAGGTTGATATTTTTGAACATGATGTGACATGATTTAACATCTTATCTCCTAACATTTAAAATGTTGTGTTTTTTTTTTTTTATTAGAGTTTCAAATTCCAACCACCCCAAAGATCTTTTGAAAATTTTGAAATTCCACTTTTTATACAATTTGTTGGAATTTCAATCATTCATAGTAGAAAAAAGGGATTTAAAATTTTACCTAAAAGAATAACTTTTTAATAATTTGAAATTATCCCACACATGTGAATTTTTGAAATTGTGATAAAGAAACGGGCCATCTCCAAATATAGTCGTCCGAGTTGTTAGGCTCTGACAAGATGCGTACCATCGGTGGTCCTGAGTCAAAATCACCTATCTTGTCTCCTCTCATTAAATAACATGGAATTTTTCATACGAAAATGAGAAGCTCCTCCTTGCTAATTTCGTCTTTCTTCCCCATCAACACGACTCAAAACTTCCAGATACAATAGAAAGAAGGAAAAACAAGACTCCTTTTCCGTCGAAATTGGGAATCCTCAAAAAGTCCATTCCTTTTACTTTGAAAAGAAAAAAAACGTAATTCCAACGTCATTCCAAACGAGAAGAAGAATCCCAAGAGCACTTTCGTCATTCTCAAAAAAAATCCCCTTTTTATATAAACAATCAAAAGTCCCAAAAGCATTAAAATCCCAATTCCACATTCAAAATGTCCGAGGAAGATTCCACGATTCGCGAAACAACGTGGTCGGATCTCCCGCCAGAGCTCCTCGACCAGATTTTCCGGCGGCTGACCTTCCCCGACACACGGCGAATGTCCGCCGTCTGCAAGCTGTGGCGCTCCGCTCTCGAGTCCGAGCCGCCTGCGGGGGGGTTGAGCACCGTGCCCTGGCTGATGGTCAGCGACGACGCAGAGGGAGGCGGTCTGCCGAAGGGGGCGCGGCGGATCGGCGGATCGGTCCGGCGGTTTTTCAACCCGGTGGAGAGGAGGTGGTACGAGATTGAGGCGGCGGATTTCGAGCGGTCCGTGTGCCACGCGGCGGTGGGTGATTGGCTGCTGCAGTCTGTTTGTGGAGAGGGGAAGGAAGAAGAAGAAGAAGGGGAGAAGTGGGAGGTTTTCTTCTTGAATCCTTTCACGAAGGTGAGGATTGATCTTCCAGGCGTGCATTTGCCGTTCGATCTTGGGGTTTGCTCTGTTGTCCCGACGTCTACCGATTGCATGGTTGTTTTGATCGAAAAGGGCGTGCTGGAACTACGGACTACGGTACTCAAGGTCCGTACTTCTACTTAGTACTGCTCTCAATTCATGTTTCTATACCTACTTAAATATACCAGCTGCTCAAAAGTTTATTCTAATAAAAAGTGGGCCCGCCTTAAAGACGGGCATGTGATTAAGAGAAATGTTCTCCTATGAGCCCTGCTTACGCAATCTAGCTCCATGGGGCGCACCTTATATCTTTGTAGGTCCTTTTAGACTCTCATCCCTTTACAATTTGGTATAAGACCCGAAACAATTTGGTATAAGACTCGGGTTTGGTGTCTTTAAACATTTATCCACCTTATCGTTAGGTTGAATTTCAAAGAAATTTGAATATTGCCCCTTATAAATAATGCGTATAAGATTGATTGGGTCACAGTTGTGGGATCGTGAAGATCTCCATTGTTGGAGGATTTTCTTGTGTGTTTGTGAGTGCAAAGGTCTCATTGTTTAGGCGTAGGTTGTGAGGAGCGAGCACATGAAATTCAAGGAGGGTCCCACCTTTGGAATACTCTGGATGAGAGCAGTGGGGACCTAGGATTCTTCGCTTGAATTAAGGGTGCGAGCCCAAATAGGTAGTTTGGTTTTAGGAATAAATTGATGATTTTCATGTGGATTTTGAGGGTTGACCTATAGTTTTTATTGAATTTTTTAAAGTGAATTTAGGATTTATATAGATCTTGGAAACGCACCACAGTTTAAGTACCTACGTGCTTGTATGTGGGTCCGCCTCTGAATGAGAAAACTTTCCCTCGACAGGATGGTTATAGATTGGAGTCATTGTTCATGGTCGAAATACTGAAGAGGGCCAAAAATTCATGACGAAATGCCTGAGAATGTAGCAAGAATAAGATTTTAGTCAGGTGGGCCCACTCAGATGGATGGAAGATTGAATGTTCCGATCATGCAAGTCACGTGGGAGGGGACCATGAATCCCAAGTGCCAGGCACCATTGAAATGTTTCAATAATGTGAACTATTGATCAGGTGGACCCAAGGGCCCACTTCTGATTTGCAGTTTTGGATGTCTGAACGTTTTAGCATTCAGCATTCTATGCTCGTTGGGCCACTCCTTATATGTACTCTTTCCAAAGCTCCAATCAGATTGAGCCCATTCCAATCACTTGCGAGTTGTTTTGACAAAGTCCATCCAATTAATGGTGTAGCACTCACAAACTGAAATGAATCTAGGGCTAGTTCTGATATAGTGGGGGTGATGAACCATAATTATTAATTTCGTACCATTTCGGTCGAAATTTTTATTTCGGTCAAGTGGCAGAAACGAAATTTCGTATAAAACCTTTTATTTTAAATTTTCGGCCGAAATGATATTTTGTATAATTAAATAATTTTTTATTTTTTATTTACATATTATTCTTTGTATATCTTATATTTTCCTAAAATGTAATTCTAAAATTTTTTACTAGAATGGATTAAATCCATATTTATTATTTTATTTTTTACTTTTTATTTTTCTACATATATATTATTTTATATTTACCTGAATGTAATTCTGAAAAGTTTTGCTGAAATTCTTAATCGTTTGAAACTTTTCATTTTGGAGGCAAGACCGAAATGGTGTTCGAAACGATATTGACAACCATGTCATGACACGTTTAATCGATGATGGCCCTTTGTTGAATGACGATTTTGATCTTAGCTTAGAAGGGAAGAAATTTGGGGCATCTTCCCATGATAAGTCAAACTACTCGCCCACCAAAACAACTTCTCATGTGAAGTTACTTTATGAGCATTTTGTATATAATCCCCTAAAATTTGTAGGATTTGTATATAGGCCTTGAGGTTTTAGTATTTGTTAATAGGCCCTTGTCTTTTCTTTTTAATACCTTTTATATCCCCAAAATCAATATTCTTAACAAGAATGGGCAACCATCATGAGATTTGTATTAAATTTTTATATAAATGACAACTTTGCATTTACATCTATCAAACAAAAATGAGTATACTATTATTTACGATAATACCATTATTTTATCTGAAGCCCTAATGCTTTCTCTTAATAACTCTCTCATGTACATGACTAGGGGTGGACCCAAGTATAAGGGTCTGTGAACTGGAGTCCCCACTCATATATGAGAAAAGTTTAAAATACCTCACCTCCCTCCCCCCAAAATTCTAAAAATTAATATATATATTTTTAAAATTTGCCCATTTCCCCAACATTCCTTTTACATAGAGCCAAACACGCCCTGCCGTAAATTCCAAGAATTTTTTTTTTTTTTTTTTTTGCATTTACCCGTTCCCCCAATATTTCTTTTAAACCCTCTATACATGAAGTATAATCAAGTATTTTGATACTTTAATCAATCTAATGGTGGGTCACATATGGATTAGATAAATTATAACCGTTATAAGTAGTGTCAATTGTCGTCATGATCAATTTGGATTTAATAAAATGAACCATGTATTGATAAGAAAAAATAAATTTATGTAGGGTTATTCTCTTGGCCGCTAATTGCAATTGTTAATATTACATGCTTTATAAATAAAAAAAAGTCCAAGCTTTAGAAATTATGCATATAAGGATAAAAGAGATGGACCAAAGTGTCATTTCGTTCTAAAAACTTATAGTGGTTGGAAGACTATTGATTTTTGGGACACAAAAGATATTAAAATGAGATGCATGGGCATATTTGCAAATACTAAAACCCTATGTGCCTATTTACAAATCCTACAAACCTTAGTGGGGTATATACAAAAAGCTCTTACTTTATTTGTCTAGAAGGATAGGGTAAACAAAATATTGTAGTTTATTTAGATTGATGCTAGCCCCTCTGTAGATATGGGATTTAAAGACCATTAAGGTTGCTCTTAAAGATGGCCTCTTTTATTATTGTTGTTTGTTTCTTTGTTTTTAGTTTGGGTCTTAATTAATTGATAACACTGCCTCCCTAACTATTTCTTTTGATCTGTGATTGGATACAAAGGTTCATCAACAGGAGAACCAGGACCCAATTGCCTCTTACACTCACCAAACCACATTCGAACTGGACATCCTTGATGCTGTCTATTGCGGGGGACTCTTCTACCTTTATGGCACATCTTGGATGGGTAGGGTGCTGTCTTTCAACCCCAACAATGGTTCCTTACACCATCTTTTGAACATGTTCTCGGCCCTATCCCAGCCTCTTAGCATCAACCTGGTGGAGTCCCTCGGCCGCGTCTTGGTCATAACCAGGGGGGACTCTGGTGGAGGATGGTGTCGGGCTTATCGGCTCGACTTCTCGGCCAAATCATTTACTCAGGCCATGGAGGAGTTGGAGGGACAGACAATGTTCATAGGGGCAGGGACATCCATGTCGATATCGGCTATTGGGGCACCCGGCGGGACCGTCTATTTCTCCAAGTGTGGAACCTTTGAAGGTGGTATGTGTGAATTCAGGAGAGGGAACGAGAGCAACATTGCAGCATTGTCACCTTTGGATCATGGGCTGTATGGATTGCCAGGAAAGCGCGTGAGCCGGTGGCCGGTGTCACTTTCTGATGATGGTATGTTTGATAATAATATGGACCGGCTGCATTACATCAGGGTGCCAAGGGTTCGTGCCTTTGCGGACTCCTCAGGTGAGTGGTTTGCTACAGGAGGGATTGAAGGAGTTTGGGTTCAAGCTCCATTGTATTAGTTATTGTTAAGAGGGGAGTTTTACTTTCTTCCTTGTATATATAATGTCTGGTAGTTGTTTTGGGTCAGTTACAAGTTTCATGGGTTACATGTGTATTTTAGGTTGTGATCCATGGGTTACATGTGTATTATAAATCAAACCATACCCTTTTCTCTCTTTTTGCTGCAATGCAAAACCAGACCCATTTATTAGTTATATAAAATCTCAACTGGAATTAGGGGTGCTCATGGGTTGATGATTTTGGGGCTGTGTTTTTAGGCCAATGTGCAGACCAGGGTCTGATGATTTTCAGGCCTGTGGTCTAGATCTGGGCCTAAATATTATGCCAATATGAAATGGGCTGGGCAGGAACAAGCTTTGGCCAAACCTGACTAGGCCCATGGCCAACCTTATCTAAAAATTAGAATGGGTCATACCGAACCTCAGTGAACAGGTCAGGTTGATGGATTGTACTGTGAAATAACGACTCAATCTGATTCCTATATTGCCTGCCTAAGGAATGAGTTGAATTTTTTGAATCGGGTCAGGAAATACCGCCCTGAAATATTATCTATGGTGTAGCCTGGGCTTATTCAACCCATAGGGTGGCAAACAGGACAGTTCCGGGTTGGAACCGTATTCGACTTGGATCCGGAATCATTTCTAACTGTTTCGGTTCTGGGTCCGATTCTGGCTCAGAACTAATTTTATTAGTTCGCTTTCGATAAGGAGCCGGGGCCCAGATATAGTTCCAAAATTGGGTCCAATTAGAGGACTCAAATTTAGTTTCAAAACTGGCTCTAACTTTTTTAAAAAATTCAAGGATTTCATTCAACTAATAATAGTGCATCAAGTCTACTACCTCCAGGGTTAAATATAAATATGTCCAACACAAGAGCTACAATTTAAAACATTAAAGACTCATATATATGCAGGGGCTCGGGTCCATAGGTCAGAACCTATATGCACCCAAAACTAGACCCATTTATCAATCGAAACCTAAATTGTGTTACGGACACAGACCCATTTATGAATCAGAACGTAAAATAGGTTTCAAAGCCGGTTTTTTTATGAGTAGGAACTTCCGAATAAAAGGAGAATGAGATACTTGTTTACATCCCTAACCCAAACCCTAGTGACCTCTTTGGGGATGTTTAGGTTCATTTTGGGGGCCGCAATGAAAATGAAAGCCCTAATTGAATGTGGGTCTCACATGTTTCTAAAATAATAAAACCAAGGGTCCAACCCAGGTCAAGTTAGGTTGATGTCTGGTTCAGGTCAGCCCTTCTAGAATTTAGGTTGGCCTAAGTCCTGACCCGACCCAGAGTTGTAACACTATGGTCAGAACTAAGGAATTCACCTCACCTCACCTCACCTCACCTCATCGAGAATTTTGGATACAATTCAAAAGCAAGGCTTTATCATCGGCAGAGAGGTGGGATGAACTCAGTTACAGTAGCGAAGCTACACTATCACGACTTGAAACATCCTTTTCTTGTAAGTTCAACAGTTTTTAGGGTTCTACCCAAAGAAACAAAATTGTTTTTAGGGATCTTGACCAAATGACTATTCTAAGATCTGATATTTGTCTGTTAACATTTGAAGTTTAAAAAGTTCCCGTAGAATTGCTCGTGCGATATCCTGAGGCAGTGAGATATTGCATAGTGCAATACCCTACATCCATTTGATTTTCCCTCCATTCAAAAGTTATTTAGGCACTAAACCCCCCCCCCCCCCCCCCCCCCCCCCCCAAAGAAAAAAAAAAAAACAAAACTCCGAATCATTGACCGCCAAACATCAGGTCATAGGGCAGTCGTACGGTCAAAATCCCTAATCTCTATTACAATTAAAAATGAATACATGCACAATAAGGAAAAAGCTCATCCATGTGTGGCTCTCAGTCAGTGGGGGAGAGTCCAAATATAAAGAAAAAAGGATGGCAATGGTTGGGTTTTAACAGGGACCTACGCCAACCTACTTCTATTAGGGGTGGGTTTAGTAGTGAGATTGTTGAGTTTGAGCGAGATTGGAGATTTTATATTTTGATCTAAGATGGATTTGGAGTAGGTTTGTTTTGGTTGGTTTAACCATCTGTCCCATAAATAGTATATAAATTAGTTTAGTGAACTACATAAGAAAAGCTTCTATGCTAAGCTTTTCAATATAAGTTGATGGTCTATCAAGCAAAAGGGGTAGGTCAAAGAGGGCATTACTGGAAGTAGTAAGGATTGATTTGTAGAAGTACAACATATCCGAAGATGTGGTTTAAGATGCATCGAAATGGAGAACAAAATTCATATAACCAATCCCAACATTTTGGACTAGCTTGATGATGCATATGAAAAGCTTTTACAAGATGGACGACAGTCGTTAGCAGGTAAAGTAAACAACTTAAGGCCCTATTTCTTTAGTAGAATTTCTGCTAAGAATTCACCATGTCCAGGAATTTTTGGACATGATGTGACAGACTGTCTTCTGCAATTTCTGAATTCCATATTTCTTCACTAGCATTTTTAGATTCCACCCACATGAAAGATCTCTTTTGACCTTTGAGAATTCAGGAATTCCACTCCCTTTGCATTTTAGGAGAATTCCTGGATGCTCAAGCCCAAAGGAGCATCGAGGAGTTCCACTATGTCTCGGACTTTAGAAATTCCACAGACAGAAATTCCTGAAATTCCGGTAAAGAAACAGGTTCTAAAAGTTGTAGGTTCATGATCCCCTTCTCCTCTATTTGTTTATTCCCTCATATTGTAAAATAAAAAATTAACCCCTTTTTAAGCTCAATCCAACCCACACTTTTCAATTATAAAACCTGTGACAAGTCAAGTTGGGCATGGGGCAGAATATAAATTAGTTGGGTTAGATTCAAATTAGCCTAATCCTAAACCCAACCTGACCCTTCCATACCAAATCACCAAAGTTTACTTTTGTCTACTTTTTTGTCAGACTCACATAAAAGTGCATTGGTTTAGGGCTTGTTTGTGTAACACAAAAGTGCATTGGTTTAGGGCTTGTTTGTGTAACACTGCAGAATAATTAATCCATGAAATGAAAGTTTGGGGGGGGGGGGGGGGGGGAATGGGATTTAGAAAGTGAAAATAAGAGTTTCACTTTCACATTAAATACTCTCGTGCAAATGCATCCTATTGAAGCAGGTAAAATGAATGTTTAAGGTAGAGATCTAGAAGGACCTTCAGTTTCAATTTATTGGGCAAAGGAAATAAATTGTTTCTTATCTAAATGAGATATTTTGATTATTACTTAGGCACCTCCACATTAATGAAATTACATCCCAAATAAAATCTTAAAAATTCAATACCTATCACACAGATGATCCCTACAAATAAAAGTCAAAAGATTGGTAGACAACATTACGGCAAGGATGAAAGGTCCATTGGTCTGCTATAATTCCTCCAATTGGATTTGTACAAGGTGGACTAAACCTTCTTCTAATGTTCATGTCAAGTATATATTGTCAACCAGCCAATGGTATCTGTGCCTTAAAGGGTGGGGAATATTTTTTAAAAAGAACATGGTATCCTGGCGTGGTGAGAAGTATCCAAGTGAATCTTCCCTCTCCATATGAATCCATCAGCCAGCTTTGCTTTCCCCAGATTCCAGGCTGGAGTACTATAAAGAGTTGGAAGAATCATGTGATACTTTTAATATTCCCAGCTTTGCCTTTACTCAAAAGTTCCCCAATATGTATCACTTTAAGTCCTTTTCTAAGTTCGCTTTCTCATCCTCCATGGATCAATAAGAGAAAGAGCTCTTCCTCTTTTTTATTAAGGAGAGAAAGGGTCCTTCCTTGTATCCATTCTAATCCCATTTTTTTTATTAGAAAGGACCACTTCTACACTCAAACTGTGTGTTCTGTTTTGGATCACCATTTGTCTTCAAGTGACTGTTTTTTATTGTTTATTTATCAGCTTTGGAATTTTAAAACTAAGTAGCTTTGCAACTTAGGCCCTGTTTGTTTGAATTTGTTTGCAAGAAAAGATTATTAAAGAAGTGAAGGATGAAGTATCCAAGGTGGAGATGGTGATGAACTTTTGAGGATTTGAGTTAAGAGTGATGGTTGGGTATTCACTTTCATATCCCCTAAACTCATTTTCAATCAAAGAAGAAATGTTAAACGCTATTAGAATACATTATTTTTATAACTCTTAAAATTCAATCCATGCAAATAAATTGGCCTTGAGCCTTTCTTTGTTTGGAGGATTCCTTCACAAATTTTATATATTGAAAATTTCTGAAGCAATATCAGTTGCATCTATAAAACATTCGGATTCCCTACTTGTTTCTAAATACTAAGTTGTATTTGCAGACATCATTCGAAGAATTTGTAATCTTCGCCGAACGTAAATTCTTAGAATTCCTGCCAACAATGAGGCCCTTAGTTTAATTTGAACATAACAATGTGACTTACATGTTAATTTGGAGTTTTAAACATGGAAACCCATTTTTAATCCATGAACCAATTCATCTGCACTTGATTCATGAAGATCTATATGGCCCTTTCCACAACCAATAACAGATCTACAAAAACGTAGATAATTAAATTCCCGATTAAACTAAATGCAGGGAGGTAGAATTCCATGCGTTTAGGTGGGAGTGGGACCAAAATGCCTACTATAATTTTTTCTGAGTGGGCCAAAATCTGTTTGACTCTTTATATGTTCACCTTCTCATGTAATCAAGAGGAAGTTTCCAACTAGAGAAGACTGAAAGTAAAGGAGTCAGTATTGTCGCGCCAAACTATTGATAGTTCATTGGCAACGCACTTCAGTTTTTATCTTACAAATGATAGGCAGAAATTAATCCCTAATCACCGTATTCGAAGTATCACACTCCTATAGCATTCAAGGTTTTTTATTTTATTTTATTTTTATTTTTTTAAGGGAAGGGCACACCTATATTATAGCCCCCCCAAGCCCCCCCCCCCCCCCAAAAAAAATATCCTGGATCCTGGTTCCGCCCCGGCATATGCCAACACATTTTGAGCCTTGTATAAAAGCCAAAAGCTAAAAACTCCATTGTTTTCGATAAACTTGAGATTTCTAGTTGTCAACACATTTGAACTGTATCAATAATGATAAATGGCCGGTCTACAAACTCCATTGTTTTTGATAAACTTGAGGTGGCCCGTCGATTGGCCAAGTTTGGCTTTGATGATGCCGGCCAATTTTGAGTGGGTGGATTTTTGTCTTGAGTGATTGATTATCTTTCTTAGTTTGGTTGTTATAATTTGTTTTCTTGTGCTCAATAAGATTTTCGTTTTATCAATATAAAAAAAATGAAAACCATCAAAGCTTTTCAAATAAAGTGTAACATGGGAAATGAAGAAAAAAAGTAATTTCAATTTTATCATGTTAGCATTTTCAAGAATTGTTTGTGCAACTCTATGTGGATTTCTATTTTCACCATAAAGGAAAAATCTTGCATTCTAACATCTCATATTGGAAATCAAAATCCTTTCTATCAATAAAAATCAACTCATTTTTTTCTTCTTTCTTTGAGAAACATTTTTTTTTTTTTTTGAAGAGTCTAAATTTTTTTTGAAGAGTCTAAATTTTCTTTGAGAAACATGTATCCAAGTAAAAAACAAACATGAAACTACATGAAAAATTAGAATAACTTTCCTCTCAACTTCGGTACACGTTTGTTGAAAAAAATGTCCCCTCATTATTTGTGGAGTTCATTTTCAAATGAATGGATGGGTCTATTTCACTATAATCTGACTATTAGTGTCCCTTGTCTTTCCCTGAAACCAGTGAAAAGCACAAGCATTCAGAATTTTGTTTGGGATTTTTATCCAAATACCAAGACTTGAAAACACCATGTTAGTATTTTCTACGTTTTTTTCATAGTGGTCATGGAATGCTGCGTCTCACAAGTCACAACCACAAAAAAAAGGCCCTGTTTTCTAATTTGACTTTTCTAATGATTTATGTGAAAAGAAACAAAAGAACTAACTACCTTTTAAATCCTTAGGCATGGGAAGGCAACCTTTCTTTAGCACATATATTGTCCCTATTCCCCTATTTTTTTGAAAAAACAAGGCATTTACTTTAAACCATAAGAAAATATATAAAATAATCTTTATTTATGAACAAGAATTAATAGCTAACTCCCTAATTGAAATGTTGGATATTATTATTTGAGATATTATCAGTGGGAGATATAATAGTAGGGTTCTTTCAAATTTTCGGTTTTTGCTGAGATAATATAAAAAAATCATTAGATTATTTAACATAAATAAAAAACATAGAAAATAGATATAAAGATAATTAATATTGAGAGATAGAGAAAATATGAAATTCTTGTTATATTAATTGTTTTCAATAAATATCGATAACTATCATTTATATAATCTTTTTTAATTTTTGTTGAAAAGGATACATAATAAAGACCATTTCTTTAGTTATATAAAAAAGGTAAGGGATGGAACTTAAGAAAGGGATTTGGTTTTTAAAAGACTCTATATTGAGCTTTGATTTATTTCATTTTTTTATGAAGTGCATAATTCTTTAAAAGAGACATCAAGTGCACTTTTTAAGCAAAAAAAATTTCAAAAACATTCAGTTTTTAAGACATTCAAGAGGTATTTAAACACCTCTTAGACTTACATTTTAATTAATTTTTATTTAGGAACACATTTTTTTTCTATCTCTTAGTTGTTGTTGGGATAATATTGTATTTGTGGCGATAATTTCCTGATAATATCCTGATTAACTCAGTTTTGATGATAAATTGAATTTATTGAAATAATATCAATGATAATTTATTGTGAGGAATATATCAGAACTCTTTTACTATAAATACAAAAAAATTTCTTTGATATTTTTCTCATGATCAAGACACACATGAAATGAGAGTGAAGAATCCATGATTATATTTGGAAAGTTGCCATTCCATGACATGGATGGCTAACTGCTTAGTGCTGCCAATCAACAGTTAATATTTTTTTTTGCTATGAGAGGGTTCCAACCCTTTGGGTTGGACTCCGGGCCCAGAGGGAAGCCGGAAAAACTCCCCTGTAGCCCCAGTGTGGTATTGCAGTTTCGAACGTACAACCTCTGGGTGCAAACCGTAGTCCTAGGCCAACTGAGTTACCCCTTGAATAGTACCACTACATTCTTGGATAGTAATTGATTTTCTATTAACCAATCTTCTTTGTGTCTCTAGTTGCATGATTAGGAGTACTTACAAGAGGTCAAGGATTCAAGGATTGGTACCACCCTCTTCTTCGTCAAAAAAGCCGATTTTCCAATAATAATGAAAATTCAACAAATTGTGTTAGAATTTTTGGAGTATCAAACATAATCCTTAATATCCAACCGGGCTTGTGTTGAATGGATTGAAACTAATTAATGTTCCAATGGACCCCAAGAAGGGCCTGTGAAAAGATTGAAATCTCTCCGAATTAAAGGCGCAAACCGTCACAATGTCATTCTTGTATAAATGGTCTCAAACATAGTCCTCAATATTGGATTGAGGTTGTGCTGAACGGTATCAATTAATTGTGACCTCTGGATATATGAATCTGTTTAGCCCCTGCACTGGAACTAATTATAGATTGGTGTCAAAAGATGAGACTTCTCGGAATTAAAGGCGCCAATCGTGATAATGTCATATTATTGGATGTGACAATGTTGGCTCTGAATTGAAGGGACAATTGCTGGCTGCATGTGGCAATTTTCAAAGAAGAAAATTCTCCTTTCCAACTGATGTGAACAAAAGAGATTCTTCTTTGATTGGTTTAGGGTTTGTAATATTTTCAGACTTTTTTTTTGGTAGAATATTTCCAGAAACTTGAATGGTATCTCATCACCTCGTTTAACTGTTTCCATGATTTTTGGGTGTCTGTCTTTTGTCTTGCCAAACAGGAAAAAAAGATTAAAAAAAGAAGAAGAGCAAAGTGTAAGCCGCCCAAGATGAGGAGTGACAAAATGATTAAAACTTGGTAAAAAGGCATTTTAATTATTATCTAGAAGCAAAATACAACACAGAAGATTGACCGCAACAAATGACCCTACAAAATAGAACCCACACAATCAGCTACCAGCCCTAATAAAATTAGATGCCTGTTGCGAAGGTCAATTTCTCTATTCTATTTTTTTTGAATGTAAGGGAGATGCCTGACCACCGAAATCATTTGCTCTACAAATAAGACCAACCCATACATTTTTTTTTTTTTTTTTTGTTTTTGTTTTAGGGAAAGTCGAACTCATACATATCAGCTGAGCAACATCTGAGGTCTATTGACAAGAGTATTTACTCGAGAGAAGCCTGATACCAACTCATGGGAAACTCATGAGACTTCAAAGCTTAAAATAAACGCCCTTCTTTGATTTTGCCTCGCCAAATTTTACTCCAGTGGGAGTTAGTCCTGCTGATAGTTGATCACAATAAATGAATTGAATTCTTGATAATATTTAATTCACATATTTTATAAATAATCAATATGATGGTGGGCTTAATTTCTGTTAAAGTGAGATTTAGAAATAATTCTTATATATGGCTGAATGCTGAGAAAGCTGTGCAGGAGACCCAAGATCTTGGAAGTTTAAATTAATTAATATTTGACTCTATAAATCATCATCACTCCATTGTCAAGAGCTCGCTCATTATATACACTCTTTTCAACTTAATAAAGAAGCATTCTTTCAACAAAAAAAAAAGAAAAAAGAAGCATTCTGGTTTCGTTTGTGCAATGACCATAATTTCTGGATGGCAAGATAATTCCCTCCATTTTTCTGTGCTTACCTTTTTTTATTTTTTATTTTTTATTTTTTTATGGAGTGTTTTTTTCACACAAAGACATGAATAACCAATTTATGGCGAGACCGTTGATGTCCTGCAAAATAGAGTTGATCGACCAATCACTACTTCCATTAATTGCCTATATTACTTCCAAAGTATCAACAATATGGCTTTTATAATCCCCAAAAGGATAGCCCTTGCCTCCACTTCTTTAGAGGAATGGACATTTGGAGCCCTCGATGACCATGCAAACAAAAGAGAACCATTAAACCAAATTGTATAACAGTAGCCTGCTTTTCGGTCAGAGGATGATATGAAGATCTAAAGGCGACATCTAAACAAATTAGGGCCATATCCTCTTCCATTTTCAATTTTAAATCCATCATCATCTCTTTTACTCAAGGAAATATATTTACCAAATGAAGAGTTGCAATCCTCTATGACTTTTTTGGGCATACCCCAAAAGAATTAAGGGGGTCCTAATTATTTCTTTTCTCCTAAAAATGAAACCATTAATGTTCCTCCAGATTACCCACCAAAGAGCTAGAATCCAAACTTTAAATTGAGGATCAGAAAGAGAATTTTTGGGATCCTAGGATTCATATAAGGTCTTTCACCAATCATGGATCTGAATACAAGAGAAGAGTGGAGGGAGTTGGGAACACTTGTGGGGTTCTACCTTCAACTAGACCTTAAGGGTCTGTTTGGGAAGGGGGGGAAAATGGGGGGGAGGAAAAAAAGGGGGGAAAGTGGAGGGAAAGTGCTTTTGGGGGGTGTTTGGGAAGGGGGAAGGGAAAATGGGGGGGAGGAAAATGGAGGGAAAAAAACACCTTTTTGCCTCAAAAATTTCCCCCCCAAAACAAGGGAAAAATGAGGGGAAAGTGAGGAGAGAGGGAACAAATGACTAAAATGCCCTTTTACTTTATTTGAATTTTTTTCAAGATCAAGGGTAAAATAGTCTTTTTTTCTGTACCTCACTAAAAACAAAATTATACTTTTTCACTTTCCTTCCCCTTACTTTTTTACTTCCCAAACAAGAGGAGGGAAAATTAATTTTTCCTCCCCTCCCCTTCATTTTACTTCCCCTCAAATTTTCCCTCCCCTCCCCTCCCCTCCCCTCTCCTCCTCCCTTCCCAAACGGACCCTAACTCACCCAAGGTGTGAAAGCTGCTGAGCACTTGAGTTGCTTTCTCTGTCGACGACTACCATTAGCAGATATTTTTGCTTTGGTTGGGGCACTAAAATGATCATATTATGAAGTGGTCCCGTTTCCAAACTTTTCCTCTTTGGAGTAGTGTGAACTAAACAGCGTGTCCTACAAGCAACTGCTCTCATTCCAAGACACTCTTATAGTCTTATGCCGTTATCATATTTCGAACAAAAAGAACAAAAAGTCTATCCTATTGATATTTAAAGAATATCATAGGGGTTGTCCAAAATTCTAGCAAAAAAATTTGTCCAGTATCTCGAATATTCGATCATCTGTTACAAGATAAAAATCTGGCATACAGCTAGGCCCACAGACCCCATTAATAAACCGGGCTGCTCATTTCAAATTGGAGGTATTCTATATTCATTCAAGTCCACTAGTTTGAAATAACTTGGCCAAAAAAAAAAAAAAAAAAAACGAGAGAGAGAGACTAATCAGAGGCCACAATCATCATCTAAAATTGGATGGCCATTAATGTGGATAGAAGACTTTTTTTTCCCTGTAAAAGAGACGCTCTCATCTGAATGGCCGAATGGGGTCATACTTGTACAAATGAAGGGTCCAAAGAAATATATATTAAAAGAAGTGCACCCACAGGATAAGTTGTGATTGAATTTTGGAGTATCATCAAGCAATATAATGCTGTTGAATCTTCATGTGGCACACCTCATAAACGCCTACTGTGATGTAAATCTCAATAGTCCTCCAAGCCGTAAACAAGATAAACACTATGGCTGAATTCTGACTTTCCAGCCGGCAAAAAACTATAGGTGGTCAAAGTCATCCAACCTCAATCCAATTGGCCGTCAGGTCCAGCTATCAAAGGGGAGACCCACATCTCTTCTTACCACCATTACCATAATTCAAGTTATCTTAATCGTTGATGATAAATACGCAGTGACTCAATTTTCACTTCAATAACAAATACAGTAATTTTTTAAATTACCGTAAATTTTATATTTGAGGCAGCGGTGTTTTAAAAAAGAGAGAAATGAACTAAAATTTTTGTGATTCCTTGTAAAAGCGTTTCCCACTGGACTCTCTGAAAGGTGGAAAAAGAAGTCATGTGTTTTATTCGAGTTCCTGTGATGTAACTTGCTTGGATTTGACATGGTGTGATCTAGGTCTAAAGAAGATAGCCACCTCTCAACTTGCAAAAGGATTTGGAATTGATGATAACAGACAAGTCTTCTACGACGACCGATGGTGTGGAAGAGCTGAAAACTTCTAGCAGCTTTCACACGTTGAGTTTGCATTACTATTGTTTTTTATTTATGAAAACCAGCCTCCTAGGTATATAGAATGCCAGAATCCTATCTGTAGCACTCTTTGTTGGACTTCAATTCAATTTTATATATGTACGTATTAGGAAACTGATTACAAACTACGTTTGGGTCTTTGTATTATTGAGGAATCCTTTGATTATGTGATTCGATCTGTTTATTAACCTGACATCAACGTTACCGCTCTCTCTGCACATGCAATATAATAATGGTTCTGATTATAAAATTCTTGTGACATTGTTTAGTATTGGCAGAAATACCTAAAAAATAATTTAAAGTACAGTTTGTATTAAGTATTAATAACAAATACGGTATAAATTTTGGTAGTACGTAGAAAGGGGAGCGGTCAAACTCGGATACAAATATATTTGGGTAATATGATATGGTTTCTTGAAAATTTGTGGGGCAGAAAAAAATTACATATACATGCATAAATTTCCTGTGCGTATTCTTGAAGTATTTTTTTTTTTTTTGAATCATATTATATAGTATTGTTTGAAGATAGTATATATGTGTAAATTATCTATTTTTCACAAAATGGTCATATAATAGGAAAATGTTCTCCTATGAGCGCTATGGGGCTAGCTGCTGTTAAGATGTCATTAATGCATCGTTTGGGAATGAGGTAAAATGAAGGGAATGAAAAAAAAGAGGGGAAAATGGAAGGAATGTTGAAATTGAGGGTGTTTGGGAAGGGGGGAGGGAAAGTGGGGGAGGGGAATTTGGGGGTAAAATTAGTGTGAAGCCCACTCCAAAATTTTCCCTTCAAAACTGAGAGGAAAATATGAGGGGAAGAGGTGATTTTTTAGAAAATTAATGAACTGCCCTTTTGTCAAATTGAAGCTTTTGCAAAAGTAAGGATAAAATGACAATTGTCTCTCTACTTTACAAACAAACAAAATTATACTTTTTCACTTTTCTTCCCCCTAATTTTTGACTATTTAAACAAGAGAATGTAAAATTAAATTTTCGTCCCTTCCCCTCCCCTCCATTTTCTTACCTCCTCAAATTTTCCCTCCCCTCCCCTCCTAGGCCTGTCAATGGGACGGGTCGGGCCTGGGCTTGGGTTGTCCAATCCCGTTCCGAAAATAGGACGGGCCTACCAGGTGTTGTCCAATTCCGACCCTAAATTGAACGGGTTTACATCTAATCCCGTCCCGTACGGGCCCGGGCTGGGACAGGGCCGGGCCTGGGCTTAGCCCGATCATGGAGATAAGCAAAACATTCTCTAATTATTCCTATTGTCACCAGACACCGATGTGAACCCGACTTTAAACCCTCCTCTTTTTTCCAGGCTTGAGATCGGCAATGCAATGCAACAAGCAACATGACGGAGTTAAAAACTTTTTTTTTTTGCTAATGACAGTAGGAAATCAGAAAATCAATAGAAATGAATGAGTATACTATAGGCTATATGGGTCAAGTAATATAGGAATGATTAAAACCTTTTTTTTTTCCGGTAAAAGTAGAAAATCAGAAAATCAATAGAAATGAATGAGAATAAGTATCCTATATGAGTCAAGTTAAAGTAATGTAGCATCAGTTAAAAACTTTTTTTTTTTAAAGTAGAAAATCAGAAAATCAATAAAATGAATGAGAATGAGTATCCTATATGGGTCAAGTAATATAAAAAAGAAATCAACAGAAATTAATTTTCTGTTAATATGTCTAAAACATCAATTAGTGCATTCCCATCATTTTCTAAATCACCATCACTAGTTGGGTCATGACTAAACCAATCTTGGGCAGAAGAAGCAGAGAGCAGAAGAGGCAGAAAAGCGATTGAGTGTGGGATGTTTTTAGGGCTTGCAACGTCTTATAAAAGAGATGGACTGATGGAGGGCACAGTTACAAGAATGCCCCTCCTAACTAGCCGTTTTTTCACTGTTAGTGACGGGCAGTTTAGGTAATATAAATTTTTTATCAAAATTAACTTGGAGCGGGCCGGGCCGGGCTTGAACGGGCTGGGCATCCTCTGCCCAGTCCCAGTCCCATTTTGGCCGGGCTTTAAAATTATTGACCAAGCCCAACCCACTGGGCTCAAATTTTTTTATAAAGCCCTGTATTTTCGGGCTTGGGACGGGCCGGGCCGGGCTTTCTACCCGTTTCAACCCGTCCCATTGACAGGCCTACCCCTCCCCTCCCTCCTTCCTAAACATAGGCTAAGTTTAAGGTTGTTAAATCAAGGGCATGTAGCTTCCCAAACATAGGCTAAGTTTAAGGTTGTTAAATCAAGGGCATGGAGAATTTGGTGGGGCTGATGTCTTGGCTTTCCTTGTCCAGAAAGAGCCATTTCCATCTTCCCTTCTCCTATTGATAGATAAAACAGTTTTGTATAAAGATATATATATTTCTCTCATTGGCAACTTTATATTGCCCATTTTATCAATGTAACATTACAAGGCAAGTACAAGGTTCCTTGTCACCCACTCGGTTGGGTGAGCTGTATACACGGTTTTTGCATCTTGAAATGGCAAGTGAATATGCCCAATATGGTTTTGTATTCAGTATGAGTTGAATGAGATCTTCTTGATTCGGCAAGTTTTTCTTTGGTAACTACTCTTGCTTGGGCAAGTTGATATGCACAATGGAGATCTTATAAGTGGCAATCTCTAACATCACGCGTATTTCTAAGTTAAGCTTCATTATTAATAGACATGCATCTGAATGGGTCCCACAAATTGCTAGTAGGAGAACATTATTTCTTACAACAAGCCTTTGTATAAGTTTAGAATTCTCGCTAAGTAAGAGTAAAAATTCCAGTGGCAGTCTGCATGTATGGTTTGAACGATAACAGCGGACTGTGTTTTCAAAAAGCTTAGTTTACATGTATAATATGAACATTATACATAACTGAGCAAAGTATATGTTTACACCACAGGGTGGAATCTTCCTGAAGAGATTAGAGCAGTATCCAAATGGTTAATTATAAACAGCTTTTTGAAACAGTTAGTGTAATAGTCAAATTTGTTTATTGTAATTACATTTTAAAACCATTCAATTAAAAATTCTAGACGAAAACAAACTTTTGAGAATCTCTCATCTTAGGGCCTATGTGCTTGCCTAGAGTTAATTACCTAGTAATTCTAAGAAACAAGGGTGAATAGCCTATCAAATAATCTTTAGTTTTTCAAAAAATAAATACCGAACCATCACCTTTGCAAATCAAATCTTAGAAAATGTAAGGGCCGTTCTATATATCCAACTTATATCCTTCACCTATTTCCTATTGAATAATCCTTTGTTGGAACCCTATCACATTAGAAGTTTCAAAGTATGGATCCATTGTAATTCATAACAGGTTAACAACAACGTCGGTTAGTAAAAATCTCTCCGCAATTTATGAAAGGACATCGAAAGTCTCCTTATTAAGCGTCAATGGACTAGTTTACCAAAAGAGAAAAAAGTGTAAATGGACTAATTCCAGCTTGACTTTGATTTTCTACAGAGTTGAGTATCCTATGGGGCTAGCTTACCTTATTTAGATTCTTACCCGAATCCACAGGATCTTATATCTTGATTTACTGCACCTAATGTCACGGATCCTGTCTTGACATTTCCTTTGCAGAATTTTCTCCCTACTATACTTTACTCCTACATTCTTTTAGAGTAAATTAGCAAAAAGTTTATTATAAAGGTATTGTAATGCCTCAAGTCCATCGGTTTATTTTTTTTCTGATGCCTGTAGTCCATGCAGTTGACCATATTAGGGAGAGAGATACAATTTTCGATTATATGTCCTTTTCCCATGCAGTGGTGATTAAACTTAATCCTATACCGTAGCCCCTCGTAAGTATCACCCAACAACCCACCTAAAAAAAGCAGACAACAAAATCAAGAATCTACAAACAAATCCTCCTATAAAACCCCAAGAACAATCAATCCCTCCTTCTGTAAACCCCCCAACCCAACCCCCACTTTTGTTTTTTTTTGTTTTTAATCTTTGTTGAGTTGTCCATCGATGGATACCAACAGAGGAGAAGGAGCGGAGAACGGCATCAAAATGGAGTCGATTTCGATAGAACGAAACGGTTCGGAGACGGAGAGGAAGAAGGAAATCGACCCAGATGAGGTAAAGGAGAGTCTGTCGATTGAGAAGATATTCGAGAGCAAGGAGGTGCCCAGATGGCAGGATCAGCTGACGGCGAGGGCGTTCGTGGTGAGCTTTATACTGAGCATCATGTTCAGCTTCATCGTTATGAAGCTCAATCTGACGACTGGGATCATCCCATCTTTGAATGTGTCTGCTGGGCTTCTGGGGTTCTTCTTTGTGAAGACCTGGACCAAGTTTCTGGAGAAATCCAACCTTCTGAAGCAGCCCTTTACAAGGCAGGAAAACACTGTGATTCAGACCTGTGTTGTAGCCAGCTCTGGCATCGCCTTCAGTGGTAAGTTGTAACTGATCTAAGTTCATGAATTGGTAGTGACCCACTTTGGATTGATGGTTGTTCTGAGAAGATTTTCAGACCCAAGGTTGGATTGGATGGCTAAGATGTTCTTTCGATGCATTTTGTCATGCTTTTGGTGACCCACTTTGGCATTTCAAACCCAAATTCTGATTGGAAGTGTTGTTGGTCATATAAATTTGGTTGGGATTCGCTCAACTAGATGCTTCTCTTGGTTAAATTAATATGAAAATAGGAGTAGGAGATGTGTAGATTCATTTAGTTTTTACTGTTAGCTCTCCCATCTATGGTCATGAAACTGATGAATCAAAATAGATATTCTCATCTTATGGGGTTTTAATCCATTTTATGTTCTTAGAGCAGTGATCAGATGGCTAGTATTTATTAGTATTGCATATCTGTTTTTTTAGTCTGTTGGGATAAGGCTTTGATGACTGTGATGTGTATTCTTTTTAGTGATCATGATCTATTTTTTTAATCTATTCTTCCATTACAAATGATTATTATTATTATTTTTCTTTTCCTTTCTAATGCAAGTCTCTGCCTTTTAAACTAATTGTAAAGTATTCGGTTGATTAGAGTTTCTTGGTTAAGGAAAGCTACTATTACCGGCCTGATTTGGATCTTTGTAGACTGAGTGGACTATGGAAAACCGTAATCTACGCGGACAGGAAAGTTCATGTGTTTGGATAATTTGAGTCACCAATAAGTGAGATTTGTTTTATAAGTTAGCAGCAGTCAGATTTACAGTAAACTGAGTGCGGAGCAACTGAGTTTTAAGGATCCAAACCACAGCTTTCATGGCATTAGTTAATGGCAGCCCTTGATCCAAACAGCAATATGGTGGCATGTAATGATATTAGTACCACTTGATCTTTTTTACTTGATGTTGTAATCTACTACTTCCTCTGTCTGATATGATTACCTTGAGTCAACAGACATAGAAAATCATTTTCTTTGTGAGCTACAGGTTTTGCCTTTGAATAACAGGAATTACATGTAATTCTGCAGTCCTTTTGGCTCAGTTTGGATCCTTGACTCACTTTACACGTGACGCTATTTGCTTATAGGTCTGGGTGCCTGTAATTGATTATGGCAAAGAATGAATTACTGAATGGGTGGTCAAGGCTATCCAGATGAATGAACCATCCATTTATCTATTAGCTGAGTTTCCTGCTTTTGGTTTATTGAGAGTGTGATCTCTGTTATTTTCAGAGAGCATTTTATGGGTAAATAGAGTTACCTGTAACCTTTGAGTACTGGGTAAATGACTGAGTTCCATGAATTTAAAAGGGGTCTTTCGGTTTTTAGCATGCATGAATATGTAGATGTCCATTTTTTTTGTCTCTGAGGGGCCTGTACAAGCATGGTTACCTGTCCAATTTTTGTCTCTGAGGGGCCTGTACAGGTAAATGAGGGCTCATGCGTCTGCATAACCTGAGTTACATTAATGGAAGTTGTTTTGTTTTTGGCGTAAAGAATTATAGGTAAACTGAATCACAGGTAATTTGATTCATAAGTAAGGGCAGGGGAAACAAGTTCCAAGGACCCAAAGAGTGCCTCACGGATGGAAATGAATTCGTAAGACGAGAATCAATAGTGTTTAATAATTCTGTTCAGACCTGTTTTTCCACTGTTTAGCTCTATCATACCTTGTATGATGGTGAACGTAGAACCCATTCAACCAGTGAAGCCTCCTAAGAAAGAGTCAAAAATAAAAAAGAAGAAAAGGGAAAAAAGGAACTGTCTGAGTAGTGTCATGCAAACTGATGGCCAGCTTGTAGTTTTGTTCTGTGGCCTTTCCAAGTGGGTCTGCTGCTACATGCCTTTTCCAATTATGTATCATAACACCCAAGTTTGCACACATCAGAATCAAAGCATATGTAAATTTTAATCTTCACAGCAAAACTATCCTCTGCCAATTGCCTAGCCTTAATCTTGTTAACCTTTTTTTTTTTTTTGGTCGATTTCTATTAACAGGAGGCTTTGGGAGTTATCTCTTTGCGATGAGCGAGACAATTGCCAAACAAGCAACAGAAGCGAACAACCCACAGAACATCAAGAACCCACGTCTGAGTTGGATGATTGGATATCTATTGGTTGTTAGTTTCCTTGGCCTTTTCTCTCTAGTGCCCCTTAGGAAGGTACTTTCACCAATAACCTCTCACATAACCCTGTAAAATAATATACATGAGTCTCTGTTGACTTCAATGTGATGATGTACATTGTTTGGTGGTTTGGACAAGGCTAGCATTGCGATATCCATACAACAGTGCTTTTGATGCATGAAAGAACATCTAATCCTTTGGATGGTTATAGCTAACACCATATACTCTGATGCCAACTGTTGCAGAGCATGATAAATGATCCTAGCAATTTACTAATGCTTGCTATTTCTGTTCTCTATGATTTGTTCTCCATTTCTCTATCAGACTATCACATTCTTTTTTCCTTTAATTTGGTGTCCAAGAAAATTGGAGCGGTCAGCTCTAGCCTGTAGGGTTGGGTGTTCCATCCTATATTGGTGGTTGGTAACAGAGTGAACTCAGGTCACCATGTGAAAGTTAATGCGTCCCTTCCTGACTCCTGCATTTACCTTAAAGTTCAGTCCCCTATGGTGGATTCTCAAAGGCAAAAAATTTTCCACTATTCCAAAATTTTCATGCAAATAGTTCATTGTTAAAATACTCGTCCTACAGCTGAATACTCAAAATCTGGATTATTTGTTACAAGTTTGAAACTTTGCACAGGCATCCTTCTGCTCAAATCTAGCCTTTTCTCCTGAAATGTTTCATTCTCAGTAACCATGAGATGAATTATTTGTAAATGGCTATAATAAAACCCAGTAATTATCTTTGTAGTTAAAGCCTAAAGGTGCCCTTCAGATTGTAAGACATGGAAAAATGACCGATTTCCTTCTTGGGAATATGTTCTTGACGTTTTGTGTTGCAGTTGTTTCTTTGTTCCTCTGAATGAATGGTTATTTTCTATCTGTTTCATGAGAACAGAAGCATGAATTTATTCATGATAGTTTGTTACTCTCAGTGAAAAATGATTTTCTCTGTTCAATGAGAAGAAAAGCCAAAACAGAGGATGAAGGTTCTTTCTATTTTTGGTACAATTTTGCACTAGGAGAAAACTTCCCTAATTAAAATACCATGACTCATGTATTGCCAGATTTTTGTTCATCAGAGATGATCTTGTATCTGCACCTTGATTGCATAACCAAATAACAGTTGGAGATATTTGTCTCAGATCATGATCATCGACTACAAACTCATCTACCCGAGTGGCACAGCGACTGCTCACCTCATTAACAGTTTCCACACTCCTCAGGGGGCCAAGCTAGCAAAGTAACACTTTCAGAATCCGATACCTTTTGAGTTTTCAATGACTTTTTATTGGTACTGTATATTTCTATCGAAAAAAATATTGAGTTTTGCAAATGTATTTTATTTTTTATTTTACAGGAAGCAAGTGAAAGCATTAGGCAGATTCTTTTCTTTCAGCTTTTTGTGGGGTTTTTTTCAGTGGTTCTTCACAGGTGGTGATAAGTGTGGCTTCTCATCCTTCCCTACTTTTGGCCTCAAGGCCTTTGAAAACAGGTAGGATACAGTCCCCTTTCTCTCTGTTCTAAAAGGGTCCTTGTTTTTGCGCTTTTATGGCCAGTATTTACCGTAGTTACTGATTTGATTAGGGATTATGGCCTTTAATAAACTATTTTCTATTGCCAAAAATTAAATGAGCCCCTGAGTTCTGAATACATTTCCTAATAGAATTGTGTGAATGGATTGCTTCAGTTGAAATTAATGGACTACATTTTCAAAGAATGCTTTTGACACAAATCTTTTAGATAATTGCATTAAGAATAGCCAATGGCTATTTATAAGATTACAACCTAAGATATTGACCCAAACTAGAAAGCACAATCAGCAATACTTATCCCATCAGAAGAACACACAATCAGGAATACTCATCCCGTCACTAAGTCTATCCTAATGTAAATCCAATAATTGGAGATAAACCCAAATGACCCAAGTTACAAATAAACCCAACTATTTTTCAATATTCTCAACACTCTCCCTCAAGCTGATACATAGATACTATGTAACAGCTTGGACTAAACACGGAATTTTGCTTTTGCAACTGATTTGATTAAGAATTTTGTCAGCTTGATCTTCAACACTTGTGGATGGGTCTTCAACACCTGTAGAGGGATCTTTGATCTGTCTATGAAACGAGATCGCTCATGAAAAATCCCTAGACTAACAGTACTACTAAGGAAAACCTAGATCTAAACCTAAAAACCTAATCTCTGATACCAAGTTGAAATTAATGGACTACATTTTGAAAGAATGATTTTAATCTCTTCGATAATTGCATTAAGAATAGCCAATGGCTATTTATAAGATTACAACCTAAGATATTGACCCAAACTAGAAAACACAATCAGCAATACTTATCCCATCATAAGAACACACAATCAGAAATACTTATCCCTCTATCCTAAATTAAATCCAATAATTGGAGATAAAACCAAATGACCCAAGTTACAAATAAAGCCAACTATTTTTCAATGTTCTCAACAGCTTCTTTATTCAAGTAATCCAAAATTTCGTCAAGAATCTTCTCATCTCATGCATCCATCAAGATTTTGGGAATCAAATGGTTCTTTCTGGAATTAGCTCTTCTCTGATAGACATACCATATAGCTCTTCTCTGGAATAAACTTAGTTATATGCAAGAAGGCCTTACAGCATAGACAGACGATTATATACGAGGCATGCTTTGGAATTGGTTCCAATTTATTACTTGATTCACGAGCGAATGATGATGCACCTGTGTCATAAAGCTCATTACCTATGAAATGAACATCTCATTGCTATAAATATGATTTTCTACTTAATTTTTTCACTGTCATGTTTCTCATTTCTTGGACCAGGTTCTACTTTGATTTCTCAGCTACTTATGTTGGTGTGGGGATGATATGCCCTTACATTGTAAATATATCTTTGCTTGTGGGAGCTATACTTTCTTGGGGAATTATGTGGCCACTCATAGATGCTAGAAAAGGCGATTGGTATTCTGCAGATCTTTCATCAAGTAGTCTTCACAGCCTGCAAGGATACAGGGTAATTTAGATGACAAATTGCCCTTCTGTAACTATCTTACCTTAACACTGCAACCCTCTTGCATCATCTCCCCTGTATAGATATGCTACTATTTTAAGACCATTGAGGTGGTAGATCCCTGTATGGATGTTTTGTGCACAGTAAAATTTTGACCAATAGATGGTTACAATCATTGATTATAGTATCTTTTGACTATGTCCTGTGCTAGACCCAGCAGATCAGGATCACTGTTCACAATTTATACTCGAACATGCTGGATTCAAGTGGTATACAGAGCGGAGTGATTTACAATTGGGGAGTTGGGTTTGGCACATGCTCAGGTCCGAGTCTGCCAGTTTGTGAAATGGGCAGGCATTGCACCCATTTAAAGCTCGTAGTACACTCAGTCCAGAATTCTTGTTTGGGACAAAATTTTACGTTGACTGTCAACCTACCTAGCTCAATCCTCCTCCTTTACTTGGGCTTGGTACCAGCAGTAAAAAAACTGACGGAGTTAACTGAATTCGTGTAACCGACCCCAACATAGTTGAGACAAGGCTTTGATGATGAAGACGACGACGATGAGTACACTCAGTCCCTATTTAGGTCCTTAGGGCCAATCAAAATTCATCAAAGATACTAAAAAAATCATTAAAATCCCTTTTATATGACGTTTGTTATATTTTTTGTTTCGTATTTGCGGTATTTATACTATATAAAAGCATGGAAATGTTCTTGTGAGAGTTACTCTCACACTACTATGAGAGTTGGGGGGGTGGGGGGACCATTGGATCCATATCAAATGCCAACATCCTAAATATTTGACGGTCCCCTCCTTTACTCTCACAGTAGTGTTAAAGTTACTCTCATAGGAGTATTTCCCATAAATGGGCCTAACAAGAGTCTATTGTGCTCAGGACCATAGGCCGAGATCCACCCTTTTAATGGTTTCAGACCTTAAACATGTTACTGGATCCAGCCCATCAGACCCAGATGCATCATGAGGACACCTCAATGAAATTGGATCTAGGCCTGACCTGGGCTGCATTCAAGCCCACTGACAGCCTATTTATAGGTACAATACAAACATGGAGTAAATTTCTCGTGATTACTGAAAAAAGACCAAGCAAGGATGAGGAGTGTATAGAGTCACATAAGCTTGTAATCATGTCTGCTTAAAACAAAGTAAAGATAAGAAGTGTATAAACTGCATCATTGACATATGGAGGATGGAGGAGAGTTGCATATCAGGTCATAATCCTGTATACATAAGCTCTGCAGCAGCGCATATCTGCACTGTCTCAAGGAAATGATCAAGATTGTGTGGGTGGGTGAGCCAGAGTCATCTATTTATATAAATTGGCCAGACATTTAGTTGCTTTTGTTTTACAAAACCATTTAAGTTACTTTCATATTTCATCGACAGTGCATCGTAGTGATGACATATTATCTTGTAACTGTCTCCATGGCACTTTACAGGTCTTCATATCAATCGCCTTGATCTTAGGAGATGGAATGTATAACTTCTTCAAGGTCATGACTCGAACTGTCTCAGCCTTTGCTCATCACATGCGCCATAAAGACTCCGCAATCATACCTGTTGCCGACCGTTCTCCTGGCTCGACCAAATCAGTCTCCTTTGACGAGCAACGACGCACCGAACTCTTCCTAAAAGACCAGGTCCCGTTATGGGTTGCAGCTGGTGGCTATGTTGCTGTTGCTGCAATTTCCATTGCCACACTCCCTCATATCTTTCCCCAATTAAAGTGGTACTACATCTTTGTTGCCTACATCTTTGCTCCGGTCCTAGCCTTCTGTAATGCATATGGCTGCGGCCTCACTGACTGGTCTTTAGCCTCTACCTATGGGAAGCTCGCCATCTTTACAATTGGTGCATGGGCTGGTGCTTCAAATGGCGGGGTACTGGCAGGCCTGGCCGCATGTGGCGTCATGATGAGCATTGTCTCTACAGCCTCAGACCTTATGCAAGACTTCAAGACTGGCTACTTGACATTGGCATCGCCCAGGTCCATGTTTGTCAGCCAAGTGGTCGGAACCACAATGGGTTGTGTGATTGCCCCATGCGTCTTCTGGCTCTTCTACAAGGCCTTCCATGACATTGGTGTTCCTGAATCGGAGTACTCAGCACCTAATGCAGTTGTCTACCGTAACATGGCAATTCTTGGTGTATCTGGATTTTCATCACTGCCGAAGCATTGCCTTACCCTCTGCTATGTGTTTTTTGCTGGAGCTATTATCATCAACTCACTGAGGGACATTGGGGGAAAGAGAGTGGCAAGGTTTATTCCAATCCCAATGGCAATGGCGATACCGTTTTACCTTGGGCCTTATTTTACAATTGATATGTGTCTTGGGAGCTTGATACTATTTGTGTGGGAAAAGACAAACAAGGCCAAGGCAGATGCTTTTGGACCTGCTGTCGCTTCTGGTTTGATATGTGGAGATGGGATATGGACTCTGCCACAATCGGTGCTCTCTTTGGCTCAGGTGAAACCACCCATCTGCATGAAGTTTCTGGCAAGAAAAACAAACATTAAAGTCGATGATTTCTTGACGAAACTATCTTAGAAGTAGTAGTTATCAACCGTACCTTCTCTGCTCAATGTCTCTTTATGTATGTAAAGTTTGAAAGCAATATTCTATCAGATAAGTCCCATCTTATTCTTCTGCTTCTAATGGATTCATGTGATTCAGTCTGCATGATGAAATGGTCTGTAAAGAGTCTTAACGGGAATGAGCTCTTCATGATTGTAGTAAACTCTTTTAGTCCAAAGTAGGGAATGCCTTGAACTCTTTTGCTAGTAAAGCCTTAAGACATATTTCAATCTTCCCAACAAGTACTCTTGTTGCCTGTTTGTGAGAAACAAAGGTGAATAATCATAAATGACCAACAAATAATTACTCTCTTCAACAGAAAACTGAATTAAGGGGAAGAAGGGAAATGATTACCAAACCATAATCCCAGTAATTCGAATATCAAGAAAATCATCATTCCATCTACATCACTACCTTATGTCCGTCACTCCTCACCCTTTAGTAGTGTTGGAGTCTATGGTTGTCCTTGAATTTGTATGTATTCACTTACCATTTGGGGTGTTCAAATACATGTAGAAGATAAAATCAACATATTTGAATGTCCTCATATTTCATCGGTGGAGCCTATTGTCATCCATGAATTTGTATGTATCCATGAATGTCCTCACTTTCCATTCAAATAAACAAGCTCTTTGGTTGTGTTTGGATACATATCAACATGTTTGAATAACCTCATATTTTATTTTTCCTGAAATATTGTTATATTGTAATATTATGCTAATTGCGATGTTTGATGATTTTACCTATTTCAATAGAACATAAACTATTGTGTTTTGCAATTTTTAAAGATTTTATTAGATGTTACACTGAGAGGAGGAGCAGTTTTCTTCAATTTTTTCTTCTTTTTTCGTTTTTCGCATTCCAATTCTCCCATGCAATTTTCAGAAAACTTATTGTAAATTCTGCCATATCTTGGTATGAGTTGTCATCCAAGCCAAATAAGCACACACCTCCATCCAACTAGGCCTATCTTATTTCTCAATATATTATCCCACCTCTCCTCATCTTCCCTCTGCATTGCATATTGGAGCACACATAATATGGAGAAAAGTTGGCTTGGACATTGTACATTTGCATTGGCTTTTCTAGCAGAGAATGTCCAGAAATTTTCAATGAAAAAAAAAATCACATAAACAAGTACCTCACAAGTCATTAATGTCCAGCAAGGTCTACTACATTCATGGGCATACATAGAAAATGAAGGATTTTCACAACATCATGAAAGTTCGAAGAGCATTCATACAATGACTGGAAAAGTACATAACAAATTATAATTACATACCCACATATGCCAAACCCAAAAACTGTCATTTCATTAGAAAGTTGTGTGGATGATTCATAAGTAAGTTTTCCAAATCCGTTCTATATCAGAGAAAATCCACCATACCTATCTATTTTTACACTTTATAGTGCCCTACCTCATAGATAAGTACTGTCTATTGCTCATCTCCTCCTGTAAAAATCTGAGCTTCCAGGCTGTGTTTGTCTCCTGAGTGCTGTATTGATGCAAGCAGCTATAAGTCTAACTGAAAAGGCATCTGTTGAACTACTAAGCCTAATCTTAGGCTTGAACAATTCCAGTGCTTCTGAGGTGCCAACACTAGGCCAAACACATCAGTGACTTGGGTCACTGAACTCTGTGGCCCATCTTGGATGAATCATCATAATTGATTTTATTACAATGGTGATGACTAGGGTTGTAAACGAGCCGGTTCCAGTTCGGGTCCACGGTGGACCCGGAACCATTAAGAAAAAGGTGGAACCGGATCCGAACCCGGAACCGTTTCAGAACCGATTTCTTAACTCTAGAACCGAAACCAAAACCATATATAGAACGGGTCTGGATCTAGATCCGGGCCTAAGTAGAGTGATATTAAAAAAAAAAAAAAAACATGATTTTTAAGAGAGATTTTCGAAAATTAAGATAATATGTCGGGCCTAGAGTCCACGAGTCCGAACAAAAGTGGAACCGGATTTAGAACCATTTACTTATCGGAGCCTGAATAAAGATCCAGATCCGATTTTTAATGAGTCAAAATCACTGGTTAATCAAACAATCCAAAACTCATTTACATCCCTAGTGATGAGTGATGACACATTCATAAAGGGGTATTGTCCCACCATCAAGATGTCTTTCTTTTAACAAAACTGATATTTTTCTTACATTTGAGTCACAGTGACCATCTGTTTTTTTGACTGATGTGATGTCCATCTTTATTTAAGTAGATGGGTAGCTTCATCAAGGCCAAACATTTTTGAGCAGAGTGCATATCCTATAACTTGCGCCACAATCCCCTAGTTAGGCCACCTAGCCCTATCATTTTATGATGTTGGCCCCACCTCTGGTCCTTCAATCAGTCCCTTCGAAGGTCAACCTGATAACATTCACATGACATGGAAATGTTCTTGATAGCATGGCAATTGGATTTAGCAGCCTATCCTCAACATTAGTCGTCGATGTCTATCATTTCTTACCAGATCAACTAAACTTCGACAACTAATTGTTTTTCTCTAAAGCCCTTGGATCTGCACATGTGATCTTTGGTCCACTAAGCATCTGCATTTGGATATTGTTTTTCTCAACAAGCTTCTCACACCCTTGCACAATTGTTAAGACCCATAGTTAAGTAAGACCAAAAGTGAAAAATGGTGCACCTTAATTTGTCATCTTCAATCTTCACCGTTCCCATTCTAATTCTCTTTGTATACGTAGATCTGATGTTCAACCAGTTTAGAGGTCGTGGTCTCTCCCACATTATAGGGATTGGTTTTGTTTGCAGTTTTGATAGCTTCAATTACAATTTTGATGACTTCCTTAGTTTTGGCTTTTACCAGAGCACGTAGAGCTCGCATTTTATTTTGAATATATTTATTATTGTAGTCATCATCATCAAAGCATAGTCCCAACTATCTTGAGTCAACAACATGATTCTTTTTCTTACTCTAGTTTATCATGGGCTACATCTTCAGATATGTTACTTCTTGAGATCTCTCTTATTACTTTCATTCATATTCTTTTCAGCCTATTCATTTTCTTTGAGGTGCCAATAACTTGAATGGTGCAATTATTGGCCAGCATTGTACATGAATAAATTATCACAAAGGAGTCGCTTAAATTTTACCTATTCCCTTAATGGTTTGGATGCCGTCAATTCTATTCTATTTTTGCTAGTTTTGTCACACATCTATCTCAAGATTTACATCTCTATGTATCCATTTTTTGCATGTGTGTCATTCTTTTATTGGCCAACAATCTGAACCATAGGTAATAAAATTTCTAATAGTTGTCTTGTAAAATATTTCCTTTAATATTGTTTGTACGTGCCTATCACAAAGCACTTAAGATGTGAGTCTCCATTTCAATCATCTAGCTCTTATTCTATATTCAACATCCTCCTCAAGCCTTTGCTCCTTATTAATCATAGATCCAAAATATTAGAAGGACTCTCTTTGCATATCACTTGAGCTTCAATTCTCAAAGGAGTTACAAACCCTTGCCTGCTTTCATTACAACTCGGCATCACTGCATTACATTGCTTATAGTGTGTAGCATTCTACCATGATCATGGAACAAGATTTTAGAATTATGTTGTAGATGTAATAGAAGTTTTACGCTAGCTATCAATTTGATGCAACCTTCATCCTTAATTGGGGCTTGAGACCAACAGTAAACTAACAGACTTTATGTTAAAATATAATAATAGTAATAATTATTATATTATATATATTTTAATATAAGCAGAAGAATTTAAACCTGTAAAGGACATAGATTTTTTATATTAAAACTCATTAAAAGTATCTACAACAGCCATAAATGAGGCAAGTGGGTCTACCCAAACCCATCTGGAAAATGACTCCCCTGCACTTTATATTAAAAAAAAAAAAAAAAAAAAAAAAAAAACCCACTGGTTATTGTAGTAAAATTTTGTTGCTTCCTTGTGCCAGGCATGGGCATCAATTTTTTATTCTACTTAATTTGATTCTGTCATTCAATCTGTCAATCGGTGAAAATCCTGATCCTCTTTGACAATGACTCAAGTTTCATAATCTAATAATTAGACTGCAAATGAACTAGGATTGGAACAAGAGACTATCAGTATCCACAACTGAAAATCTAAAACCACCCACACTTTCAAATAATAAAGACCTGATCACTGTGTCTGAATGTAAAAATTATCTCATCTAGTTCTAGCAAATTGGGATCACTAAGATACGCTGAAATGCACTACAAATTACCATCAATTGCAAATTGTTATCCAGTGTCCTGGTAATCTTAACTGGTTCCTTTCGGTGGCAATTTCGGCTTACTCACAGTAAGTGATACTATCAATCTGAAGACCCAGAGATCAATCTGGAACATGTATTTAAAATTGAGGTGCCAAATAAGGAAGATACATCTATATAAATAGTTGTTTTTTTTTTTTTCTCTTTTTCTGTTCTTTTTCCCAAGCATGAATATGATATACCCGATTAGGTTTCTGCCTGACTGGTGCAGATGGTTGAACCTATGGAAAACCTCGAAACATCCTGCAGAGGGTGGTGAGATAGCGTTACGTTCAGAGAATCAATCAATCAAACACTGAAACATGCCATGCTACTGTAGACATATGCGTTGGATAGGGCCACTCCCAACCAAATGCTGAGCTCACCAAAGTCCTTTTGGAGCCCATTCTGGCCCCAACCACTTGGCTTAAACATGGGCAGTGTTAAAGTCAACAGTACCTTGGTAAGTCTTGGGTGACCATGTAGGATTATGTATTCTCTGAAGAAGGAGATAAACTAATAAATGATTCTAAAATAAATGTTTCATGAAGTATGAATATCCCCTAAAAAGCCTCTAATTAAATGACATGTTTTGTTAATCTTCATCTCAAAACTAGAGAAATGTAAATGACTGTGCCATGGTATTTACAATTAATCACTTGTTTGTTTTTATAGTATTCACCTCTATTAACTATATATAAAAAAACTATCAATCAAACACCTTGAATCACAATCAAATTAAAGGTCAAGTTTGACCGGTTGTTGAAATTCTGCATGATTTCTGTAAGTGCCTAAAAATTACGGACTTGATTAGAAGAGGATCGGGCTCTCAATTTAATTATTTGGGAAATGATTGTCCTCCAAAAACCTGAAATGGAAAGCAAAGACAAAGTGACCGAACTGAAGAGTAGTGAAAGAAGAAGAAGAAAGAGTATATGAATATCTCTTCTTGCATACTTTTGGTGGTTTTACCTCATGCATATATATAGGCGTGAGTTTCATCATTAGGCTAGACCCCTTAGTGGGGGTAGGTGGAGATGGAAGTCACATCAGGCCATGCTTCAATGGCTGCGGATGTGACCGTGAGATAAGGCTGGCTACTTATCTAGGTCCGGCGCCCAGTCTTCCTGTCAGTTCGTCTTTGTGCCTTTACGACAACACATTTATGGCTGAATGACAGCAGAGACCGAGGTCACATTAGGGCCGAGACCGAGGTGCGCCTTGCAGGTATTTTCACTGGGATGGGTTCTGAGTCTTTCCAGGCTGGCACTCCCGCCGAGCTGGATAAGACCGAGATCAAGAGTTATCCCGGTATCAAGAAATGCCCCCACACACTTTCAAAAGGTTAAAAAATTTTTTAAGCATCTAGCATGATTTAATTGGAGGCTCTAATCTTTATTAGATTAATTTGAATTTCTGAACTTTCGCATCGTCTCCCTGAATGTATGTAATGCTATGAAGTTTAGATCAAATGGTTTCCATTTACATAATTCTCTAATAAAATAACATGAATTTTGTCAATTAGTCAAAATATGGAAATTGATTGACAATGAAGGTGGTTTGCAAATAATTTAGATAAATAGAGGTGTTTTTTTTTTTTTTTTTTTTTCTGTAAAAACAAAAGGGCAATGGTTCTTTGTGATCTTCAAAATATAGGTGAACATATATGATGATCATGTGTAAGATCTCGTACATATAATAATCTTCGTAATAATCCGAATGATTGATTATAAATCAAGAGTTTAGGGTCAGGTTCTGGTCGAGGACGAGACGTTCGTAGGGTGTATTTATGATTGAACATAAAATGTGAAGAACGGTTGTAACGTGAAAGGTTGAACTTGGTTCGGGTAGGGTTAGGATAGCTGTGCAGTAATGTGGATGAAGTTGGGTTTGGATTTGATTCGGGTTGTTGGCCTTATGGAAATAGGTTTAGTTATGGATCCGCCTAAAACCCAACCTGATCATTTGAGTTGCACCACTATGTCACTTGTTGCTGTGTACAAAACTGAACTGATCTGGATGCAACCAAGAATAAAAAAGTAGATTTAGAATATACATAGCCATGGTGATTCAGATGAACTGACAACAGTGAAGCCATTGTAATGCTATTGTTTTCCTAGGTACCGGAAGTACAACCCCAACCCACCTGAACTCTACTTCTCAAATACATAAGAGCATAAGTGCTCAAGTTTCTTTTTTCTAATTGAAGGGGAAGAACAGCATTCTTATCATCATTGATCTCCCTTTTTTTCTGGTTTAGACAACACAATGATCATGAGAAACTGTTGCTAGCCTCTACTTTTTTTCATTACTTCTTATCCAATAGAGATGGGCTTTACAATGAAAAAAATCTAAACCCATGACTTTTATCTATAATCTTATGCATTTTGTGGCCTTGAGTTCCCTGATATCAGTATATGGAAGTGCAAACGCAGCTTCAGTTTCAACTTTCATTTGCAGGATATTGCAATATGTAAGACAAAGAAAGGAAGATGATTTCATGCTCTCTCTCTCTCTCTCTCTCTCTCTCTCTCTCTCTCTCTATAAACAATGGCAAATTGCATTTGCTGTTTGCTATACCAAGGTGTAAATTATACCTACCTATAAGAATGAAGCTTTTAAGTGGAAAGACTAAGGGGCTGTCATCAATCATTGTACAACCCTACTATAGGTTGTAATAATTCTATAAGCACTCTCCTTCCCTAGCAAAAACTCCAAACACAGGATATTACAAATCTCCTCAAAAGAGGATTAACAAATGGCCAAAGAACAATGATTAATCAAGTCAAGAAAGTGTAAGTAAAGAAAACAAAAACACTACCCCAATCAGGAAAAAAAAAAAAAAAGGTTTTCCTATGACATGTAGTTTAGCCATAGACCCAGAAGATCACACCAATTGGATTCCATATCACTGATATGATGGGCCCACCATGAGTGGGCTTTCTCTAAAAAAAACACCTCATCAAACAATCCTAGCCGTAGAATTGACAACTTGCATATAGAGTGACACTATATAAAACAGGGGGAATGCCTATATAAAGTAGTGCGTGTCAGATCTATGATCACAGGAACATGGGCTGCTCATGTACTACTAAACTGAAGATCTTGCTGGTGGAAGATCAAATAATTCGGATTCTTTTTATTGTAAAGGAACAAAAGCTCAAAACCTACATGGTAAAACATACGGTTCCACAAACAGCTATGAAAGGTAACACCAGATAGCAATCAAGAAAGAACTAAAAAACATGGCCACAATCAGAACGAATTATGATCAAAGGAAATCATGACTGCACCATCTAAATCTGATAACTTTGTTTTGGGGCAATTGGAAAGGAACTGAAGAAGCAGCCTTGTAAGGCAAAGTCTGATGGTGCAGTCTTCTTTACTTGTTTCAGCAACTTCCTAAAAAATTCTAAAGAGTAAAATACCTGAATTTTAATTTAATTCCACATTTACATAGATTTTCGGCATACTGTACGACAATTTGGCTCAAGATAAAATACCTGAATTTTAATTTAATTCCACATTTACATAAACTTCGGCATAATATCCGACAATTTAGCTCAAGATAGATCGAAAAGGGAAAACATAATTCATATAGTCAACCCAACATAGGTGGAACAAACTTTGATGGTGAAGATAAAATTTACATGGATTTTAGCCAAATTCTTTGACCATAATTCATTTACCGGATTATTTATACTTTGACAAAAATATACATTTTCCTAAAAAAAAAAAACCCTGACAAAGGCCTCTACATGACAATAATCATCACAAACTCATCATAACAAAAGTAAAATGAAAACCTAATATTCAATCAATACTATCATAAAACTACTAAAAAAGTCAAAATACCATAAAGAGAAATTCCAATTTTCCTTTCTAAGAATACAAAGCAAAAAAGTAGATCTAAGAACATTCTCAAGCTGCAGCTTGGTCAATTTGTCAGTCCAAAAAGAACATAGGAAAACAAAATTCAAACAAGCAATCAAACAATCACTGAAGACTAAAATAAAATGTAATTCCTATGAGGAAAAAGAGAAGCATTTACTCATAAGAATTCCATGAAATACTACTACTCTCTCTCAACCAAACAAAAGAAGGAAAGAAATGACATGCCCATAACTTTCTCACCTCAAAGTTATACCCCAATCTGCTTCACATTTTCGAGATTCTCTTAAGATCTGTTCAGATCTTAGGTTTTAGTGTAAAACCATGCACGTAAATACAAATCCAGATCTGATCCCTGAAGAAAACTAACAAAATCTCTCTCTCTCTCTCTCTCTCTTTTGCTATACCTTTTTTTCTGACATCCAAACATGCAAATATAAGAAGTAAGACTGAAATGTTATACCTGTAGTAGGGAAGAAGGAAAACAATCTTCATGGAAAACAGAAATCTTAGCATGTTTTCCCACAGCTTTCTCGAGCTTTGTACTGAGATCTATTTTAATGGAGAATTCTCAGAGGAAAGAAACGGATCTGAGTACTAAGTTCAAGAAAGCCGTGGAAAAGCATGTTCAGATTCTTCATTTCTATACCAAGAAATCTCTCTCATGGAGTGAAAGAAAGAAGAGGAGAGAAAGAAAGAAGAGGAGAGAAAGGGAATGATTGAGGATTCCATTCCACAGAAAGTAGATGAGGGTCTTTAAATAGATAGAGTGAGGGGGGCCTGTGAGTGTGTGTGTATGAGGTTTCTTATTCTGGAGCGTAACTGAAGGCATTTATTCCTGGTGTCGTACTATGCGGGGGTTAAGGGGCACACGTGTGGGTGTCGAATGGGAAGGGTCCACGTGGGGGAGAGACAAATACCGAGGCGGAGAAGGAGCGGAGGGCGAGGGGATGGGGAGGTGTCAGAGGGAGGTACTTGGCCGGCGATGTGGAGACCGAAGCTTTACGATGAGTGGTTGTTGGCACTATTTTCCAATCTCTCCGGCCAGTGCGCCGGATTGTGCGCCGACGATTCCAGCTCTGCTGCTGACTGGTGGGGCTCTTACTTTTGACCTTTACTTTACTCGGTCACTGACTCTGCGAGTCCGGGGGGCCAGAATTATGTGGTCGTAACTGATACCGTGAAGTAGGGAGGGAGACACATTGGTAATTGCGGGGTTTTTTTTTTTTTTTTTGTTTAGGACCTTGGAAAGAAGTTTTGCTTCCGTAGGAAGAGGAATAAAAAAAATTTACCTGGCACCTAACTAATTAGGGGTATTTGGTATATATTTTCATTTATTACTTGTAACGTTTGACGTAAAAAAAAAAGTAAAAAATATTGGAACAACTCCTCTATGTGCAAACTCACTCCAACAAGACACCATGCTTATAAATCTATTGCTCTCTTTCTTCCACAGCATACCCAATCTCACCATAGGCAACCCTGTCTTTCTAGCCACCCAGTCTACTTGAGCAATCCAAAGGGGTAGCTCAGTTGGCCTGCGACTACGGTTTGCACCCGAAGTTTGTAGGTTCGAAATTACACTATCACACTGGGCTATAGAGGAGTTTACTCGGCTTCCCTCTAGGTCCGGATGGATTAGTCACAACCCGCCATGGCTCCAGCCCGGCCGCCGTGCCAAGCGTGCCGCCTTCATCTTTTTTTCCCTTTTTTTTTTTTTTTTTTGCTTTTTAGTATTAAAATTAAAAATTAGAACACAACCACGGAGAGTGACAAAGATATTTAATGGTTCGGTCAAACTCGAGCTACTCATATTTAAATAATTAATATTAATTCAACAAAAAACCATTAAAATTTTTTTTATTCTCTCACCTAAATTTATATTTATTATGGCTAGGGCTATATATATGGGTTGGTTGGGATCTAATATCTGATTGGACACATTCCAAATAGACACCTGTGAGTCCAAAACGAGATCCATGGTCTGAGGCACAGGTGAAGAGACCAAACTATACTTAAAGTTAATTATGTTTTAATGAGATAATATAATCATAATAAAAGTAAAAGTAACATTTTATATATATATATATATTGGATTGCTTTTATAAGTTTTTAACTATTGACAGAGCCAGAGAAAAATATTAGAAAGGGATGTAATTTGGGTCAATAAATTTAGGTTTGATTTCAATTAGACTCAAGTTCCCAACCTATTTCCAGGCTTATCTAGCCAAATATAGTCATATAATGATGTTTGGTAGGTGTCAAAATAAAAAATGCACACAAAAAGTTTGTGTTCTATTTGGGCCCAATTTCCACAGTGATTTTGTCTCAATGGGCCCACGTGTTATATAATGATTGACATCCTTTTAAAATTTTTTTTTTTGTAAATAAAACTTTGATTAAAAGAAAAAGAATGGGAGGGTTAGAGTATTTAAAAAAAAAAGTATTTATAGACTTTGTCAAATTGAAAAGGATATAAAATACCTCTTATATAACCGTTTTATGGCTGTTGGAGGGTTAAAATGAACAACTTTTTAAAAACAATATCCAATTTTGAGCGGGCCAGGCCTATTGTGTCAGGCGGGCCGCAGGGGATAGCCCACGTACCTGAAGGGCCATGCCAAACGGGCCTAGGCACCTAGGCCCAGCACGGCCCATGTCACTGGCCGTTGACTAGTTCTACACGGCCTAGCCCATTTGACATGCTTAGTCTAGCCCAAAGAATTGGGTACTCTCCGATAGCCCCAAAAAAAGAAATTTTTTTTTTTTTTCGAGTTGAGCAGGTGGTGGATAACATTAAACATGGATAGCTAGACTCCTCTCAAAATATGACTTTACTAGGGTAGAGAATGTCTAGCCGAAACCGATGCAGGACTTAAAAGGCTCAACCCAAATCTTTAACTAAGATATTGTATTGCTAACCGGATAGGGTTAAATCTAGGTTATGCAGAGTGTTACTTCCACTTCAAAAAAGTGTGACAACATTCATTTCTAGGGTGTGTCCAAAGTGTGGGCCAGTCCCCAACACAACACCGTTGTAATTTAATGTCATTATCGAAGGGCCCAAGGCCCACAAGCTTTCAAAGAAATGCTTTCTTTAATTTTAGTGTAGCCGCCTCCAACTGTGATCAGGCTCTTTCACGTGTTCCAGCTCACACCACCTACAATTCATGTGAAAACAGGGCCCCCAGCTCTCTCTCTCTCAAAAGGCAAAAGCAAGTCACAATGAACACAAATCTTGTAATACAATTGGATGAGGAATCAGATTGATATTTCACCTGCGGACATCTCTTGGAAAAATGCATCCCTAGAGGACTTAAAATTTATTTTCACGCATGAAATCTGGTATGGACTTTCGAAGGAGAAAATTATTCGGCTCAATTATATATGCAAACTATGACAAGCCCTTGTTCGTTGGGGGCACGTAGTAACATTGAGTTCAATAGATTGTGTGAATTACTCATACCTCAAATGGGTTCTTCTTAAAATGTTGTAGGTATATGACCTAACCCTATGAAATAGATTGTCGTTCAAGGATAATAGATAGTCATCAACAACTTCTTGTAAATTTGACTTTTGGTTGATGCATTGCTCTTTAAACTTTGTAGGACAAGCGGTCCCACTTTAGGATGAGTACAGGCAAGATTCAGGGCAGTGCCATTCTATACTTGGATCCCAAAGCCTGAATTACTAATATGAGTTCATACTTTTTTAAGTTTTAAGCCAAATGGATTTAGTCCCTAGCATGCCTGATCCTGTAACGGATGTGCACAACGTAAATCTATGGGTCCTACGTAGGATCAAACCCACACCTTATGCCAACAAAACAACTTTCAAGCAGGTAGTATAGGGTCATACCTCATCCGCAACTTGAATTTAATCCAAACTAGCAATAGAGGCCCGTGCTTAGCCCGAGCAAAAAAAAAAATAATAATAATAATAAAATATATTTAAATTTAGTGTCTTCTTTTATTATTATTTTTATTAAAATAAATAAATATATAAGCGTTAATAAATAACATTCTCTTTTGTAGTCGATGCGATAATTGGGGCATAATTTAAATTGGGAGTTGGGCATGATATATAGGAGACACGATTGCTTTCTTCGTGTATTGTGGTTTCTATAGATTTTTATATGAAGTTTAAAATTGGGGCTCCTATGATGTGGCATACCTTATATGCAGTAGGTATAGGTCCCAATGTTGATAAAGTACATGAATTTACTCAAGTTTGTGTTTCATATAGGTAGGCCTCAAGATATCGCTAAAGATGTTTTACTGGTTTACCGAATTATTATCCATTTCAAGAAGCGCTACTTTGATGCATAAGTATTGGATGGCTAGAAATCCCAATAATGAAAAGGGATGAAGAGAGAGGGAACGATGAGAGAGAGTGTCCACAATAGAGAAGAAAGAGATCTTACAATGTAGTTCCGTTTTTAAGAGGAAAGGGATGCTAAGGAATGCCCTTTCATGAGGGAGAGAATGAAGAGATTAAATGAGTAGCTAACTCATGGTTGGTGAGGCAAGTAGAGTTTGGGAAGATGGCATTAAAAGTTGTTGAGGAAGAGGAGGAAACATAATGTTATTTGTTGTTAAATAGAATGAATGTTTATCTTTAAAGAGATAAAAGGAAAAGAAAGTTTTCGGTTAGTGGAGTGGCATTAATGCGGAGAGCGAGATGGAACATGGAGAAAGAAGTGAAAGTGGAAAGAGTCTGTGAAGGGGTCGAAATAAATTGGGCCGAGTCAAAATTAATTGAGGCCGATTTCAATTGGTATCAGTCTCTTTCATATAGTCCTCTGGCCTCGGGCTTTAGCTTTTTCACGATAGTACTCTCATTGACTTCGGCTTTACTAAAGACCGAATCAGCTTCGTTGAAGCTTTTATTGTGACTAGCATTTACTGTTGTAGAATAAATTAATTTAAAAATGGAAAAAAAAAATGCTTGATAAGGCATGAGTTCCAGTAACATAAGTGTTTTCTCATAGGAATGCCCACGAATCTGATCAATGACTCTTCGTACTTTGTGAGCAGACATACATATATGTTGAACTAAAGCTTGTACTTGTGTACTCAAGCTCCTCATGCGTTAGAAATTTAATGCATAGAGAATAGGGCATGTGGAGAGAACCGGGAGACATAGGGATCAAAAGAAATTGGAAAGGGTCAAAATTAATTGAGCAAATCCCACTGATTTCTCAATTCAAACAGTGTCTTTCATATATATAAGAATTATATAATTAGATGAGGACAGTTTAAAAGAACAATTGGTCCAAATATACTAGCAATATACTTTGAAGACCCCTCATGTAACCAATGGGCCGGCCAAGTTCAGGCTGGACTAATGTCAGCTCCAATCTAAGCCCGGCAAGGACTGAAGGGTCTGAGTCTGGGTGTGATATGGACCAATTGATCACATGTTTGAGCCCACCCAATAAGTATACTGGAGAACTGAACCCCGACTGTTAAAGTTCTAAAGTTAAGGCCCAAGCCTGCAGAACATCTATTTTTATCAAATACCACTTTCCGTATCACTCAAATAGGCATTTAGAAAGTAAATTGTATACATTATCAAAAACATGTAGATATAACATAATATATATATATAGAGACAAATGATCTCGTGTACCTTTGTCCACGGGTCTTACAGTGCAAACCACCTAATTGGGCCCACCTGAACACCTACTCGAATGGGACACACGAAACCACCTGATCACCTAGTTGGGCCCAAATGTTAGTAAACCCTTTTTACACTGATCCGAATGAGACTAACCCATTGGATTGATTGTCAGATCTTTTATATATAAAATCGTCAAATTTATGGGTCATGTATCAAAGGATTAGCATGACCTAATGGGCCTTGAGTTTTTACACAGAAGTGGAGCACATCCAAGTCTCTTGACATCCTACCTTCCCTTTGGTAACTGGGCCCCACACCATGGTATCCATGGAGTGCATAGGTGTCGAGTAAAAGGACAAGAGCCAAATCACAAAAGGAGGTGTTGAGTAAAATTGGTTTGATCTTATCTGATATATACTTGCCACTCTACTAGTAAAGTGTTCCATCAACAGTGGGGCCCACTAAATGAAGGATCATTCTCAACTCACAGCAACTATCCCCATGAGATGGACTGTCACACAAATTAAAAATGGTCCTCCCACAGCACTTGTCCGGTGTTGGGGATTGATTTTGAAACAATGATTCGTACCCCTACAATTACATAGTATGCAGTGCTGCCGTAGTGTACAAAAGTATGCAGTGCTTTTTGTCCTGGTAAGAAACTTGGGCTTTTAGCAGTGCAGTGCAGTGTAGTGTAGGCTCTTGTAGCAGAGAAAGCGAATGGTCGAGGCCTGTGTGACCCCACCCCACATGTCGGGTTTGATGAAGATGCAAAAGGAGTAATTTTATGGTCAGGACCATCGGACAATTTCACAACAGTTGATGATGGCTTGTGCTGCAAAAGCAGGGTCCGCTCGATGGCACTGGCTAAATATGAACCCAAAACACTGACCATGGATAGACAAGAGGCAGAGCTATATTTTACAGGAGTGGAACTTTACAGTAGAGCTACTTTATGAAAATTCGAGTCCCTCAAAATGAGTGTCCTCCATGTTTATAGGATGTTTCCAAATGAGAGTTCGTCCCACTGCTGGACTGAGGATGTGCTTAGTGAATATAATTAATAATGCATTAGATTTTGTTTTCATGTTTTTATATATGTTCAAAATGTCGGTGGAACCAACTATGGCATTTTGAACATTCATGCTAAGAGAACAACCATCACGCCCTGGGTTGGGTTTGGATCGGGACCAACCTAGCCTGCGAGCCCAATCTGGAGAAAAGAAAGATGTGAACAAAGCCTGGGACAGCTGGCGAAAGGAGGAGAAAAGAAACATGGATTGGAGGTGAGACGCCCCATGACCCTGTGGCACGTTCGTCTCCTAGTCACCACGATATGGAAGGTGGGAGCGTGCGCTAACAAGAACCTGGAATCCAAGAGAGATGGCGTAAGAGGAAAAATAATCTGATGACAATGTACGAGAAAAGAATCCTAATCCAATAGAGATAGAAAAATTCTCTAATACCCATCACTGATGTAAGCATAGGAGGGACTTCGGTCGGACCGCCTGATCAAACTTTGACTGTATTCATTTTTGAAACAAGGGTCCTACCTAGAGAATTGCGTTGGAGAGAAGAAGGAAGGCTGACACCACATCTACAAGTCGAGCCGACCTATCCATCTTCAGCCCACGCAAAAATAGACTTTACAATTAATGTCAGCGATTCTCAACATGAGAAATTCTTCTTAAAAATACCTCTAAAAAAAACAAGCTCTAACTGTCGTTCGATCCTTCTTGGTGTAAATATACTGTGAAAAAAGCTGTCAATTTTTTGACATATAGCTAAGAAATCGAGATAATGTCAGAATAGGAACTAAAAAGGGGAAAATCTGTAATATTGATTCTGAAAAGTGTTTTATAACTAAAACCAGGTAAACCCAAGTTTGACTTGTGATCAGATCACAGCTCAGATGCACTCAGATTGGACCTGTCCCAAGTTGCACAGTGAGCTATATATACTTCATGGGCCAAGAAAAATTACTGGACACCAAACTTCTCAGAAGATAATCTGAAATACTTCATGGGCCAAGAAAAATTACTGGACACCAAACTTCACAGAAGATAATCTGAACTCAATCCCATTTAAAATTGGAAGCACCCAAGGTTACTTGCTGCAACATATGTTGATCAGAAGCATGCTCAAAACATTTGAAAGCTCAACTTGGCTCAAAAATAACAAGAGGTGAGTCTAACTGAGTCGGGCCAAGCTCGGCCCAACTACAAATTCAAGAGTCCACTGAAACATACGTCGTCATGACAGCAAATGCATCCTGAAGTGCCCCATATGTGACCTAATCAATAAAGCGAATGTGGGTCTTTCTTCGACCACATATGTGGGTCTACATGGGCCCATGTGCCAACAATCCAGAAATCTTAATGATGGATTGGATGTCTATTGCCAACAATCCAGAAGTCTTAAAAGATGGATTGGACTGGACGTCTACATTCCATTCGATTGGTTAAGGTTTCACGGGTTCACAGTAGGATTTTCACAGGGAGCTTCACCTTGATAAAACTTTTGATGGTCTAGAAACTACTAATTGAGTGATCTGGTGCACCAAGATGAGGGATTTATGAGGAGTCACCAGGCCCAGTATGATTTTCACCAATGGGACTCCTGCAAGACTGTTGCGCGAGAATATCGGTGGGAAGCCTTAATTACGGGATCTCACTTTTGTAGATGACAGGGATTGAAAATCTAGCACTGTCTTTGTATGAGAGTTTTAGTCGGTGAAAATTTCGCCCTAATGAGACCTTTGGTGGGTTAGTGTGGACAGGGGCTTTATAAATCATTGATTCTAATACGAATTGTGGTTGTTTGAATCACATGTTTTCTGAAATTCAAATTGGCAAAACAGTGGTAAAGAAACCCCATATCATTGGCCCATAGGCCTTTTCAATGCCCAGTTCGATTGGTTGTGTGTTTTTCTTCCGGGGAAATTATTTCATGTGGTGAATCAATTCCTTTAAAATAACTACACTGTCGGTAGCCTTTCTTCCTGAAACAAAAGCAACTTGATTATTTAATATTATAATTCTAAGAAGTAATCTCAGTAGCCCTTGTTCCTGAAAGGAAAGCAACTTGATTAGCTAATATTTTATTCCTAAGAAGGGGTCTAACCTCTAAGAAGGCATTGTTTAAGTTCTGATGCTCAAAGTACTGTTAGAATAAAGCACAATGTTTGTTTCATGTTATAGAATTTGGAATTTGCTATGTGTTTTTGCAGTGGTCCTTGATATCATTTGGATGAAAGGATTTCTCTGGTGGGAGTTTTTACTTTTTAGGTAGTAGGTCTGTTGTGTTTGTCCATGTTTCATTATAATAGTGTAAGTTTAGGGTGTGAAAAGGATGCAATGGTCATTGGCTTGCAAGCTACTTGGCTAGAATTGATTTGGCGCAATGCATCCACCCCCTTGTTTTAAATAAATAGATTGAGATAGGCTGGGCCTTCAAGAATATCTATATGCCCAGAGCAAGGCCATCTAATAATGTGGGTAGAAAGCTAGGCCTATAGGCAACCCAGGGACCAAATCCATTCCAACGCAAGTTGGCCCCTGTGGCCTGGCCAATGAATTCCATAAGATGTAGCAGTGTACGGAACTGAGAGAAATTCGGATGCATGCAAGGTAAGTACTCACACATCCACACCCACATAAGTATCTCACCATCTGCAAGAAATTAATCACTTGTTGTTTCTGTGAAGGGAATGCATGTATGTATGTAGTTTACAGAACTTGGGTTAAGAACCATATCAATTTATCTTCCGACCCATGGAGCCAGAGGTGAACCCAGAACCGACTACAGGCTTGCTTGCTCAAGTTTGCTTGATTTTAGCATATGAATGGGTCACATTCCTGTTTTGAGTGTGTACAGAGAATTAGGATTTCCCTTTGAAAGCGCCCACTTTTATACGATCAAAGGATCCAGTTTGAGGCCCATTGATCTGAGTAATACATATAAGCCTCATTTCTGACTTTGCTCTGGGTCGGGCGTGTTTGACAATTAACTAGTTAAAGTAAAGTAAAGTGAATCCAGACAAAAAATGACAATGGGTCATATAAAAAATTACACGATTTTAAAATTCCCTCCGAATTTTTCAACAAAAAAGTAAAAAAAGCAACCTCCTTTCTAAAAAAAAAAAACACTCAACTTTTCTATTCAAAAAGTCAAAAAGATTTCATACCAAACTACTAAAAACAACACCATAATAACACCTTATATTTTGTTCTCTCTTGATTTGATACTTCACCTCACCATACTTCAATTCACCGTACATCCAAACAGGCAAGGAGGCCTTTGGTTTTTCACGGATGCCTGATCCACGTCCAACATACACAATCCATGTTGGATCCGGATGTGGAGAAGGAATCATCACTTAAAAAATGGATTTGGATCAATGGCGGACCTAGGATTTTCACTTGAGAGGGTGTAAACCCAAACAGGGAATTGGATTTTGAGAACAAAACAAGAATTTTCATGTGGGTTTTGGAGATAGACGCAGAATTTTTATGTGAATTCTCAAAGCAAATCCAGAATTGTCGTTATGATTTTAAAAGCGGTCCGAAGTGCACCCGCCCCCCACATGATTGTACCTCTGGGTCTGCCATGGATCCAAATACACTCTGATTGTTTTTTAGCAGAACCAAATACACTATGGTGAACATCCCTAATTACCCATCTTCCAAATATCACCGTTATTTTGAGTTTGTCACATAATATTGCAATATTTCCTTGAACATATAGTATTGTGATATCAACCTAAATTGTCTTCTTTTGTTTACGTATTATCAAGAAATAAAAGAACAGCGTCTTACCCCAATGATTATTTGGGGTTATGACATGCAGTTTTTAGTGAGAGGTCAGGGTTCAACGTAGATGGGTTACCAAAAAATGGGAAAAAATAAAGAAGAGTGAGGACATTTGGAAAGTTTAAGTCTATAAAAAAAATTAATTATCCCACTCAAATGCAATGAAAGTCGATCGATTGATAGAATTCTTTAAGTTGACTGAAGGCTTTTTTATTACTTTCATACTTTGATTAAATAGTATGTCCAAATGCTTTTACTTTCATGTAATTTCATCCAATCAAGATTATCCCACAAATGTCTGGAAGGGGTAAAAGTCTATTATGAAAGTTAATTACCCCACCTAAATGCCATAAAAGTCATTGAGAATTTCTTAAGAAGACTGAATTTGCTTTTCTAAAATATTTGTCACGCGCATTGTTTAGTTCTAATTAAATATAGTATGACCAAATACTCTTTACTTTTATCTAATTTCATCCAATTATTATATATTAAAGCCAAGTGTTTTGGATAGAAACTTGGCCCAACGAGCGACCAATAGATATATCCGTTATTTTGAATCATTGCAATTTTACCCCACCTTTTATGCAACTTTCATCTCCCTTCAATTATCCCTGCCAACTTCCATTTAGTCCACATTAACATGTAACTACTCATGTCTCCTCTCTATTTTCATTATTCTTTTTTTATGCAACAACTTCGTTTCTCTGTATTCTCCTATTGCCCTTCTAATCTAATTCACCACTCTTATTTCCTTTCTATTCCACCTCCTCTAATTCCTAGAGGTTGGCCGAGTGGTGAGGACCACAGTCCCTTTCTCTTTCAAAACTAGAAGTCTAGGTATTGACCCCCAGTTCCCCCCTCTTCAAGAACAAAAGGTTGAGGGCCACAGGGGTTTACCCGACTTCTCTTTGGACCCAGAGGGCATAGTCTAGTCCAAAGGGTTGGGAACCCTCCGTTAGGAAAAAAAAATATTCCACCTCCTCTCAGTTGGCAAAGAGAGGTACTTTTATAATCTTTTATTCTTTTGTTTTCTTTCACAAAATAAATTTTTAAGTATTTGTTTAGTTTTTTAAATTTGAAATTCTACATATATATACCCTTACTAAGCACATGTTGTTATGCTACTCCAGATTATCCAATAGATGTTCTCTTAGCCATCTCCATAAACCCATCAATAGACTCACCTTTAAAATCCAAACCGTTAAATGTTACTATCCTCGCTTCGATTTGCCACTTAAGAGAAACTTAAACTTTACATCTAATCGGAGCTATGCTCGCCTTTAAAACCATCGTTATTGGGGTATTTTTTTCCTCCATTCATAGTTGAACTGTAATTTTGGTTATGAGAAAATGCCACGATAATTGGAGAATCCTTAGTGCCGGAACCTCCTCTCAACTCTCTTGATCCCGCTCCGAAAATGCCGATCCGCATTTTCGGAGCGGATCCCTCCTCAGAGTGCAGTTCGACTATTCTCAGAGTGCGGTTTGATGGTTCTCGGAGTGTGGTTCGACCGTTCTCGGAGCGTGATTCAACCAAATATGGAGCTAACCACGCAGAGTCTTTGGTTTTTTGGGCCTTTTTTTCTGTAAGCTTGATATTTATCTTTTAAATGAAGAAACTTCTACTAACTTATTAATTATTTTTTATTTTATGTGATTAAATTGTAAAGTTAATTTTTTTTCTCCATTTTTAATGCTTAAATATATGGATAAGATATATATTTGCCCATTAGTTAATTGTTTATAAACTCACAACCACTATGTTGTATAGGCGCTCCGGAGGTGCTTCAAACATATAATTTTTTTAAGATTTAGCATTTCGGCGCTCCCACCGCTCCCGCTCCCACTCCCACTCCGTGCTCTAGGCACTTAGAGAGAATCCCATGTTATAGACCTTAAATTAGGCCACATTGGTTAGTTGTTTTGCTTAATAGACAATGAGTAGCTAGCAGATAATAATCTGAGAAGATAATTTGGAATTTAGATCTTCTAAAACATAGGGTGGCCGGGGGCTTTAAACAATGGATCTGCTTCCTGATTCGTTTCCCTATAGTCTTTCAGTCACTCATTAGAAAAGGACCCAAATCAAATGCCACTTTCTGCAAACACCATGATTTCATGTTTATCCTCCTGTCGAAGTTGGCTCCTTTTCCCAATTAAATCATTTAAGATGCACTTGAGGGGTTAAAACTAAAAGTTTCCAACTTCAAAATTGATGTTTCCCTACAAGAATATTCATAAGGAGGGCTCTTTTAGGAAGTGAAACTGTGGAAGACTCACAACATAAGTTTATGTTATGTCATCTTTTCTCAATGTGTTGTAAGCATATGGTGCCAATTTTTCTAAATAATTCATGTTTTTTATTCACCATCCACCAACTAATTATTCAGTAAAGATGACTTCTCACATGTGGTCAAACACAAAGAAAGTTACAAAGCAAGGTGGATGTGGACATCACACCTAAGATTAGAATTTTCATAATCCATCCAAACAAAACATGGAATGATAATGAAAATTGTTTTGTTAAGAACCCCAAGAAACGACTAACAACTAATGGATAAAGTAAAAAGTAGGAATTATCATTCTCCTAGGCACGTCACAGGTGTGGCAAATGGTGTATATGTTCGAAAGATAGAAGTAGGCAGGTTGAGTAAACTGACGTACTTTAAATTTTAAATCCTAAATTTATATGGAAATTATTTATTAGATGGGTCAGAGACCCCAAATCAAACTTGAGCAGGTCACCATACCACACCTGTTGAACCTGTTCAACAATAGCATGTGTTTATTTTTTGGCACCATTCCATGTGGGCTAAAAATTTCAAATTAATTAAGAGTACCCTGATACAAAAAAAAAAAAAAAAAAAAAAAAAAAAAAAAAAAAAAAAAAAAAAACTCTACATTCATATTCTTGCAGCGAAAATCACTTCGCTAAAATTGTGAGTGCCTGCTTAGGTGCTTAGTCAAGTTTCAACCTATATTTACATATTTTAACTATAGGTCAGGGTTGAGAACGACTCCTTTACCCGAGTGGTAAGGAGTGACAGTTCTCACCTAGTTGTCCAAGACTTAAGCCGTGGATATAAAAGCTCTTTCCAGATTTGTCACCCATGCTCTCAGAGCGACTAGGAAATGACCAAATTGCCATAGATGCTTTTGCTATCATTGATTCTACAAGAACCCTTGCCACATAGAACTCGAGAAGAAGTGGTCCCATGTCTAGAACACAGGTATAGTGTATATGCTCTATTCAATAGGGTTCTTTCATGGGTTTCCTTGAGGTTGAAAGGATAACAAAACTAGAATGAGGAGATGCTTTTAATAAGATAGCTTTCCTCTTTAATCCCTAGAATGAGGAAATGCTTATAAATAACCACCTCAAACATAAAGGGGTTCATCTTGTATAAAGAAAGGTATCTGGTGCATAAATAGATGCATAATTCAAGGGCAGCCTTCTTTTCTGGGACATGAAATGGCAGAGAAGAGGGGCAAAGGGACAGGGTTCTAAAATTCCATCACTGTAGCGGGAAGCATTAGGCAGGCTGGTCACTGGTGGGGGTGGTGGAGAAATTTCTTGAATTGTTTATACACTAGCAAACAGGTCTGGTTTTGTTTTGGAGCCTTTATGCAATGAAGTAGTGCACTGTTTTTTAGTACTTGGGAGCAACGTACGGCTGAAGCTCTTACATCACCTTTGTCCAGAATGGAAATTGTGGCACACTTTAAGAGATGCACTCTTCATCAGGTGGGCCCCATTACTTTGGTTCATTAGGCTAAAAAGCTAACCCAATAAGATTATCATCAGCTGATGTGTATGGACTGGACAGTATAAAATATACATACTTCCAAGTTTAAACAAGAATATTCACAAAAGAATGAACAAAGAGAAACCTCTGATCAAGTTTTCCTACCACCTGAGTCTATAAATACGTTTCACGAAAGAAGAAAAATGAAAGAGAAAGTGCTTCTTTGCACTATAATAAAATATACGTTTTGGTGCAACCTTTTTTTGGTGAGCAACAACAGAAAGAATGAATTAATTTTTCCACAATCATATAAAAAACCATTTTTCAAAAGGAAATGCACTTAATTTTTTACACCTCGTGTGAGAATGTTTTATGTGGAATTGAGGAAAAACAATTATTTTTTTCTCCTCCCTCCATGAAAAAAAAAAAAGGATGCATGACAAGTGCAAAAAATGATCAAAGGTTTTTTCTTACTATCAATCTCACATAAACGTGTTCTTAGGATATCCATACATTCTCCCTATGTTGTAAACATGAGTGCGGAAGCGCGAAACATGAACAATCATGCTGCACAAGAGAGAAGACGGTAATTTTACATGATTCGGTATTGTGCCTACGCCCACAGCACTTGAAGACAGTAATTTTACATGATTCGGTATTGTGCCTACGCCCACAGCAAAAGAGCACTGATTCACATCTCTACTCTCACAAATATGTCTTTAAGGGCATGTTTGTGGACTTCATCTTTTCCACATAATGAAATGCATTCCCCTATATACTCACCTCCTCCTCCCAAATCAAAAGCTCTTTTTCATGGAATCACAAAAATTAAATTGCCTTTTGCACCTTTTTTTTCACAAAAAACATATATGCATCAAATGAAGGAAAAAGTTCTTAGCAGAAAAACGTCTCACTTTTCTTCTTTTTCCATTGACTTTTCTGCACAAAGAAGGATCAAAATCAACCAAAAAGATATTTTTCATGGTGAAGTGGGGAGGAAAAAAAAAAAGGAAATTCCTTGAAAACAAACATGCCCCAAAGTGCCCTAAATTCCACGTCCTTGTTTGCTCCTGTCTTCCATCTAATTCGGTGCTTCCAATGAACTTTTCCAACCTCCAATATTAATAGTAGTGGGACCAACTACCTTTCCACTCTCACGATCATGGTGGGACCATTCTTGCGAAAGATCAAAACCGTCCAAAGATCCCTCTTCTTAACAAACAAATCCCATTAATTCAAACAACCCAAGTGTTAAGAGGGGTCAACATTTCATTTTCATGTCATTCCTAGTGGGCCTGGCAAAGCCAAGCCGGCCAGCTCCGTCACCTCTCAGTAAGCTTGATGACAGCAAAGCTGACCTTAGCTGGATCACCTTACCCACCATGCCAAAACTATTCCCAACTGAGCTTGGCTTGTTAAAGGCTTCTTAAACTGAGGTCAATTGGTAAATATATGAGGATGTATACAAGTTTATTATGTATAAATAGATTATATGAGCAATGCTGCTGCAAACTTGGGTATTTTCTTAACGCTAATGGCCACTTCCTGAGCGCTGATCTGAATGTATGACAATCAAGAGAAACATGGCGATAAAAATATCACGATTTGTACTAAGAGCAAGAGGTTGACAGAGTTTCTCCTTGGGAGGACCTTATTAGGTGACTTTGTTGTGAGTGGCTATATGTCTCCTCTACCTAGGCTTCTTTGCTCTTTTTTGTTTTCTCCTCCTAGTTTGTAAGTTCTTCACTTTTGTAATCTTACCTTTTAAAGGAAGTTATTGTTACCGATAAAGAAGAAAGTTTGCAAAATATCAAACAATTTAAATAATCCTAGTCCTTAGTTTTAGGCCCTAAAGTTAAATGGCTGCTCATCAACCGAATTATGTGATAAAATTGAACAAATCACTAATCCTAGCCCTTAGAATTTATATCAACTGAAGATGTTGAGCCGTGAGATGAGTGCGAACTTATTGAAACAATCATAAGTTTTCCCCTTATATAAAATTAAAAAAGGGGAGCCAAATTAATTTTGTATAACTTTTTAGGTGCATTTGTGCAATGAGACAAATTCATGATAGAGAGGACAACGGTTCTGATTTCTCACCTACTCCACTGTTTTTTTTTTTTTTTTTATTTGGTGTGCAATATATTTACTTTGAGGAAAAGATTAAAAAAATGAATTGATTTTTCACGATAAAAAGAATTTCAATTCTCTATGAGAGGGTAGGAGTACTGGATTCCTTCCTCTAGGGGAAATAGAAATCCCCAAAGCATGGAATTCTCTCATTGCACAAACAAATCCTTCACAAGGGCTCAGCTCACTTTGAGTTGGCTGATCCACACCCTTATACCATTAGCCACTTTATAGGCTGGAGATTACTTAATACTGGTTGCTTCTGTCGAATCTCTTGAGTCATCAGAGACAGTAAGAAAGAGAGATATGATCAATCGAGTAAGCATCTGATTCTATGCATCTCTACTCAGTATATTCGTGCTTCTTTCTGTAAAGAATAGAAGATAGAGGAATGTTGTTTTGCCATTCATCTCTATAAGCACCACTGTAATTGGTGGTTTTCCTCAATCTCGACCATTCACCTACCTCATTTATAGGAATCAGAATCACCCATCAGGTTGGCCATCTGTGGAGCTTGAACCAAATCCTCAGAAAAATGCTTGACCTAATTGACTAACCATCTATTGCTAAGACAAGTAATTATTTATGATCAAGATGAGCCACAAAAGAATGGTTTTGATGAGTTAATTTAATGAGGGAAAACTACCATTAAGTTGGTTGACTTTATATTCAAAGTGGGACCCTTTTGAAGGTGAACTTTATACTGGATGCATATGCCACATTGCTAACTAGATCGATATGATATGGCCTAGATATGGAGAGAGAAGATTTCATGACCCAAAAGTGTAGAAAGGTATATGAGATATGTATCTTACCTTGTTTGCCTTTAAAATAAATAAATAACAATAATAATGATAATAACACTATTGAATCAACTCAAGATTGATGGATTTAGATCAGATAGTGATGATGATCGATGATGCCACATGAGCCTGTCTTAATCTTGGGTATTTTCTGTAAGCCATCTCTGGTAAGGGCCTAGACCAACAGTTGACGGATCCAGGATTTTCATTGGAGGGAGGCAAATCCAAATAGGTAGTTAGATTTTGGGAGAAACTCCGGATTTTCATGTGGGTTTTAATTTTATATATGTTGATTTTGAAAGCGGACTAGAGTTTACATATAGGTTTTGGAAGCAAACTCCTTGATTTTCACAATTAAAGGAGGGGAAAATACAAAAAAGTCAAGTAAAACCTTCATTTTTTAGACAATATATCACATCAAAAGTACTTTAATCCAAAACTCCCACTATCTTTAAAAAAAAAAAGTCAAGCAACCACCTTTATCCACTAAAAAAAAAACTCTAATTTCCTATACAAAAAGTCAAAAAGATTCCATTACAAACAACTATAAACAAAATATCATCATAACCCACTTATACTTTATTATTTCTTCAAAATTAAATTTACTTCACTTCATTCTATTAGTAGAGTTGCCAAACTGGCCCTATTGATCACGACCAAATGTAGGCGTAAGCCTTAAAGTCGAGATCCTTTGCTAACTTGCTTCTATATGTTTAGTAGGAATGAGAGTAAAAAAGTATGTGATGTGATATAAAATTTTACTTCCTATTTGGATGGGAAAAAATAAATGGAAAAAAAAGTGATATAATTGTTTAACTTCATTGGTGTTTTGGTAAAAAAGAGGAGGGGAGAATAATTGTATTCAATTCCCACTTTTTTTACTTTCTCCGGCTGTAATAACTTGGAGACAAGTAGAATTTTGTCATTTAATCCTTTTTACTTGAACCCTCTTCTCTCCTTTATTCATGACCCTTAGCTATTTCCCTCTACATTCCTCTCACCTAAACAAATGCTCCAAATTCTTTAATTAGCCTAATGTTGAATTATTTTATTGAGGCCGACTTTTAAAATCCAAACTATTAAAATTCATTGTCTTACCTCGTTTCATTCCATCGTAAAGGCAAATTGTACATAAATATAGTTGGCCAGGAGCGAAAGATGCAGACCCAAAAACCATGAACCATGAATTGGGACAAGTGGACTGGACACTTCCAAATTCCCAATCCTACCACCATTTGTGACTAGACCAGGACCCTCAACCGATCAGTGAAGAAGAAAATCCTGATAGTGAAAGAACAGAAGAGAAAAAAAAAGGGGAAAGGAGAGGATTCAAGTGGGAGCGTGGTAATGATGGTAGTAGAAAGATGCGAAAATTCTCAGGTATATATACGACTTTCTCCCACTCTCTCCTTTTTCCTTTCAGAGTCTCCTCCTCTTAAAGTCCATAAAAGCAAAGCATTAGATCATTGCAGAGTGTAAAATAAGCTTCTGCTTTCTTCAAAAGAAAAAGAAGAAAACGACGCAACAAAAGCTTCATCAAAAGAAAATAAAAATACACACACTTGAGTAGAAAGAGGCTCCATTTCGCAGAAAACAAAGGCAAGGACTTTGGGTACTGCTCGCGCCACGTTTCGGACTCTAAGGAAATCAGACATGGGTCTTTTCCAAAAAAGCTGAAATCTTCATCAACCGTAGAGTTTGTAAGGATTTCAATCGATTTTCTTCTTTTCCTGTACAGAGTTCCTATTATCAAAGAACAACATCTCTTGACAATAGAAGATTTATTTATAAAAGTTTCTACTTCCATTTTTTTTTTTTTTTTTTTTTTCATCATACAAAAAGAGAGGAGGCTTTTGTTTTGCGGCCAAAGTATCAGTAGTATTTCAAAGGACATGGGAAGGAGTTTATAGAAGAAGAAGAAAAAGAAGGAGATGGGAGAAGAGATGGAGAGAAGCATCTATAGAGGGGATTGGACTTCAGAGACATCTCATTTGATTGGATGGTCCTCGGATATTTCTTTGGCTACACAGATTAACGACGACGCAGCTACTGCTTGTGATGATTCCATGGAGTTTTCAGAGCCTAAACAGATTTATTCTCAACTTCAGTTTTCAGAGTTGGGTGTTCCATCTTCTATTTGGGGGCAAGATCTTCTGTAAGTGCATGCAGCTAACAGATTCTTTTTCAACTCAGTCCATGAAGTTTAGTTGTTGATAACTTAAAAATCATTTTTCAGATTAACAATCACATAGGAGGGATTTAATCCATCAAAATGGGGCAGCCTTAAGAGGCCTACCCTAAATAGCTAGACTTGAAAAAGGAATTATCTAACTTGAAATATTATTGCTATTGCTTGACTAATTATAATTTTAAGAAAAAAAAAATTGATCTCACTCTAGTATCTCCAAAGAGATTAAGTGCACACATTAAGATTCAAAGGAGTCTTATTTCACAATATTAAAAAATATATAATTTTTCATTCATTCTTATTCTCTGCATTTTCACTTCTAAAAGAAAATATTTCAGGGTTTAATTTTAATGCATGAGATCTTATAGCAATTATCAGTGAGATTCTATCTTACATAGGATATTAATACAATTAGAACATATCTCTTTATAGACAAATTAAAGATTTCTTCAGAGTTGAGATGAAGGTTCCTTTCTTTACTTGTGTTTGCACTTTGCAGATGCAGATGGCATGGCTTTCATAATACTGTTTCTGACAACATATCAAGAACCTATGCTGAAACGTTTGTGTATATCTCGTATTGTTTTTGCATTTTATGTTTTACTTTTTGCTGATACTTACACACCCACACAGTACTCACACCATCCAAATCTATGTTGAAGAGATCCAGGGATCAATCCAAGCTGTATTTGCAGATGGAGAGAGGACTTACCACCTGAGCTATATGAGTGGATTGGTTTTTACCTTTTCTTACATTTTTCATATTATTTTTACATTTTTATTAAAAAAAATTTAAATACAAAATACCAAAAGAAAAAATTTGACTCTCCACTCTTAATTAATTGCCTTTTTTTCTCTTTACAAGAGGCTTGAACGACTCACAGACCCATACAAACATTACCCGATGCCCCCAGCTGGGCCACTGTACCGAGGACCATCCTAATTGCGTTTAGGGTGCAAATAGAATTACAATATTAATGAAAACGTTGTAAGAATAGAGTTTCAATATGGATTTTATAACTTTTTTTTTTCTGGTTAAACCCATTGTGAATTAAGTATATGGGTCATGATTAAAATCTTTTCTTAGGGTAATATAAGTTTTGCCCAAGAGACTAGTCCCACCCTTCTCACCCCACTCTAGAAAAAAAAAAAGAAGAAGAAACGAAATGCTTTTCGATAGGTTTGCAAAAAAAAAAAAAAACATTGTGCTGCTTTTGATACTTTTTTTCTTGCAAAAAATCGTTCATATCAAAGAATAGAAAGGTTTTCCGAAAAAAAAAATCTCATTTTTCTTTTCTTTCTTCCTGAATGAAAGGTTACACAAACGTGTCATAAAAATCATGTTGGATCTTGAATTTGATTAAATCTAGACTACATGTTCTAGATGGCAGGGACAATCTCTCTAACTAATAAATGTTATGGTCTGGTTATATTTTCATTTTGACTATTGTTTACATTTAAAGAAGTAAAAATAACTTCCATTTAACATCTTCTTCTTTTTATTTTTCAGAAATCCCATTAATCTGTTAGCATTAGAATTTGTATCTTCCTATACATGATCATGTTGACATAGTTCATTAACATCTCAGCTCTTCTTCTTCATGGATTGCAGTGGTAGTAGGAGTGGCCTTGGCCTTCGCTGCGATAATCCATTTACTGCCCCTGCCATCAACAATATGCTTAAACAAGAACACCCATTTCCCAATTTGGAGTCTGACTCGCTTGTGGGTGACTCTCCATTACTGACTCAGAAGGTTTCGGCCATGCCGCCATTGTTTCCGGCAATGGTCGGAGAAGGAACATGCCTGTCGTCAGGTAGCAAAGCTCCGCGGATGGGCGGCGTTAACAACCAGTGTTTGGTGTATGGTGAAGATAGTCCGTCGTCGTGGAAGGGGTCGCAGGAGACGGCAGGAACTCCTCGGAGCTCCGGCGTGTTGTCATCCAAGAAAGGGCAAGAGAGATCTACTGCTTGCAATGCGGCCCTCAAGGTAAATAATCGGTTAGTGGTGATTTTGCATGGTTTACTGGCTCCATTGGTGAGTGGGATGTGTAATCCTCCAGTACCTTTCGACTCCCCTATTGATAATCTGAACTATTCAAAATGAATGACATTCCCTCCAGTAATATCCCTTGAACTCCATGTCCTAAGAGTTGGTTAAGATTGAGAACATGGCCGTTAGTAATTAGCATAATCTTAAATATTATTAATATTAGAGATTTTTACAGATTAATTATATCCCTCTTAAACTCAGGTTTCACTAGATAATGGCTAAAGTCTCCAAAATGTCAACAGTCACTTGACTCTAGTTAGAAAATTCTTTTGATGATTTTGCCCAAATCCCATGATTATCATGGGTTTTCCCCATTATGATCAAGAAGGAAAACTTTTTTTTCTTTTACCATATATTGAGCAATGAAAAAACCACATACTTAATTGGTAATCAATCAATAAGAGCTAGAAATATATATATATATATATATATATATATGTAAACTTTTTATCTAAATTTTGCACAAAAATAAAATGATATATCAATATGGGATAATTCCATGAGCAGTATTTTGAAAATACAAAACTATAATCAGAGAGGAATTTTTTTTCTCTTTCACTATATATTAAGTTAATAAAAAAAAAGAAGCACATACTTGATAATCATTCAGTAATAGCTAGAAATCTGCAATTTTTTCACTACATTTGCAAAAACCCATGATATCATGGGATATGATATTGTGGGATTTATTAGTATTTGTAAACCGTGACTGTTTAAGAGGAAATACTATGATATTGTGACTCATGATATTATGGAATTTGAGCAAAATCGTCAAAAAGATTTTTGACTAGAGTCAAGCAACTCTGCTTATGTTTTGGGAACTTTTGTCATTATCTCGTGGAACCCAAGTTTAAGGGGGATTAATCCATAAAAATTCCTTAATTATATGCATTAATCACATTATCAATCTTGTTTTTAATCTTACGATGAGATCAACTCTTATTGAAATAAGTTTTGAGGATATGTCACCTGAGGGGATGAAATTCATTTTGAATAATCCAGAATATCGATTAAGTGATCCGGACCTGGTTCTTTGATTGGTTCATAGGGACTCCCCCTTTGACCTCAAACCTCCTAGAATTGGGCAACTTTAAATCAGAATGCACCGTATCAGCCAACATATGCTTGGAGAAAATAAGATTTTATATAATTTAATAGGAAAAAAAATAGATGGGATCGCAGTATGGCACATCCTATCTGATGACATAACTCGATTTGGGCCAAGTCAAAATATTGATTTGTCACAATATCCATGTTTGGTGAATCCTAGACGTTGGTGGAGTGGGCCTACCTAGCTCATACGGGAAAATAGCATAAATTAGGGTGCATTTGTGCGACAAGAGAAATCCGTATTAAAGAGGAAAATTGTTCTGATTTATCAGAAATCCTACATGGGGTCTACCAGATGGAAGGTGTAATTTCAGTGAGTTCGGCAATGGGCCAGGATTAGCTTATGGGCTTCTTTGGGTTTAAGGAAATCTGAACATCTGGAATTCCTGGACGTGGTTTGAAGGACTGGATGGTCCAGGACCCGACCGCATGCAGACTACTTATCTTTTGGTTTAAAAAACTGTATTCGAAGTTGAATGGGCCGGCCGGCCCGTTTTGGCTAATATTACAATGTCTTTTTTTCTTTTTCTTTTTTTTGAGAAAAAGATCATATAAGAAAATAGTGTAAAAATAAAAGAATTATTAATGTTTGTTTTTAGTTTCCTTTAATGGTGTTGAGAACAGAATTCAATTGGATCTCTAAACCCCTAAAAATTGCTGCCCATAACGGCCAAAACCCTTATGCGAGCAATGCGGGCTGGGATAAGTGATAGAAAGCCCAAAGCATAGAGCCCGGCCCGAATAAGTAATGCATGTATTTTAGTGACTGATTTACCAAATAAGTGTTTAGAAAGCACAAACAAGTGATCAAAATCTCAGCCCAACCCGGCCATATTAACAAAGTGGCGGGCTCGGGCCTCACATTTGTAAGGTGGGCCACCGAGATCAGTCTAGGCAATTAAGGCCTGTGTTGGGCTTGGGCTAGGTATAGGCTTGTGCTTATGAAGTTGGGGCTAGACTAGATATGCACTTGCCCAGCCTGTCCCGGACCATCAACAAAATCTTTAGGTTCAATCCTATAATAAATCCACCAGTGGAGTCCACCATTGAAATCTAATTAAGCCGCTCAAAATCAATCTTTCCCGTGAATTGGCATTAGGCCAAGTTTCACTCTACTCAAAATTAGACCCATCATACGATTGATCATGTGATCACATCTTTCACATATGATCAATCTAACGGTGGGTCCAACTTCAGCTAGAGAGAAACTTAAGTCATGTTGATGTATAGCGGGGCCATGATTTTAAGCAATTTGGCTTCAATAGGTGAGTTCCACCAATGTATTTATATGATGAAGTCAGGAATTCTCTCAAGCCTCCTCAAAGGATTCAGAAATTCAGATTCATTGGAGATAGTTTAAATCATGTCCCGTCCAACAGTGATATATAAATGGTAGCTAGGAGCTGGTTGGTTTTTGCACAAACCCTTTGCATATAATCTCAAAAATAGGATCATCCCTCTAGTTTATGTAAGAAAGTTGACTAAAAGACGTTTAACCTCCAAGAAAAAGATTGGCTCTCAGGGCTTCGACATAAGGTCCTTGTCCCAAGTTGATCACTGTAAGTGCATTGCTTGAGCTGCTTGCACAGCAAGAGCAAGTCATCATCACCTACCAGCAAGGAAAAAGACTAAGAACAGCTACTTGAGGTCCTTTTTCAAGATGTTTCCAAAACTAGTACAAGCAAGGGGAATCCAACTATTTAAATAAAGCAAAGCATTATATATCATGGCCCTAGCAAACATTCACCTCAGTGACTCCTAGGCTTTATTTTGTCAACCTATTCCATTGTCCCACTTCGAAACTGCATTCCCTATAATGATAATAAGTAGAGGGCCTACATAGGGAGAGTTACTTCTTTTTAGAGGTAGTAAGTAGTAACTCTTCCTAGAACACAATATGAGAAATTCATGATGCATGGGGAAAACTATGAGTAATTATTGATTTGGTTTTTGTTTTCATTTCAGGATTCTTGCATGGACATGAAGAAAAGCGCCGAGGAGAGTGTACCCAAAAGGATTCGCTCAGATTCTCACGTCCCATTCACAACCTTCAAGGTACGTAGTAGCAGTTTTGTATTGGTTGTTAATTGTTAGAGATTAATGTCAAACAATTGATCATAAAATGCACTATTTATACAACCAAGGTGGTATCACTTTGGAGAGAGAAAGACTTGTTATAAGCGAATGGAATTGTTATTGCAATGTTTTACAGGTTCGAAAGGAGAAACTGGGTGACAGAATCACTGCGCTGCAACAACTTGTTTCACCATTTGGAAAGGTTGATTTCCCAACCTCTTGTACTTTCATTGGTTATACTGTTGAAAATCAATGTCTGCATTTTTATCATGTTATTCCTTTTTTTCTTCTACTTTGTGGAGGCTCTCTATTTTTTTTAGGAACAGTTGTTTTCTGTAATTAAATTCCTCAGAATTTTAGGACTTGTAGTTCTAAAATTGAATAAAATTAATGAAGTTAAAGTGAATATTCAAAAATAATTATTAAAAAAATATTTTGTTTAATGAAAAATGATCAAAGCAAGATAGGAAATGAACACCCAACCATCACCCTAGTAATTCGTATCCCAAAAATGTCAATTTTTTCTATTTGCATCTATCCTTCACCATCACCTCTTTAATAATCTTCTATTGGAGCCCATTTAACCATAAATTTTTATTGTATTCAATTCCCTAAAAATACTCAATCCTAAAAGAAAAATACTTTGTCCCAAATTGTACCTCAGATGATTATAAGGGATGTGTAAGAGTAAGGATATGTGAATGGGCTCCCCCATATACCAATAAGAAATTGCATTTCTATTTTAAAGCATATAAAAAGAAATTGATCCGAAAAGCAACTAATATATACTTAATTTAACATGAATGTGTCAAATCTTTGTTTGATCCTATTCGCTCGCATGACTAATGACCCAAATCTTACTTGGGTCAAAGCAATACATGATAATTGAATAAATTATCTGTGAAATATAAAAAAAATCATGTTTTCTACACATGATCACTCCACTGGCGGCATAGAGCACTCCATTTGAACTGAAATTTAGGGTTAGTTTCTATACTGAAGTGGTCAATATGTAATGAACATTTTTCTTTCATGCAAAAAAGACTTGAGACAGGTTAAATTAAATAGATTGTTCCTATCAGGCATCAGCACTATAGAGAAGACAACATGGGATCACTTCTCTTTTAATCAAGCTAATGGGTAGAAAGAATTCCATATATCAGTCCTTGTCTTCATTAATACTCCTGCTTGCCAATGAGGAGACTCAAACTCTACGCAAGCCTTCAAAAGAGCAAAGCCATATGCCCCATTTAACATGTTGCATTTTATAGTTCTTGCCGACACAGCACTATATCAGCTGGAATACTTAGACCATGACCAATTGATCTTTGACATATATAAACTGGTCCTTAGCAATTTCTCATCTTGCAAATTTTGTTGAATTTCTAAACAATTTAATTTCTTTTAGATATGATAGGGGAGGAATTCTTGTCACAATTAAAACTTAAATATAGAAGAAAAGAATTTCTCGCATATGGATACATAGATCTTGAGAAAATATAATAGAGAGTTTTTTTATAGGAAAAATACCATAAAGAGTTGAAAATTGTAAAATATCATGAAAAGCTGAAGATTTTTATTGTCTGAATCTCATTTTTAGCGAGTATTTAAAAGAGAACTTGATATAATATAGCATTCAATATTTTTATTTTACCAAAAAAAAAAAAACATAGGATATTTTTATAACAAGCTATGTTTCAAAACTCGGCTAAGTCGACTTTGACTCTGGAAAGTTCTAAAATGTTGTTAAGGGAAAATTTTTGACATGGCTTAGTCTTTTTCTATCAAGGAATGCTCAGTGGAACTGTTATTCTGTTATTATACAAATTTGATAGAAAGTTATAGTTAATAATAAATATCTGGTACAAATTGACCTATGAAAATTCAATCTTCATTTGATTCAGACGGATACTGCCTCGGTCCTATTCGATGCCATTGCATATATCAAGTTTCTCCATGACCAAGTCAATGTAAGTTTAGAGTTCTATTGAAAATATAGGATTATTTTTTCTTTGCTAACTGTGTCAAATTAAATAATTTCATTAAGATTATAATGTGGTTATTACTATTAATCTTTGTGTTCTTATTCTAGGTATTGAGCACCCCATATATGATGCTGGTAAGTACTCATGGATATATACCAATTTCTTCCATTTTAATTAATGTTCCTTTACATATTTAAATTTCATAATATTTTCTCATTTCTTGACATTCCAATATGAGATTTAAAGAAAACTTTTTCTTGGGATCAAATGGAACAAAATGTCAAAATAGAATTCAATATTATTAAGATAAAACAAAATTAGAAAAAAATAAATAATAAAGAGACATTATTAATCTTTTTTCATTCATGCATTCACTTTTTAAATAACACTCTCTTCCTTTTTATATTTCAAAGTTTCTCTTTTTTCTTTTTTCTTTTTTCAGAGTCCCATGTCAGCATTCCAATGGTCACTTCTCTTCTTCTTCATTTATATCAAGGGGTCCTCTAACATAAGCCCAGTTTGCTTTTTAAAAGAACCTTTCAATTTGTATGGATGCATATCAATTAAAGGGTTGGGAATATGAAGGTGGTCAAGCTGGTAATCAAATAAAGGTATATATATGACTATGCTTGAAAATTGAAATGGGATTGTGGCTAATGCCCATCCATAAAGAGGTGTATAAAATGGGCAGATTAGATCAGAGTATAAAGATACAGCTGCATCCTCCAAATCAGGCTGTTTTCTTTCATGTTTTTATTGATGAGACTGATTAAAAATACTACTAAAAGTGTGATTAAATGATAAGTAGCATTCAACTAAATGATGTAGAACTCTCAATGAAGATTAGTGCCCTATCATTGGTCATTTACCAAATAGATCCCTGCATTTACGCACAACCTCATAAGGCTCCCATATTTTTTTTTTTCTTTTACGTAAACCTCCTTGGTCTGTCGACGAAACAAGTAACTGTTAATTTTTATTTTTTTTTAGAGAATGACAAAAGTACTCTTTGTTTAAGCTTAGCAAAACTGCAGGCACTTTTGTTAAAAAAATAAAGAAAGAAAAAAGAATTCTTTATCAAACGTGATCCATAAATGTATCACCTCATTATCATCAAAGCTTTATCCCAACTATGTTTAAGTCGGCTACATGAATTCCGTTTTTCCATTCCGATCAATCATGAGTCAAATCTTCAAATAAATTGGCACTTCTTGAAATTTATTTTTACTACATCTATCCACACCATAAATATATTACCTATGTGAATTTAATAACACTTGGATTTTATTTTTTTCCCCCTTTTTTCAGAGCCATAAATTGTCTGGCACAAACTTGGATGCAGAAGCAGCAAAAGAAAAGGGTGGTGGTTTGAGAAGTAGAGGGTTGTGTTTAGTTCCAATCTCCACAACCTTGCATGTAGCCAAAGACAACACAACAGACTTTTGGGCCCCTACCTTTGGAGGTAGCTTTCGTTAGCTAGTGTGTAGGACGGACAAAGGAAAGAGAATCTAATCTTTACACCCACTAACGATTGATGTTCTCAAAAGAGAAGGGCCATCACTTCACTATACATGAGTCCAGTGAAAGCAATTACAGTCATTGACTATGTGTATATAGGTCTTGTTTGGCCTTGCTGGGCTACCAAGTCACTCATGATTCAACAACCAACCAACCATATATTGAGTTTACTGTGCAGCTGTTATTATTTGTCACTTCTTAAGAAGAAGAATGGATTTTCTGCAAGATATACAGAAAATTTAGTTTATATAAATAAATGATTGGATGATTCATTAATATCCATTAGATGAATGGTGGGATGGATAATTTCATTTGGCTGTAGTGATTAATTTCAACGCGTTTCCCATTTTTGGTTAATGATGTTTTGAATGCTTAAACCCATGGATAGAGACTAATTGTTGATCTATGTGTTCAAATTGGTTCCACCATAATAAGGTGGAGGATGGGTTCCATAGAGTGCCTTATTTATTCCCATAATGTTTCTTTTCTGCAAATTTGTTTAAGCCATGCACTTAAGAGGGTTTTAAAATAAGAAGGGTTGCAACTTGGGCCAGGCCGATCAAACCCGAGCCTATAATTCCCAGCCTGCATGAAAACCCTATTTGGGCTGCACAGGCTCGGGCCTGGATTCTGAAGCTCAACTAGAAATTGAGCTGGGCTCAGGCTTGGGCATGGGCACCCGAGTTTTCCCACCTGGGCCTGGTTAATATCATACAATACTAGTATACATTATTGAAAAAAGGCTAATCCCTCTGCCCAAAACTGATCTCCCCCTTCATTTCTTCTAAGAAGAAAGGATTGGAGCTGCAGAACTCATGGATGAATTCATCAGGACCTAGATAGAGGCCCATCTTCTGCACCCTAGACCCTTCCCAGGGATGACTTGCTCATCAGTATCCATGTTCAGGCTCAAGGTCGGGCCTTCGCTTTGCGATTCTACTTTGGATTGGGCTTCAGTAAACTAGTTCATTCCAGCCTTGGCCTGGCCTCATCCAATATTGTAGATTGGGCTTAGGCTTGCTCAATACCAAGCCCATCAGCCAAAGTTGCACCCCTAACAATAATCCCTTAACAAATACAACCAAGAGTTTAGTTATGGAAGCCATAGTATGTAGAATTGTTTAGTTTGGATATTTCATGTTTTTTGACCCATAAATATTGCAAATCCTTGAAGTTGATGCATGTGGATTTAGATTTATAAATCATCATTTACAAATGCTGATGATTTCGAGGATATTTTTTATATTATATTATTTTAAAATATTTGAAAATCTAAAAAGAAATAAAGTATTCTCTCTCTTTCAAAAGATCACTCGATAACCAAAACCAAAATAATTTTTTTGCTACTTTCATCCTGAACTCCAAAACAGGTCTTTGATACTTGCTTTAAACTTTACTGTAAGTTTCGGTTTATCTTTCAGACTGGTAGGTGATGCATGTAATCAATCTTCTTCCATATTGTTATTTACATCCTCAAGGCTCCTATAGATTTGGAGAAACAAGGGAGGTGAAACCTTGTCTCTGAGCCTTGATGTTTTGTTATTGGAGCTAGCATCTGGCCTGCATTTAGCCGATGGGCTTGAAAGTTGAAAGTCAATCCAAAGTACAGACCAATGAGAGATGTACAGTCCTTTGTGTTAAATATGTTGGGCTGGGGTTTAGCAAGAAAATTAGGCCTGGTTTGTGCTCACAAATCTAAAACACAGTTGAAGTCGTAGTTGGCAATTCCGTTCCACTCAGGACATCATAATTTTAGCCAATTTGCTTGTTTCAGCTAGATCTGTTTACTCTTTTTAGTTGTGAACAGCTTCACTTCTTTTGGTCTCAAAAAAAAAATTTCTTCAAATCAAGTGTATGAGTATCTTCAACTCCTTGATTCAATGAGATGATTTTAATCTCTCTTAAATTTTGATTCATGTAGAGATGGTACAAACAGGAAAAGTTCCTCAAAACAAATTGAGATCCATGATATGATAAAGGGTCAGATGCGTGCCCTTTGGATTTGGAACCAGGATTTATGACCTCAAGTTAGCTTTGGTATGGATTTCCATTTCTGCCACTTTAGTAGGTGCTACCACTGCAGAGGTGGGATTCGATTTGCTCCCATCACACATGCCCAGATGTCTAGAATGATGTGCGTTGATCATGTCGAGGGGCTTGAAATTGATCGATCGTTTATCTCGCCTGGGCATTGGGTGGGCCACAACCATAGCCCTCTGATTAGATTACCTGTCTTTAACTAGAGACTCCAACCATTCAGTCAATCACAACCTCCATGAGTTGCAAGATCAAACCATTGGAGTGATCCCACATCTAAATGCTTGCCTTGAAAGGTTGAACAAATACTTAATGCTTTCCACATGGTCCCAAGATGGGCATTAGTCCGATAGTGTCATGGAGGTTTGGATTTACTCTCTTTTTTTTTTTTTTTTTTTTTCCTCTAAGGGAGGGTCCACAACTCTTTGGGCTGGACTATTCCCTCCAGACACAGAGAGAAGCCGGGTAAAACCCCTATGGCCCCTGGGTGGTAGCACAAGTGAACTCAACATTTGATTCCTGAAGAGGGGAGAACCGGGGGTCGATACCAAGACTTCTAACTCCAAAAGAGGGAGGAACCGTGGTCCTGACCACTCGGCCAACCCCCTGGGGTTGGATTTGGATTTACTTAAGGCAGTGTCCGATGATGAACTGATAAAAGGTGCTACTGGCAAATCTGGACTCTCGATTTACTTGCAATATTTCAAGGGAACCAAATCAGCCATGCCAACCATCTTCTGACTGTTCATAAGTCAGCCAAAATTGAAATATGGTATGGAGCATCACAATGATGAGATAATTGTCTGCATGCTTTTAAGTTTTTTTTACAGGCAAGGTGATGATCAGAATTTACACACACAGCAGATACCAAATATGAATGAAAATGCACCTCTAGGCAGCTATGTTCTCTGCAATGACCAATCACAGGTAAACAGATTTACAGGTTACATGATTCCAGGGCTTGTTGTTTGCTTTAAAACCAATCTCCTTGGTCATTTACTAGCACAATCCAGATAAGTGGATCACTCTTTGTGCTGATTGGTGATGGACAAATGGAGGGCCCCATTTGTGAACCAAAACAATTCAAACCCCACTCTGGAGCAAATGCATTCAAACAAAGGGGTGGATGTGTCCCATCCATGGCAGATGGTGCCACCTAGGCCAGATTAGAATTTCCAACTTCCTTTTCAGATTAGAAAGTTGGAAATTCAGGATAATTTGGTGAAACAATTTGGCCTGTTTGCAACAGGTTTTATTCTGCCTAGGAATACCGCCTGCCTCTCATCCTCGAAAGATTGTCACTGAAATGCCTGAAAATCAGCTGTAACCATGGTAGGACAGATCCTGTTCTGATTTGCATGGGAATTCCCTTGAGGATGCAGGCGCCACTTTTTCTTGATTTAAGTCATCCACATTACATGCCTCAAAAAATAGGTAGCAGACCAAATTTCATCTCAATTGAAGTGATATTCACCATTGGATTGATTGTTATGTGAAAAAATGAGATTAAACACCGATCCAAGTCCCTACATTTACACACAGATTGATCAAACGATGTGTCACACTAAATGAAGTGAAATGTGGCTGACTGCATATTCAAGGGGAGGCCTGAGGCAATGGGTTGGATCAAGTAAATGTGGGGCCCATTTGAACCCTTCCGCAAGGAAATTCCTATGCAGGCGTCAGCATATGATCATTTCTCTCATCGTTATATGTTAAACTTCTTCATCTGGAGTTAGTTTAACATCCAGAAAATGGAAAAACGGATGAAGAGATGCCATCAGTTCATATGCCTTATAAGGTTTCAGCTGATTTTACCAGCCAAAACAGCCCAGAAATCTGTCCAGAAATGAACCCATGTCAAGCATGGACCTTGTCTTCCACGATGGAACTGTACACTACTTTTTTAAAAGGATCATGTCCAAAAACAGTTAAAAGGAAATTTGGGTGACAGGTAAACACTGAGTTAAACAAAGATTATTGTATTTTTCTATGCCTGCAGATCTATGATACAGCCGGTTAACTCTAATTTGTGATGGGGTGGTAGGTTACAAAAATAAATTAACAAAACAAGAAACATTTAAGTTACCTCCACAGCATCATGATCTTGTCATTTCTTGTGACTCTTACCAGAATTTGACGTGGCTCTTACCAGAATTTGACGAACCCAAAAGGAATCGCGAGGCCCAATATGGGCAACCAAAGAATCTAAAGAGATTCTGGCAACCCCTTTCTTCACTTCCACTATCCTGTGCCCTTAAATGACTAATGTAAGTCTTTCCTTCATAAATGAACTGGAGTTGCTGCCACAGCAGCACACCTAAACCAATTTGAACAGACAGACTTGCAATAGCAAGATACACGAGAACAAGGCCCCTTGCAGATAAGAAAAATGCAGAGCTTAAAAAAGCATGCACAATTTCTTTCAGTGCTGTTAAAGCAGCATCTCTGCTGAAGATAGATAAGGTGCTAACAGAACCATAAGTCAATGGACGCCAGAGATGAAAGCCTACATAAGCACACATCGTAGAAGCATACATGGTACTGATGACTGCAGAGGACAGGAATGCAATGAAATACCGGTGGTTGCCCGCACCTACACAATTACCAATCTGCATATCATGTAAGAAACATAGTGATCACCAAAGAATGTGGTAACAGCCCTCATAACTTCAGAAATGGTGAACAGCCGAATGCACTATCATAAGACAAAATAAGCAAATAAACAGAGCAAAAGTAAGTCGCTGATGCATGTGGTAAAACTTCTCACATGAAAAATCTACATTCAACATTAATTGGTTAACGTAACCACACAGTACTACAGGGCATAGAGGTGATGATTCCTTACCTGAATGTGCTACAACCTGTGAAGCACGGACACGTGAAAAAGGGCCTCGAATCCGTATCCCAGGCGTATCGGACACGGATACGCCCGGATACGGCATAGATACGTCTGGGATACATTGATTGCGTATCTGATTAAAAAATAATTATTTTAAATGTCGGATACGCACGGGACACGCACGGGATACGAGCAGGACTCGTTTAAGTGAAAAATAAAAAAACAGGGTGGAAGAGGAGAACATGTTTAAGTGAAAAACGTGGGAGAGGAGAAGGGAAAAAGAAAAAGAAGATTAGGAAAGAAAGAAAGACGAGAGGAACCCTAACCTCGCCGGTCGCCATTGCCGTCACCATCGCTGTGCCGTCGCTGTCGCTATGCCGCTGCCATCATCAAACCCTAACCGTGCCAGCCTGCTACATCATCAAACAACAACTGCTGACGTATTGAACCTGTGCTGTGCCGCTGCCATCATCAATCCCTAACCTGTGCTGTGCCGCTGCAGCCTCGCCGCCCTCATCTCCGCCACCTTCGCCGCTGCATCAATAACCTTCAGGAGAACCAGCACTTTCCAGGTTCTTTTATCTTCTTTCTTTCCTTTCGTTTCTTTTTTTTTTTCTCTCCTTCTGTATTCTGGTTTTTGTTGGGGTTTATGCTATTCTGGTTATTTTAATCTGGGTTTTTTTTTTCTTCCCCCTTAAATCATTTGGATTTTAGGGTTTTTTTGTGTGTAATGTGTTTGGATTTTCCTGGTTTTCCTGTTGATTTGATGCTTTGTTTGTTGACTAGAGGTTTGTATTGGCAAGGTTCTGTCTTTGCTTTCGCTGCTGCTGCAGCTTTTTTTTTGTGTATTGTGTTGATTTGCTGCTGATGCTTTTTTTTTTGGCTGTATATTGTATCCAGCTCCAAGATTAAGTCCTGTATTGGCAAGGTTCTGTCTTTGCTTTCGATTGGCTGCTGCTGTTATTTCTTTTTTTTTCTTGTGTAATGTGTTGATTTGCTGCTGTTGCTGCTTTTTTTTTTTCTTGTTTGGCTGGCCACTGAGGACAAGCATAACACTTCCTATAAGTACTGCTTTCTGTCTTGAGTCAAAGCAACTTGTCACCAGGTGACAGTAACCAAATTCTTGAAAAGTTGTCCCCATTCGGCATTAACAAATTATGATTAAATCAATGAAAGTGCATATTTTATGGATATTTTGATTGAAATAATGTTAGATTTTTATTTCATAGTCATATAAAAAATTATTTTTTTTTTTAAATTTTCAACGTATCCCCGACGTATCGTATCCTACTTTTTTTAGAAATGGCGTATCTGCGTATCCGTATCGTATCGTATCCGTGTCCGTGCTTCATAGGCTACAACACAAGTGCAAAAGTGATGTAACTCAAACTGCAGATTACTTTAATATTTTGACAGAAATGGTGGTTTTTCATTTTTCTTTGCATTGGGCCTGCAAAAAATAAGAAATCACAGTAACTGTAGATTCTCCCCCACCACCAAATGTGATTTCTGCATTTTTGTGCCATCCCAAATGCATACTCTACATCATCTTTTCTGCCAAAATATTCAAACCATATGTGATGTGAGTCATCTAAAGCACTAGGATAAGCTAGCCTGTCAATGTATGCATTGCACAATCTAGGTAGCAAATGATTGAAGCTTCATAAGAAGTGACCTCAACCATGTTTACAACCTAAGGGACTCAGCATGTAAATTGGTATTGTTGTGTTATAATACTTCTATTTTTTCTCACGTTCCGAATGTTTTCTCCTAGGCCCTCATATTTCATTTCTGTTAACAAGTTTGGACTGTTGGCCTCTGAGATTCATATGACTCTCCATACTTGTAAGAACACCTATTTGATGTCAGTTAACAAGTAGATTTGGATCTTCAAAATTTCTAATTAGCCAGTAAATAACATCTATTTAACATAATAAAAGCACTGAGATTGTTAAATACAGGGACACGAAGTCACAGAGGTGCGGAATATGATAAATTATGTGTTTCAGGAAGTACTGAGTACTGACTCTAGGTTTTAAAATGATATCTAATACTAATGTTATGACGACCCCGACATAGTTGGAACAAGGCTTTGATGATGATGATAATCTGATACTAATGTTATATTTTCTGCAAAAAGCACACCAGTGAGAAGTGGTACTCCTGCAGTAAATGAATGTTTAAATTATGGGATGATCAGGACAAAATAATGAAAAACAAATCTAAATGCTTCAAACCCTACCCAAGTGTCAGAAACCAAGAGAGTACTTCTCTTTAATTCAGTGGTATGTTTATGTAGTTGGTGTTAGGGGTACCCCCAGAAAACCAATAGGTTTGTAGTTCAAAGATCAGAGGCTTTCATTGTAATTTAAAGCATAGCGGATGTCCACATTATCACAATTAATGTCATTTTGTCTAATTCATTGAACTTAGTATATTATACCAGGCTGCAAATTTTTTCCTTTCCATTTGGTAAATTCTTTCTTATTGCTCAAAAATTCATTATTGTCCAAAAGTTTTCTAATAAGAGTCAGGTTAACAGAATCTTTTTTTTTTTTTGTTGGCACTAGGTTTTAACACTGGTAGTGGAGTGATAACTCTTAACATGAGGACCAGAGATCATACCCTGGTTTCTCTGGTGATACAAAGGTGCATTGACACTGAAGCATCGGTGATTTTGCGAACAGAATCAATTAATAAAGTTAAAAACCTCTCCATTTTTATAAGAATAAACGACCCCTCTAGGAAATCAACTTCAAACTTCCAAGAGAATACAAAGCAATATGCTGAATTAAAATGCATAAACTAAAGCTATTTACAGGTGATTGTTGGCATATACGAGATTAAGGCAATCACAAACTAGGCCAAACATCAGATGTTCCAGGACTCAAGAATCATTATTGGATAATTTCCAAAACTTGCTTAAATGACTTGTGAGAAAATGAATGGCAGGTTGAATGAAAACATCAACTGAAGCTTTATTGACTGTCTAGTTTCAGAAAAAGAAAAAGAAAAAAAAGTCCTTCCAGATGAACAGTTAGAATAGCCCAATTGATCAAAAAAATTATGAGACCTATGTATGGTAACTCACACAGAAGGAATGGTTCTGAATTTCTGATCCTCATAAACATGTTCATTAGTGCACACTTGATAACTTCACATAGATAATCAATTAGTGTCAAAAGCTGTAAATTACTACTAATGAGTTAAAGATGGCTAGAAGAATACATACGAATGGACAGTGGTGATCCATATCTAGTACACACATTCCACATGAACGGCAGTGATGTGTTCTTGGCGACTTCGGCTTTGCACAATATGCACAGTATGTGTAGTTCTCAAGACCACCTTTTTCCACTACTGGATAACTTCCCCATAGCATGTTTGCTGGTGCCCCAGGAGATCTAAATGCTGCTAAGCTGAAGCTAGAAATAGTACTCACAGACAGGATAAATGTTACAATGGAGTGGAAAACACCAAAGAGGACACTGATTGAGAAAATAACAGGGTAAACTGCCCACACACCGCCACCTGTAGTTTCCAGGGTAATTATCAAAAAGAAATAGAAAGAGAAAACATTGCCTCAGTATGACAATTGTAGTCATATAATCATCCACCCAACCCATGTACAAGTGACATCATGGAATTAAAAATCATCTAAAATCAAGTTGTTATGGTTTGGTAGAGAATAAACCGAGTTTCCTCTCAGTCTCACATATGCTCAGTGCCCAAGTGAGTTGAACTCCAAAATCATGTACGGCATACATATAAATCAATCTAAATCATCAAATGGTGGCCCCTCAGAAGTCAGATTATTGGAGAATCATGTTCAACTAATGAACAAAGTTTGACAAATTGGGACAATTCACCATTGACTCTTTCCTAGTTTTAACCAAACATTAATTGGACAGCGGCTATGCGCATGTGCAATAGATCATCATCCACTGGCAGAGCATCAAAAATCCTAAGGAATATTACATAAATATATGTTCTTAACAGAACTGCACGTGGCATAACACCTAGTATATCCATACAGACAATATCCAATGGACCAAATGCCCAGAATTTTACTATAAGAAAATGGTAATTATAATTATTGACTGAAAAAGTGAAATATGTATTGACTTACATATCACAAAAAGCATGAATAGAAGGACAGTAGTGACAAAGAACCAATCCCGCACACGTCTCCACCGATAAGAGCATCGAGTTTCATGTTTCCGTGGATTTTGGTTGGTTATAGCCCCACACCATCCACATTTAAAAACAGGAGCGTACGATGAAAGAAGAAGGCGAAAGCCGCAGCCCCAACAGTTCGTCTCATGACTTACAGGTATAGATACAGATGCAACACGCTCTTCCTACATGTGATAAGTTGATCATTAGACAATGGAACAGGATGGAACCATCAGATGTAGACTAGAAGTATTAGAATGATCCATGATAGACTAAGTATAAGCACAAAGCAAGACACATCCTATGATTAACAGTTATAAAACAATTGAAAACGTTAAGTGCTAATCAAACTTAGAATCCAGTAGGAGAAATAAGAAACAATTAATATGCGGAGTTTTCAACAAATAAGACACTGTGAACAGTAACAAACTAGTTCATCATAATTACTAGGAAGGCACATGGCCAACTAGAAATCCTCAGCTGTAGAGTAGAAGGTTAACATATAGTCATCATTATCAAAGAACTCTTCAAACCCTCAGCTATAGAGGGTTAACAATAACATATAGTAACCAAATAACTAACTCTTCAATGCTATATCAGAAAACTCTCCAAACGCTCAATGTAAAAGGGTTACTATATAGTTACCAGAAAAGGTCACGGTTCTTCATTTAGTGGAGCCTTGAGGGCTAAAATGGAATTCTTTCCAGGCCACTTTTGGTGGATAATAATTCAAGAAATGCAATCAAATGGGTGTCAACGCATTGTATGGAACCTCAGAGGATGTTGATTATTTTAACCAGGAATGAGGTTACCAAAATACAAAAAGTTGCAAGTTCCTTTCACATGTAGCAAGAGGCAAATGAAGATGCCAACTCTATTGCAACATGAGCAAAGACAGATTGAATGCTTATGGATGTTTCTTCATCTTTCGATCTTAGTACACTTCTTTCTTTCCAACAAAATTTTATTGCAAATACTAAAGATAAAACTGATGTAGGAGGAAACAGGACATGTCACTTTCATTGCCATGTGGGCTTTTAAGTGACAACCTTGGAGAACCAAAGGCCCTTACCCAGTTAATGTGATTCTGAAAAGTGGTTGGCTTCATTTTGAATCTTCTTGGAAATCCTAGTATTTATTTTGCCTATTAACTAGTTCCTAGTCAGTTGTGCTCTATTTTGGAAGTGTTAGTTGACTACTAGTAAGTTGTGGTCTTGAATGTAGTTATCTTTGGGATTAAGCATGTATTAATGAAAGGAGAATGCTATATAACTTGTAAGAGTCCCAAGGTTTGAGGCAGATTATGTTGGTTTTATTTTTATTAATAACAAGTCAGTAGTGAGTTTGGCTCCTCTGTTTTATCTCTTCTTTCTTCTGATTGTGTTCTTCTTTTTATCTCCACATTTTTTTTTCCTCGTCAAAAACCTACAAGGTCCCTGAAAAAGTTGAGAGTGCGATCCATCCTACACTACTATTTCAAAATGGTCTTCTAGTAAGAATATGATGGTGGGTTAGTAGGCATAGATCAACCAGTTTCACGTCCAAAACAACCACTACTCATGAATGCATGCTCACAAATCAGCATTTGACTCCCTAGACATGCATGCCAATACAGACTATGAAACATTCAAGAAGTTCAATCTGTCAAGTTTAACCTTGCACAACATTATTTATAAGACCGATTATGACAATTTTGCAACTGTGGTCCATATGATCGCCACTCAGTACCAATTTCAAGTATAGATAATTTATTTATGTATCATTTGAATATAGTTTGGAAATATTGTTCAAGCTAACAAGAATCAAAAATGGTAATTGGAACTAGCTAGTCAAGTTAACTAATCATGCAAGGAAATTGTTATCAGCACCATTCAACTCTTTCAGACCAACTCCCGATCCGCCATCTTCTCACATAAATCTTTTCATCCTATTGACCTGAGGTTGTTTGGCAAAAAAAGGTTTTCCACAACTTCAAACATTCAAATTGGATTCCATCTACCAAAATTCTCCATAAGTCTATTCATTGCGATTTTTTTATTACAATCTGGGACATTGGGTCCTGGTAAAATAGTACATAAAAACTTTTTATTTAATGATTTAATTAAAAAAAAAAAAAACATGAAACATGAAAAGAGAGAGTAGAAATTACTGCTAGAAATGATAATTAGGTGCTTTATCCTTTAAGAGCCACAAATCAAATGTCATTCAATATATATATATATATATAAGGGGAATGTTCATATGCATCCATCCCTCACCATAGGGTGAGGTATGCTTCCATAAATGGGGGGTTTCAAGTACACCCTATGTACTTGAAATCCCCCTTTTGTACTTGAAACCCCCCATTTATGAAAGCATCCCTCTCCCTATGGTGAGGGATGGATGCATATGAACATTCCCCTATATATAATATAGGGAAATTCTCAAAAACGCCCCACTTTAAAAATGCCCCTTTTTGCGCCCCCCTTTTTTTTTGTCATAGGGCCCATGTTGTGACAATCAAGTCTTTTCACATACACTACCCCACAATGAATAGTCACAAGTCCAAGTTTGACATTCATCCAACTTTTCCTCACCGTTGGGTTGAAATCATGATAAAATGATGCCTCTAAACCATTAAGTTTAATGGCCATGGATCAAAAGGTTAGGATGTTCTTATAGGCACAAGATTTTGCATGTAGGTAGGCCTCGTATGGATCTTTCCATCCAATTGACTTCTATGATCATCATGCATCCCAATGGGCCAAACTAGGAGGGGCATTTTTTTTCATATATCCAATGCCAACAACTTAAATGTGAGGGCCCCCGCCCCTATCTCTCATAGTAAAAAAAAAAAAGCACGCACGCACGCACAGTAAACTGAGAGAAGAAACATGGCTATATCAAGTTTAAAATCAAATTAAGGCAACATTAGATAGTAGCATGAAAGAAGATAATACAAATGCACCAGGCATAAAGTTATGGTGAACTATAGGAACTTAGGCCCTAGGAAGGGTACAGTTTGCCGAGGTACTCAATTCTGTACATGCAGGTCCATGGTACAGTGACACAAATCATTGATTTGATCCCCAGAGTAACCAGAGAATGACCTAAAGATCCTCTAACTTGAAACATCATGATTTTAAGATCAGTGACCTACAAACTGATGCCTAATAGGAGATAGCCCTAAGAAAAGACCAGAGAAAGAAAGATTAAGATCTTCCAATATGGAAAGAATTACAGGCATTCCCATCAACAGTAGGCTAATCCGATTAACTGGTCTGGAACAATTACGACAGTGGTACCTCCACAATCTGTGCCCACTTCTCTAAGTTCTGACTAGGTAGTCCAGCAATGAAAGATTTGGGGGTTGACAGCATTATTGTCTATGTCTAAAATAACACTGAAATTAAATCTTTCAACAATCTGACGTGCTTCTGGTAACACATATCTCAATAATCCATACAAAAGCCCACTTAAAGGCAATCCAACCAATACTAGCTTCATTTCAGTAGACGCAAGGCTGATTGCAAGAACATATTTAAAACCTACCAAACTTACAGAGTAGGTGAAACTGGGGAAATAGGAAGCATCAGACTTCATTGAGCTAGATGCTTCTATTTCCCTTCAATATATATAGGGACCATTTTGACACATCCCTAACTAGTTCATGAATCCATCCAAGTGGGCCCCGCAGACCAGAGCTGTTCTACACACACAGCCTCATTAGCACTGGAGCTATTTTGACAGGGATCCAACCATTGTCCACTATTGGACCTGATCACAAAATATTAAACCAGAGAGGGAGATCTGCGCTATATAAATCCAATAAACTGAGACTCTGAAATTAAGGATTAAGATCGCTTGATCAAACTGGTATTAGGTCCACCGAATGCACATCCAGGTGGGACCCGCAGAATGGGTGTTGTTATCTAGTCAGTCTCATATATATAAAAGACTGACCAAATGAAGCACATGGTTCGTTTAAATGGGGGGAAAGAACCACATTTCAAATTCATACAATGGAGCCCAAATATGATCAACCTAAATCCTCATACAAGGCTAGCCCAGGCATTCCAATTTGACAACACAGTCTGGCCATTCAAATCTACAGTGATCACCATTTATGTTTCTATATATTGTCACTGTTTGTGTCTGTGATTGTTTTGTTGTTTTTGTTGAGAACAGCCACCTGACCCATCTATGATCAAGTTACACCCCTCGTACTCAATAACCCCACCATGAATTGGCACAAATATTGGCATGCATGGATCCCACAATGGTTCACACCTAAACAATACACACACGTGCATGGGACCATTTCATGCAAATGCCAATACTGGGAAGTGAGGATAGAAAGTGTCCTATGTAGATTAAAAACGGTATAATCATTTTCGTCCTATATATTGGCATTAATGCCCTCAAAAGTTGAATGGCTAAGGGAAACATTTATTACGATTCAATCCAATAATGGATAACACTAAGATCGGTGTCAAATTGATGCGGAAGACAATTGACGTCGGCATGTGCATCAATATTTTTGCTTGGAGGGGTGATGTGGGCCATGTGGCATCTAGAAGGTTAATGGAAAATCCTTAAGAGGGGTTCCTCTAATAATGTAATAATGACCTTTAACTGATCCTAAATGGGGCCCACCTATGAGTATGACCAAAACCAACCCTCACATCTCAATTAGATGGGATAAGCTTATGGTGATGATAATGATATGTGCATATAAACTAATATACACATCACACATGCATGTACATTAATGTTATTGCTAAAAATTCTTGCAATTAGCTCCTTACCATGTACAACACGTGGTGCACTATTGAGAATCTGCAACAAGGTTGCAGACAAGGACTTCAGATCAAGATAACACGCATATGAGAATTAGAAAGAGAATATCTGAAGAGTACCTAATTACTATCATCCCTTCAAGACAAAGAAAAGAAATATGGGACCAAACTAAAATCATGAAATTACAAGAACGTATATGCAGAGCACCAAGCCAATACACTAAATGTGTGTTTGGCCATACCTCAGAAAGCAATCACCCAGAATCATCATCTCCGTCGTCGTCATTGATGCCTTATCCCATCTATTTGAGGTCAGCTTTGTGAGGAAAAAATAAAAAAGCAATCACTTCAAGTATTTTTGGCAAAAAGGATCACTCTCAGCACTAGTGCTCACAATGGCAGACCTAGGATTTTCATTTGGGTGGGGCAAAAAATTTTCTAGACTTAACATTTGAAAAACAATAATTTTTGCTAGACTTTGCTAGATTTTTTCACTTTGTCAAATAATACCTACAGCTTTTCTTTAGAATATGTCCAACTCGTGGAACTCAATTGATGCATGATAATTATTGAAAATTAGGCAATGAAGAGGTTAGAAACTAGGATGTTAATCAGAAGTACAAATATATATATATATATATATATATATTAGATGGATAAAAAATGATTCTAACCTTAATCTTAGATACCCAAACTCACATTATCATGTTTCACTAAATTTATATGTCAAAATCAATGTCCAATGGAGATCACTACAAGTTCAAGGTGAGTGGGTGTGTAAGAAAAAACTGAATACAAGACACCCATCCTTTTTCTTTTCACTTTCTCAAAGCCTCCAACCTTGAGATAATGGGAGTGGAATTCTATCTTTGAATCATAGTGAGGCTAAGAAGAGATGATAATAGGAATGGTTTTGTTCATCTTTGGATTTGTAGAAATGTTCAGATTTGATGGTTTATAGCTTAGGGTTTGGATTAAGATTTGAGGGCTCAGGGTTTGAAATTAGAATTTGGAGATTAAGTGTTCAGATTTAGGTATAGAGTGATTAAAAAGGATTACACTAGATATGTTTGGCATATGAAGATGCAGTAGTTTATACAGTACATAGGGACTGGCGACGAGGAGCTCGATCAACAATCGATGCGAAGGGATTTCGAAAGAAGAGGCTGGAGAAGAGGGGGCAACGGGAGTTTTCTTTTCTCTTCTTTTCTTTTTTTTTTTTTTTTTTAGCAACGAAGCTTTACATATGTGGGGTTATGTTTAGACATATGTGGAGCGACAAGTTTAGACATGTGGAGCAAGCTCCAAGGCCCCATTCAACTCTATAGGGATTTCAATTCCGACCTTGGGCAACCACCTCCAACATAGGTCCACCTCCACTTGAAGGCCCATTCAAACTCCATGTTTCTAAAAAAAAAAAGAATTCATAGAGATTTAATTTCAGACCTGGGGCGGTCAACCTAGGTCCGCCCCTGACAGTGCTCATTCAGGGCAGTAAAGAAATAGGGGAACACATCAGCTGTCCTAGTTGTTGCCCAGCTTCTCCAACCTAAATCAATATCAAGGAGAAACGTTGCTTATAATGCTGCTAGGAGAAGGCATAAAAGAGCACACCTCAACTAAAGTGATTTCCGATCCCTGCACTGTCTCAAACTCATAGCAAAATGGATGATGTTCTCTTCTTCCAAAACCCAAATCAATCAAACAGCCCCAGAGCCAAATACCATAGCAAATATTATCATAAGCGAGACATAATTCTGTTACTAGCATTATATGTATAGCTGAATTTCGTGTACAATTACAATTACAAATAAGATTCCATGTGAGAAACAAACCAGAATTCCTCAGCAAATATTTTCATAGTAGACTAAAAACTTTGCAAGGAACTATCCAAGAGAAGGCAAAAATGGATTATCTTCTTCTCCATAGAAAATATCAAATCATCAGTCAATGTGAGTGATTATCAGAATCCAAAAGGATCCCAATTAAGACCCAGATGAGGAAAATAGAGTAGCAAACACCATCAAACCAGACTAATCAAAAAACACCCATGAAGTCAAATCCATCTAAAACATGGCAAAAGTATGAATAACCCCTGTCTACCGCATCAAGCATTAAAAACCCCTAAAGCATAAAACTTTGATTACTGAAGACTGATCTAAGCTCCATACATACATAGATACATCAACATGGATAGATATATATATATGTCTAGAGAGAGAGATATAGAGAAAGAGAGAGGGGACCAGACATCCCAAAAAGGAAAAGGGAAAAAACCCATTAAAGGGAATGGGTACCTTGACCATTTCTTCCATCTTTACTTGCTTTTTAAGCTGGAAGGATTAAGAAAACAGAGCTCTATTCAAATGGGTTCTCAAGAATCCATAAGCAGTGAAGGAAGAAAAGAAAATGGATGGGAAAGTTCGTTTCTTTATTGTGGGAAGAAGATGATGCTTTTCTTCTGAGAAGACGGAGGGGAAAGAGCAGTTGAAATGGTTGGGAAATATGAACTGAAGCTTCCAAGAAGGATTCAGGCTTGTTTGGTTGGAGAGACCAATGTACAAATCTCGTATATATACTTCACTTGAAATTTACACCTTGGACCTTCACCTTTTCTTTTGGATCTCTGGGTTCGTCCTTCATCGCCTTATGAGTTTTGACTACTGAAAATCTGAAGTCGGTGGGAGGAATAAAGTAAAACAAGCAAGTAAATAAGGATTTTTTTACTTTTAGGCACATTTGGGTGCTTTATTAATAGAGAGTTGAGTGGAGTAAAAGTTATTTTGAGGAAATAATAAAATATGAGTGGATTATGATGGTATTTTATTTTTAATTATCTGTGATGGAATCTTTTTTATTTTTTTTTATTAAAAAGTGGAGTTTTTTTATTTTTTAGCGGATAAATGAAGTTACTTTTTTACTTTTTTTGAAAAAATATGATGGGAAATTTAAATTAAAGTGTTTTGGTGGGATTTTTTGTATAAAAATTGGAGTTTTACCTTACTTGACTCTAAGGATAGAGTTGTCAAACAAACCCTAACTCTAGGTGACTGTTTTACTCTACCCCATCCAGCTAGACTGTGAGGTCCCACCCTTGGTGGGCCCTCTAAGGGCTAATTTATAGTCTAATTTATCCTAATATATGTTAATTATTGCTTAAATATGTTAATCTTCGCTAATCTTCACTAATCTTTGCTAATTACTACTAATTATTGCTAATTATGGTTAATCTGGGTTAATTACTTATTTATTTGGGCTAATTAGGGGCTTAGTAGAGTAACTAGTTAGTTTTCCTAAGTTTTTGGTTGGACTAGGTTAGTTTGGGTTGATTTCTAATCAATTGGGTTTTTGTGTTAGACCTAGGCTTTTGGTGTTAATTAGGCTCTTAGTTAGATTAATTAAGTGACTAAGTGGGTTTAGTAGTGCTAAGAAAGGTGCTCTCTCTCTTCTAGAATGTTCCTAACCAAAAGACCAAACTCACCTTAAACCCTAATCTCAATTCCACTAAACCCTAGGGCTAAACTAGTAACTAACCATCCCTCCTATCTATATAAAACATCTCTTAAACCCAATTGCAATAAAACCCTAATCCCAGCAGCCCCCTTCCCAAGATAACTCCCAACTCTCTCTTCCCAAGAAAACAGCCCCAGCCCATTACTGTTCCTCCCAACTACCTTCATTCCCTCTCATACGATTGAACAGTGCAACCAGCTACTGTTGCTGGAAATCCCATTTTGAAGACCTTGCTACAGCTGATTCACCACCATCTTCTTCTTCCTTCATTGTTCTTCTGCTGGAATCCCACCCCTGGAGCCATTACTGTTACTGTGTTGCTGCTGGAGCTTCCATCTTGTTGCTGGGACATCTTCCAGTGGTAGTGCTACAGCCATCTTCATCTTCGTTCCCTCTTCATTTCTCTTGCTGTCACCACTGCTGGAACCTATTGAAGTTGCTGCTGTGTCATCATCTGCTTCTACATCCTCATTTCAGCCCTGCTGCAGTGCTGTTACTCTGCTGAAAATCCCCTGGAGACTACTGCTGTGGCATTTTTCCATCTTCTCTCTCTCTCTCTGCTGGAATCTCAGTCTTGGGAGCTACTACTGCTGTAATTCTCCTTCTTCTTCATCAATCCCTGCTGTGCTGGAATCCCATCCGAGAAGACCCCTGCAACAGCCACTTTCCTTCATCATTTCCCTCTTTTCCCCCTTTCATTTCCCTCTTTCCAGCAGCCATTAATGTGCTGGGATCTTTTCCAGTAGCTGTAGTTGTGCTCTTCTACTTCATCTTCCTCTTCTTTTCTTATTCCTAAAGCCACTGCTACTGCTGGGTTACATCTCCATCCTCCCTGTTGAGCTGGAATTCTCACCTGAGAAACTGCTGTGTGCTGGAAACAACCTTTGAGAACTATTGCTGCTGTATTCTTCTTCTTCTCCTTCATATCACCTGAGAGTGGGAAGCCTCCCAGCTACTGCTACACTCTGCCATAGCTGCTGCTGCTCAGCTGGTTCACCTTCTTCTTCTTCTTGCTCTGTTATGCTGGAATTTTGGGTTCTTTCCCTCTTCAAGCTATTTCTCTTTGCAACCCACTTCACAAGAGGCAAGTGCATCATACTAATAACTTAGGGTGTATGATTTATTTCATGATTCAGTGGTTTTTAATTCACAAATATGTTCTGTTTAGTGTTAGTTTACATTTGAGCTTTGTCTTGTGTTTGAATGGATAAAGGTCACTGATGGATGGGGGTTTTCACCCCCCATTTGGAAGATCAGTGGGCCATAAGGTGGTTTAATGGATGGTTATTGAGTTGATTTATGTTTGGAGAAGTGTTTGGGTGAAGTTTGGAAGAGATTGGAAGTAGTTTGGGTGGAAATGGAGCCAAAACAGAGTGACTGCAGAAACTGGGTCTTGTCCCAGTTTCGTGTACCCGGTTAACCGGTTTGTTAACCGGCAGTGTAGCCGGTTAACCGGGCTTTGCAGGCCGGTCAACCGGCCACACTGAAATTGCAGAAATGACAGCTCCCAGTTATTTCTTCTGCAGGAAGTGCTGCAGTGCAGCCGGTTAACCGGACTATGCAGGCCGGTTAACCGGCCACACTGAGATTTCTTGGAAAAACTGGCCCTTAGCCATTTCTTGCACAAATTTCCTTTCAAATAGTCGGGTTGACCTGGTCTCGCACCGGTTGACCCGATTCACGCTATTTGTGCAGGAAGTGACTGAAAGTTGGTTCTTCAATCAAAACTCAGACTCCTTACACCCAAATGGACTTGATACTTAGGATTTTACTTTAGAAAGTGTTTAAAGCTGGATCATCAATCTTTCTAAGGTTTTCAGAGTATGCGGTCAATCACCTAGGCCTGGTTGTTTGACCGGACACGCTGTAAGCCTTTAGAAACGATATAAGTTGTCCAGGAAGCCTGATTCAGATTAGTTAGTGCACTCGGTTGATCTTCCCGGCCAGGAAATCCACCGAGCTCACAACACATCAGGCTCACCTGGAAAACCCTGATTGTTCCAGTTTTCAACACTTAGGAGATATGATCAGTTGTGGGGCCCATTGACCATCCAAATGAGCATTTGTCAGTGTCCTAAGCCCGAGTCAACGGTGTGGCTCAACCTTGGCTCGCGAGGACCACTGTTTAGTGTTTTGGTTGATAATCTAAGATGATTCGACCTCTAAGAGTTGTCAACGATGCCCTTAACTAACTAAGCACCAAATACATTATTTTACGGCATTAATGACATCATTTAGAGATCGAATTACCGGAGATAGACCCGAACCTAAAGTGGCCCATTTACCTAGGATTGGACCGTTGCTTTTCCCGTTGATTCTCTGATTGAAGTTTATACTTCAATGATATTTTACTCTGTCTTTCTTAGATCTTAGAATAGCTGTTTACTATTAATTAAACATAAATGGAAGACCTGAACCTAGGGTATCTAGAGGTGACCCGATGATGTGATTTCGGAGATCATTGACCCGTGTCTGTGTCTAGGCGGGCCCTTACTGGGCCTAGGTGTGGTGATGTGAACCCTTTAGTTGAAGAGGTAGTTTCTATTGGACTGTTTGAGTATTATGGATCGAAATGGAATGGTTTATCATTATAAGTGGACTGGTTGCCTCGTATGGATAGTTTAGACCAGGCTATGTACTGATGGGCCTTGGTATGGATCCAACGAGTGGGCCTGGACCGTGAATGAGATCCAGAGACTGTATTGAGATGTATAGACCTCTTAGAGATATTGTTAGGACCTTGTTCACGCAAGGCAAAGCCTAGACAGACACAGACCTTAGAGTTATTCTCGAGTCGGCATGAACATTCACTCGGTTGATTTAAGCTCAGCCTGTGGACTGATCATCCCCGGTAGGAGCTAGTTATGTGTTGAGGAGCTATCATGATGAGCTAAGACGGCAAGGTGTCATGCCGTGCCGATCTGGAGTGATGAGATGATGAGTTGATGAGTAGTATTCGGGATTAGTTATTCCCTGGTGAGATTCCCCACCGCGACTGTGTTCAGTATGGGAGGGCCGCGGCATAATATCCCGCGGTATTCCAGCTCGTGTGAATGTGCCATCTTGTTTATAGTAGTTCAGATGTTTTCTATTTATACTGATTCCTTATGATTTAAATGCACGATTGCCTAGTTCTCTTTCCTTGTTATTCATTTAAATTATGTACCTGTCTTTAATTCCTTTGATATATATATGCTATGTTAGTAGTATGCTGTATCTTGCCAGATCGTTTAGATCTGACCCATTCTATGGTGCTTAGGCCTTGACCCAGAGATTCCCGACGACGCTTTAGCCCTCGTGGAGGCACCTGTAGCCGGAGAGTACGCATGGGGCCCGGCCGACACGGATGTCGAGCCGGAGGGCGAGGAATTTATACAGGGATATTGAGTGACTTTGTTATTTCGGGTTTTGAGTGAAACTTGTTGTGAGGAGGGTAGAAAGATCAAATGTATTAACTTTAAATTTACATTGACTCATTTTAATTAGACCACTGTTCTGCTTTCTTTATTATATATGATACCTATTGCTTCCGCTCAAATTAAATGTTATGCTTCCGCAAGTTTTAACCATTGTATATTATTTGGTCAAAAAGTTTTAAATTGGACCTCACTGCGGCCTACGATCTTGGAAGTTCTCGGATTTTCCGGGAAGTAGCGCGCCAATTCCGGGTGATCGAACGAGTTTATCGGTATCCGGAATTGGGGCGTTACATAGACTGTTTTACTCTACCATTGTTTTGCTGAACTTGTTGGAGGCCCACTTTTATGCATACCCACTTACTTACATGGGATATTGCCAATGAAAAGTCTGATTTTGGCATCCTCACAATCATTGATTTGAAGGAAAAATTTTCATATCCCATTTATTTTAGGAAAAATAATTATATCAATCAGATCATCACAATCATTGTGAAAAAGTTGTGTTTTTCTTTCTGTGTTGCATTTTTCTATGAAAGTCAATGCAATGTTTACAACTTTTGCTATGAAATTTAACGTAATGTTTAGAGCACGTTTGTGGGGCTGAGTTTTCCAAAAAAGGCATGAGAATTCCGGTTAGTTTTTCACTATGAAGATTTATCATATTTGGTGCAGCCGTTTTTTTCACAAAGAAAAATTGCAAAATTGAGTTAAAATCTTTTGCAATTCCTTGAAAAAGTCTTTTGTATTTGAAGGTTGTAAAAATAAATGTGGAAGAGGAAAAGTTCTACACAACCGATTTTTTACGAACTTACACAAATGTATCCTTAATATAATTCAAGTTGGTGTCTAATTGAAAATGAGTGTGAGGGTGACTGAGTGGAAGGTGGTGCTACAATTGTTACCTCTATACAAAAGGAAGTATTTAGCGACAGCTATAGCAAAAGACGGAGTTGTCCAAGTGCATAAACTTTTTCTTAATGGTCATTTACGTTTTTACGAGTGGAAAATGAAAATGGATTTTACATGTTTTTCGGGTAATTTACATTTCACAATTAAGTTGGCATTGAATATGGATATGAGGACTCCACCCCTATCTCTCATAGTAAAGTGAGAGATGATCTCATAGGACCATCTCTCATTTATATATATATACCAACAACTTAAATGTGAGGGCCCCCCACTCCTTTCTCTTATAGTAAAGTGATACTATTGTAAGAGATATCTCTCTCATAAGAGCATCTCAAATATATACATATATATGAGAGATGGATATGAACGTAAGGACCCCATTCATATCTCTCATATAAGGTGAGAGATATCTTTCATAGGAACATCTCCATATATATATATATATAATATGTATCTAATTTTTATATAATTGAGATAAGGATTTGATGATAACTATAATATATCTAATTCTCATATGTTAACACATGTAAATCACATCACCATTTTTTTTTAACCTCATTTCACATGTGAAACAAACGACCCCTTACCATTCGAGATAAAAAAAAAAAAAGAGAACCCCTTGGCATGTCAATATAATTACAACGATCCATATGAGCCTTAACTTCAAGTGAGGTGCCCTACTGTGGGTGGCAAGGATTGTCAACGTCAGCGTGCTTCTGGACCACCATGAAATTTTGACATGGCATAGCAGACCACTACCTAATGCTCTCTTGCACAGTGAAAGATGCCTCACAAATAGCCTAAGTCGAAAGATCTGAACAAAAATTACAATCAACCTTCTTTATTGAGTTCCCCTTTTTTTTCTAATTCTTCTGAACAATAGTTTTGAAGTTTGGATTATCAGATCAGTGGATCATCCACTCGCGAACGCACTTTTAACTTTTAAGATCTGGATCCAAATTGAGGATTAAGGATACAATGATTCTTTTGTTTACATGGAAGTAGAAAAGTGGAAACTGCAAAAGCCTATGAAATACAACATTTTTGCTTGGGATCACTTTCTCATCATTTAAAAAGTGAGAGCATCACATTGATGACTCTGTTTTGATTTTCAATTCCACGAGTATACCCCAAATAAAGTGCAAATCCCCTTTCCGAATGAGATATATATATATAGGGAAAGTTTCAAGTGCATCTATCCCTCACCATAGGGTGAGAGACACTTCCCATTTTTGCACATGAAAATAAGGATGTGTACCTCACCCTATGTACTTTATATATATATATATATATATATATATATATATATATATATATCACTTTGCACAATGAGCTTTAAAGTGGAGGATGATGTTGTGAAGGTGTAGAAAACAGTTTTGTATACATGTGTGATTGTTGAATAAGAGCCAACTATTATATTTTATATTCTGAATTAATTGGATTGGTCCATTGTGTTAGCTAGGGACCTGATTTTGGGTCACGAGTATATTTGGTTAGCCTGCAATTTATAATATTGATAAGAATGATTATCAACATTAGAATGAATTGCTCAAGTTTACACCATGAAATCTTTTAGAGTTAGTTTAACAGGAAAAGGATGGAGAAACGAGCCCAAAAGGAATCCTAATCTAAAATGGAAAATGAGTCTATGAGGGAAGGAGATTGAATCTAAAACAAAAAAAACAAAAAAAAGGATAAAAGATATAATGAGGAGTCCTCCACCCAAGGGGGCAATATTGAAAAGTATTTTCGCTGCCTCTATTAACGCCTTGAGGTTTTGGTAGGAATGACTAGCTAAAGAAATTCAAGATGGTATCAGAGCCAACTGGTTGTGAGTTTGAATCTCAAGAGGAAAGACTCGGCGCAATAAATAAAAAAATTGCGTGTCGTCGCTGCCTCTACTAACGCCTCAAGAATATTGAAAAGTATTTCCGATGCCTCTACTAACGCCTTGATGTTTTGGTAAGAATGACTAGCTAAAGAAATTCAAGATGGTATCAGAACCAACCGGTGAGTCACCTAATTGAACCCGTGGGGTGATGCTTAAGCTCAATAGTTAGTGGTGAGGAACCCGCTCGAGGCCATGCGATCCAGTTGTTAGCCCTGTATACAAGTTTTAGTCCAGCCTGAAATGATATTCTGATGAAAGAAATAAAGAGGCATCATATGGTATTTCTGAGTTGGTGCGTGTGTAATCCACATCAAGATCTGATGGACTCCACTGCCAGGACAATCCTAACTATTTGAACTATGGAATTCAATTTGAACAGAACATTTCTAGCCACCTATTTGTTTAACCATTCTTGGATGGTTAGAATCATATGGTCAATATGACATCTGATAGTTTTACTTTCATCTAAAACTTGGCCGGTGACATTTGATGGCCGTTTGTATATGCATGTCTAGGATGAATGAGTTTTTGCAGAGCTTTGCCTTGTGAAAGGCACATGTTGAAGTCTCTTTCATTACCAACATAGCTATTTGCCTTCATAAGATTACCACTTCCTACCAACGCAAGCTTAGTACTTTAAGCTTGCTTAAAGCTTCACTAGCTGATCATTGGAAGTGATAACACTATTGAATGAAGCCGAGCTTCTTTCCCAGTTGAGCAAGCTAGGACTTAAAAAACGCTTATCCCCTCATTTTAGGACAAGTAAGATGACAACCATTGCCCGCCCTTTGGATCCTTAAAAGTCAGTTTCCCTGCATTCAATTTAGCTCTAAATCAAGATACTTGTAACTATGTTATTTGGCAAAGAACATGCAGAAAAAAAGGGTTGTCCAAAGGATTGAGTAATTATTTATATGTAAACCGCTCTACCTGCTTTCGATTTAGTAAGATCCAAACAGGTGCTGTCATTTTACAAAGTTGTTTTCTACTCCAGTTGCTTATTTTCTGATCGGTTTTTGGCTTCTCTTTCATAAGCTTTGTAAGCGTAGAAAGCCACGCAGGTATCCCTTTAATTTCAATCCAGAAGAAATATGATTTATTTTGATATGAGGAAAGAGATCATAACTACTCTGATTATCTCTTGCTATTTTTCCCATCATGGGGTATATCAATGTGATCTTTTAAATATCAAGGTTTGTTCAAATTGATTTTTCTTAGCAATCTATGATTTAAACCATATAATGAGAAGAAACTTGCTACCCATACACAAAACAAATTCTACCACTGGCCAGCAGGTGGGAAAGATAATTCATTCTTGATAACCCATGCTCAATCTCCATGTTTTATCAAGCAAAAATCAGTACTTGTTGAACACAACTTTGAGCTATCTCTTAGCATTCTTTTGTAACAGGAAGAGTTGGCATTTTTAGTTCCAACACCAAAAGTTAATTCAACACTACTGAGTGCAAATTTTTCTAATGGATACTCTGGTGTGCTGAAATGAAGTTCCTTTGGGCCTGTCTGTATTACCTCTAAATGGCAGCTGTTTTGGTCTGACATAACCAATTACAGGTAATTAGATTTGCAGTTAAATCTTTTTTTTTTCCTATGGCAAATACTCATGCACCCACAAGCTACCCCAAGAACCTAGCCAACATTGATACAACTAGGGGTTGATCCCTCAGTTTTTGTGGAGAATGGGAGGTGCCTGAGCTACTAGTGGATCGTAAACGAGGGATTTGTTGGTAAAGTTAATGCAGGGCAACCGAGTTTCGAGGATCCTAACAGGGCTTCTTTAGCAATTCAGAACACAATGGGAAAGAGAATAGCAGTGCAACAAGACCACAACACTGGCATAAGTGAGGACCGAGGAAAACACACAGAAAGGAGCCTATCATTGAGTGCAATCGGTCATCTTCTCTTTGTTTACCATCACAGCATCACTATTACCAGCCGCCTGACACATACCCAAGGCAGAATTATGCCATGAGTCCAGCATTTGCCCTTATTTTTGAAGGCTTTAAGCAACGGCCACATGATATGCTAATCTAACCATGAGATACATTGCTAATAACTGCATAGAACACAGTTGCTTCATGGGCATCTCCTGGAATGGGAAAGGGCTGTAATGTTCTTCAATGATTCCGTGTTAGCTGGTAAGTAACTCAAGCCTGACGAGCCGCTGGTTATGGCCAAATTTCAGATTTCACCAAGACAATCATGCATCAAGATAAAGCATTGGAGGTTTTCTGGTCTGCAAATAATACATATGATGCTATACCTGTGCCATGCATCCATTGATGTAGTATCAGTAAGAAAAATGATTAAATGATGGAGATTGTAGGAGCTTTGCATAGGACCCATCTGGTCCATCAAAACAAACGCCCACTATCAAGAAGAAGAAGAAGAAAGGAACCTAAATTTGATCCATGATCATAGATCCCCACTATTACATCAGAATATCCTATTTTTACCCATTCCATTTTCAGGCCAAAAATTTCACAGCTACAAGTACCTAGAATGTTCATCCCCAATCAAGGTGGGCTACACAAACTACCTGCACATCCATTGCACACATTAGCACCACGAGAACCATCTGTAGGTGTTTTTTTGTTTTTTTTACCCTAGCCTAGGGGGCTAGGGCCCAAGAGAGCCCACACAAGTGGGAAGACGAAGCCCACATTGGATGATGGAGAGCCCACAAAGTGAGAAGAGATGCATACCCAGGGATTGCTAGGTGACATACAGGGTTGCCAACCAACTGAGCAACCCCTTCTTTTCATCTGTAGGTGATTATTACTCAGTATATAGGCCACTGGCTGGTAAATACATTCCCAGATTCGTCTATGTAACAGAAATGCATAAACATACAAAAATGGTTCAAATAAAGCCACACCATATCAACAGGAGCCGCCCAAGTACGCAACACATGTGGAAGAAGTAAGTGCACAGGACAAAACAAAATAAAAGCAAAAAAGAAAAAATAAAGTCGCATCATGGTCCGATGAAGCTGTACAATGTTCCAATGGAAGGTGGGTAGATTAATCCCTTTATGCTCTCCATAGCTTGTTTAAACCAACTTTAAGTCTGATCAAACATCAGTAGCAATAGAGTAAGGTAGCGATGGGTATATTTTCTTGGGTACACTGGGTACAGAGAATTGTCCATACAGGAAGAAACGGGTACAGGAAACAGTATGTGCACAAATGACAGATCACTGATTTGTTTCAACCGGTCTGGTTTGGACTGATCAGTTTCTCCAGAATAATATTAGTTGGTTTGCTATGGCACCTCCTATCTCAACACAAGTAACTGTCAAATTCATTCCACTTAATTCCTGATTTGACACGGTGAATTCATTTTTAGAGAAATATGAAAGGGACACACTTCCCTATCTTTCAAAGAACAAGCTACAAGATTCTAAACATAGAAACATCTTACAATGTTACTACTGTGATCCAGATCATCATCATCATCATCACTGTCAAAGCGTTGTTAGACCAATCTAGTATGTAATATGTTCTTCCTAAACACACATCCATTTCATGGAATGGGCATACGTACAAACTCAAAGAAAAATAACAACCATAGATCACAATATCACATTAGAGTCGGTATGCTGGTGTCCTGAATGTAAATTGAAAAATATACCTCAAGAACACATTTCATGAAAAGTACATACATACAAACTTCAATACAAAACAGAGGTGGGTTTCAGGCTCACATTACAGCCAGTTTGCTGATGCCCTGAATGTAGCTCATGAAAGATACCTGGATATGGCTTGTTTTGAATTTAAATATCAGCTAAAAGGAAATTCCCAGCAAGTGATACCTGCAGGAGACACCCATGAAATATAAGCATCAAAGAAACGGATTGGCTACATTGTTAAAATCTCAACCTTCTTTAACCAAAGGGCCTGTTTGTTTCATGTAATTGAACTCTTAAGGAATCTAAGACTTGTATTTCTAAAAGTGGTTAAAATTGAGGAAACAAAGTTGAATATTCAAAAATGGCCATCAAATAATCTCCTCTTTATTGGAAAATGAATCGGGCGAGGTGGGAAATGAATACCCAGCCATCACCCTGGAAATTCAAATCCTAGGAGAGTCAAGATCCCACCTAAATCTCTACCCCATATCCTTCAACCCTCATCTCTTTAATAATCCTTTGGTGGAGCCCATTTGACCATGAATTCCTATGTACTAAATTCCCATGCAAACAAACAGGCTGTTAATGTGACTGGACCTCTCACTTAAGAAGAAAATAAGAAATTGAACCGCTGTGTGTAATTGGGTTGTTTGCCATTACCTTTTCACCCATTTTGAATGGAGGAAGACCCTTAGACGGACACCCACCACACCGAAATGCATCTCCCAGTCCACACTGCACGGTTCGCATGAACATGCACAGAATTATGACTATTTATTAAAAATACCAATACAGCTAAGCAGTATGCTACGATAGAAGAGCACAAAATGGCTAGAGATTTCAGATGCTTACACTGCCACATGCAGATTGAGGATTGTTCAGCTGCTCTGTGGTAAGGCCCAGCTTCGGTACTGTCTCCTCTGCCTCAGCTCGACCACAGGTACAACTTTTACAGGCTTTTCTTGTGGTTCCTACTTCACAGTCATTAACTGCAGGACTTTGCTTGATTAATCACTCATCTGCCTCAAAATAAGTCCCAGAGCACGACAGAAGCAATATCATAATTTTGAATAACCCTACCAAGTGGTTGTTGTGGTTTCTTCAAGTCTTCATCAGTTAGGAGACTGTCTTCATCAATCAGATCCAAATCGTCATCAATCTGAATCTTGGGCACACCTGTGTTTGCTTTCCTGATGGAAAAGGATGTACCGATTTTCCAAGAAGGCTTCTTGGCTTTAATCTGTGAAAAGATGAGGAAGCAATAAAGAATAGAACAAAAATCTTGAAAAAAATGCTAAAAATATTCAGGTTTCTTGAAATTTCATACTTACTGTAAAAGACTGAACTTCGGTTGGTAAGAATGGTTTTGTTTGGAGAACTTGTGCTTCTAGAAATCCTGACATGAGTATTTTGCGCTCAAGTGCAGAGCTTGACTGAAAAACAATCATCATTAGGAAGTCCTTATGCATTGAGATTCCACAAAATTATCATTCCAGAGCTTTTGATATTTAAATTATAATATAAAACGTGGATAACCTTATCTGTGTCATTGGGAGGCAGAAAGGTCTGTGTGAGTATTGTCCCCCCAGGTTTCAACACTCTAGCTATCTCTTCAAGCCACTGTGCACTGAGGAGGTCAGATCTTTCCCATATAGAAATGACAGTGTCCAGTGATGAAGACTCAATTGGCAACTGTCCTGTTATAGTCCAACCAGCTCCAGCTCAGAGATAAGAAAATGGAAGGAACACTGATTTTTAGGTGTTATAACTGATTTCATTGGAGGTTGTAGTAGTAAAGCAGCAGCAGCAGCAGTACCATCATTAATTTAAAAGCCAGAATACATGAATTTTTTTAAGCATTGAATAGAACACCACATTACATTTAGAACAAGGAAAAGCCTATAATGAAGATAGAACTGCGATAAGGTTTTTCATTTACAGGAAAAGAATAATAGTGGTTATTGTTAATTGTTAAAAAAGAGCAGGAACAGAATTAAAATTTCATGCTTTGATCAATCGCTGCTTCACTGATCTTCTCAGGAAGAGAGAGGGTGCAAGTGTGCAATATAACCTACTAACCATGGCTTCTAAATTAAGTATATTTACCATCCGGAAAACATTTTCATTCTATCCAACCACAACTCAACTGAATGACCTTACAGTTTTACACCTATACTACATTGTTAAATGAAGTGCTAGTGCTTCATCATTTAAAGAAATGAGAGAAGTCCAAAATGAATTAGAGCAGTTTATGCCCATTTCTATTACCATGCAGATTAAAAAAAATCATTACAAAGAAGGGGAAAGGGGCATAGACGTAGTTCCATTTGATTGTTCTCTGCCAAGGACTGGTTTGATACAACGAGAGGCATTCCTCGTTGCTAGATCTTAGTTGCAAAAGGCAGAACTAGGAGGGGATTTGAGTATGTGGTGGGAGAATGCTGGTTCTCAAATGTGAACAATTGACAGGGAGCAACGGTTGGAAGAATTAGCAAATAATAGGATCAAGAGCAGGAGAGGCACCTTGGCTAGGGTTTGCACACGACTAGGTTCCAAATAATAAATGGCTCACATTATTATGTTAAAGAGTTCCTTTTGAAGAAAGAAGAAAATTAAGTTTGTCAGCTCGATTGTGTCTGTAGAAAGAAATATAGAATTCACAGCCAACAATCAAAACTTACAATCAAAATATTCAATGATGATTACAGTAAAATAAACTAAAAAAAAAGTAAAAATACATATTTTTGAAGGAGGCATGTAGAGATTACTGGGAGTGGAAATTTGTGTGATGACTAGCATATCATTTTCTCTGAACGTTTCATTTCCAACCTCCCTAGCTGCAGATATAACTGCATTGTAAGGCATAACGATATGATCTGTGAGCATCAGTATACTCCCCTTCATCATGTCAGTATCCTACACAAAAATAAACCAATTTCAGAAACAGACAAGAACACAAGATACGATAACCTCCGCAACCATCATATTGGTACATTCATGTTGTTAATTGTAAAATACAAAAAATGTTCCCACATAAAATAATAGGAAATAAATGTCATGTAAACTAATTCCAAACGAATTAAAAATGCATAATACATCTAATATTGGGAATTGGGATGTAGTGATGCAGTATAAGGTATCAACCACTAATTCAGGTCCCTTTGATAGGTGAGTTTAAAATGAAGGATGACAGATAGATTTTTAGTAGTTTTTCCACATTTCCACCGGTTATTCATTTATCTTAGCATATCCAAGTCATTAATAGAAAACTTGCACAAGGAATCTAATGTCAGAATCTAACATGTCCTTAAATATGGTACATAGGTGCAGTATAAGCTATCGATCATTAATTCAGGTCCCTTCACTTGGTGATGTCAAAATGAAGGATACACCAGATAGCTTTTCAGTTTTTTTTTTTTTTTTTTCACATTTCCACCAGTTATTCAGTTATATTTTCATGCTCGAGCTGTTAACAAAAACTTGCACATAAATTACTGTCAGACTCCCACAAGCCTGACAATATCATAATTCATATATCACAACTTCACCCAGCAAAAATGGTGCCATACACATTAATCAGAAAACAAAGTTTTGCAAGACCAATGGGACTTTCATAGTATCACACTTTGCTTTTCTTTATTGCTAGCCACACAATTTGTTCTTAGGACACATGTAAATAGGGAACATGGGTAGAGATTCTGGCGGCCAATTAAGTAGAAGTGGGTAGAGATTCTAGCTTCCAATTAAGTAGAAGTAGAACCCTCCATTGATATGATTCCAAAGCAAGCTGGTCAGATGGTCCAAGCCACTAGGCAAATCATAAGTTTTCATATATTTTTCCACTCCAGCCATGTGACTATCCAACCCACCTTGTTTGGAGATGCACTCATGCACATGGTGGGCCCTACTCAAATGTATAAGTTACTAGATCACGCATGTAAAAGAATGGAGATGCAAGTAGGCCTGGAGAGATCCTATCCTCGAAAGTTTTCCTTTCACACTCGAGCTTTAATGCTGAAGACATAAGAGTACTATCATCCCTAACAGATGAGACACAGATTCAAAAGGTGGGGCTACTTGGCAGGTTGGCCAAGCTGTAACCGAAATGAATAAATGATATTTTGCCATCCCTGTCGTGATCATAAGTTTTTCCCACACAAATCCACCCTTTCTCACAAGCCAATTGGGTGTGAGTTCTAAAACTCTGGCTCATGTGTCCGAGTCCCGACAATAGCACGCGCCCTACTGCTTGTGCCTAACACGCGCCCTACCGCTTGTGCCTAACACGCGCTCATAGGCAAACCTCCAATAACACTTCTAGTAATAGCCTTTTCACGTGGTCCTCGACAATCTAGAATAAAAGCCTGACGACAAGAGGAAAATTTGAAGAAGCTGTGGCCCACTTTTTTTGCATGGGGTGCATTACAACACTAATCAGCTCATTGTCACCATCATCATCAAAGCCTTATCCTAACTATGTTGGAGTTGGCTAAATGAATCATGTTTCTCGATTCCGATCTATCCTAAGCCAAGTTTTCAAATAGGTTATACTTCTTCAAATCTATTCTTACTACTTCCACGCATGTTCTCTTTGGCCTACCCCTTCCCCTTGGTGGGCCATCAATCTGTATAGGAAAACTTTTCATTGTCAGCACTGTTGTTGGCCTACATTGGAGATGTCCAAACCATCTCAAATGGGTTTCTTTTGTTTTATCACCTATTGACATTTCCTCTAAATGCTCTCAAAAGTGCTCATTACAACACGCTCATTACAACACTAATCAGCCGTTTTCAAATATTTCAGATTAGATGAATTTACAAATGACATGAAACTACCAACTAGCAGAAAACAACAAAGGATTTCTAAGCAATATAACTAAAAAATAAACCAGGATGACAGAATAGGAAATCAACCCCAGCATCTATACAAGCATCCCAGGAAAAAAAAAATAAAAAGGAACTTCCCATGCCTACAAGAAACACCATTGATAAATGATAAGCCCCTGCTACAGAGTAAAAAACCGCTTAAGAGAGGTTCAAATTCAATACTAAGATTCCTACAATCATCTCCATAAATCAAAGAGAGACGAAAAAACGCTTAACAAATAATTTCAGAAACAAAACTAAGAGAAAAAATGACAAATTTATCAATCTTTTATCTTCCATTCTCATAGCTTTTTTTTTTTTAACGCGAACATTCTCATTGCTTTTGAACATGACAAATTGAAAGGTAAATCCCACCAGTCCTCAAAAAATAACACCAAGAGAACCTCAACAGACACAAAAAATACAGACATTCTACTTATAGAATCCTCTCAAATAAATCAAAATATTTCAGAAAAATCACAACCTCAGTAATTTTTCTCCCCAGCATCCGCAACCCCAATCATCAAACAATTTATCCGAAATAAGCGAAAAGAACAACAAAATCACACCAATTCACTGGTGAAAACTTGTTTTGAAAAGCTATACAAGGAACAAATCACAAACCATCTTCAGCTAAGGTGATTAACAAAAAAAAAAAGGATGATTTCTAGTAGAAAAGACACAATTTTTCCAGAAGATACACAGATCAACCATCTCTCAAACCAGATCCAAAAAAACAAACAACTAAGAAAACCTCAAAACGCAGAAAAATCGAACAAAACGCATAGAACTACTGGATTTGCATCGTAATCAAAGGAATGTGAGCCGATTTCTGCCAAAAAAAAAATCATCACAATCTCTCAAGAAAGCTCCAGATCTGCTTGATTTTGTAAACAGAACAAAACGAAGCAAAGGAAACTCACCATAACAGATCAAAAGAGTCGTAGAGAAGAGAAACCCTAGAAAGGTTTTGAAATGCCGTGAGCTCTTGGATCTTGGTGTTGAAGAAGACTCGGGTTTTAGCAGGAACAGAGATACAAGGCGAGAGAGAGAGGGAGAGATATGCTTCGACATGCTTGAGGTCCGCTGCTTTATATGGGAGATGCCACGTAGGTGATGATGTGTCGATGGCCACTTCGGAATGCTGACGTGGAGAAGCTACGTGGAAAGGTCGACGCGTGTTAGTTAGAGGATTTGCCTGTGGTATTGCATGGCCGGCGATGGGGAGGCAATGGGCTCTTTAGGACCATTGAGTTTGAGCCACGTGGCATCTTGGATGATGATTGTGTGGGAGAACGAGATGGTCTTGTGGGTTGGATTATGATGGGGAAGAGAGTGACAGAAAACTATCAGTGTAAGGGTATGTTAGAGGACAAATGAACAGAGTCATCCTTTTATCTCTGGATCGACCCAGGGATGACTCCTACGTCTCAACGGTGAAAGTTTAAATATTTTTCACAGAACTATTTATATTATAATATGACATATCGAATTACACAAGCAGCTCGGGAGAAATTTATTAAATCTCAAATCACTCATGGGTGAATCTTGTTTAGGGCAGTTGTGCATTCAAAATCTCATTTTCTTTTCATGTAGGGCTGCTGAAGCAGTAGTCTAACTTAAAAATCTAGGCATGCATGATGTGATATGGATCGTATTAGTGATCAAGTCACAGCTGTAGAGTTGATGGTGAGGGACTTGGGTACCTATGGGAGAAAAACTTTTAGCTCAACTACTGGCAAGGAACATGGGTTCTGAATGTATGAGTTTGAGTTTCCACCTTACTTTGGTTCACCAAAGCCATTTCGAGTTTGAATATTTAAATAAGTGCTTATAAAACAAGGAGTGGGTTAGCCTAATTGGCCTGTATATCTATTAATGCCTATTTATTTACATAGAATTAATTACATAGGAATTCATGGTCAAATAAACTAAATAAATATATATATATATTCAAGATGTGAGGGGCAAGACATAGATAAGACGAATTTCCTTGGATTCATTTTTTGGTTATTTACCTTTCTGCTTTTTTGTGTTTCAAAACTTGGACTCGCCCCCAACTTGGTCCCTAGATTTGAGCTCAAAAAAGCTCCTTAAATTTCAAAAAAGAAAAAGAATATATGAAAATTTGGAAGGATTTTAAAATCTAACAAGAATGTGAAATTCAAACTATTTATAGAATCACTCCTCCCAATCTCATTAATGTCTTTTAATTATCACTTTTATTCCATTTATGCAAATGACACCTTCCAAATAGGGTTGCAAACAGGATGATTCCGGATCGGAACCATAGTGGAGTCAGACCCAGACCCGCTTTTAAATAATAGTTCCGGTTCCGGCTTTGAATCAGAACATGTTTTGTTGGTTCCAGGCCCAGTTTAGATAAGAAACTCCGGATCCGGATCCGGGTTCACCTAGATTACTCTAATCTAGTTCCAAAATCGATTCTATTTTATCTTTATTCTTCATTTTCTCTTAAAATAAGCATACCATTCAACTTATAACAATATATCAAGTCTATAACATCTAGTATTATACATAAGAATATCAAAAAAGAGTTGGTTTTAAAGTAGAAATTGCAATATCAAAGACTCATATGCCAGGTCCACGAGTTGGAACCTATATAGACCCAGAACCGGACATTTTTATCAATCGGAATCTAAATTAGGTTCCCAACCCTGACCCGTTTATAAATCGGAACCTAAAATTGGTTCCAGATCCGGTTTTTTGCGGTGGGTCGGAACTTCCGGGTAATCAAAGAATCGGATACCCGTTTACAACCCTACTCCCAAACTATTAACCTCTCTCTCTCTCAAATGTGGCTTTTCAATGCCAATCACCTCTTAAACACATTAATCTCCCTCTGTTATAGCCTTCACACATTTTTATGCTAATCACACCTTTACGCTCTGTTTTCAGTCACCCTCACATCTCCTCATTCAAATTAAGGCTTTTCAAATTTCTGCTTTCGGGATTATCATTTGGACAGAGTTAACGCTGCCTATCCAACTGCCCAATTTGACGTCTTTAGAAAAATAAAAGAGAATATAATTACTTATCTTCCTCAAGAAAAATTTAAAAAAAAAAAAAACCATTAAATCCAAGCCATAGCCAAATGAGAGATTTATTGCACCTGACTGTGCTGGGCTTCATGCCTTGATGTCATCATGTTTGATCAGATTTTTTTTTTACCCCAGTTAAAGAGGTTGGGACCTAAGACAAAGCCCACACATACGGGAAATCAACCCACGCAAGTGGGAAGGAAGCCCACCCGCACAAACGGGAAAATACGACACACTCCTTACCACTCGGGTAAGGAGCCGTTCTTACGTTTGATCATATTAGGAAAATAGAATGAACGAAAGAGAGTGAGGAGGAAGAGGAGGAGGAGGAGGAGTACCCACACTTAAATTGTTTGAGTGGTTAGGAAGTTCGGTAATGAACTAGAAGTTCTGACTTCAAAACATTTCAGGTCTTATCATGAGGTTTTACCAATGAAAAAACTATAAGGGTGGTGTTGTGTATATGAGATTTTACCAATAATCAACTATAAGGAGTCGGCGGGTTCCTCGTCATCAATAAAAAATTAAAAAAAAAAAAAAAAAAGAAAGGTGTGAGGGAGGTTTAAAAAGTCAGGGCCTGTAAATAAGAGCAATACTCCTCAAGTGACCCGTTTGACAATTTAACTATTAAAGTAAAAGTAGCGTAAAACATCAAATAAAAAAAAAAATTGTGGAAAGATTAAAATTGTATTTTATCTTTAGTGGATTGGTAGGGAGGGAATCTTTTTAACTCTTTACGTAAAAAGTGAGCATATTTTTGTCATTTAATAGAAAAAGAATGTTGCTTTTTTAGTTTTTGAAAAGGAAAATTTTTTAAAAATATGTATTTTTGATGTGACTCTTTATTTAGAAAATGAATGCTCTGCATTACTTTTTCCTAACCTAAAATGCCTTTCAGAGTGCTGTCAACAAAACAAACAAGATGACTTATAGGGTTGTAATTAGCAACAATTTCATAAAGTTAGCTGGGGGATGCAATGGTTGAACTTCAAAAGGTCGGAGGGCATATTTTTCATATTTACTGCCTAGGCAAGTATAAGCAACAAACATTGGCATTGTTTGAACCTTCAGACTCAATTGCCCTGCACTTTGCTTACGGTTGGTTGAATTCTGTTTACCAGAAATTAGTAATGCCATAAGATGTGAAGATACGGTATGGATTCAGCAAGGACATGTTATAGACATGACATGGACACGGATTTTACACATAAAGAGTAAAGTATCGGATACGATACGACACAATATGTTGTCCATTTTAAAGTATCCGTGCATCATAGGACTAATGCCAAATAGTAGAACATTTCATGACAGGGGGTATGATCCTTGGCTCAACTGCTTACTCAAATGACATTTCATGGGAACTCTCAGAATGAAGCATAGCCATCACCATGGGGTCATACACCAATTCTCTTAAAGCACAATGATCCGACGTCAGAAATCCTAACACGATATTTTTCAACAATGGCAAGCAGAAAGAAGAGCACCAAACAACATTGTGCAGATTCAAACAGGTGCCTACATGAAAGCAGGTCTAATCCTAAAACAAGCAACAAAATTAATCCTAGTCAGAAAAGCAATACGAAAACAGTTGACACCTCTTTTTGGAAAACCTTCTGAACTGTCAGTCAGTCAGCTGGCTGATCAACCTCTGCATACGCAGGCTCAAGGTGTGCTTGCTCAGCTTCCTGCACCTCCTTCTCAGTCTTCCTCCCTTTCTTCGACTTGTAGTAGACGCTCATGAAAGTGCCAACAGCTCCATATTTTCTACGGCAATGCTCATAGAGGGAGGCATCAAACATCCGCCAGAAGTTCTTCTCACTCAGCTCAGAGACAGTATACTGTGGCTCGAACCCATGGTTCTCAATCAACCAATTCTCCATCCTGCGAACTGCTTCAGATCCATCAAACACCTCGCCCCTCAGCACTGGTCCTGGAGCATAGTAGACCCCTACATCTGTGTACATTTGGGCGTACTCAGTGTCTCCCTGCCTGCGTTCTAGTTCAAAGCCAGGTTCTGGGTAAACCATAGTTTTCATGGGAAGCTTGAACAGCCTGTGAGGACAGAGCCAGATAGGATACACCTGGAAGTAACAAAAGAAAGACTTGGAATTAAGCAGCAGCCAGATGTCAAAGAAGATTCAATATTTTCAGCATATGATATAAAGAAGCCCAACGGCATCCTAAGTAAATGGAACAAAACTCTGCATGGCAATAGCATTTACCATTTGCTGCATAATGTACACATGTGAAGTTCATATAACGAATAGTCATAGCATATAAGTTAATTACAGAACCTGCATAAAGAAAAGGGGAACATACCTCCATTTCACGGTGGACCCATTCTAGTGCAGCACCAACCTTGTACAAAGGTACTAGCATATCCTGAATAACATGCATCTCATGGTAATAGTTCCTGATAGCATCACCCTGAGTGGCCTTGAGAAAAGAAACTTTGGGAGGCATTAACCACCCCATTGTCCAACGGAACCACCACTGATCGGCAAATGGAAGGATGAGCTTCCCCTCCCAGTACAAACTCCTTGTGTGCCTATGATAATATTCCCTGGTTGGTATGTACTCCACAAACTCACCCTTCTTGAGTGCCTTCTCAGCATGCTGGTAGAACCAGGGTTTAAACCACCATCCTACACAGTTAATCACGTTTCCCTTCTTCTTTGCCTCCTCCTTGGATGCATACCTCCCAGTCATGCACACCGCTTCATTAGGGGAGTAAATCATGGTCTCAACAAAATCTGGAACCTTTGCAGGGTTATCCTGATCCCCATCTCTGGGTGCAAAAGAATCTATATAACCCTGTGCAATTTCGGATAAAGTACCCTTCACAGGTTTGTAGGTTAGCTTCATGTATTCTTTAATAGGTATAAGCTTGATCTCAGCTGAAACCAAGAGCCCAAGTGTTCCCTGAGACCAAGGGATGGCGTAGAAAAGGTCTGAGTACTCATTATCCTTTGTTGCCCTAACCACACGCCCATCTGCAAGGACAATTTCATAGGAGACGACTGTGTCAGAGAAAAGGCCATAAATATGTGAGCTTCCTTCAATTCCATAGCCATTGATGAGACCACCCACAGTAAGATCATCAAGCTCTGCAACAACAGCAAGAGAAAGATTCATGGGGACCGTCACTCTGCTAATCTGGCCCATGTTAACCAGGGGCTCTACCCTTGCAATCATTCTTTCCTTGTCGATGTCAATAATGTTTCTGAATTCTGAAAGATCAACTTCGAAATGCCTAGCACGCTTATAATCAACATTCCGCATGCCAACAGCAATATAGGGCTTTCTGGCGGTGCATACAAGACCATCCTTTGATGGGTTTCTCTGTTTAAGGCGATTTACAACTTTCTTAACGTTCTCATCATGTTCCTTCTGCCGGCGCTTAAATGATTTGGACTCAGATTTAACATCGCCAAGATAGGTGAGGAAGTAGATGGTAAAAGAAATTGGAAGGACAACGAAGATGACAATGATCCAACGGAACTGAACAAAGTAGTCGACCCAGATCTTCTTCCTCTTGGGGCGCAGCGGCGCCTCCAAATCAGACATTGTGGAAAGCGCTAAGCTGCAACAAAGATAACAAGAAGATCAAAAAACACACCTCGCATATACTATCAAATGCCTTCATTGAGGTTACAATGGGGACTGTAAAAGTAAAATCATCAAGAATTAGTCTGACATCCAGAAAGTACAAGTATGCTCGGTAATAGACATAAATATATCTGAATGATTAATCTAGGCTGACTGGCTGAGAATAACAGAAGCTGGAAAAACGAGCTTTGCAATACGCAGATGCGCTGCAACACCAAGTAAGGTGCTCAAGCAAGAAATGTAAATTACATACAACGAAGACATGGAAACAATCTTTGCAATACGCATGTTATTTGAAACATCAAAAGTGAGCACGCTGTAACAGTACACAAGTAAGGTGCTCCAGTAAAACAAAGCCAGAACAGCAGGCAGAGGTGAGCGAGGCAAAAACGGAAGTAGAGAAGGAACATCCCACGAAAAGGAACCACAATCTTCCCACATGCTGTAATGGGGAAGGTGGGAGAAATAGTGTGTCAAGCAACATGAGGAAGCTGGGGAAGAAGGAAATTAATGAAAGGTGAAAAGAGATGAAGGAAAAGGTACGAAAAAAAATATATCAAAAACTAATCATCACATGAATTTCCAATCTTAGTGGCTGATTTAAGCGTAGAAGGGAACTCGATCGGTCCCACCGATCAAGACTTCTTCATTTGAATTTTACACGACTCATCCGGAAAATCTCACTCAAATCAGAATGGAGAATCTGTTGATATTAATTAACAGATCAGATTACTAGTCCATCTGGATCTACAGAAAACATTAAACAATCTTTGCAATACCCATGTTATTTGAAACATCAAAAGTGAGAGCTCTTCAGTTGATGATCAAAAGTTATTCAGGGAAGAAATTCAATAATTCTGCAAGCGTCCAGTCTTGAAGCTTTAAACAGAAACAACAAGAGCAATAACCTATAATGGTGACATAGGCAACAATAAGAGTGAGCAATAATGATAAGAATGCAGATAGGCCGTCCAAAATGGAAACGGATCCCCTGTTTGGACCAATCAGGTGGTGCCACATGGAGTTGGGATGTCACATCCCATTTCTTTAAAAAAAAACTTACATCTCTTCAAAACAAATTTCTTCCCATGTGGCACCCCTGAGTAGTCCAAACAGGGTTTCCCTATTTCCCTGTTTGGATCGATGATCTGGATCCAGTACAGCTTATTTTGAAGGACCACAGCCGAATGATATTCCTTCATTGGCTATCACGCACACATAACCGATTGTTTTCCTTTTTATAAAAACTTAAGCATGATTCATGAGTGCTATTTTCAGACAACAAGATGCACAGAAAATGTCTGTCGGCTTTGAAAGAAAGGTAGACAGTTTTGGCAGATGCATAGTTTCACTCGAGCAAAAAAAGGCACCATCTAAGACCCTTGTGGGACCCGCTTGTATGCATGCTAATCATGGGTAGATAATGTGAAGGTAAGGTCTCAATATAGATAAGACTTTGGGCAAAAATTATCTCAATCATATCATCAAAATTAACCATTGATTTAGGGGCCTTAAAGTTTAACAGTTTCTCAACATACATATGTTGATGAAACTAAATTAAACAATGAACATATTTCAGATTGATGTCGACTTTGCGTAAATGCTAATTCATGCATGGGTCAATCGTGAAAGACAGAGTTGACAATGAAACATAAGTAGAATGAGGAAGAAATATGCAAATCAAAACCAAATGATAGATGTTTCATGGTTATATGACAAGTTTGTAGGCACGGATGACGTGTGAAAATTAAGGTGATTTTGCCCTTGCCAGGTATTACAATCTCACGAAGGTGTTGGATCCAGATCCCCTAACCGGGACTGACAGGTGCGGGGGCGGAGGGGGGACGGAGGAAAGAGAAAAAAAAATTCTCCTTCCTCCACCCCGCAGGTGACAATCCCTGTTTCGTCCAAAGAGGAAAGAGAGGAGATCTGTTTCCGAAGGGGTTAGGTTAAAGGCTGCAATGGTACCAGGATTCCAAGTAGTCTGGCCACTATTTCAAGATGCTATGAGAGTGCCATGCATTCAGTGTAGTAGAGCACATGGAAAGCCGTACATCAACAGAAAACCCCTGTTCGACACACGTATGGGAACTCTTAAATAAAACATAAAAAGAAAGATACTTTTAAAATCTATTGTGAATACACCTAGAGAAGGAAAAGTAAAGATTAATCATGAGCACAGAAATGAGCACTTAAGCATGTTTACATGAGCCAGACTGGCCCCCTCCTTTTGCACTATAGCCCAATCAACAGTCACATTTGCACTAAAAATTGACAGTAAGAAATAACTTAGTGACTGTGCAAATGCAAAATACAAGTATGTCCCGTCTAATCTGTTTACAAGCCGAGTCTTTAAAAATAAAAGAAATATATTCCAAATTTCATTTCAAGCTGAGTTGAGCCCGCAATCAAATTAATCACTCGTAGAATATGTGATTAAACTTAAAAAAGGAGTCAATTTACATGTTATACAAATGTTACAGCGAGCCCCGCTCAGGTTTATTGGAAATTTGAGTCAATTAAAGTTACAACAAGAAGGATTGGTGATTATGAGCAGTTCGGATCTCAGATGTGTTCCCACCTGATGAAATTATATTATAGGATGCATTTAGAGACTTTTTGAGGCCAAACCTCTTGAATCTCCGGGTTCCTTATATTCACGTGCGTTTCAAAAAATGAGAAAACAAGAAGTTCCATAAAATATTAAAATCCATCATCAAAGTGGTAAGACTGACACTTCAAACTTAAAGTGTTTACTTCTACAGACTTCCAGTCTTACAGATTTATCCTAGCAAAACATCAAACATGTAACGCCCCACCCTACACGCATGCATGATATTGTCCACTTTGGCGCACGGGCCTCACGGTTTTGTTTCTGATGGGCTTCAACCCATCAAAAAGCCTCATGCAAAGTTAGGGTGTAAGATCTACATATAATCTCATTCACTTTCCTATTTATAGTCACAAGGGTGTCACAATCCACCCCCCTTAAGGTGGCGTATCCCTGTACAGTAGCCTACGAGTCCCTATAGCCTGTCAGGCCAACACTTGCACCAGACCACGACAGAGGACCCACACTCGAACTAGTTGAGAGTCGGCTTTGATACCATTTGTAACGCCCCACCTTACACGCATACATGATATTGTCCGCTTTGGCCCACGGGCCTTACGGTTTTGTTTCTGATGAGTCTCAACTCATCAAAAGGCCTCATGCAAGATATGGGTATAAGATCTACATATAATCTCATTCACTTTCGTCTCTATAGTTGATATGGGATTCTGGGGCGTCACAATTGTGACACTATTAACAATCGCCATCCTTTTCAAAATAAAGCTTAAAAACAAGATTTTTAAACCAAATCCAATCAAAACATTATATGAACACTAAAAAATGAAGTATATAAAAAAATCAAGTAATTTATATGAGCAAATAAAAATAGACATGAAGAAGTACTACTTGTCTGATGATTTGGCTCAAGTTAGATGAAATAGAAAAATAGAATTCATGTAGCCAACTCCAATTATGAATTATGTTGGGGGCAAAGATTTTGAAAACACTATTTAAAATAGCAAAGCATTGCATGAAATAAAACATGGGAGCTCTATTGGCAGCACAGAAGTGTCTCTCCACACCTCAAAGAAAAAATAAAAAAAATTCATTTCCTAAACTACCCCTCCTCCCGCCACCCTCTTCCTCTCCCCCACCCTCCCAGTCTCCAGTGGGGAGGGATCCTCAGCCGCCCTCTCCCTCTTCCCCCCCCCCCCCCCGAGCCGCCGACAGGGAGGGAGATCGGGAGATTGGGAGGGGGAGGGAGAGGGGGGAAGGAGAGAGAAGAAGAGAGAGGGAGAGAGGGAGAGAAAATAGAGGAGGGGGGAGGGAGGAAGAAAGAGGGATAGGGGGAGAAAATAGAGGGGGGATCCCTTCTTGTCAGATACTTGTGGTGTGGGGTGGGGGAGAGGAAGAGGGAAAGGGATGGTAGTTTAGGAAATGATTTTTTTTCTTTTTCTTTTTTTTTTATGGAAAGAGACATTTTTGTGGCTCCCATAGGACTCCCAAATAAAAAAGCACATCAAGAGAAAACCCACAAATTCCAACTTTTTAACCACTTTGATAGCGACAATATCAGTTATGAGCTAAGCAAATGACACATGCTATCCAACTATGCTACATCACTAGAAACGTGTCTACAATAGCATTCCCACTCAAAATCCACGTCAGATATCAATGAATGCCAACCATTTCGAAGCGTCACTGTTACAAATCCACAGATTTGCTGCAATTTCGAACAAATCCACTAGAAACACAGAGTCAAAGCAAAATCCATTATCAAAAACCCTACAATCGATCAAAAGGCAATCCATCTACAGATCCAAATTCCGATCCAGTAAAGACAGGAAAAAAAAAACATCAATGCCCCCAAGAGGATCAGAATCACTTCAAATCGCCACCATTTCACACTCAAATACCTAAAAAGATTCGATCTTTACAGCGGAAAGCACCGATTTTGAAGCAAAAAGGCACTGGAAAGAGGAGATTAAGAGGAGAGAAAGAAGATTTTATTGACCTTGAAGCAAAAGCAGGGCTCAAAAACGAGTGAGATAGAGGAAAGGCAGTAGATTGAGAGCAAAGAAGAGACGAGATTTATAGAAGGAAGAGATGTGGGAGGGGATACCGAGGAGAGATTGGCTGGAGGTCACGTGAGATGCTGAGGTGCATGTGGGCTGGGGTTGGAGATTGGGATTAAAATAAAAAGGGCAAGAGGAGAGGGTCGTGCCTAGGAAGATAGATTGCTTGTTTTTTTTTTAAGAAATAATTTGCTGGCACAATTATTTTTTTCTTATCTTTTGTATTTTAAAGAATATCATTTGAAGATTTTAGATCCTCTCACTTATTCTAAATATAGGCCTCACATTCACAATCCCAAAGAGGTAACCCCACTTTATAATTTCTAGAGGTAGGTCAGATGGTCACAATCACAAAAGGTGGGCCCCTCTTATAATTCTATAATAGTGGGACCACATTATAAATCGTTTATAAATGTAGGCATCATGTTGTAATTTCTTTAGGTGGATCTCGTGTCCACAATCATATTTTAATGGTGGCCTCATATTCGGATTTATAAATGTCGGTACCACATTGTAATTTCTTAAAGGTGGGTCCCGTGTTTACAATTAACAAACAGTATGGCCCCACATTTTAATGATGGCCCCATATTCGGATTTCTAAATGTGGGTACCACTTTGTAATTTTTTAAAGATGGGTCTCGTGTTCACAATTAACAAAAAGTATGGCCCCATATTATAATTCCTATAAGGTGGGCCCACATTGTAGATTTTATAAATGTGCAACCCCCATGTTCTAATTTCTAACGGTGGGCCCCGTGTCTACAATTACAAAAAATGTGGTTCCACTTTGTAATTCATAAATATGGGTCACATGGTTTCGTTTACTAAAGGTGGACCCACATTGTAAATCATATGAATGTGAGCCCATATTCTAATTTCTAAAGGTGGATCCCATATTTACATTTACAAAAAGTTGGCCCGTAATATAATTCCTATAAAGGTGGTCCCACATCATAAATGGATATGGGTTCCATATTCTAATTTTTAAAGGTGGATACCACGTTGTAACTTCTACAGGTGGGTCCCATATATGATAATAATAGTACTGCGAATAATAAAAGGTGGGATCCCACATTGTAAATCCTATGTTTGCTCCTATGAGCAAAACTTTTATAATGTTCCCAAACAAGTTCCGTACAGCATATTTTTAATAGAGGAATTTAATATAATGTTGCCAAACAAGTTCTGCAGAGTATAGACTCAGCACAACTTGATCTCAGTACAAAATTGGGAACAACACGAGAACGATGCCAAATAGGCCCTATAGTCTCTCTTCATTCGCCTTTCTAAAATATTTCGATCGTCTTTTATAACTAATCAAAAAAATATAATGTTTTTAATTCCAAAATTAAAATTTGGTTGCATTCTTGGTATTTTAATGATGTCACATTTTTTTTGTTCCAAAAACTTTAGGGGTTGGCGAGGGACATCAAGGGTCTTTCAAGAGGGAAGAAATGGGACCCCGTATAAGACTTGGTACTCTCTAAGTATGTTTGTGAACCAAGCCAACTCGGGCATAGCTTGGTTTGGGTTGGGTTTTGACTTTGCATTTTAGTATTTCGGTCACACATGTCACATCCCGATCCCAAATTTACCTGGCCAAAGGTAAATCTCAAGGTGTGACACGTGTACTCCCGTGCTCATCGCACCTGTTTCGGGCCAATTGCGAGTCACAAAGGAGAAAATCACAATTTCCACTCATGAGACATGCTCACAAACACCTGTCTTTGTACATTTATCAACGGAAGCATTAAATCAAAACATATAAAGGTATCATATCATGAGTTATCCAAACATTCAAGTTCATTAAACAAAGAAAAAATTGATTTCATTTACTAGTAAGTAGTAGAGATCATAAAACTTTATCTACCTCGCTATTACAAAAGTATATATATATATATAAAAGAAAGTATTTTTCCAAAAGTATATATATCAACAAAACATCATAAATAACTTCAAAATCACAAGAGAAGATTTTCTAAGATTGCCCTCAAAAGAAAGACTTCTGATGTTCTCCGTACACAAAGCTAGACAACACACTCCGTTGTCCATTCATCTAGGCCTGCTGGTATATCATTGGCCTCCTCCTCTCCCTCCGTGGTCTCCTCAAGACTGAGAGCGGGGTCTGCGCCTGTAATACCGAAAATAGCTGGTGAATACGACGATTCAGCAAATATAAACAACAACAATCTATGCATATCATATCAATTTAGAATTAATGATGAGTGATTGAAAGAGGGCATATAAAGTTGAACTAGGCAATTTGTGCAATCGAATAAATCATGCTTAATGAATCAATCATAAATGAAATTATACAATCTAGTTGGTAACCACATTAGCTAAATCCCCTCAATGAGGGCACACATGTTGGGATGTCACCGGTGACCCAGCCAAAGGTTCAATTGTTTACCCGGGTTCTGACATTCCGATGCTCCAGACTGTCAACTACCCAACAACTTTCACAATACTAAACATAGAGTCAACCCCATCGAGTATCATCCGGTCGAAGTTCAGTAGTACCGACTCAATCGAATGAATTAACAATCGAGACTTAAGTAGGTTACATCATTCGATTCATTCGATACAATCATTAATTCCAATCATTTCAATATCCAAATTCAATCCTACTCAAAACCTCCTAACAATAGCAATTCGATTAGTAGTATGAATGGGGTATAATTTATACATAAGAATACTATTAGTGTATGAAATCATGGCTATTACCTTCCAATATGCACATGCATTGTAATTTGAAAGAATCAAGGACTTTTTACTAGCCTAACGAATCTAAGCATCCGTCTTTCATTACCATCCAACACATTACAAATTATGGAATTCGGCGCATTGCTATTCTTTAGTTGGGTATTACATTATTTTTCAATGTACGACGAATCCCATAATTAATAATCATGGCCCAATAATGATTGAACGAATACTAAACAAGTGGAAACATTTGCCTCTAAGCCCTAGGGTTTCCCCTTATCAAGGCAATATCCATTGGTCCATAATAATGAAAGGGTATCATAAGTAAAGCCCTACAAGGTCTTTCTTAGCCTACATTTCTATTAACTCAGATTCTGTAGCTCTTTTTCCATTCTTTTGTGGTTCTTTCCCATTTTAGAACTTGTCTAAAACTCAACAAAAAGAACCACATAACTGTAAGCAAATGGAACCTCATGCTCCAATTTGTTTACATGGAATCCAAATCAATTAATTCTATTTCAAAGAATTATGCAATAAGATGAACCCATTTGCATATAGCTTCGATTTGATTAAGAGGCTACTAATCAACATGGAATTTAATTTCTATTCTGGAAATCAATATAAAATAACATGCATGATTAGAACTCATTTATACTTGCAAGCTTTTCCACACTTTATCTTCTTCTTGAGCCGAAACAATGAAAAACTCCCAAAATCAAACCCTACTAAGAATGCAATGCCAAAATGAGTTATTAAAATGCATGCATGTGAGACGGATGAACTCTTTGATTCAATTGCAACTCAAATGTCTAAGACAAGGATGGAGTTCTTACCAATTCTAAAAAGGGCAGATCTGAGCTTGGAATTCTTGTCACTTTAATGGTATGGAAAGGTGTAGTAAGACGTGGAGAAGCAAGATTTCACCCCCAAACTCACATGCAATCCTCTCTTGGTATGATTGAGAAGAGAAAATGAAGAAAGGGAAAAGAAGAAATGAGGAAGAGAGATTTATTCATCTCATATGACTGTAAGGGCACATTTGTGTACCCACCCTTTCCGCGGAAAGAGGAAATTGTCACGTCAGCAAATTCCATAGAATTGAAAACTTCCAAAAAGGATTTCCGTAGAATTTAGAAACTCATGTTTGGTGCAAAAAGAGTTTCCTCATTAAATTGGTGCAGATGTTGTTTGGTGCGGCTATGGATTCCTTATAGAAAATCAAAATTTCTTATTTGGTGATACAATTTTTTGAAGAAAAATAACATAACATGTATATTATTTATTTAACATTAAATAATAATTTATATAAAAAAATAAAAAATGAAAGAGTTATAGGGTTTTTGGGTTGAAATGGACAAAAGGGAGGAAAAGATGGAGAAGTTTTCCGAGGAAATCCATTTCCCATACTCCCCTATGGGAAACTCATTTCCACAATTATTAAGGAAAATGCTGACGAGGTAGGAAATCATTTCTGCAGAATTGTTCCGCACCAATCTCCGAAAAAATAAGTTTTCCGTGAAAACCGTCCACTTTTCTGTAGAAAAGTGTTACACAAACATGCCCAAAAAGTTGATGGTTATGAGAAATGGTGGTTTAAAGGACATTTTGTATAAGTTTATAAGAAAGTCCATATTCTTTTGCCCATTTACATTTTAAGTCAATTGGTGAGCTATTTTACTCAATTGAAGTCAAACGGAAAAGTGTTCAATATGAAAAATGATGTGCTTGACGAGATACATGCGATGGTGTAAAGATGATGTGTATACGATGCAAAATGAGAAAATCCTAATTTACGAAAAAGTCCCCGGCTCTATATATATTGGGTTGAATTGGTTCCAAACTACTTACCCAAGACTCAAGGTCTAACTAAAATGCTAAAACAAGACTAATTATGCTAAAATAACTTAATTAGTATCTAATCATACTTAATTTAGATAAAAATAATAATTAATTAAGCATAAACAAGATTAAAATGGTTCGGGGTGTAACACTTCCCCCCACCTTAGGAATCATTCGGTCCTCCGAATGAAACATACCTAGGTGAATAATTCTGGATATTGTCGAGTCACTTGATCTTCGAGCTCCCACGTGGCTTCCTCCTGTCCATGATGATCCCAAAGCAATTTAACCCATTGTATCGTCCTCGTTCTCAAGACTTGTTCCTTCACATCAACGATACGGAGCGGACGCTCAACGTATATTGCATCAGCTCAAATCTGAACATCATCGTAACAAATGACATGTGACGGATCTTTCACATATTTGCGAAGCATGGATACATGAAACACATCGTGTACTCCTAAGAATTCTGGAGGAAGCTTGTTTATTAAATATCAAATCACTCATGGGTGAATCTTGTTTAGGGAAATTGTACATTTAAAATCCCTTCTTTTCAAGTAGGGCTACTGAAGCGGTACTCTAACTTAAGAATCTAGGCATGCATGATGTGATATGGATCATACTAGCGAGGAAAATTTTCAAATACGGCCTTAAGTTTTGCCTTATTTCAAAAAAAGGATACGAGTTTTGAAACTTTTCAAATTAGTTCATAAGCTTTCTAGCAAGTTTTCAATTAAGGACATCCGGCCATTTTAAGTTATTTTCTGGTGACTATTTTCCTCAATATTTTGAAAACACCCAAATTACCCTTCATTTAAAGTCATAACATGGTTTCGGCAGCCAATCGTTGTAGAAATAATGGATGTCCTTGATCACTATGGGAACACCGGCGAGAGAAATGAGGAGAATGTAGAATAAGTAAATGAGAGTTTTATTACAATGAAGGGTAATTTGGATATTAAAAAAAAAAGGAAAAAAGTTACCAAAAAATAACTTTAAATAGATGGATGTCCTTAATTGAAAACTTCCTGAAAAACTTGGGGACTAATTTGAAAAGTTTTGAAACTTATGTCCTTTTTTGAAATAAGGCCAAAGCGTAAGGACTTTTTTGAAATTCTCCCTATTAGGGATCAAGCCGCGATTGTAGCGTTGATGGTGAGGGACTCGGGTGGCTATGGGAGAAAAGCTTTTAGCTCGGCTGGTAAGGAACATAGGTTGTTTGTATATGAGTTTGAGTCTCCTATGTAGCAGAACCTTACTTTGGTTCACCAAAGCCATTTTGGGTTAGCCTAATTGGCAGGTATATCTATTAAATATTAATGCCTATTTACTTACATAGAGTTACTTACATAGGAATTCATGGTCAAATAAGTAAAATATATATATATATTCAAGATGTGAGGGGCAAACATACAAAGTGGAGACATAGATAATACGACTTTCCTTGGATTCATTTTTTGGTTATTCACCTTTCTGCTTTTTGGTGTTTCAGAACTTGGACTCACCCCAACTTGGTCCCCATATTTGAGCTCAAAAAGGCTTCTTAATTAAAAAAAAAAGAAGGAATATATGAAAATTTGGAAGGATTTTAAAATTTTAACAAGAATGCGAAATTCAAACTATTTATAGAATCAACTGTAAGGATGGTGTTGTGTATCTAGAGTTTTACCAATGATCAAGTGTGTGTGTGTGGGGGGGGGGGGGGGGGTGGGGGGGGGGGGGTGTGTTCCTCGTCATCAATAAAAAAATAAAAAAATAAAAAATAAAAAAGTGTGAGGAGAAAGATGTTAAAAAAGTTGGGGCTGGTAAATAAGAGCAATACTCCTCAAGTGGCCCTTTTGACAATTAAACTATTAAAGTAAAAACGACATAAAGCATCAAATCAAAAAAGAATAAAATATAAAAAGATTGTGATTGTATTTTATCTTTAATGGATTGGTAGGAAATCTTTTTATCTCTTTACGTAATAAGTGAGTATTTTTTTGTCATTTAGTGGAGAAAGAAGTTTGCTTTTCTATTTTTTAAAAATGAAGAAATTTTAAAGATGTGTACTTTTGATATTACCCTTTATTTGGAAAATGAATGCTTTTCCTAACCTAAAATGCCTTTCAATCTGCTTTGCAGTCAACAAAACAAACTAGATGACTTGTACTGCTAAACGATAGGGTTGTAATTAGCAACAATTTCATAAAGTTAGCAGGGGATGCAATGGTTGAACTTGAAAAGGCTGGAGAGCATATTTAGAATGATTCAAAGTTTTAGCGGGCCATATGAGAAAACACTCTTAATTAGAGGGCTTTCTTAACATATACCTCGTCATGTTGCCTATTTATAAAAACCTAGTACCCACTTGACCACTATTAATTACTATTCTCACAAGAATCCAATGCCCCCCATTTTTTTCTAAAAAACCAACATAACGTACTTCAGTCAACCCATTTCTGGTGGTTTCAGGCACTTGGGTGCATTTCAACCAGGAAAATGTTCCTATATGAGTAAAGCTATATTATAAGGAACGTGTGCAGTAAGCCCCATTTTCCTTCCTTTTCATATTTACTGCTTACGCAAGTACAAGCAACAAACACTGGCATTGTTTGAACCTTCAGACTCAATTGCCCTGCACTTTGCTTACAGTTGGTTGAATTCTGTCTACCTGAAATTAGTAATGCCGAGGAACAGAACATTTTATGACAGCGGGTATGATCCTTGTCTCAACTGCTTACTCAAATGACATTTCATGGGCACTCTCATAATGCAGCATAGCCATCACCAAAGGCCACAGGGCATATTTGTATTTAGGACCACCAGTCTGTTTTCACTTTTCACCACTTCCAGTTCTTGTATATAGACAGAGCTTCCAGACCTGCGTTCCCCCTTTTTTTTTCTGTCTTTTTCTTTTTCACTTGAAAATACAGCAAAGTGGGTCATACACCAATTCTCTTCAAGCACAATAATCCAATGTCAGAAATCCTAACACGAAATTTTTCAACAATGGCAGGCAGAAAGAAGAGCACCAAACAACATTGTGCAGATTCAAACACGTGCCTACATGAAATCAGGTCTAATCCTAAAACAAGCAAACAAAATTAATCCAAGTCAGAACAGCAATACCAAAACAGTTGAAACCTCTTTTTGGAAAACCTTCTGGACTGTCAGTCAGTCAGCCGGCTGATCGACCTCTGCATACGCAGACTCAAGGTGTGCTTGCTCAGCTTCCTGCACCTCCTTCTCAGTCTTCCTGCCTTTCTTCGACTTGTAGTAGACGCTCATGAAAGTGCCAACAGCTCCATATTTTTTACGGCAATGCTCATAGAGGGAGGCATCAAACATCCGCCAGAAGTTCTTCTCATTCAGCTCAGAGACAGCATACTGTGGCTGGAACCCATGGTTCTCAATCAACCAATTCTCCATCCTGCGAACTGCTTCAGATCCATCAAACACCTCGCCCCTCAGCACTGGTCCTGGAGCATAGTAGACCCCTACATCTGTGTACATTTGGGCGTACTCAGTGTCTCCCTGCCTGCGTTCTAGTTCAAAGCCAGGTTCTGGGTAAACCATAGTTTTCATGGGAAGCTTGAACAGCCTGTGAGGACAGAGCCAGATAGGATACACCTGGAAGTAACAAAAGAAAGACTTGGAATTAAGCAGCAGCCAGATGTCAAAGAAGATTCAATATTTTCAGCATATGATAAAGAAGCCCAACGGCATCCTAAGTAAATGGAACAAAACTCTGAATGGCAATAGCATTTACCATTTGCTACATAATGTACACATGTGAAGTTCATATAACGAATAGTCATAGCACATATATATATATATGATTTTCTTTGATTGGCCTAGTATGTGCATGTTATTACACATCCTTAAGTATATCTGCGTACATAACAAATGTATTAAGAGACAGTATTACATGACACATGTTTTATTGAGCAATGATAAAAACCTAAGATGCACAGCAATTAGCAGTGCATGTCTCCATGGTTTGCATCCCTTCATTGGCTATGAATTGGTATTAATATATAGAATAAACAATTTCCTCATGATTGTGACAGTGAGCTTCATACAGTAGCAGAATGGTTCCCGTGTCCACAGAAATATTTAGAACAATCAAATGTAAACCATGATGTTTTACCATTATTTGTTTGGTACAAAACATTCATATATCATTTTACTTCACCAACTCTAGATTACCAAGCACATCTGTGTCTAGGCAACAGTTGTTTGATCAGTCAAAAAAAAGGGAAAAAAAAAATCCCACCATCCAGGAGAGGATGATATAGTTCAAGTTTCCCCTTATGAATAAGGAGCACATTGATATTTTTCCCAAATTATATGAATCATAAAAGAAAAAGGAAAAAGGAAAAAAAAAAAACCAGAATAATGGTATCATTTCCAACTCCCTTTAGACATTGAAAGAGAAGCTCCCACTAAAACCACTTGTAAGTGAAAATCATAAATCAGACAAGAAATAGAAACATTATTAATTAAAGAACCTGCATAAAGAAAAGGGGAATGTACCTCCATTTCACGGTGGACCCATTCTAGTGCAGCACCAACCTTGTACAAAGGTACTAGCATATCCTGAATAACATGCATCTCATGGTAATAGTTCCTGATAGCTTCACCCTGAGTGGCCTTGAGCAAAGAAACTTTGGGAGGCATTAACCACCCCATTGTCCACCGGAACCACCACTGATCAGCAAATGGAAGGATGAGCTTCCCCTCCCAGTACAAACACCTTGTGTGCCTATGATAATATTCCCTGGTTGGTATGTACTCCACAAACTCACCCTTCTTGAGTGCCTTCTCAGCATGCTGGTAGAACCAGGGTTTAAACCACCATCCTACACAGTTAATCACATTTCCCTTCTTCTTTGCCTCCTCCTTGGACGCATACCTCCCAGTCATGCACACCGCTTCATTAGGGGAGTAAATCATGGTCTCAACAAAATCTGGAACCTTTGCAGGGTTATCCTGATCCCCATCTCTGGGTGCAAAAGAATCTACATAACCCTGTGCAATTTCGGATAAAGTACCCTTCACAGGTTTGTAGGTTAGCTTCATGTATTCTTTAATAGGTATAAGCTTGATCTCAGCTGAAACCAAGAGCCCAAGTGTTCCCTGAGACCACGGGATCGTGTAGAAAAGGTCTGAGTACTCATTATCCTTTGTTGCCCTAACCACACGCCCATCTGCAAGGACAATTTCATAGGAGACGACTGTGTCAGAGAAAAGGCCATAAATATGTGAGCTTCCTTCAATTCCATAGCCATTGATGAGACCCCCCACAGTAAGATCATCAAGCTCTGCAACAACAGCAAGAGAAAGATTCATGGGGACCGTCACTCTGCTAATCTGGCCCATGTTAACCAGGGGCTCTACCCTTGCAATCATTCTTTCCTTGTCGATGTCAATAATGTTTCTGAATTCTGAAAGATCAACTTCAAAATGCCTAGCACGCTTATAATCAACATTCCGCATGCCAACAGCAATATAGGGCTTTCTGGCGGTGCATACAAGACCATCCTTTGATGGGTTTCTCTGTTTAAGGCGATTTACAACCTTCTTAACGTTCTCATCATGTTCCTTCTGCCGGCGCTTAAATGATTTGGACTCAGATTTAACATCGCCAAGATAGGTGAGGAAGTAGATGGTAAAAGAAATTGGAAGGACAACGAAGATGACAATGATCCAACGGAACTGAACAAAGTAGTCGACCCAGATCTTCTTCCTCTTGGGTCGCAGAGGCGCCTCCAAATCAGACATCGTGGAAAGCCCTAAGCTGCATCAAAGATAACAAGAAGATCAAAAAAACACACCTGGCATATACTATCAAATGCCTTCATTGAGGTTACAATGGGGACAGTAAAATCATCTAGAACTAGTGTGACATCCAGAAAGGACAAGTATGCTCGGTAATAGACATAAATATATTTGAATGATTCTAGGCTGACTGGCTGAGAATAACAGAAGCTGAAAAAACAAGATTTGCAATAAGCAGATGCGCTGCAACACAAGTAAGTTGATCAAGCAAGAAATGTAAATTACATATAACAAAGACATGGAAACAATCTTTGCAATACCCATGTTATTTGAAACATTAAAAGTGAGCACGCTGCAACAGTACACAAGTAAGGTGCTCAAGGAAAAAATGTAAATTACATATAATGAAAACATTAAACAATCTTTGCAAATACCCATGTTATTTGAAACATCAAAAGAGAGAGCTCTTGAGTTGATGATCAGAAATTATTCAGGGAAGAAATTCAATGATTCTGCAAGCCTTGAGTCTTAAAGCTTTAAACAGAAAAATAACAAGAGAAATAACATATAATGATGACATAGGCAACAATAAGAGTGACAATGGCAATAATGATAAGAATGCAGATAGGCCCTCCAGAATAATACAGCTTATTTTGAAAGACCACAGCCAAATGATATTCCTTCATTCGCTGTCAGGCACACATAACCAGTTGTTTTCCTTTTTATAAACTTAATCGTGATTCATGAGTGCTATTTGCAGATAACAAGATGCACAGCAATGATGGTCTATCGGTTTTGACTTTTGAAAGAAAGGTAGAAAGTTTTGGCAGATGGATAGTTTCTCTACGACCACCGCCCAAAAGCCTACTGACTGGACTAGCTGCCGAAAGCGGAAGCCGGAAGCTACAAGCAGAAAGCTCCATGCTACTTCACAATTAGTCGCAGCTGCTTCTGGATCCAGTAGAGGCTACGGAACTCACTCTGATGAGTTCCCAACAGGAACTGAAAGGGGTCCTGGCTTGGATGTTTCCTGCACCCCCTGCTATCCCCGTCAGACTTGAACCTAACTAAAATAACAAGCTTCGGACCATTCCCTTCCCCCCCCCCTTCTCCGATTCACCGAAGAAGGCTTTAAAAAGATGTGATAATAGGCCTTTCTCCTTCGGGCCCTTTTAGGCCGGCACTTTCACTCAAGCGAAAAAGTCACCATCTAAGCCCCTTGTAGGACCCGCTTGGATGCATGCTAATCATGGGTAGATAATGTGATGGGAAGGTCTCATTGTAGATAAGATTTTCAGCAAAGATCATCTCATCAAAACCATTAATTTAGGGGCCTTAAAGTTTAACAGTTTCTCAAGTTACATTTTTTATGAGACTTAATTAAACAATGAACATAATACAAATTAATGTCAACTTAGGGTGAATGTTAATTCATGGGTCAATAGTGAAAGACAGAATTGACAATGAAACATTAGTAGAATGAGGAAGAAATATGCAAATTAAGATCAAATGATAGATGATGTTTCATGGTTATATGACAAGTTTGAAGGCACGGATGATGTGTGAAAATTACGCTGATTTTGCCCTTGCCAGGTACTACAATCTCATGAAGGTGTTATGTTAATGGCTGCAATGGTACCAGGATTCTAAGTAGTCTGGCCACTATTTCAAGATGCTATGACAGTGCCATGCATTCAGTGTACTAGAGCACATGGACATCCGTACACCAACAGAAAAGCCCTATCCGACACTGACGCAGCGCGGGGAAGAGGGACGATAGCCAACGGGCTAAACTCCAAGCCAATGGCTTAGGGATTTTGATCCATGGGATCCAAAATGTCTTGGTCTCACACCACAGACAAATAACCAAGAGAAATTTTATTAATCAATGCATTGTCCCTAAAGAGGGATTACAATCATTTATATAGATTTATACTCTGACCTATTCTTGGAAAACTCAAAATAAGCACTAAATCAAATAATAGAAACTTTCTAATTAATCTCTCAATTATTCCTAAAATCCAGCTAATACTAAAAATAAAACTCTTGCATGATTTGAAGATCTTTTTATGGGCTTGGGCCCAATGGGCTACCGGACCAAGGATCTGGCCTGCATCAGACACACATATGGGAACTCTCCAATAAAACATAAAAAGAAAGATGCTTTGAAAATCTATTTTGAATACACCTAGAGAAGGAAAAGTAAAGAATCATGAGCACTTAAGCATGTTTACATGAGCCAGACTGGCCCCCTCCTTGTGCACTATAGCCCAATCAACAGTCACATTTGCACTAAAAATTGACAGTAAGAAATAACTTCCCAACTGTGCAAATGCAAAATACAAGTGTGTCCCATCTAATGAGTATACAAGCTGAGTCTTTAGAAAGAAAAGAAATATATTCCAAATTTCATTCCAAGCTGAGTTGAGCCCGCAATCAGATTGATCACTCGTAGAATATGTAAAAAGAAGTCAATTTACATGTTTTATAAATGTTACAGCGAGCCCCACTCAGGTTTGTGGGAAATTTGAGTCAATTAAAGTTAAAACAACAAGGATTAGTGATTATAAACAGTTTGGATCTCAGATGTGCACCCACCTGATGAAATTATATTATAGGATGCATTCAGAGACTTTTTGAGGCCAAGCCTCTTGAATCTCCGGGTTCCTTATATTCACGTGCGTTTGAAAAATGAGGAAACAAGAAGTTCCATAAAATATTAAAATCCATCATCGAAGTGGTTAGTCTGACGCTTCAAACCTCAACTGTTTACTTCTACAGACTTCCAGTCCTACAGATCTATCCTAGCAAACATCAAACGCCCAGCAGGAAACCCTTTCAAAACTCGAACCTGTCAACAATCGCCATCCTCTTCAAAATAAAGCTTAAAAACAAGATTTTTAAACCAAATCCAATCAAAACATTATAAGAACACTGAAAAATGGATAACATAAAAAAATCAAGTAATTTATCTGAGCAAGTAAAAATAGACATGAAGAAGTACTACTTGTCTGATGATTTGGCTCAAATTAGATGAAATAGAGAAACAGAATTCATTCATGTAGCCAACTCCAATTGTGAATTATGTTGGGGGCAAAGATTTTGAAAACACTGTTTAAAACAGCAAAACATTGCATGAAAGAAAAAACACATCAAGTGCAGAGAAAACCCACAAATTCTGACTTTTTAACCACTTTGATAGCGACAGTATCAGTTATGAGCTAAGCAAATGACACATGCTATCCAACAATGCTACATCACTAGAAACGTGTCGACAACAGCATTCCCACTCAAAATCCATGTCAGATATCAATAAATGCCAACCATTTCGAAGCGTCACTGTTACAGATACACAGATCTGCTGCAATCTCGAACAAATCCACTAGAAATTAAACACAGAGTCAAAGCAAAATGCAGTATCAAAAACCCTACAATCGATCAAAAGGCAATGCATCTACAGATCCAAAAAAATAAAAAACATCAATGCGCCAAGAAGATCAGAATCACTTCAAATCGCCACCATTTCACACTCAAAAACCTAAAAATATTCGATCTTTACGGCGGAAAACATCGATTTCGAAGCAAAAAGGCACTGGAAAGAGGAGATTAAAAGGAGAGAAAGAAGATTTTACTGACCTTGAAGCAAAAGCAGGGCTCAAAAGCGAGTGAGATGGAGGAAAGGCAGTATAAGGAGAGTGAAGAAGAGACGAGATTTATAGGAGGAGGAAGGGATTTGAGATGTGGGGAGGAGATACCGAGGAGAGATCGATGGGAAGAGATTGGCTGGAGGTCACGTGAGATGCTGAGGCGCATGTGGGCTGGGGTCGGAGATTGGGACTAAAATAGACAGGGATAAAGGAGGGGCCGTGCCTGGAAAGATTACTGTTACTAGGGTTTTGTTGACGCCGTTAGAGAAACCAGTGGAGGGTTTTGGTGACGCCGTTAGAGAAAATTGTCCGCGGAATCAGGAATATGGGGGTTTTGGTGGGAACTGGGAACTGTCTGATGTTTTAAAAAAAAAAAAAAAAAAAAAAAAAAAAAAGAGAGAAATTTAAGACCAAGTAGGTAAAGGTTTGTGTAAAAAAAAATATTTTTTAATTAAAAAAAACCTTTTTTTATGGTGTAGATACTGCAAAGAGCCTTTGACCCATCCGAACCAATTCTCCGGGTGGTACCGGCTAAGCCCACACAAATGCACACAAAAACAAATTTTACTCAATTTTCCAATATAAGATGTGCATGGAAAATTCATACATTATACTACTCTATCAACTCCAAAGTTCAGAGCATCTTCTGCGATTGATCAAAAGGTTGTAATTTTATAATTCCTTGGTTGCATTCTCGGTATTTTAACGATGTCACCTTTTTTTCATTCTAGAAACTAACCCTATATTTGAGGGGAGGGGGAGGGGAAGGGAAAATTTGAGGGGAGGGGAAAATGAAGAGGATGGGAGGAGAGGGAAAATTAATTTTCTCTCATTTGTTTGAGAAGTCAAAAGGTAGGGAGAAGAAAAGTGAAAAAGTAGGGTTTTGTTTGTTTGTGAGATAGAGAGAAAATTACCATTTTGTCCTTACTTTTATGAAAACTTCAAATTTATATTTTATAGACAAAGGGCAATTTTGTAATTTTTCAAACCCCCCCCTCCAAACGGAGGGTAATGGGGTTGGCAAGGGACATGAAGGGCCTTCAAGAGGGAAGAAGCGGGACCCCATATAAGACTTGGTACTATTTAGGTATGTTCGTGGACCATGCCAACTCAGGCATAGCTTGGTTTGGGTTGGGTTTTGACCTTGTGTTTTAGTATTTCGGTCGCACCCGAATCTAAAACTTGGACTTGAATATTTGGACTGCGCTTAGGGTACAATCCCACCTTAGATAAGTAGTGTTTTGTAGTTAAGTGACTGATTTGCCCAAATAAGAGCTAGAATGTCAGGCCCAATCCAGCCCAATTAACTAAATTGGCATACTTGGGCTTAACACAACAAATTAGGCCAAAGCTAGGCGTCTAAAACCCTAGTATAGTTTTGGCTCAATGAAAACCTTTGCTGCTAAAGTTGACTTGAGCCTGGATATGTTGCAATCTAACTTGATTCGACCCATGTACACCCCTATCTGCCATAAAATAGATTAAATGCAAAAATCTTTCATAAGATGAGCCATTATAATAGTTATTTCTTTTTTTTTTGTACCCCAGCCAAAGGGGCTGGGACCCAAGAGAGAACCTGCATACACATAGGAAAACAATCCACTTAAGTGGGAAGGAAGCGCACACAAATGGAAAAAGATCCCGTACAAGTGGGAAAAGGTAACGTACTCGATGTTCAAATGCCGAACAACCAGATAAAAACTGACGTTCCTTACCACTTGGGTAAGGAGCCGTTATTGAACCGTTATAATAGTTGAAAAGGAATTTGTCTAAAATAAGGACATTTTGGTTGTTTAATGATTTAAAATGTAAAATAATATGTATTTTCTAAAAACTAGCTTTGGTTATTTTTCAAAAATAGTTAGACTATTCCAAAGCGTTTTAGGGTTAGGTTTTTTACAAATCAAATTACATGCAATAATAGTTCTAAAAAGAAATACATCAAGGCCCCTTGGAAATTGGAATGTAGAGAAAATGATCCCAAGCAATGAAATTAAGACGAAAGTTGGGGTGGGAAATCTCTTTACGGAGAGCCAAACCTCTATAACATGGTGATTCCCAACTATCTTTGGATTTAAATGGAGAAAATTATACATAAGAAGCTATTTTAAAAAATAAAGATTAATTATTGTAAAGGTAAATGTCAACATTTATTAATGAAATATCAATTTTACTAGAGGTAGTAATATTTTATCCCATGCCCTCAAAACTTTTCTTTTTCTTTTTTGTTCTTTTGGAGAAGCCCCAGAACTTGTTTGAAAGTTTATTTAGATAGTTAGAGAGGATAATTTTAGCCTATGGGAGTCTGCCCACTATACTAAAATTCTGAACTATACCTTTAAATTAAGGGTATTTGGCTTTTTGGGACAATGTGGATAGACAATTCTGCACCATTCGAAAGACACACAAATCAAGAAAATTGAGGTGAAAAACACCTTCTTCAATCCATAGAGAACCCTATGCAAATGCATTGATATATTCATGGATGAGGCCAACAAGCAGCAACTTGAAAGTCAATTGCGTGCCTATCAATCCAGGTTGTCCAAAGTGGTGAGCCACTTTCTTCGTCCTTTTGAGAATGGTGGACCACGTTGCTGTATTATTTTTATAATTATTACCATGAGGACCACTGACCTTAAAGCACATGGCACAAACCATTTTACAATTGCAATAAGGACAACTTAGATATGTGACCCTGTGGTTAAATGAGCGTCCCACCTTCAGAGTGCTCTCGATGGCAGGTTGCGCGCATGGGACCCAAAAGTTGAAGATCTCGGAGTGCACAATTAATCACATTGATGCCCGTGATATATAATGTCATATTTATTGGTGTGTACCAGATATATTGTACTTGAATACCCCTAATAGGCCATTGGGTTTGTTATATTGATATTGATACTTCCATGTGCAAAATTAGTGGTCCAACAGTGTCATGATGTGTCACTTTAGCACCCATGCCTTGTAAATAATTATTTAACAGAATCAACTATGAAGTTACAAGTTAGATCAACCTTTAGATATAAATATTTAGGGTAACTTAGCGATAGATCCCTGATTATTGGGCTATAAAGTCTCTAGTACAGATCATAATTGTTTAATACCTAAGGTCCCTTGCGCATGAGATTAATTTGGGTTGTGGTCCCTTGAGTGACACGACATAATTTTTTATTCTTGATTTGCCCTTGTAACTGTTTGTATGGTTGTCATGGAATCTTTTCCTGATTTATAGCTCAAGCTCATCGTCTTTTCATGACTACTGACGAATTTAAATGTCGTAAGATGAGTTTTAGATCAAATTTTAAAATTTGAATTGGAGGGATTGACGATTGAAGAGCAGGTCCTTTGTAGTGCTTGACGTTCCTTTCGTTTCTTCGTCTTCTTCTTCTTGTTCTTGTTCTTCTGACGTTGCTACAAAGCCGAGTTCTTAATATGATTTTATAGATCTGATTCACAACAAACTCAGAATTCATTATTTCAATGAAAATTTTGGGGCAATGATTAATGTTTTGATCCGAATTTTAGTTTAAATACTTCTTTTAATCTTGCTTTCTGAAAGTATTTCTTCTTTTGTTCTCAATACTTCTGTTCTGATCTAGAAACTGAGCCAACTCGGATTTTATCATTTCAATCAAATTCTTGAGGTAAGGATGAATGTTTTGATCTATTTTAGTTTAAGAAGATCTTTAAATCTTGTTTTCTAAAGTGATTTCTTCTTATATTATCAGTAGTTCGTTCTAGATGTGATTGAAATCAAACTTAGATAAATTCAACTGTTAATGTTGGATAAATTCATTTCAGAAAAAACTCATATAAATGCATTTTGAAAGTTGGATAAATTCACTTTAAACTCTGATGAATTCATACCAATTGCAATTAAAGTAACACCAAATTCAGATAAATTGACGCAAAAGTGAGATAAAATTACTTCAAATGCAGTTTAATCGATTCTGTAAACATATAAAATCATGTCAAAATTAGCTAAATTCATCTGTGTTAGATAAATTCATATCAAATAACTTGATATCAAACACAGATAAATTGACGCGAAATTCACTTGAAATGCAGTTTAATTGATTTTGTAAAGAAATAAAACCATGTCAAAATTAGCTAAATTCATCTGTGTTAGATAAATTCATATCAGATAACTTCATATCAAACGCAGATAAAATGACACAAAAGTGACAAAAATTCACTTCAATTGCAATTTAATCGATTCCGAAAACAGATAAAATCATGTCACAATTATCTAATTTGATATGTGTTAGATAATTTCGTATCAGATAACTTCATATCAAACACAGATAAAATGAGACAAAAGTGACACAGAGTCATGCGAAAGTAAGAGAGTATTTGATATGTATTTTGATTTTATCTTTATTTTTTTTATGCAGTGTTTAAAATGGCAAAACCAATTATGCTTCTTTGCAAGTTTGATATGTTTACCAATGTTGTTATTTTGACTGATAGTGTGAGAATGGATGATTTGGTTAACCAAGTTTGTTGCAAATGGAATACTTTGTTGCCCAACAATGTCAGTTTCACATATGCATTGCCTGGACACCCGAAGTGTATGCTAGACAATGACCGAGACTTGTTGAGCTTGTCTATGTTGGCAGTTGATGTCTTTGTATCAAAATTATCAAAATATGGTAATGATGACAATGAGGATAATTTAGATGAATTTTGTGAAGACAGAATGGCAGTAGTGGAGTATGAGGCTACAGATGTAGAGACGGATTTGCTTCCACAGTTTTGTTCACACAGGGAGAAGTTTCTTTTTTCTTCGGATTGGGTGAATGATATCAGTCATGTTGGATAGAGGTTTGAGGGTGGGGCTTCTGAATTTAGGAATGTGTTGTTCAAATATTCGATTAAGGTTGGGTTTGAGTTTGTGTATGTCAAGAATGACAAACAAAGGATCACAGTTGTATGTTCTTGTCGTAAAACCCAGGATTGCATGTGGCGTGTTCATGTATCGCTTGAAAAGTCTAGTGGTTTTTTTGTGTAAGGTCATTGGATAATGAGCATACTTGTGGAGTAGCAGTTCGTACATCTAAGAGTAGTCAGATTACCTCTGAAATTGTTGCTGATTTAATGATTGATAATATTCGAGAGAAGCCAATGACCAGGTCCTTTGATGTTGTGCATTATTTCCATGCAAATTATGGGTTGACCATTACATACCATCATGCATGGTGGGGGGTTGAAAGGATCAGGAATAAGTTGTATGGTGATACATCGCTTTCTTTTGACCATCTTCGTTGGTACATTAATGTTGCTATGGAGACAAATCAAGGCAGTTTGTTTGTATTGGATTACGATGAATCCACCATGTGCTTCAAGCAATTGTTTGTTTCATTCAATGCTTCAATTCGTGGATTTAATTATTTTCGTCCGCTGTTGTTTCTAGATGGGACATTTTTGAAAGGCGGGTAGAAGGGAAATTTGTTGGCAGCAACAGGGAAGGACAGTAATCAAGGTAAAGTGTGTTGTTGCAGATTTTTATTTGTTATTTTTTAATAATGTTGATACTATCTATTTCTATTTCAGTGTTTACTTAACCTTGTTGCTTAATTGATAATAATTGATTTCATGAATGTGGCAGGTCTGTTTCCTCTTGCTTTTGCGATGGTAGACTCAGAGACAGAGGATAATTGGAAATGGTTCCTGCTGAATTTGAGGAAAGTAGTTGCATATGACCGCTCTATCACTTTTGTTTTTGATAGGAATCTTGGTCTTGTGGATGGTGTTGCACATGTTTTTCCATTTGCTCATCATGCTTTCTGCCTACAACATTTGAAAGCAAATTTGAGAGATAAGTTCTTAGGAGGGTACACAAATGAATTTAGAGAAAGGATGGTTTTGTTGCTACGTGAATGTGCCTATGCACCCACTGTACATTTATTCCATGCAAAGCTGCGGGCATTTAAACATGAAGGTGGTTCGAACGTGGACAGATTACTCTCTGAACTGTCTCATGATAGGTGGAGCAATGCTTATTTTAAGGGTCATCGGTATGGTGAGATGTGTTCGAGTGCTTCAGAGTCTTTCAACTCCTGGATTAGAGAAGCACGACACCTACCAATTACAAAGATGGTTGACATGATTAGGGTTCAGATAATGGAGCAGATGGCCAATAGGAGGGAAATGTCTAGCTTATGGAAGGGAGTCATTTGTCCTGACATGGATAAGAGGTTGGAGGCTTCTATCAAGCTTAGTAGGTCGTGGAGTGTTCGGCGGTTAAGTGACACTGTTTTTTATGTTCATTCATACCCGTCGTTCACTGTTGATATTTGCAATCGATATGTTCATGTTATCAGTGGCAGATTAATGGTTTCCCTTGTGCCCACGCATGTGCTACTATTAAAAAGAGTGGAAATGATCTAAACCTTTATGTGGATCAGTATTTTCACATAGAGACATACAGTCTTGCATACTCTGAATCTATAATTCTCATCCCAACTGTAGAAAAACCAGAGACAACGATTGCAGAAGCTGTGATTCAGCCCCCTGTGACGAGGCGTCAACCCGGAAGGCCAAAAAAGAAGAGGATCTTGTCAAGAGGTGAGAAGACGAGGCAGATAAAATGCGGACGATGTGGGCAGATTGGGAGTCATAACAAAATGTCATGCAAGGAGCCTATTGAGTTGCCATTGACATTGGGTTAAATTTGTCATCTTTTGTAATTTGGTGATGATAATGTGACTGTCAACACATATAGAGATCAATTTGGATTTTTTCTGTTGAATAAAATTGCAAAGCATCAGTGTTGCTTCAAAATATTGATGTAATCTTTCCTTTCTGTAATGAATTTTACATGGATTTTAGTCTACATCCAATACAGTAACAGATAAATTTATCAAAACTTTCATTCAAAACTCAGATATATTTCATTGACTTTTATTTGAACTCAGATACATTTATCTGAGTTTTTTTCAAACAGGAAGATAAATTTACATGAGTTTCTTTGAAAAGAGAGATAAATTTAGCTATATGGAAATTGCACATACACGTATGTAATCTAAATTCGTAACAAACATAAAGAAATGACAACATGTAAGAAAATTATTTGAATTTTGCAATTGATAAGCATATTTACATTTACAAACATCTTTCAAACATCTTATATTTGTATCCGAAAAACAAAAAAGATCCCCTGCTGTTTGTTTGTCAGTCTTCCTTTAAAGCTGCTTCTAACATCTTAAAATTTTCCATGTGAACCCAAAAAAAAAAAAAAAAAACAAACAAAGAAAATCAACTGTTGTTTGTCAGTTTTCCTTTAATGTTGTTTCCAACATCTTACAGTTATCAATGTGAACCAAAAAACGAATACACAAAAAAATCCATGATGTTTGTCAGTCTTCCTTTAGGATGCGAACTTTTTGGCTTCAAAGTCTGCTTCTGTCCAAGTACGGGGCTCGTCATGCAAGAACTTGACTTCTAATTCTACTCTAAAACTATCGATGACGCTTTGTGCCAAGCGGTTGTGAACTGGTTTGCAATGAGAGATTTAAGTCATGAGGTAGCACACGATGATGCCACAATCAAGCCTGCAAAGTGACATGGTGTTGTCAGTTATTCATATTGTTTAGTTGTCTATGGTTTTATTTGTATAATCTGGGTTCCTATTACAATACTTACGATCCCTGTTTCTACTGTGGTGCTCCTTCCATGATGATCAATGGCTCGTTATATGGCTGTGTTTCCTCAATATTGACAAGTTGTAATTTTCTACATATTGTTTCTGTCATCACATCATTTTCATTAGCCACACATATATTAACTTGTGTCGACCATGATTTAAAGGAAGTTAAAGTGAATGACATGTACCAGCAATTGAGCATCGTTGAAGTAGTGATCAATTGCATTTTTCTCCCTTGGCCTCATGGAGTTGTAGTGCATCCACTGGCCTTCTTTTCGATCAAGTAGTAACAGAGTCCAATGAAATGGTGTTGCACTTTTGTTCTTTCCATTAGAGTTCATTGGAAAGTGGACGAATCTATGATCCTCCATCTTATATAGTGAGATCTGATGATTGAGAATGGTCTCTTTCATATTTTTGTTTTCAGCAGTGAGCATTGTCTGTACAAATATAGAATTAGAGAGAATTAATTTCATTTAATGAAATCCATTGCAGACATGGCAAAATAGTTATTTATGTTACCCAGCAAAGGCTACTGATGAAATATGATTTTTTGTCCTCCTCCAGGCCCTCATTTCCCAATTTCTTGAGATCATTTTCAAGGTCTGTTTGCTCCTTGTACAGCATCTGTGTATAACTATCAATAACCTAATAGATTGCATATACATAATGTTACGCACATTTTGAAACAGACATTATCTAAGCATTCAATAAATATAGATAGTGTTGTAGTAGGTTACTTACACTGCTTAATATATCAGCGCCAGATAGGATTGCAATTATGTCCTCATACAACACATTGTTTTCACTTTCTCCCCCCCAAACCGTTGCGCTGCAATTGTACATGTGAAATGTTATTAGCTTGTTTATAATGTTACTGACGACTTTTCAGAATAATACACGATGTCAACTTACTTGTATCCTTCTGTGTCATATATGAGCTTTAACTTCTTCATGTCAGATTCATTCAACAGTTTGGTGATTGAGTTTTTGGGGAGCTTAAATGGTTTCTTCTTCTCTGATTTACTGGTAGCTTTGTGCTGCATTTGCTCACTTATGTCAACAAAGTCGTCTGACTGAGCAACCATTTTATCTTTTGGTACATTCTTTTGCTTCTTAGCCTTCTTCTGTTCTGGCTCTAGAATATTGCTTGATGTTGCTTCTCGTCGCTTCTTTACTATTTTCACCATTGATGACTGTTATGGTACCTTTTTAAGTTGTAATATGTATTAATATGAAATGCTCTATTTAAATATAGGATTGAAGTGCAATGATACAATAATCAGTTAAATTTTTATCAAACACATCCAAAAGTTCATAGAAAATTCAGATAAATTCACTACAAAACTCATATAAATTTAAATATAAGCCACAAATTTATATCAATCTCAGATTAATTCATGTCAAAATTAAAAAAAATCCTATGAGACATATATAAAATCATTTAAGACTCAGATAAATTCATTTGAAAAGTCAGAACTACCTTTTCAATTTTAGTTTTGTTTGTTGGTTAAGGCTGCTGCTCCCCTATCACTTGTTTTGTTGTTGGATGATAAATTTTTTCCAAACTCTTTTCAACCAAATTTATCCATGTGACTGCATGAAGAAGTGTAGCTTCTTTTAACTTGTTTTCTAACTCAAAATTTGATGCCTCAATTATTGCAACCTTATATTTCAGTGCTTTTAATTCCTCTTTTGCGTGTGCAGCTCTTGAAGAATTTCGCTCCGATAGCTGTTGTAGTTGTTTTAGTTGTTTATTAAGGGAGCTGACTACAAGAGATGAATTTTCGATCTTGCTTTTCAGTTCGTTGTTCTCTTTTTCTAGCTGAGCATTTTCACTCATGACCTTCTCATTTAATGAAACCACATCATCTCTTTGTTTGGTCAAGATGCTTAGCCTTCTTCCCAATTCCATGCTTTCATTTTGTGGATTACAATTTTCTTATTTTGATCTTTCCAATTCAAACATGATTTTGTCAAGCTGAGCTTAGGAGTCTTGTTTCTCTATGTTTAGCTGATGGACGAGTGAAATTGCCCTTTCTTTTTCTTCAATGATTTTTCTGAGTTCTGTGTTTTCGATTGTTGGGGATGGTTGACTTTGCTCAGACATTTTCTTAATGTTGTCTTCTTCAAATTCAGTTAGCTTTGTTGGTTGTATTCCAATCAATGATTCACTTGTGCTTCCAATTACATCACTCATGACATTCTGTATAAGTGTATCTGTTTGTTCCTTTGTTTGTTCATATTGTTCCCACTCTGAAGGAAATGTGAGAAATTCAATTCTTTCTTCTGTCCCGACCGTTTCTTCTTGCCCTTCATTTCCTCTTTGTTTTTCTAATTCAAAAATTAGCAACGTTTCCGTTGTTTGGGCCAGTTGAAATTGGCTAGGGTCATGTTCCTTTGAATTTGATTGTTCAATGGCTTCATTATTCTCAACATCATCATTAAGGTGAACATTATACTGCACATGTCCTTCTTCTAATCCTTCAACAATTTCTTTGTTGTTTGTTTCAGCTTCCTCCTTAGTTGTTTGATTATCATCAGCACTGCTTCTATTCACATATGTCAGGAAGCATTTCTCTTCATGCAATGTCCTCTCTAATTTACCAACGATTACCTGAAGTGTGAGATATTGTTTATTAATAACAACAAGGCATATAAAATTCAGATAAATGTATCTATACTATCTGTTATATAGTAATACCTGTTTAGAAAAATTCAGGCAACTTACCAATCTATTAATGAACATCAAGAATGTTCAATTCAGATAATATTACCTGTTTACTATGTAATGTATTCAATGGATTTTTCTGCAGTTCGTTGTTTAAGCGCTTAAGATCCCACATCATCAATCTAGGGAATTCACTAGGTTTGACTAGCTCCAACAATGACGTGTGTTTGCATAACTAATACTGTTCAAATTAAGAAACAATAACATAGTCAAGTTTAATTTACAGATTTATTGGTAAGTTGTAAAATTATAAATGTAAAAGGGCTGCTTGTATATCTTACCGATAGTGTAAATAGACAACCAATTACTTTATCTGAACCATCATTTCTGGTGTGAACTGATTGCATAAGAAACTTTGTTATCTCCTCTGTCCATGCATAATCTTTCATTTCAACATAATTCTCAACATAACTGACGTATGGCCATCCTATTGAATTGCCATGTGTTGAAAAAAACAACGTTACAAGGATGTAAAGGCATATTAGCCTGGAAACATTGGCCACATCAGCTTCGGTTGCTCCATTGAGTGCAAAATCCAACTGTTCCTTTATTTTTGGAGCTGATACTCTTGCAATGTTTGAGAATCTTCTTGTTATGAATTCTGATTGTTTCTTCTTTGCATATTTTAAATCTAAGGTCCTTGATCCATGGGTATTCTAAATATTAGAGAGATGTCTTCTGATGTGAATGACACATACTGGCTTCCAATTTTGAATTTCCCTTCCCCGGTGTTGTATGTGTCTAGAATTTGCATGATGTCTTTATCATATTTTCTGCATCTATTCTCTATAACTTTTTGGTTCAATATGGAATTAATTTATTAGAAACCAGAAAGGTGTCTTCTTCAGCTCAACTTTGTGTGCAGTGGTTATCATTCTTTTGATGATGTCAAACAGTTTGACTATTGACACCAAATTTGATCTAAATTGCCAGTGTGGCTTTGCCTGATTCCTCTTTTTTTGTCCTTCCTTGTAATTTGCTTGCTTTCAGCTATCGGGATACATGTACAACTCAGATAAAATTATATGTAACTCATCCCAGTCCAGAAGTAAAGTTAGATAAAAACATAACAAAGTCAGATAAATTATCACCATACACAGATAATTTCATACCAGATTCATATAAACCAAGCCAAATCTATTCAAATCAAACCTAATGTAGTCATATAATTTTACATCAAACGAAGATGGTACATAACTCTTTTTTTTTTTTGATCTGGTTATGATATTGAACGTAGATAGATAAATTCATATAAACTCACATCAAAGTTAAAAAAAAGTGCAGATCAAATTAATATAAATGCACTGCAAGCTTAGATAAATTACCTTCAAATTCAGATAAATTGAAGCACACTCAGATTAATTGACAACAAACAGAAATTAATTGACATAAAGACAGATAAATTGATATAAATACAGAGATAACTTTAATTTAAAGTCAGATAATTTCATGACAAAATTAGATAGCATACACAAAAAACTCAGATAAATTGTCAGAAAACTTTGGATAACAGTAAATTTATCTGAGTTTTCTGGAAACTTACCTTGACCTCTGGCAAAACTCTGACAAATTTATCTAATTTTTGAACAACTTCTCTGAGTTTAGGAGAAAATTTATCTGGGTCTGGACCAACACAAAGTTATCCGAGCAGATAAATTGTCAGAAAACTCTAGATAACATTAAATTTATCTGAGTTTTCTGGAAACTTACCTTGACATCTGGCAAAACTCAGACAAATTTATCTTATTTTTGAACAACTTCTCTGAGTTTAGGAGAAAATTTATCTGATTTTGAAAGAAATAAATTGATTTAAAGTGCTCTTTATTTGATAGATTTGAAAGTCAGATAAGATGATTTAAAACTGAGAAAACCATATCTGTTTGTTGATTGACCTTGCTCTTGCTTTGGTTGCAGCTTTGCGTACCTTGTCTCTTGACTTCCGGTAAGCGAGGACTTTGTTCTAACCATTGTCTACATAGATTTGAACATAAAGAATAGATAAAATCAGATAAGAAAGAAACAAAATTAGGTTTTTAGTTTTGTTCAAAAGAAATTGCATTCTACATATTCTTTTTAGGAATGGAAGAATTAGATTTTCCAACCTTCAAGTGAAGACGATTCAGATGATGGATGTAGTCGTTCAATTGAGTTTTCTTCTAGATTTTGTAGTTTGATTTGCTCTCACCTTCTGGTTTTGCGATTCAGGTGAATGTGGGTTTGGTTTTCGGAAGTGGTTTCAGACGGTTTGAAGCAAATGCTATTTGGGGACGTGTACAGGGGCATATTGATCTTTTTAAAAGCGTCATAATCATGCGAGGATTGTCGCCGTTACAAAAAAGATTTTGTGGACCTTAGCCTTTAAATTCAAATGTTGAGGGACCTCCGCCCAAAATCCCCAAAAATTTAAGCAAACGTATTCAAGAACATTTAAGGATAGCACCCGTTAATTAATATAGCATTGTTTGAGATGATCATAAGCCAACAATATCAGCAATAAGAAATAAGTCTATACAGGTTAATGGCCTCTAAATAAAAAGATCAGTGGACAAGGACATGGATTGAATAAAATGAGGACATGGATGAAAGCAATAGTAATATATTTAAAAGTTGCAACCTATCTAATAATTTGACTCGAAGATTAGAATGACAACACAAAATTAATGTAGCTAAACTCAATATAAAAGGTGCGCATGGACATTTCGAATAGCTACTAGATCAATATGAATACTCAAGGGAGGGAGGATTTTCTCCTAAAATAAGTTTGATCTGTGTAGCCCCTTTGACACTTTTTATCCCCATAATATGACATCATGCCATTTTTTATGCTTATCAAAACTTTTACTTATTGAGTACACCATCAAACTTTATGATTATTAAATCAAAGGTTGGGATAATTTGATGAGGCTGATTATTTTTATGATTTTAATATGTAAAATTACAATTTCATCCATCCTACGCTGGATGATAGGATTGCATCCAAGTAGGCCTCACAAGTTTGAGTGGATTGGGCATATATAGCATGGGGTTTGCTTGTAGGAGAATAACTCCCATGCTCTTTGCAAGGCTCGCGGTGAAGAAATTATAACCTTTCAAATAGGAAATAATTTTTTGCGATATCATAAATACTTAATGCATTTTAAATCCATTTTAAGACATTAAGATGACGGAAATAGACTTGCTCAACAAATGGGCACTTAGTTTTTTTTTTTTCTGCCATTTTTTATTGCAAAAAAAAGGCTCTGCATCAAATTATAAGAAAATGATTCTTTTTTTTTTCCGGAAACGCAGTTACAATAGACATGCTCTCCAGGCATATTTATTTGGATAGAATTGAATGTTTAGAGATTTTAAGAAATTTGTTTCTAATTCATTGGCAAACCGAATCATAAATTGAATAATAGATTCATTCATTTCTTAATAAGGCACAGTCAAAGAGGATTAGGTTTTCAATTCATTGGCAAACTGAATCATAAACCAGATTAATGTAGACCTAGCATACTAACCCGTGCTTGGCATGGACATGGCTAACATTACAATTTAAATATTCATGCATTAAAAAAATTATAGTTTTTAGAAATAAAGCAAACGAAAAAAAAATAGTATGACTATCTGTTTATGTAATCCAATAGCTAGTGGTTAGAAATAAAATAGGAGAATTTCAGTAGAAAGATAATGGTAGAGTTTGGATGAAGACATAAAGTAAACAATTGCATGAGACAGGAGTGGCGAGAGAACATGTGAGATTTAAAAAATAATAATATAACTTCTGGTCAAAATCATAATCGACGGTGAAAATTAAAACCAAAATCATCCGCTATAATATATTATAACGGTTGACAGTGTAACCCATAGAGGATCAACTCATCTGGAATCAATTATTATGATCGGGGTCACCACCATATAACATGGTTGTGTAATGGACGAACCATCCAAGAATCATCTGATGCTGTCAAAACCTTTGAGGCTCAGGTCGACCCCTTTTAACTTTAGGTTGCTTTGAAATGGATATTTTCGGCTTGATTAATGAGTGGGTCACCTTCCGTTTGATTTCAAACAAATCTTTCATAACATATGTACATCAATCAAATGTGGACCCATACTTGCATACTAATGTCGACCCCCTCTAGCAGGGCCAAACATATGCACCCCTTCGATTTGGTGGACTCCAATGGAATATAAAATCCAATTTAACAAGCGAAATCATCAAATCTTCTAGACATGCCAATTCTATTTGTGGGTTTGTCGTATGGATAGGTTCAACAATTAGCATCAAACCCAGTGTCTATCCGGTGAAAAAAAAAAGGACATCAATTAATTGGGGATGAGTATATACTATATATGCAGTACAAGTAAAAATCAGACATTAGAAAAATATCCATATCCATTTCTGTTTTTAGCTCAACCTTTCTCAGACTTTCTTTCTTTCTGCCTCCTTCATTTCTTTATGTTCTGTATTTTTATTTTTTTTGTTGCTTTAATCTATGTTTTTCCTTACTATAAAAAAAAAATAAAAAAATCAGACATTAGACTGATGCTTTTGGTGTGCTTTGATATCGTGCCATTTAGATGTTTTCAAATTTCCATTAGAGAAGAATAAAAATATTGTTTCCCTTTTTCTAAATAAACAACTTGCTCACATAGTTGTTTCCAACTTGTCTCTTGCCATATAAAGAAGTCTTTTTAAAGGGGACTTCAAATCCTCTCACGTGCATGTCCTAAAGGTCGGTCCCAAGTTCACAATTTCAAATGACGTGGGTTCTATGTTTTGATTTCTAAAAGTAGACACCATGTTATAATTTCTAAAGGTAAGTCTCGTGTCCATGATCAGAAAGAAGGTAGCCCCACTTTGTAAATCCTATAAATGTGGGGCCCGTGATCTAATTTTTAAATGTGGATACCGTGTAATTTTTAAAGGTGGCTCATGTATTCACAATAAAAAAAAAAGGTGGCCCACATTATAATTCCTATAAATGTGGGCCCACATTGTAAATCCTATGAAATTGGGCCCCGTGTTCTACTTTATAAAGACGGACACTACATTGTAATTTTCTAAAGATGGGTTCCATGTTCACAGTCACAAAAAAAGGCACCATCATGTAATTTCTAAAGGTGGGTGTTACCATGGTCAAAAAACACTTCGAGTTGACTCTTTACTCTCCCAAGTTATCACATTTTGACAAATGACCGAGTAAAAAATAGGGGAGACTCAGCCGAGTCATTTCGTTTTAATAAAATTGTTTGTATTCTAAACTATTTGATGTGTAAATCAAATTTTAAATAATTAAAATTAATTTATAAAGAATTATGAATGGGGTCTATAGTTGGCAATTTTAAAAAGATGACTAGAATGTAATTTGAAACTAATATTTGATCTTTTACTTGGATTAATAAATTATGTGATAGTCAAACAAATTCTTTTATTTTTCTTATTGAAGTATTTTTCTTGCATATATAAGCTTATTAATGTACATTGACTATTGTGAATATATGTAAATAAATGTACATTTATATTTTACAAGTAATGAATTGTTTTTAAATATTCCTTAAATTATTTATAAAAAAAAACATGACTATCCCGTGTCTCCATGTTGACTCCATCCGAGTCAATTTTTTTGCATTGGACAAGTTGACTCCGAGTTATGAGTTTTCTAACATTTGGGTGTTACATTGTAATTTCTAAAGGGTCATAATATTCACAATTACAAAAAGGCTGCCTTACATTATAAGTCCTATAAAGGTGGGCCCACATTGTGAATCCTTTGAATGTTAGCATCGTGTTCTAATTTTTAAAGGTGGTACCGCATTTTGATTTTTAAATATAAGTCCTATGTACGATAATAGTAGAATGCCTCAAACAATAAAGGGTGGGTCCCGTGTAGTAAATCATATGATTCTCTTGTTATTTTGAATAAATATTTTATAATGTTACCAAAAAAGTTCTATACAATATATTTTTGGTAGACCAGTTTAGCATAATGTTGTCATACAGGTTCTGCATGGCATACTCTTGGCACAATTCGATCTCAACACAGTCTAATTTGAGCACTTAATGGGGAACAACATGAGAATGGCGACAAACGGACCCTACGAATCTAAGCACGTAATCCTCTGTCGTTCATTCCCCTATCACCAATGTTTGGATTTTCGAGGGGAGAGAATCACTACATTTCATGTATGACAAACACCCAGGATTTTTGAGGGGATGAGTCATTGCATCCAACAATCTAAACAATATTTTTTTTTCATTTTCCATCGTGCGTGATAAGTGACGTCCCTACAGTTTGATGGCTGGCTTTTTTTTTTTTTTACATTCTAAATATTATTGACGGTCCTTATAAGAATAAAAAAAACCCTACTTTTTATGTTGTGGACCTTTTTTTTTTTCTTGTGAATACCTCAAAATCTATGATGAATACACGAGTGATATCAAAGCCACTGGTTGTCTTTGGCTTTCTGGAGGTGATGCACGGTTTATATCATCAATCAATTGCTCGGAGGAGTAAAAATTTGGAAAAAAATTAGATTGCTACAAGCATCCCATTTTTTGCATGCATCGAATATGAACGGTATGAAATCTTTCTCAATTATATCATGACCCATGATTATAATTATCAATATTGTTTCGAACCCCATTTTGCTCTGGCCTACAAAATGAAAAGTTTCGGCTGATTCAAAATTTCGGCGAAATTTTTTAAAAGTTCATTTCAGGGAAAATATAACATAATATACATACATATATATATGTAAAAAATAAAAAAGTAATAAATATAGATTTAATCCATTCTAGTAAATTATTTGGAATTACATTTTGGGAAAACATAAGAAATACAAAGTATATGTGTGTTCAAAAAAGTAAAAGGAAAAATATGTAAAATACCATTTCGGTTGAAAAGTCACGTTTTTGCCGAAATCCTGAATTTCATTCGAAATTTCGGCCGAAATTGACCGAAATTCAAACCGAAAAGTTTGGACTGAAATCCCATTTTGGCTACTTGACTGAAATGAAAAATTGGGCCATTTTGACTAAAATGGTATGAAATTGATGAATCAGTCAGTTGAATTTGACCATTTAGCTATAATTAGCCTTTTGCAGAGTTTCAACGGTTTGGATTATGCAGATGGGCTCCACAAAAATCCAAAAATGGTCATTTATTTGTTTGGAACTTTTTGTAAATATATCAAAATTCATGACATTAGGATTGTGCTGATCGGCTCCATGAAAATCAACTATTGATATTTGACATCCTAGCCGTTTTGTATAGGTTGACACGATTATTACTTGAAAGATTGTGCTGACGGGCTCTATGGAAATCAACGATTGATATTTGACATCCTAGCCGTTTTCTGTAAGTTGACACGATTATTACTTGAATTTGACCATTTAGCTAAAATTGGCCTTTTGAAGAGTTTCAACCGTTTGGATTGTGCAGATGGGCTCCATGGAAACCCAAAAATGGTCATTTATTTGTTTGAATTTTTTTGTAAATATATTAAAATTCATGATGTTAGGATTGTGCTGATGGGCTCCATAGAAATCATCGATTGATATTTGACATCCTAGCCGTTTTTTGTAGGTTTACACGATTAATGCTTTGGGTCTTGCTTGTGGGTCCCTTGTATTCCAAAAAATTGAAGCAAGGGTCTTTTACAAGAGGACACTAGATATCCTTTCCAGCAAGTCTCATGAGTGTAAAGTTTGAAAATTCGATAGGGGATGTGGAGACCAAGGAATGCAAGATAGCATTCATTCTTTAAGGGGTTGGCGGGAATTAAAAAACGTTCTCTCTCATTTTTCCTCTCTTGGTTTTTCCTAAAAAACAAGGAAAATTATAGAAGATTCCTCTTTGAGAATGGTACAAAAAAAGATTATTCTTTTTTACTTCTTTTTAAGAAGATTTTTTTTTTTGTCATTTAGTGATATGAAAAAATAACTTCATGACATTTTTTTGGTAAAAGTAGAGGCATGTTTTTTTAAAACACGGTGCTTTCTGATTTGATCCCTTTTCTTAAATGACCATTCACCCTACTTCACTAGTAAACTGAATTTAACAAACGGGCTTGGTTTTATAATGAGCGTTAAATTAGGACTTCGGTTAGGTAGTTAGTAAAAAATTCCATGAGGTGGCTAGTAGATAGGGGTGTTCATGGGCCAGACCAGGCCGGCCTAAGGCATGTCCAGGCTTGATCCGCCTTTAGAAACATTGGCCCAGGCCCGATGTGGGCCATAAAAGTTAGCCTGAACCCACCCATTTAATCAATCGGGCCAGGCCAAACCAGATTTTCATCACTTATGTGTTAAATTAACTGACATGCATTTCTTACACAAGACGGGCAGGGCTATGGGCTTTCTATCACTTAATCCAAGCCCAACCCAATTATTAACTGGGCCCTAATTACATATCTGAGCCCGGCCCAAAGCGGGCTAGGCCCGCATCGGGCTTGAGCTGGCTGAGCTAATGAGCACCCCTACTAATAGAGTCCTATTTTGATCAAAGGCAATCAATTCCTAATCAAACACAATAACAATAGAGTTTAGTTCATAGGCTTGTTTGTTTGCTTTAAAATAAAAAAATTTAAATTTATAGGATTCATACCTTAAGAACCGAGCAACAAATAACCTTTCATTTTAGGGAAGCAAAATTAAAAAAAAGATGAGAAATAAATTAAGGTGATGGCTGGCTTATTAATTCCTCGTATTATCTTCATGTCTATGCCTGAATTCATCTTTGTTGCTCGAATTTAACCACTCATGGTAGGAATATTTTTATATTCAATTCCAATGCATTTAATGCAAAGAAACAAGCTTAGGTTAAAAAATATAGGCAATGCAGCCCAATTTGATCTAACTTAGCACATTCCCACCACTGGTTAGACTAGAACTTGGATTATTTATAATCTAGATATCAATCTGGTAAGCTAAAAGAGTTCAACTAACAAATTTCCAATTATCCTAACTATCCACCAAACCACTAGATTAGCAAGGCAACCCAGTCTCATATCACCAAATAGAGATCAATCAATTCCTAATTCCAATGTTTAAAATACCACTCTTAGGCCTGTTCTTTTACTAGAATTCATGACAAGAATTCTGACTGTCTGGAAATCTAGAATTACTATCTGAGAATTATGCATTTCATTACTAGAATTATTGAGAATTGTTCCAATCCTAAAAACAAAAACATAAGAAAAAAATTCCAAAACCCTAATCATCTAAGAAATTGGCCCATATCCATGCAGCCCACCAAGGATGAAATAACTTCCCTGTAGTTATACTATTTGCCAAGTCAAGCAATGCCACGTGTCGGAACAGAAGCGCAAGTCATGCAAGTTAAAATCTAAAAAAACCCTAGCCCAACCTCTTTCGCTCCTTTCCCACTTTCTTCCTTCCTCCCCCATTCTTCGTCTCTCCACCCACTGCAATTTCCCGCCATTTGATATCTGTAAGTTCCTTTCAGTTCATCTAATCCAATCAAATCGATTTCGATTTCAATGTTCTCATCAATGTTCTTGGTTTTGCAACAGCAAAGCATCGAAAATTTCGACAAATAGGGTTTAAAGGCTCTGGCTTTTGAAAGATTCTGGAGATTTCACGAGGCCTTTGGATAAAATCAAGGTATGGGTTTTAATTTCACTCGTTGGTTTTGTTTGATTTCAGAGTACAGAGCAAAACGAAGTAGTTATGGCATTTGGAGGATTCTACTTTCAGTAGTTCTAATCTCTAAACGGATCAGCTAGATTTTACATTTTTTGTTGGGTTCTGTTCCACCCACCTTTGACCCATCAAATGATTTGATCTTATTTCATGCAAAAATATTGTCTTTGATACTGAACTCAAAGTATTAGTTATTTTTGATCAACTGCTGAGGGCAAGTTCTAGAACCCCAAGTAATGAAGGCATCATTCAGCTCCTGGCATGATCATGATTGGTATCATTAAAGGGGTTAGATGCGTTTGGGTTGAGGTTTGGTTAGATGGATTTGGGTTGAGGTTTGGTCGAAGAGCATATTAAGTTGCTGCCAGTGTATGCTCTTATACCTGGAAATATATATTTGAAATATAGGCACGCAATGCTTTCATTGTCAATTACGCAGTATTCTTCTGATAATAAGCACTGTATGGTTGCAAATTTGAATGTCTTGTTATTAGTTCATTGCTACAATGGTTTTCCTTGCAAAAGATTTAAGTGAGAAGTTATTCACTTATGTACAATTTTTGGGTTACTGTAAACATCGCACTCAAACTTCTTTGTGTTGCTGGCATGAGAAATCAATGCTGAAATGAAAAGCACCCCGCATATTGTCTTTGATTTTGTTTGAATAATGATTGTTGGATAATTCGCGGTTCTGGTTATTTTCTCATTCCTTTTGCATGCTGCAGCTGATAAAAATGTCATCGCAATCTTCAATTCCCGGGATGACCCCTCAAGCACCAGTTTCAGGACCAACTGTTGCTCCTTCGATCCAAGTTTCTGGTCCTCCTACTCCAGCACTTGGTCCACCGGCTCCAAGGGGTCCCAATACAAGTGAACCATCAAATGATTCTGTTCGTGCGAAATTTGTTACGACTCCAGGCTTTGTTGTCCCGGCACCTTCCTTCCAGTACAGCGTGATTTCTCAGAGTGGCTCTGCCTCTGGAAGCTCTCAGCAATCTCAATCTGCTCCTGTTCGTTTCTGGTTTCTTAGTGTATTTTATATGTTTCTATGAAAAATAAATGTCTCGGCTTCTTTGAATCTTGTTACTTATTTTCATTGGTGGGTTCCCTTGCAGGCTGTAAAGTTTACTCCCCCTACTTCTGCAGCGGCTCTTCAACCCCCGGTTCCTCGCCAGTCTTCTGGAAGTGTACCATCTTTTTCATACAATTTAATTTCACAACCCAATGTTGGCTCCGCAAGTGGTCAACAACTTCAAACTGGCACTGTAAGGCCCATATCTTTCCATTTTTTTTTTTTTTTTTTGTAGTTCTATATATATTAATGCAATTTTTATGTAAGAGAAAATGACGCTGCTCTTTTTTTTTTTTGGATTCTCCTAATACTCAGTTATATGTATATATATATGTTTCTTTTTGTTGATTTTGATGTGGACCACCCTTTGTTTTAGTCATGCATTTGGTGACTGCCAGTGAGTTAATCAGTTTGGGTCATCAATCGTGGATATTTTTGCTTTTATGATACATGCACATAGAACCTAACTTTTATGGATGGTTTAGGTAAAATATATGAATGTGCAGTACTCTGGCAGAGTATTAGTAACTTAAGTTTGATTCTTCACAAGACTAGGTATTCCATATAATTTTCTTTTCTTCTTCATTCCAGGTTACAGGCCCGGGTAACATCCAAGTTGGAAAGTTTGTTCCTCCAAATACTGCAGCCTCCTTACAGCCTCCAGTTCCAGGGCGGCCTAATCAATTTGTTCCTGGAACTATTCCTCAAAATATGCCAGCTCCAATGCAATCACCTATTTCTGTTCCAAAAGGGCACCCATCAATTGCAGCTGGCTTTTCATTTGGCGGGAGCTCTCAGTTACCTGTGGCAGCAGAATCCCCACAGAACAAGCAATCTTCCAACACTGTATGTTTGTAGCCACTGTACACCAAGGGCACTCTACCACTTGGAATTTGTAAATGATGGCTCTTTTAGGAAACAAAGTTTTATACTTGTATCTTCACAATACCTGTATATGTATGGCGAATAGTTTTCATGCATCCTTGATCACCTCCTCATCATAATTCATTGAAGCCATATCTCATCTGTCTGGGCAGTCTTTATTAGCCTTACTTCTCTACTCACCCCTCTAAGGGAGGGCTAAGTTCTTGTTCATCCAGTAAAAAATCATCATAAATGTATGACATTTTTTATACTGCCAACTTCCAAATTGAAGCATTTCTCATCCTTTACCTGGCTTGAGATGCATTATTTGTTTGCCTGAATCTGTTATTTTCTATTCAATGGTTGTACAAGCCAAACGTTAATTATATATTTTCAGTATTACAATGTACTAGTACTTCTCTTGAAGATATCAGGTCCGCTGCGTGGTGCATTGTCGGTGTCTTAGTCACATGGGTTAGTCATGTTTATATGCGTGCACAGGCAAATGAAACTAACCACACTCACATCATTTGACTCCTTGGACGATTGCAGAGTGCCTCAGCTGCTGTTGTGCAAGAAACTGGAACTGTTCCTGCAGCATCATCTAGCTCCCAATCCACAGCATTGCCAGTGTATGTTTCCTCGAGTTCATCTATGATTGTACCTGCAGCTCCGAGTGTGTATCCAATGACCATGTGGACGCAGGCCGCCCCTTCTTTGCCTGGGCCTCCTGGAATGCCACGAACTCCTGGAACACCTGGACCTCCAGGGATACCTTCTGCATCAATATCTTCTACTGCCAATGCTCGGCCAGCACCAATGGATCCTTCTGCATCTCTGAGACCAATGCCATTACCTGCACCTGTTCCATCAAATTCAGCTGCAGCTGCAGTTCACCAGCAACTATATCCTCCCTATCATTCTCAACCAGCTATGGCTCCACCCCCTCAAGGACATTGGTTGCAACCTCCTCAAGTGAGTGGTCTGCAGCGCCCTCCATACATGCCTTATCCCACTGGCCTTCCTGCTCCATTTCCATTGCCTGTACGTGGCATACCTCCTTCTATGCCTTTTCCTGATTCGCAACCTCCTGGTGTTTCCCCTGTAGTACCTCCTGTAGGAACATCTCCAGCCACTGCAGGATCAGGTCAGCCTACAAGCAGTGTGGGCACACAATCTCCACCACCAGGCATTGGTATGTTGGCATTTCAAGCCAAGGTCGGATTGAGATTAAAATTCATTACAGTGATCAATTTTATGTGGCATTATGCAGACCAAGATAAACAATCTGATGGCAATACCAGCATGAATGGAGAGATTGCTAAGAGTGAAGATGCAGATTTGTGGACAGCTCACAAGACTGAAACAGGAGCTGTGTATTATTATAATTCTCTGACTGGACAATCAACGTATGAAAGACCTTCCAGCTTTAAGGGGGAGGTTGTTGGAACACAAACAGACCGTTTCAAGTATTTTAACTTTGTTATTATCCTCAAATTTTGCTTGTGGTATGAACTGTTTTTTTCCTCCTTCTGTTTTGCAGCCTGACAAAGTCCCGGTTCAGTCAACCCCAGTTTCCACGTAAGCTCTTCTCACAGCCTTTCCTCAGGTCTGTAGAGTCGGGTCCTAAGGCCCTGCAACTGGAATGAGTTGTGTTAAAAAAATATTGTGAAAAATATGCTAACAATGCAAGCAGCTAATTGTTTGGGCACTTCACACCCGGGACCAGTCCTTGATCAAGTTTATGAGGCTTGTACTGGTTTCATTATTCTGTGAAGGCCTTGATCTGTTGATTTGCTGGCCAAAATGAATTGTTAAAACTTTAAATATGATGGCTTGTATCCAAAAAAAAAAAAAGAGGTTAAAGCTTAAAATACGATGGCTCATACAATAGTTATAACAATATAATCCATTCTGCCCAACATTGAGGAAGAGTGAAATTAACTAATTGTTCTTGCATATTTAAATTTTTTGAGAGATTACCCGTCATAATTGTTTTTACAATGTGTTGTGAGAGTCGTTAATCATTCAGTTCATAATGAATGCTTCTTTGTTATAGTTTCTCCTGATTAAATTTTTTTTTTGCTTCCCGTTCCATTGCTTGAGTTGTTATTATACTTCTAATCTTTTCTATGGAATGTTTGTATCCTCTTCCATGGCATGAGTTGTTCCATACTTGTAATCTTTTTTGCGAAATGTGCAAGATCCATATGAATCTTGAAGCAATGTTCCTTTTCTTTTTTCCTTCAAAATTTACCTTGTGAGTGCAAAATTCTGTGAATCATGAACAAATATTCCTTTTCTTTTCCCTCTAAATCTAACCTCATCATAGCTTTTGTCTGTTCGTGTTTTCTTTTCCCTTTAGATTTCACCTCATCTTGCCTTTTTTAATCATGTCTTCTTGCTCAGGGAGAAATTGGTTGGAACAGATTGGGTATTAGTTTCAACAAATGATGGCAAGAAGTACTACCACAACACGAAGACAAAGGTATAGATTTTATTTTGTCTGTTCGTTGGGTATCGGTAAACATTTTGTCATTGTATTTTCATCACTTAACATGTGTGATATCCTTCATTTAACATGGGAAATTTCAATAATCCCTAAGTTTATGCCTAATATTAAATGAGGGCTCTAGGAAAGGCTACTATGACCACAATCATTAAGTTTTTAATTTCTCTTTCTATTTGGTCCTTTTTGGCAGAATACCCTTCCAGCCAAAAACATAGTTGAGGAAAGGTCTAAAATATTGGTACCCTAAGCTGTATCAAACCCTTATCATGCCTGCCGCCTGCTTGATGAAATTTAAGTCTGAGATTTTGTCACGTGAAACTTGATTCTGCCTCTGGCTGCTTATGTGCTATCACCTGAGTACAAAGGCACCTAATGGGGCCTCTTCCCTCCTTGAAATGTGTTGGTCTACCATAACTTCCAGCAAAGCTATGCCTGCTATCTGCTTGATGTTGATATCTGAAAGAGATGTTGTCTTATGCGCCAGAGGCAGACTTTTAGATGTGTCATAAACATGGTTTTGATTCCAAGGAATTCATTAGTAGTGTGATTTTATATATGCGTCTGAAGTATGGAGTTACACGGTTTGTATTTGTTGTTTCCAATGGTTTCTCTGAGCCTAATGAGGTTTGCTTAGATGGCGATGATTTTGGAGTTGAAGAAGAATGAAGATATCGGGTGAATATTTTCTTTCCACCGTTAGATGAATTCACATGGCAACCCTCAATCAAAGCTTGTTAATGAGTGGTAGTTGGGATGAACACAGGTCGTATTCTGGTTGGGACTCCCAAACTTGGACCCAAATTGGCTCTAGGTTATAGGACTTGTACTTGTCTAAGAAGCACGGACACCGACATGACACGACACGCCGACACGACATTTCTCAAAAAAGTAGGACACGGACGCGTCGGGGGCACGTTAATATTTAATGATAATAATAATAAAAAATCTAATCATATCTAATCATATACATGGACACGGACACGCCGACATAGCATATCTTCTTTTTCTTCTTTTTTCGTTAGTACTGGACGGACGAATGAGGTTTTTTCTCTTTCGTTTAGGGCTGGACGGACGAATGAGGTTTTTTTTCTCTTTCGTTTAGGACTGGAGTTGGATGGACGAATTAAAAGAGCCCCCTTTTCCTCTTAAGTTATGACTTTTTACAAACAACCCCATTTTCTTTTCTTTATTTACTCTAATTTAATTTTTTTTCCCAATTAAAAGAGGCCAGCGTGTCCCTAACGTGTCCCAGCGTGTCCCCAACGTGTCCGGAATATAAAATATAAAACAATAAATAGGATACTCTTTTTAGCGTGTCTATCCTAGCGTGTCCGGAGCGTGTCCGTGTTTGACACAGACACGACGGCCCCGAAGAGGTGTCCGTGCTTCCTAGGTACCTGTACTCAGATTCAAATTGAAGACCTGAGATTGGACCAAACTCGAATAAAAGGGCTTGGATCCAACCCAAATCAAGGTCCAGTTACTAATATACTAATACAGTATATTTATATATGTACCACAATAGACATATCTATGGCTATGGCACTGGGTATTCGTGTTCTTAGCTATGAAATTCATTGGATCAAATTTATGCAGACTCTAATTCAGTTCAGTTCTACATAGACCCGAACATGCACCCATTAATAAAACGGGTTCAGATGTTGGTCCCGTACGCTAAGTTTTCCAGTTTGGGTCCTTGTATTGTTCAGGTATTCAGGGAGCTGTTTTCATCCCTATGTGGCAGCATTGGAGCATGGTAAGCCATTTCACGCAAATGTGATTTACTTGGAATTTGTTTTGGATACTTTTGTGGGGACTCTTGTTATCGACATGAAAGGAAAAGTGAATCACAAAGAAGTCTTATCAGCTATTTAAGAGTATATGTTTGAGGAACATCACTTCATGGAATGCAATGAATAAGATGCATCGGTTTTGCTTTTGCCCCTTGGTGGTACCTTTTAAATGTGTTGAGGATTTTGGGCGGTCAAGACCTACTCAATCACATCTCTTTATAGGATGTACTTTGATTTTTGATGTATTAAGATTGATGTATAAGACCAATTAAGATCTTGGATGATGTCGTGGGAAAAGAACTTTGCCAATTTGTTGTAATTGCAGGTCCTAAGCACGGATAAAGGAGAGTTGCGTCAGGTAGGTTGACGGTAGGGATGTCAAACGGGCCGTGCCTAAGTCGTGCTGGGCCGTGCCATGCCATGGGCTTCATGTGGTTCTTACATTTTGGGCTTAAAAAACAAAGGTCTTACACTAAAAAAATTAAAAGATACACACAAAAAAGACTATGACACAAATTTAAGTGGTTCAATCAAATTCAACCTACTCCATTGAGAAGAGAACCATTTGGATCTTTTATATTTGAAGATTTTTCAATAGGATTACCTTTGAAACCTTTACAATTTTTTTGGATAACAATAAAAATAAAATAAAAGACTATTTTTTATATTTATACTAAAAATATCAAGTATTCCGTGCCGTGCCTTTGGCTGGCCATGCCCAATTGTGCCGACCGTGCTTGGTCTAGCGGCTCAGCACAACCATTGTCTCGGGCCGTGCCTAGCGGGCTGTGTGGGGCCGTGCCACGGCACATTGACTGCCGTGCTGGCCCAGCCCATTTGACATCTCTAGTTGACGGCTGGCGTAAAACTTATGTCACAACTACATCATGAATTCTGAGACTGGCATTTTGTGATTGGCCCAGGATAGACTGAATGAAAAAATAGAATTCATGTAGCTGACCCCAACCTAGTTGTGATGAATGATGATGATGATGGATTCCTGTATCCAAACATAGATTGATGTTCTTGGCCTTGAGGGTTTGTAATTGAGGCAAAAAAGCTCATCAAATCTGTCTCTTGATGCTTCTGCATCAATTCATAGAGCATTCCTTGCCCATGGTGCATGTCGAATTCTAGCACCTTGATTCTCCCTCTCTTGTCTCTCCAAGTACTTGGAGATTCTCTCTCTCTCTCTCTCTCTCTCTCTCTCTCTCCTCTTATATCCCTTAAGAGATAAGGATCCCCATTGCTGTAAAAGGATGGGTTGACTGAACCTCAAAACTCTCTCTTCTTCCGGTTAGCGAAGAAAGGGAGAGAGAAAAAGATAGTGGTTATCATCTTGGGAAAATTCTATTTATAAGTCTGATTTAGTTGATCCAGTCTGCGCATCCATCTCACTCCATGATCAAGGTGTCAATCCTTGCCCTGGGATCTTGCAGAGTGAAATAGATGGGATCAATCTCTAGTAAACGTTCTCGTATCTCCACATTGGGTGCTCGATCCTAAGCGCACAAAATCTGTGTTCACATTCGTAGCAGCTGATTCTTCCACGATCAAAGCTTCCCCTCCATCTTCGTTGGTATTAGATCTAGGGAAAAGTGAAAATGAATGTTTAGAAAGGGTTTTACATAGCTTAGGATAAGTTATTTTTGTCATTTCCTCATCTAAGTTGCCAATGGAAGGGCATGTTCTGGAAGGAACCAAATTGAAAGATAGCTCAAAATCTGAAGGAACAATCTGATTGTTTGTACGGTGATCTCTAGGCTAGTGGAGATTGAGTTTTCCATTTGGAACCTCAATCGAGATTGAAGGACAAGCATTTGTGGAATTGTGATTAGGCCTAACATTGTCTCTTAATCGCTAATTTGAAATTCTGCATTACTTATGGTGGAATGGGTATTTATTTATAAGTTGATTTATAAATGCCAATCAACTTGATATCAGATTCACCATATTGGGCTACTTTTCATGCTCCTGCATCAGTGGCACTACTAAGGATTCTATATAGAGAAAATTATTGATGTTCAACTCATTAGGGTGATCATCTTATGAACTTATTACAAATGTTTCTTTGCACTGAATACTGATGCTTATTGAATAGACACCTTTGTCTAATGGTTTTGCTATTATTATTTTTCCTTCTAATTCAGGTAAGTAGCTGGCAATTGCCAGTAGAGGTTGCAGAACTTAGAAAAAGGCAGGATAGCGATTCTTTACAAACCAGTATGACTTCACAAAATGCTAGTTTTGGAATGGATAAAGGTTCTGCTCCTGTTAGTTTGAGTGTTCCTGCTGTTAACACGGGTGGTCGTGAAGCCATGGCTCTAAGAACTTCAGGTGCAATGGCATCGTCGTCTGCATTGGATATGGTTAAGAAAAAGCTGCAGGATGCTGGTATGCCTGTTACTTCGTCACCTCTTCCGGCTTCTTCCGTGCCTGTCATATCCGATTTAAACGGACTGGGTCCAGTTGAAGCTATAGCCAAGGGGCAACAGAGTGAGAATAGCAAAGAAAAATTAAAGGATGCAAATGGAGATGGAAATATGTCAGACTCTTCTTCAGATTCAGATGTGGACAGTGGACCTACAAAAGAGGAGTGCATTATCCAGTTCAAGGTACCTTTGGCTTTGATACATGAATTCAACAGCTTCAAATTCATTTATACTTCTTAACTTTGCTCATGCAGAGCACTGGATGTTCTATAACTTAATAATACGACTTCTATTCCTTTTCTCCTTCTATTATCTTGTTTTTCCTTTTACTCTTTTTGCTTGTGCCTATTCCTGGTTAGTGAGGCAACTAAGGGACTCTTCCAGAAGATCATTGTATTGTGAACTTCAGTATGCTTTTACTACTGTAAATGTCCCTAGATTTTATAATAGTTGGAATTTGATAGGAGACTGGACATAATGCAAAAATAACTGAAAATTGTCTGCAATCATTTCATTTATTATGTGCATCTGTTTTGTGTTTCCATCATTAGACGAATCCAGTATCTTCTAATTTGATTTTGTGCTTGTATTTGCATTTCCATCAAGAGATGCAATATCATCTAGCATGGCCATGCACATGCATGTGTTTCGCATTTCGATCATTAGATCCGATATATTTTAACATGATTTTTTGTTATCTTTCATGTTACCAGGAGATGCTTAAAGAACGAGGAGTAGCGCCATTCTCGAAGTGGGAGAAAGAACTGCCAAAGATTTTATTTGATCCACGCTTTAAGGTTTGTTGAGTCTAAAGGTTATTACTTTCTACGGGAATTTTGGGCCTTTCCTACAACTGGAACTCCATTGAACAGGTTTGTTGGACCAATTTGTTATACCTACTTGAGGGAGGGTGATTTTTTTTTTTTGGTTTGGTCTTTACTTTTGTGCTTGTCTTGTTCCATTCATCTCATTGTACAACCATCTTTCACTCTTGGGAGTTCATTCCAATTTGATACTGATTTAACTGTTCTTCCATTGGATTTAGGCACAGCCCAGTGACTCACACTAAAGGGTGCACTTATATTACCATTACACTCTGAGGCCCTAAGATCAAGAGTTAGGATGATGTGATCAATGTGATATTTGGCCAATGCCTAATACACACCAACCCTTCCCCCTACTCCTGTCATTGACATGCATCCAGTTGGGCCCCATACAACTTTGGGTTGTGATTTTAATGAGTAACCGAAGTTTTTTAAACATTCCTCTCACATGACAGAGATTTATGGCATGTAACCATTTGTATTCTGACATGGCACTCTAAAAATCCAAATAGAAAGCAAAAATAGGTAGGCCCATCCTATTGTTGTCTTCTGTAGCTTGCATGTCTAGGGTGTGTTTGCCTTGTGGTGCTCAAATGCTTTTTACTCAAGCCGTGTTGTTTTCAGACTTGCAGTAGTCCGGTAATGCTTCCCTGCAGACAGCATTGTGGAATGCCATGGATGTTTCTTGAAATATTCCTCTGTTAGGACAATCCGGGGGCAGTTCCCGTCTCCTATTTCTTCTTGCATTCTATAATATCTGAATATTAGCAGCACAATTTGTCAGTATGATTAAGCAGAACTATACGCTGAGTTGTGACAGATCATCAATGAGGTGGTTGCGAACCTTGGGGCAAACATAATATTGTAAAGACCAGTGTCATTGTAACGGGGAAAAGATGTACTGGTAGAAATGTAAGTGAAAATGTCATTAATTAGTTGATGTATAATGGGGTTAAGTGTTGGTACTTTACAATCTAATCTCTTGCAAAGAGTCTTAATGTTACCCGTTTTAGGTTAACTGGTAAAGTGTCTTTGATGATCTGGTGTTTCATGCCAATGTGATTATGTGATCATTGTCCACTTTTTTTCTTTCTAGTCATGTCAATTCTCTTTGCTCATCTTTTTTCTTGTTTATGGGTAACATAAATTGAGCCTGCAAACCTTGTGGTTGCGATGATGACCACCTTCCAAATATGCTACTGGTGCTTGTCAATTTTCTTATAAATATAAAGGCGACACATGGATGGTTCCTGCTCTCTGGCCTTTTAGACTATATGGTGCCATACATTATCCTTGAACCTGCCTGGTTATATGGAATGTGAACCCTTGGTTTACCTAATATATAATCTCTACAAAAATAATTTGTGATCATAATCATTTAAATAAAAATTGGGACCATAAATGTATCCATGAACTCGCTTGATTAATAGATTCTTTTTTTCTGTTTGACACTATCCTATTGTATGAACTACAAGGTTCATAATTTTTTTAACTAGCAAGGTCTTCATGGTTTTAATGTACTTTATGGGTGAGAACCAGTTTAACTGTGTTACAAGGTTGGAGAGCTCCAAAGTCCGAACAGGCTCAATAGTTTTGAGGATGAATTAAGAGTATATGCACACTTTACCTATATTAGGATCCCATGGTCAACTCTCATTTATTGCCACGATTTGGTCAATTTGAAAACAAACAGATAACAGATGTTTTGAAAACAAAGTTGTGTCTGTGTTGGGGTTGTCAACATCGGTAGATGGGCATTATTGACAAATACCTTTTTGGGGCTTCAATGGAGGTTTTGGACTGGAAGTGGCTTGAGGTAACTGATGATTGCCAATTGGCTTCTCCCCTTATAAGGTTGTGGATCTCATTCTCGCCATCAGTGGGCTGGCAGAAGTTGAACTTGGACCCAACACATTAGGTAGTCCTGGGGTGGCTTTGATCAGGGGGCTTATCCAGTGATCTAGGGCTTAGAGGGGGTGAGACTGGGGCCTTTTGGGTTTTAGAAGGCAATGGAAGCATCAATGACTGAGGCAGAATTCGTAGCAATGCTGATTGGAGTTGGGGAAGCTTGCAAGTTTGGTTTTTCCCATTTTTTTATTGAAGGACAATGCTTGAACTGGGGGTCAAGGCTGGTCCAATGGTCAATGAAAAATTGCATCTGGGCTGGATGAGTTCAGGTATCCCCTGCATTGCCATCTTGTATCTGTTTCGCTTGTGTTTAGGGGCGCTAGTTCTGAAGTGAACTCTTTGGCAAAGGAGAGGGGTCTCTAGTCTTGTTTTGATGCTTAATTTGTAATTTTCTTGCTGGACTGCCCATGTTTTTTCCTCCCGTCTCCCTGGTGGGTTGGGGGATGGCCTTTCTCCCGCACTTTATATTCTTATTTTCTGCGAGTAACCACTATTGCAACATTAACATTATGCATATTATGCCTGGGTGTTTTTGGCTTTGATTTAAATATTTACCTTCTGAATTTTAGTGTGCATCTAAACCAGGGCATTTTTTTTTATGTTGTGGTTTCTTGACATAAATGCAAGATGATGTTTGCATTAAAAATGGCCTTAATGAAAGTCAAAAACCAGAAACAGAAGTTCATTATATTGGTTACTATTTTGAACAAAACCATGATCCTCATCTTTCTATAGACTATACGATCGAAATATAAATCATAAGATCTACAAATGAATTATAAGCTTCTTGAATGAATGCAGAGCCAAGATTCAAATTGTTTTCCAATATGTTTAACTTGCATAGTTAGTGAACTAGATCTAGAAAATTGTAAGATTTTGATTGGAGCGGCTTTACGTTTTCCTACATTGGTAGAAATTTAACATTTGATGTCACTCATCTTTTATTGCTATCAAGTGCCAGTGATGGTTACCTAGGTGTCAGTGTGTCACTATTATCTAACATTTTAATTCTGTCTTGAAGTTTTACGTATATTTCATGCTTGGTACCTCCTATATTTTATTTCATCTTGAAACTTTTAGTAGTTAATGAACATCAAAATTCCGTTGCCCATGGCATCCTTACTAGTATGAGTTTGCTCTGTTGCAGGCTGTTCCAGGATATACTGCTCGGAGAGCCTTATTTGAACATTATGTTCGCACACGAGCCGAAGAGGAGCGCAAGGAAAAAAGAGCTGCTCAAAAGGCTGCAATAGAGGGATTCAAACAATTGTTAGAGGAAGCTTCTGAGGTTATATTTGCCTTGCATTATAAATTTTACCACGTACTTTTGATGACAATTTCCATGTTGAAGTGTAGTTTTGGAGCTAATAAATTTTGTTATTTGATTTGGCATCTCTGTATTTTAACATCCCCACAGCACTAGAAATTAATTGTCTCCAACCGCTGATTTGTTGAACTTGTACCTTTCAGGATATTGATCACAAAACTGACTATCACAGTTTCAAAAGAAAATGGGGCAGTGACCCACGATTTGAGGCCTTGGATCGCAAGGATCGAGAAGCTCTATTAAATGAAAGGTATGCATTTAATAAGCAAACATTTGAATGTGCCTGCTGAACAGAAGATTCAAGAACAACATGCGCGTGTGCGCGTGTGTTTCTTAGAATTTCCATGAGAAATGATTTATCAATATAAGTGCAGGGTTCTTCCTTTAAAGAAAGCTGCTGAACAAAAGATTCAAGAGCAACGCGCGGCTGCTGTTTCTAGCTTCAAATCCATGCTTCGAGACAGTGGAGACATAAATACGAGTAGTCGTTGGTCTAGGGTAGGTGCCTTAGTTCGTGTATATCTCACTTGAAACTGCTCATACTTTTTAACTAATTAGTCAAGTTATGCATATCTCATTTGAAACCTCTTGTGCTTTTTAACTAAACAAATCTGCTTCTTGTGCTCAGCACAACACCCATTTTTGAAGTTATGGGGTTATAACATGTCTATCCTGCCCATCCAAAGAGAACATGCACATTTGTACCATGTTTTTCATGCTCTTTGTTTTTTTGAATGGTAAATTTCATTAATCAAAGCTCAGAAGTACAAGAGGTATATACTGATAAGCCACACATCCAGTAAAGATAGAAAGGGAAAACTGAAAACAATGCTACAAATCAAGAAAGGATACAAGAGTAAGACTCATGCTGAACTAACAAATCCGATGCAAGAATCCTTCAGTCATAATAATCTGCTGCCTCATTGGTTGATCACCTTATGTGAGAGAGAGACACACACACACACATCAAAAGCCCTTGCAATATCATCTACCTTTTCCACCTTGTTCAACAATCTCCAAGTTGGCTTGCAGCTTTCTGAGGCCCAACGAATGACAGACTTTGAATCACCCTCGATGAGAAGACATGGAGATTCAAGCGAAGGGCTTCATGAAATCCCATCCTCAAAGCCAACAATTCAGCCCTATTAATGGAACAAAAGCCCACTTGGCTGAGAAGGATAATATGTGTGAAGAGTTACAATCTCCAATAATGCCACCAGTTCTTGCAATTCCTTGGTTGCCCATCGCACTACGCACTACCATCTAAGTTTAACTTAAAGTGTCTTGTTGGAGGAGGGGACCAGGAATTAATGACTCAACGCACAGGTGGAAAAGGCAACCTCCTTCCAGTTCAACATGATAATAGACAGAGGACAATCCTTAGACAACTGAATAGGAGACACCCATGAATCAGCAATGATTATCTGACTTTATCAATTAGGTCCTCAATTGAAGGAGGTTTTACCTTATAAGCATCGTACGTTCCTGCCTCTTATATATTCCACAGAATAGCCAGGAAGGAAACCTTCCACATGATTTTACCTGTTCACGAGCCAACCAAGGTCCACCATCTTCCAAGCCTCAAACAACATGAGCAGCGATTTTGGGAGAACCGACTGCAATTAAACCAACTAAGCACCTATCTCCAGACCACAGACACTACCCTGTAGTTAAGGAATAAATGATCCACATTGTCCTCGTCTGAATGGCACGCAGGCCAGGCATTCACAATGCTTTTTGTGCTCGCTATTGGTTACAGGGAGTGATGCAGAGGAATGTTAGTCTATACTTATTTTCACATCGGAACTCTGAAGTCTTAAAGCAAAGTTATATATTCAGAGTCAAAAGCTCTACTACATTAGTACTCAAAACAAACATATAGCCAAGGACTTTTTTTGATCAGTTATGAAGAACAATCCATTCCAAAGAGAACAAGTCCAAAGAAACAAAAAGCTAAGAGGTATAGGAGAAGAAATATACTAAAAGGAAGAAGGAACATTACAAAAGATAGCGGAAAATCAGAAAATTAAGTCCAATCTTACAAACATGTCATCTCTCTCAACTCCATATTTAGCTAGAGAATCCACAGCTTCACCTGCATCCCCTAAAATGTGCTGATTATCTACCTCCATTGAATTGCGCAAGTCTTTAATATTGTTCGAGATGAATGACTCCCTCTGCTTAGAAACCCAACTAGTTGCTACTTCAGTCTCACTTGCCACTATTAAACCTGAAAAATAACATTTGAAGGTCCCCCTCCACTCTTCACTCAATGCCAAATTTATATTGATGTGTTTCTAAAATAGGCAATGTAATCCAAATAAAGCATATGTATGTGTCATAAAAAGTTGAAAGCTAACTGATAAAGGCTGTGTCATATTTTTGATGATATAACTGGTGAAAATTTTTAAGTTTGAACTTAAGTCAAACACAAAATGAATGTCTGGCTAAGGTCTGGACGTGTTTTAACCTTTTAGGGCTTCTTTGGCTGTTGCCTTCCAAGGAAAAGAAAGGTCAGAGGATAATCTTCTGATTTTGATGACATGCTTTGGTTTTCTTCTCTAGTCTTTCCAAATTTAGTAGATAAAGATGTTTTTCATCTAAGCAGGTTCTAGCTTCTTCTGGTGTATTTTTCTCATGACAGACATAAACCCTGTCCAGATGTAACTTTGAGAAACCGAGGCCGAAATAGAGATTGGTTGTAATGAAAGGGGCCCTACAGAAAGTAGACAGCGAAGCTGAAATTTTAATTTATCTAAAACTAGAAAAATGACTAACAATGAAACAGGAACTGAAGAATAGTTCTTGACTACTGCTGCACTATCTAGATTAGGCTTTAGTAACTTTACAGTAGCGCCTGCTTTGTTTCTTCATCTGCTCCTCCTGCCCTTTACTGTCCCTTCTCCTGCCCCTATCTCTACCTTTGGGTATTGATCTCAATCTGATGCGTCTCCATCTTTCTATTTAGCAAGCGAATCTACATGTGTAACAAGAAATTGATATAGCTCAGGAGATGGGGTTGGATCCAGAGTTAGAACTGGTTCGATTCTGTGGTGATTCCGATTCCAATCTGTATATGGAATGTGTCCCTAATAAGTGGATTTAAACTTGAAAATGTTGTAGAAAGGGTATTCTTAGCATGAAAGAAATGTCTGTAATGAAACTCCTGTTTATTAGATGTTGGTGGACTATTCCTTTGCCAATATGACACTTTAGTACAAAACTTTTATCATTTGATTGCACAAAGTGTTGCGCGAAGCTTTTATTGAGACGCGCATGAAATCTTGCATGCACATGGACATCAATATTTGATTTTGCACCTAGCTGCAGACAAACAAACTACTTTGCCATTTTGTTTTCTTCATTTTAATATGTGTGCATAATTTTCATGTTCTAGGTGAAGGATAGCCTGCGGAATGATCCCAGATACAAATCTGTTAAGCACGAAGATAGAGAGGTTTTGTTTAATGAATATATATCTGAATTGAAGGCTGCAGAAGAGGAAGCAGAACGAGCTGCAAAAGCCAAAAGGGAGGAGCAGGTAAGTGTACTGTTTATTTTTTGTCAGGGATATTGATGCTGTAGAATTGATTTCACCCAGTTGGCTATTTATAATTAGCCTGGTCATCCTGGAGTCTTTTGTATGGTTGTAATTATTTATGCCTTTTTTTTTTTTGGTCAGGATAAACTGAAAGAAAGGGAGCGAGAAATGCGCAAAAGAAAAGAAAGAGAAGAACAGGAAATGGAAAGAGTACGATTGAAAGTTCGCAGAAAGGAGGCTGTAGCTTCTTATCAGGCTTTGCTTGTGGAAACAATTAAAGACCCTAAGGTTGTTTTTGATACAGTGTTTATTCATTTGATGGTTTGCTAAATTTTATAACATGTCATGAAATCTTTGCAGGCAGTTGAACTGGTAAAGAAGTTTCTAACCATACATCCCAAAAAAAAAAAAAAAAAAGGAAGAAGAATAATAAAGAAAGAAAAAGAAAAGAAAGATAATGGAGTTTATAATAGGCTTTGAATTTTATACGTGAGTTGGTTATAAATTTTTTTTTTATATGAGTCAAACGCGAGTCAAGCCAACAGAAATTTGTCACATTTCTTTTGGAGTTTTCTTTTTTTCCCCTGATCAGTTGCTAATTTTGCATTGTAACTGCTGAAATGTTGTAGTGTGTTTTGTTGGAATGTTTACTTATGCTGCCATCTACTTCTTTAGGCATCTTGGACTGAATCCAACCCTAAATTGGAGAAGGATCCACAGGGGCGTGCCAGTAACCCTGACCTGGATAAAGCTGACACGGAAAAGCTTTTCCGGGAGCATGTAAAGACATTGTACGAGGTAACTTTAAAATAGTTTCTGTTGGATAGTAGATGATTGCCTTGCCATCTGCCTTCTAAATCAGATTGTAGTAAAGTGAGAGTTTCATCCATCACCATGTTGCTTGTTGCATTGCATTGATGGTCCCAAGCTCGGATGAAGGAGTAGTTAACGTCAAGTTTATGCTCATACCCAATGACAATGTAGAAAAAAATAACAAAAATGATTTTCTTCTCTTCAGGCCCTAGGCTCATCAGCCCCGGCCCAGGCCCACAGGGTTGTGTAAGAGGCCTAGGTAGTATGGGCCCTTTGAGAGCTTTACTTTGGTCCGCCTTGGGCCCGGTCCACATATTTTGAAGATAGGACTTGGACACCAATTGGACCTGGCTCGGCCCAGACTGGTGATAGCCCTACCATGGAACAAGGGGTTAGGATCATCAAAATGACTTAAATTTGGTAACTGGGGTGGTCCCACATGGTTCTTTCCATCTCCACCTATCCGTTGAACTTTGGTTAGGAATTCATGAAATGTTAATTAAAACAACTTCACAACAAAATACATTAGTCAGAAATCCAAGGTTTTAAACTTGAGGGAAAAAAAATCCCTTCCATATTATGACCAGTGACAATGTCCAAACTGATGGAAATAATTGAACACACATAGATGCCTAGGCTAACATACAGCTAACAGAAACATTGAATACCGAGTGCCATGTCATACTGACAACCGGCTTTAGGCTCGTGTCTTGATCAACTAAAATTCAGGCATTCAGATAACCACCTGGCCAATGTGGGTGACCAAGGTATCTCACACCCATTTTAGCTTGCAGGTCATACACCCAAGGGATTCAATATTATTCTTTCAGGTCCTACACCCAAGGGATCTCACACACCCATTTTAGCTTGCAGGCAATGGTATTCTTTCCAGATGTTCAAATTAAAAAAAAAAAAAAACATTGAAATTGTACATCATATCAAATCTCTTTTCAAATCTTCATTGGCGCCAGGTGCAAATCATATATCAAGTCAAATCAAATATTATCAAGTAAATTATAGAAATTTCATTCATTCAGAAGTCAGAACTTCTTATAGAAGTCAAATTAGAGCAAATCAATTCTTATCAAATTCAAGGAAAAAATCAGTCTTTTAAAAATAGAGATTTCAAATAGAACTATTCAAGAAATCGGATATTCAAATCGAACGAGCCCTCCAATCAACAATTCAAAGCAAGTAAATCAGACTTGCATGCAATTAAAAACGTGTTCAGTATCCAAATTGATTTTTAATTCTTCTAAAGTAAATCAAATTAGAATCGTAATTATTTCACTAACTACTTACAGTTTCGCAGATCTTTAAAGAATTCAACAATTTTGGATTTTCTTTTCATCCCTTTTCTTCTTCTCTCCTACCTTCTCTCTTTGTTCTTTGACTTAAACTGGTGCAGTCTTATTTATAGGCCTCTGAGGTCAGTTAGGGTTATGGTTAGGTCAGCTAGAGAGCCATTGTATTTTTCAAGTTATAGTTCAGTGCCTTCGGTATGTTAAAAGAAATTTTTTATGAGCATTTAATCATCAGAGATGGAAATTTTGCCATTTCTTTTCGCTGTTGTGTATCAATGATGGAAAATGTGACTAACTTCTTCAGCAATTGCCTTGCTAGCGTTCTGCACGTGAATTCCGAGCCCTGTTAGCCGAGGTCATTACTGCAGAAACAGCTGCGCAAATGACAGATGATGGAAAGAATGTTCTAATTTCTTGGTCTGAAGCAAAACGGCTTCTAAAACCTGACCCAAGGTATTCAAAGATGCCGAGGAAAGACAGGGAGTCAATCTGGAAACGATTTGCAGAAGAAATGCAGAGAAGGCAAAAACCATCTGATTCCAAGGAAGAGAAGCCACATTCAGAGTTTAAAAACAAAATTTCTGCTGATTCTGAGAGATCTCCAGCACCGAGGAGAACTCATAGCCGCAGATAGCTTTTTAAGGTGCGACATTGTTTGCTATTTTCTCCCGCTTAATTCTTTCTTTCCTCGTTTGAACTTTTCCCCCGACATCCTCTCTCACTAATAAGGTTGCTATCATCATTTTTCACCTGCTTATGTATGTTCATTACATTAAGCACTGAGTTTTTTTTCTTTTTCAATCCGGTAAAGAAAAATGTTGTTCAAAAAGCATGATAGTTTTCTATCCATTCATGTAATGCAAGCTTATATGAGAATTGTGAATTTCCTAAACCCACTCATGCCTCCCTAATCTTACAGTACAAGAGGAGCGATCTGGGTCACTAGGTAGGTGGTGGTTCCTGGATGGATATGAATGTGTAATAAAATCAGGACCTTTTGATGATCCTAACAGTGAATTGGAGAAAAAAGATAGATGGTTAGAAAGCACGACAACTGTCCACATTCATTGATCAAATCTGTTGGTGAATATCTGATAGCTGACTAGCTGCTTTTTCATTTTTTTATTATCAGATCCAATCACATTCCTTGTTTGCGTATCTTGTGAGTGAAGTTTTATTGTCAATGGGCTGGAGCCCAGGTCTTGACCATTGTAGTTTGCGTAGGTCTGGAGTGACTAGTTCAAAATCCTGGCCTGAACTAACCCGGGCCTGGCAAGTAGACAGTCTTAGCATGTGGGAGGAGTTGGTAGACTCAACAAAGCTCATGTATGGTAACATAAGCTTCAGAACTTTTGATCCCCACTCAAGTATAACTCCTTTTCATTGACTTAGAATTGCTGATTTAGTGGGGAACCATGGATAAAGTACAATTTGCTTGGTGTCTGCTGTTTGTACTAATGCTGTCTATGGTTCAGTGATCTAAATTGTCAGTATAATGGTCCCATCTTGGTTGGTTGTGAAACAATTTATTCACAGGACTGTAGGATCCTAGCTATCTATGGTGAGATAAATGTTTTGGTTTGCGAATCTAATTGGTCTGGATATTGTTAGTGTCTGCTGCACTTGGATATATGAAAAATGGAAGCAAACTGTACTATCACGTGCTTCATTGTATCGTTCTTTTATTATTAATCTGCCTTCTATTGTGTGGTAACTTATGGTAATTCATCTGGAACTTTTTTTTTTTTGAATCTGTAACAAAGACTTTCATTAATAGAAGAAAAGCATACGAGGACAAATAACAATGAACGCAAAAAGGTACAAGAGCATTGTACCTCACCCACAAGACAATTAGAGCAAAATATTGTGGGGCAAGTCTTTCTTTTTAATCAACTAAGCTTATGATTCTATGTTTTGTTTCTTGTATTTGGATGTTTTATGTTCAAGAAGGATTGTCATTAATCATACTACCTAAACTGCTCTACTTTGGTGCTTGGGTGCTAATGACCCAGGATTGCCGTGTGCAATGACCTACATCAAATTTTCAGTCTTTATGTCAACATCACCACCACCGCCACCAACAGAACAATGCATATGATAAATCTGTAGCACAGTTGGAAGGTGCTCATTGTTGCAACCAAGTGGTTGCTGGTTCTAGTCTTGTTACCAATTAAATAAAAAATAGATCAGCTATAAAAAAATGTAGATGATATAATTTGTAATTGCCTTTCTGCATGAGTATATATATGGTTTCAAATTATAATACCAAATGCCCATCTGTCAAATAAAAATTATATTATCAAACCCGAGAGGTTCAAACTATTTTTGCTCTGTATCTTGTGGGCTAGCCAATTTTTGTTAGACAACTTGCTGAGAAAGGCTGTTGAGTTGTTGGGTAGGATTATTTACTACTATAGTATTTTTAAATATAGAATCATATAATGTATGTATGAAATCCCTGATGTCTACTATTCGTATTTCAAAATTAGTTCAGTGCCAATTCAACTAAAATTATACAAAAGTGAAAAACTTCACCAAATTAAAATATTTAAGTAAAACACTGAATTACCCAACTGAAAAGGTGAGAAAATGTAGTGTAAAAACTCAAAGATGTGTAAAACTGTATTAAATTAAGGGTCAAAATCAAAGATATGTAAAAATGTATTAAATTAAGACTATTTTCTTTTTTGATATTGGAGGATATCCCGGCCCTTTGGGCCAAACTAATCCCTACGGGCCCAGGGGAGCTGGGTAAATCCCCTAGATTAACAGTATTGAAATAATGTTTTGCATATAACCACATTTTTTTGATAATTACATACAAATAATAGGCTTACTTTTTTTTTTTTTTTTTATGAATTCTTACAGCTAATAACTTCTACCGATCTATAAATCTCAAAAAACCACCCCGATCTGTAGTCAGAGGCTGGTGCCAAACTGGTTGGCGGAAACCGTTTTGTTTCGCTAGAAAAGAATGAAGAATCTCACATAACTAACCTGGTTTGGGTTAAATGTAGCATGAAAAGACCATTAAATCTAAGCCAATTGAACCAAGATAATTGTTGTGGATTTAATCTGAAGCACATTAGATCTAAGCAAATTATTTTAGGGCATTCATCCAGCTCCTCATACCGTCTTTTTCACCCTTCGATGACAAATAAGCCACATTTCATCATAAGACAGAATTACCTCTGACTGTTTGTCAAGGTGGTCGTAAAGTTGTCAATACTGTTTAGGTTGCTGTTCGGTTTGGCACTGTAGTGGAATATTCCGGCGGTCCCTTAAATTCCGGCATTTCATTCAGGAGAAGACACTTAAAAATGCAAAAAAAAAAAAAAAAAAAAAAAACAACTGAGAATTGAAAGACATTAAAACTCATAACAAGATATGTAAAGTCAAAATAGAACATATAAAACAAAAAAACAAAAAAAAACACACTAAAACTACTCAACAAATTATTAAATATAAAATGAGAAACAATTTAAAATTTTGACACACATGGACATTTGCTTCATGGAGGAAAAAAAAGGGGTGCTGGACACTTGGAGCTCTCGCGCAGTGAGGGAGGGAGGGAGAACAGAAAAACAGAGTTGGTTGATTGAGATGCCATTAGAAAAAAAGGGTGGTTGGTCAGGATCTTCATCCGTGGAGGTGGTTATTGGTAAAAATAAAAAGGGAAGCAGTTATTGTGTTTGTTGAAATGGTTACCTGTTAAATTCCCTAAAAGTAATATAATTGAATTAAAGTGAAAAAAAAAACTTATATATTGGTTACACAATATTAACACAACCAATATAATAATATTTTGTACTGATTTTAATATTTTTATGGATTTCATAATTGAAGAGAAAAGCATAAAGATCTTTAATTGAAGAGAAAAGTGTAGAAATCTTTAATGAAGAAGAAAGTGAAAAATTGAAAATGCAAACTTCAGAAAACAGTAAGTTTTTTAAAATATGCCAAAAAAGTATCAACTAAAATAAATTCTGGTAGAACTAAGAACAGTATCTATTGTTTTATTAGCTTTTGTTTAGTGGAAGAAGTAACTGCAAAAGAAAATTAAAAACCTTGTTGGAAGGAAATTAAAAATATTATATCAAAAGGTTTTTATCAAATATCAATAATTGAATTATAGTTGGAGTGATATGCACCATTGATTGAGTTGTTCAAAATATAAGTTACGTATTTTACCCATGATCAATCTGCTGCCCGTTGATGCTCAAGTGTCATGTAGTGGAGTAGGTTTGAGATACTTGTCATTAGTAACCTAACCATTCCCAGGCTTTCTTTCTCTAATGTAGCCAAAGCAATCTAGATACTTGGATTGCCCATCTTTCTACTTTATTAGATCATGGTATTCGTTTCTTCATTTGCCTAGGGATTCGGTCGCATTATTTGTTTTCAAGGATTGCTTTCTGAAGAAATATTTGCATATCAATGGAACTAATGTTTTGTAATGTTAAAGACTAACATCTCTGTTTCTCTCCTAGGTAATTTGAATGGAGTAGATTCCTTTCAATTAAGTGAAGGGAAACCAAAATCCTGTATAGAAATGGAAGCTTCGCTGCTGGCAATGCTGTGGTAAAAAATGAAAAAGAAATTATTCTCTCGGTTTTGGTGGCTCTTCCATTCTTGGGTTCTCTGTGGCTTGCCCCAAGGTTTTACAAACAAATCTTTGATCCTACATTTTTCAGTTCCATCATAGTTTTCAGGACTCATCCTTTAGAGGAGATTGCCATCTGGAACTAACGTACATTGCTCAGTAACTGTCAGGCAAAAAAATTGAAAATTTGACCTTGTGTACTCTGCTCATACTTGTATGCTGGAAGGGATTGATTGTTCTAAGGTGTACATTTTTCAATATACCTTGGTCTTTGCTTCTTCCAGATTTTTTTTCTATGTAATCTTCTTTTGAGTTGAAGTGCATTTAAGATGACTGATTAAAAAGGGCACACTTAAATGTAGTTCTATTTGTGTAGCCTTTTTGTTCCTCTTCCAGCATATGCCATATTGAGTGTTTTTGCAATGTGTGTACTGAATACGTGGAGCATTGTCATTTAGGCAATTCTCATCCCCATTGCCCATTATGAATTTTTCCCCTCCTGTCCTGAGACAGTCATACAGCAGCGGAGCTCTCAGTGGGGTTTGAAGAATTCTCTTAAAGCAGAATTGTCACCTGGATTGAACAATCCTAACGATGCAATTCATGTTGTCTTTGCAATTGTGTATGATTGGTAGGTTATATTATGAAAAAACCTTTTAAGTTGAGAAATACGACAGCGGGTGCTGAAAGCAAAAGCCCAAACACTTGATAATAACAATGAAGGACGATAGCAGGCCCAAATACTTTATAACGATTGGCAGTTGACCTCTATTCCATGATAGTACAGATTAACTTGGTATTTCATGATATCAAGGAAGAATCCAATGTGCATATGGTCCAATTCCATGGTTTCATGAAAATGAAATTTGCATGTAGATTATTTCATGTTATCATGGAATAATCCAATGTACAAATGCTCCGATTTCAGGATTTCATGAAATGTATCATTTATCATAAAATTATCATGTAGATTATTTCATGATATCAAGAAATAGAGGGCTGTTTTTAATAGTCCATGTGTTTGGTCCTTGATATTTCTCAACTTCCACCGTGAGCTAGCATGTGGATACCACTATGCAGTATGCACTAGGAATATATATATAGGGGAGGTTTCAAGTGCATTCATCGGACACTTCTATAATTGGGCATTTTCAAGTACAAAAGTTACTTTTCAAGGACATAGGGTGAGGTACACATCCTTGTCTTCATGTGCAAAAATGGAAAGTGTCTCTCACCATATGGTGAGGGATAGATGCATTTGAAACTTTTTCATATATATATATATAAAATACAAGCAAGCAAATGATCCTCACCATGTGCATTTGATCTGTTACCTTATTACTTTTTTCATGAGAAGCTCGATTCGAGCTATAAGTTGCCACATGGGGGATTATTGATGAATCCGCTTCCCCTGGGAAAGAATGGGTCAGTGAAGGGCAACAGTTTTAATAAGAAAATGATCCTTGTTGATTTGGGGTTACACGAAAAATTAGTATAATTTTTTCCTCTCACAATCTCCTCTCTAATCGCGTGTGCACCTAGAAAAATGAATTCCTATACAAACCTAGACCCAGCCTGTTCTAGGCTTCTAGCAATCCCACTAAAGATAAGTTACGGTCCAGCCCATGGCCTGAAAGAGTATTTGAAAAAAAAAAAGAAAAGACTTGTCTGACTTTGATATAGGGGCTCGAGGTAGGCCCACCCCGCCCCACCCCACCCCACCCCACCCAGTGATAGTCATAATCCTATTATATATGGTTGTGTCAATGGCTGTGAAATTGGTCCATTCGGCATCCAAAGAGCTGGCCTTGGACTAGAAAAATTTCTTAAGTTGGAACAGTACAGGCCTAACAACAGTACATCCTGATTGGTTCAAAATTTCTGGATCCTCAACTGGTATAGTCCTGAAAAGACATGAAAGGATGGCGACCTTTTGAGCGATACGAGATATTTTTACACATCCCCAAAGTCTTCCCAAGTGGAGGTGTTCTGTGCACTTTTTGAAAAAAGAAAAAGCTTCCTCTTGAGGTTGGCCCAAGTGGTAGGTTTTGTATGTCAAGGAGTCCACAATTAAAGATGAGATAAATATTACTTCAATGGGTCATGGCCTCATGGGTGCGTGCCCATGTGCAGATGTCATGTGTGGCCCACCTGAGGGGATCATAGGAAAACCCCTACTTTAATCCAATAAACTTAGTATTTATTTTTGTGATTGAACTCAATGATAACCCCTACTTTTTAAGAGCCGGTAGGCGTGAAGTTAAAGAATCTTGAAGAGAATATAAATACTAGTTAGTTGTTAAGTATTATTAGGAGATGGAAAAGGGATTTTTGTTCATGGCATCATCCAAGTGGGGGACCATGCTCATCATCATCATCAACCCAAATCGCAGGCATGGACACAGCCCCTCCTAATTAACTAGGGCTCGATTCCAGCTTTAGCGCCCAATGATTAGGGACTTGAATAGAATGTATGAGTGGCAATTTTTTTTTTTTTATAAAACTACAAACAACAACAACAATAATTAATAAAAAAAGCTATAAAAAGCAACAGCAGCAACATTAGCATGAGGGGCCCTTCCATGACTAAAATCTATTTGGGTCAATTACTTTTGAGCGTGGGTGATGTACTGGTCCCACTGCTTACCCAAGGCATTGACCACTCTATTCTTGGCCCCACTAGTGCATGTGAGCTCATGGACGTGCGCACTAACTACTAAAATAAAATCTCATTCCCCAAAGCGCACAAACAACCAGTAGGGGGATTCCACATCCCATATCTCACCAAAAAGCATGACATGCATAGATATGGCCATGGCCCCACTGCATTCCCAAATTCAAATTCTCACCCCATCCCATCAAAACCTTCCACTAGGTAGTTACCTTATATAATGCACAAATCTTCCAAAATGGAAGAGTGGTGGGCCCCATCTCAGCCCACCAATTGTTATTCTCATTCTCAATGTGCTTTATGCTGCTACAAGCTACTTCAGTTTGTGGCACTAGCTTGTCTCCTTTGGGTGGGTGTTTTCTGATTGTAGCTCTGTCCATGGCCAGACAAGGTCAGTCCTATTCTAGTCTTTACCCTTTCATTTTCTGCAGTTGTGCTGTGCTGCTGCTATTGATTTACATCTTTCTCAATTGGGTGAATTTTTTTTATTTAAGAGAAGACATTTTTATTTTTATTTTTTGGTTTAATTATATTGGGAGTTTGCATTGTTGTATAGGGTCCTTTGTTTTTGTTTGAAGTATTGGTTTGGGTTTTCTGTCACCATATATTCACATATGGGTTCTTAAACACTAGTGGTTTTGTAAGGATTACTTGCAATAATTATGAAGTGTGATCTTAATAACTGTTTCATTAATCCATCAGTTCTTGTTCAATTTAGTGCAAGGTTACACTACTTCATACATGTGTTCTTATGTTCTTAAGCTTCAAATTTTGGCTCGATTGTGTGAACTCTTAAGTAGCAAATTTTGGTATTTAGTTAGTTGTTAATTGCTTTTTTAGTGATAAATAGAGTTTCTCCCCTATTGGTGAATTCAATAGAGGATTGCCTTCTTGGAGTCTTGGGATGCCATAAAAACTTTTTCATGTTTTGGGGATATCACTCAGCAAAAATACCTTAAGTCTGAAAAACTCAAGGATTTTGTCAGTTCTTAAAATGGTAGGGAGTAAAGAATTGGTAAATCTCCAATAGAAAAAAAAAAGAAAGAAAGAAGAAATGGTAAATTTGATTCATTAGGAACAAACTTCTGGGTATTTGTATGTCTACAGTTTTGATGTGTACTTTGTACAAATGATATGGATTAAAGGATTGCATCACCCAATATTTGGCCTTTTTTTTTTTTTTTTTTTTTTCAATTTTCTTTCCAGACAGTTGCTCTTTTTGCTTCTTAAACATCGGATTGTTGCTATTGAACAAAGGGATTGAATTTTCCAATCTAGTAGTTATTTTGCTGCACCCACCATGCAAGGTGGGATTCATCACCCATCAGATAAAATGGTATTTTCTAAATAGATTCTACAAATACATTAATCTTTTGGAGAAGTGGTGGCATGGCCTTCCATTGCAGGTTCATGATTTCTCAAAAGGGAGTTTGATGTGCTGCCTCCTATTTTGAGTGTGCTGCCTACACTTTTCTAAGTTACGCAATCAGTCAATTATTATTCATGTTGTTACTATATACAGCATATCATTCCACATGTATTCTACAATGATCCACAATCATGGAATTCTCATTTTGGTTATTCTTAGAATGGGCTCATGATTATCTTTCTTTTTATTATTTATTACCATGCAACAGTTTTGTCAAACTAATTGAAAGAAAAGTTTTGTCACACACATATGATCGGTCTCATGGAATTTGTAAAGAATATATGATAATATGAGACTTGGGGATATATTCCCAACATCTCTTCACTTGACCTTGCGTTATTAATGTATAGAACTAATGGGTGAGAGCTAATTTAGGACTTTAACAGCTAAACCACATCTATAGCTATTTCAATTGGCATGCTCAAGTGAGACCGGATGAAAGTTCTCGCGCCTTGCTGTGCTATCTGAACAAGTATTCAACAGAAATTATCTTTACAAAATACAAATTGAGTTGAGAATGAATCGCTAATCAGTTCTTCAAATTTCAGAACACCAAGAGAAAGTATAACTCATGCATTTAATTTTTTATTCAAATAAATTGTTGCATTTAGCCATATTACAGTACCAGTATAGTCCGAAGTACTCTTAATCACTTATTAGATCTCTGTTTAAACTGAAAGAATTTCTTTATTTGTTCCTCATAAATATCAGAACGAGGCAGATGGAGTAGGATATCGCTGTGCGGATTACTGTTGGAAGGAAAATACAGTTCAGCATGCCCAGTGTTTAGTTGCTGGAAGGTTTACCAAATGTTAATAATTGGCTGGCTTGTATTCCTCAATTTTGTTGGTTTTAGCCACTCCTATGCTCTGCCTGATTTTGAAGGTATGATTAAGTTGTGATACAAAGGTTTTTTTTTTTTTTTTTTTGAATAGAGATCTCTATTATGTGTCGCTAAGTTTATTGTTTTAACTAAATGTATGATGTCTAATATTTTGGATATAAATTATTAAGCACTGTATGTTATTAAAGTTACAGTGGTGATTTATTGATACTTCCCTCCAAAGTTCATTTCAAGTTGTTCTAACTTATATGTTTACCTTCCAGTCACCACAATGTTGTGAAAACATCAAATTTCATTCTCTTGTACATCTGTGCTAGTGGACATACACTACTAATTATATTTATATGTCATATACTCTTTCTAGCTTTTGATGTGTGATTGCTAGCTCTGTTCCTAGGAAATTCTGGCTTAATTTGGTTAGTGTTGTTTTGGAATCGGGGCTGCGTTTTTTCCCTCATTGAGTTTTAGGAGCTGCGAAAATCTTTCCATATTTTTGAAAATTCTAGTGTTAGTAGCACTGCCCAAATTCTCCATAGGTGGGAATTAGTTTTAGGCTGCCAAATCATTAAATGCATAAGTAAGCCATAAAAAACATCCACGACGATCACAAAATGTAAATTTTTTTACCAAAAAACTCAGAAGTTCATATTGCAATTGTAGAACTGACAAAGTAGATACAAATTTTCATTCAATTATTTCCTGTTCATTTCATTTTTGTTTTGCCATCTTAACCATTTTAGACTACATGTTCAGATCATCCATTTTTCTTTGGTATTCAATCTTGTCATAGTTAATAGCTTAATGCATATGAAAGATGAACATCTTGTGGCATTTAATGGTTGATGGAGAATGGACAAATTTGTAAGGCTTATAGTCATTATAGGAGACTGGCTTTCGGGATGTTGATAAAGAGCTGGATAACTAAGAGGTTAGCAATAGATAACCTGAGAATAGGAGGTGGAACTTAAAGAGGGGAAAAACTAAGGATTTTGCAGTCAGATTTATTGATTTTATAGAGACTGGAAATGGAATATAAATCTTACTGAATTATCAGAAAAATAACATGTAGTATTACAAGATGTTCATGGGAAGGGAATTCAAAAGGACATTACCATAAGATGATGATTTAACTGCATTATTATATGGAGCTGAATGTTGGTCAATGAAGATATTACCAGAAGGCAGTATAAGTGGCTAAGATGAGTTCTGAATTAGTATACAGTATGAACTTTGTGCACTCTAATTGAAGATAAAGTAGGGACAAGATGTTTCTTATGGTTCATATATGTACATACAGACAGGAAACAGCCTGAAGTGTCATGTTTATTATGGTTCATACATGCACATACAGGCAACTATGAAGTATTTCCTTTGAATGAAGCAGAAGTGGCATGTTTTTGTGGAGTGACAGAACACAACCTGAAATAGGGATGATCAGATAAGTAGAAATCACAGAGCCCCAAGTAGATGAGATAGAGCTTCGATGATGATGATGATGATGCTGATGATCCGAACGTTGTTAGAATCTAAGTTGCATTAACCTCTACATTTTATATACACCAAAATTTAAGCAATGATTCAGACAGCTTGCTGGCATTCAGACAAGGTATCGAACCTCCAAAATAAAATGGTATTTGTTTTTCCGTTTCCAGATTCTTGTTAAAAATTATGCTCCTCAGAAACTTGACTTCAAGTATGCTGTGTGATCAAGCTATTTATATCTCTTTAATTAAATGCATTTTCAGACCTTGTGGAAGGCTTTCCATCATAAAGTCATCTTATTATAAAGTAATATCAATGGCTTGATGCGTCTTCACTAATATCTCAGGTGATGCGTTAACTGACATTAAAGGGGCTCTAAATGATCCTGACAACAGGATAAGTGATTGGGATAATAGCTTGGTGAACCCATGCTTTAGTTGGTCTCATGTTACTTGTGGGGATGGACATGTTATATCGCTGTAAGTACCTCTTAGTTCCATGTCCACTGTGAAATGTTCAACATTTCACTCATATTTATTATGATTTTCTGTAAGGATCTTCATATTGCAGTGCTCCTTTGCTTTATTAAAGCTGCCTTTCTGGTTCCATTTGTGCTTCTTTTGCAGTAATTTTATTTGTAAATGTCCATTTGCAGGAGTCTGGCTTCAAATGGCTTTAACGGAACGATCTCACCTTCAATTACAAAATTAAGGTTTCTCATTAGCTTGTAAGTAAATATCTAGATACTACAGCACTTCCTATATGGCCTGATATTATTAATGCAACACTAACATGCACTAATAAGGTGTTTTCTAATTGAGTCAATTTATTTTTATATAATAAGAATACACATTCATGGCATTTTTAAGTTATAAATTGGTGTTAATTTATTTTTCTTGATAAAAGGTACTGGCACTGGGATATCCAAGTTTCATAGTTGTAAAAATTGGAATCAAGAAGAGTTTTCTGTCGAGATGAACCCCCTATGGAAAACATTCAGAGTTAGCACATAAGAAACTACAACATTGATTAGAGTGACATGGAGCTGACTCAAATCTCAATATCCAACATGTTTCAATGAGACTTGGCAGTTGAAATAATTCCTCTTTTATCTGTTCATTTAAACAGAAGGTTGAAAAAAGCTAGAAAATATAAAAAATATTAGGTAGAAACTAAAATATATCAAAACTAAAAATCCAAATAGACTAAGAACTGGTTGATTTTCATGACATGGAATAGACCAAGTATCATGAGTCGAAGCACATTTGTGATTTTATAATGGCATCTTTAGCACATTCATTCCATTAACACCTACAAGACTGTAATTTCTGAGTTATTACTAGATAAGCCAGTAATACTTAGTTCTTTATCAAACTGCCTCGTTGATTACTCTATCCATCTAGTGCAACACTGGTTTAAAATCAAGGTCCATATATTCCTCCAATTTCCATGCCCTTTCTCTATGATGCAGCACATTTCTTTTTACAAGTGTTTTCTATGAGCTGTTTGGCTGGATGAAAAATACGTTTCTTATTTTTCTTCTGATAAATACTCACACGCCCATACACTCACGCTACCCAAATACATTCAACAAGTCCCTTTTTTTTCACTGGAAATTGACAAGTCTTCTTTCATTGAAATGGGATAAAAAAAAATGATGTTTGGCTAAGTTTTTTGTCGGCAAGTACATTTTTCGGTTAGCACCCGCCCACCACAGAAGCTTTCCAATTGAAATGATTTCATCCATCTCTGACTGAAATGGGCTGAAAAACTCCAATTAACTGAAGTGGCACAGAAAATAAACAGAGTTTAGCATTTAAGCGGAAATTGTTTCAAGGTAATTTAGTTCCCTCCATTACAAGGAGCAAAACTATTACTATATGTTTTGCTTCTTGAATCATACATTGTTTGTTTTATTTTCGTATATTTGCTCCAACCTTTCAATAAGATCCACAATTTTTTTACTTTTTGAGACAGATCAGAAGTTCTTTTGCAGCTTCAGAGAAATCAGGGGATTATTGCTGATATCCTATCTTTGTAGTTCATTTTATTGATAAATGGAGCTAATTTCTGTGGTGATGGACAGTATTTTGCATAAATTTTATGCAGGGAATTGCAGAATAATCATCTGTCTGGTACATTACCTGATTACCTTGGCGGTATGGCACAACTACAGTACCTGAATCTGGCTAACAATAATTTCAGTGGGTCAATACCTACTACGTGGGGTCAACTTTCTAACCTTAAGCATTTGTAAGTAAGTACTTCCTATACATCTCAATAATGTTAAACAAGAGTACATGGTACTCATTTGATACAAAGTCAACTTGTATATGTGAAAGCTACTACTGGAAAAGGTTAAGTTGATAATTTCAATTTGAATCATAGGTAGAAAATCAATAACTCCAGTCAATAAAATTCAGCCAAGTCGACTCAACTCAAATATAGTTTCTGGTTCAGTCTGAAATTAAATTTAATCTTTTGAGTTTCTGGCTGAAATTCAGAAAATGAGTCAAGTAGTTGAGAAGCTACAAGAAAAACCAATCAATGAGTTTAGTAGTTGAGAATACAAATGAAAATTTTGTCTACCTTTTTATTGATCTTCCCTATGTGGTGTTCCCTATTGGGTTCATTAGGTCTGTAGTATTGAGAACAGAGATTTGCATTTTCAGGCTTCACGTATGCTTTGGTCACTGAGGCATGGGAATGCAATCTTTACCTGGTGTTCTAGACATATTTTATAAAATTTCTCTGCTTCATAATAGTTTTTCTCCCTTAAATATGATCAAGTTCCATTTTACTTAATTACTATCCAGTCCTCCTAGTTGGATCACTTTTGAGTTGACAAAAGCAGGGGACTTTGAGTTGAGTTGAATTTTTGAGTTCTCATTCTATGGTTTTCAACCCTCCAATTCTCCTTTTCTCAGAAGTAAATTGTTACTTGCAACACAGGGTAATGAGCAAGAACAACCTAAGTGGTACCATTCCTGCTTCAATTACAAACATAACAGGGTTAAAGAAACTGTAAGCAATTCTTTTGACATTGGTTGATGGCATCATGTCTTTGTCAGTTTTTCAATAAACTACTGTTTTATCTTTTATCTATACATTTTAATGCTTAAAATTTTGTTATTGCAGAGATCTTTCTTGCAATGAGTTTACTGGGAGAATTCCCACAGAACTATTTTCAATTCCATTATACAAGTAATACTATCACTTAATTCCTTTTCCCTTTCTGTTTTCCGCCAACATATGTTATACAGATAACATGAATATTTCTTCCCCTTTGACCCAATTTTTTTTCCAAAAAACAACCCCCCTTACTCTGACCCTTTCGGATAAATAAGATAAAAATTGTACTGGATACATAACTTTTTGCCGACCTTTATAGATAGGAATAGTCTTTGATGATGGCAGCATTAGTTCGTACCTTCTTTAAGTGTTTGTTTCATTGAATTCGGATCTGTTTAGCTGTTAGGCTATTGGAACTTATAATTGTATCAACAATAAAGTTGTTTTGTTAGTGATATTGTTCTTTGCTTGCATGTTCCTTATAATAAGCACAAACTTTGACTCTCTCTTGTTTTTTGAAGTGGAAAATGACCTGCATAATTTTAGTGGTAAATGTGCCAAAATGTTGGCCACAATATGTCATCATAAGCACAAGATATGTTGATAAGCAACAAGAGACGCAAAGCCGCTGAACAAACACATTGGCAACATTTTAACTTCTTGTGCCTCCTCAGAGCCTATGTGCAATGCAGATAATGTCCATCTTTTTGTTCCATAAAGCTTGCCAATTATTGGCTGTGAGCTTGAAGTGTAGTTCCTCACCTGGTAAGAATTAAAAACAGACAACGAAGTATCTGGGTGTAATTTACATTTACTTCACTATTATCAGAAGTTCTTAGTGTTCAAAAGCAACTCTTCCGCCATTATAAGTGTAAATTAAAAGAAAAAGTCTGAACTCTGCAGATGTCATAGAATAATTTACTGGTACTATCACATTGTCTGTAGATAACAAATTTTACACCTTCTTTTTACCTTTGTTGCGATGTGGTATGGTAATCACCGTATTATTTCCAAGTTCTGCTTTGTAATTCTTCGGGGGCCTTTTGTATCATTATCTTGGCTGATTGATATTTCCCAACATAAAAACTCCTTCAGTTCAGTTCCTCCTTCAGGAACCCTGATTGTTTCATTTGCATCACAAGTGTTATCTGATATTCATTAATTCCAGCGTTCTATTGTCAGCTTTACAGGAACTCATCTTGAATGTGGCTCTAGCTTGCAGCCATCTTGTGTCTCAAGGGACTCAACACCAGGTGCATGCTTTGAATGGTCTTTTTATTTCCTTATTCTCATTCTAATCAATTTGTTCAAACTTCAAACCATAACTTCCAGACTAAAATAAATGTGAAAAGTGCATTACACAGATTGAGATAAGTAAGGTAGGTATGCACCTGAGGTGAAATAGTTTCTGGTAACTAAGGTTTTAAGTGATATTGGTTTTTTTTGGCAGGTGTGGTTAGAAAGTCCAAATTTGGGGTTGTGGTTGGGGGTGCTGTTGGTGGGGCATTGCTAGCCTTGTCCATTGGGGCCATATTTGTATATCGGAATTGTCGAGACCATGGAGCCAAACACAATGATGTCTTCGTTGATGTTGCTGGTACACCTCCCCTTTTCTTATTTTATAGATTTCCAAAAGAAAAAAAAAATCTAGATCCTTTGTTATTAACTAAGTTGCATGGGCAGGGTTACATGTGCTGGAATCCTTTACCAGTAAGATGAGTCTATTTTGACAAGTACCAAAACACAGGATTCAGTATAATATTCAAATAAATTTGAGAAATGCACGACACCCTCACCTCACACAGCTGCCCAAGGATCGATCCCTGGGCAGGTAGGTTGTCTCACATTATTGGTATCACTCACCCATCTAATGAAAAAAATTGTCTTTTTTTAAATAAAATAATATGAAAAAACCAATAAAAACAATATAAATCTTTCTAGAAGCAACAAAATAGGTATATAAATAAGATAAGGTTGTATAGGTAAATAGCTGTCCAATAAGGCAATGGACAACTGAATAGCATAACAAAAACCAAAATAACAAAGCTAATGAGCTTCTTGAAACAAACTTAGATATGAAGATTCCTGCTTTTGCAAATGTATCGGCTTCTACATTCCTCTTTTTTGGATATTGGCAAAGAAAAACATCATCAATAGTGCATATTAAATCCTTGTTTCATTCACAATATCGCCCAATCTCCAAGGTTTTGGATCTGATCCCTGAGCCCACCTTACAGTTAATAATAACATCGGACAAGAGTGTGATAATAATCTAACACCATCACCAATTGACAAGATTTTTGATATATCTGAGCTCCCAACATTAGCTGGGACGAAGAATGCAAGTAGGAGCACACCTTTACCATCTTTTGTCGCTCCATCCTCTCTCAAGTAGGAGCACACCTCTACCATCTTTTGTCGCTCCACCCTCTCTCAATGGTCCAGGTTTACCAAGTGCATTTTCATCCACATTGATCTCCATCGATCTGGTTTAGTTTGAATTCTCACATTCTTTGGCCCTTTAATCTCTACATTTCATTCTCCTTTTTAGTCCAACAAAGAGATTCCCCTTAATATCTTATATTTAGACACCACTATATAACGTTGTCCTATCCACCATCGTTCTTTTAGGGAAACGTTTTTCTTCAATGATCCTCTTACTTTCTTTCCCTTCATATGCACCATGAAGAGATTCTCCTAAATTACCCTATCATTCAGATCCCACTGAGAAATTATAAAACTTTATCCTATCCAGCAGTGTTCTTATATAGTGAGATTTTCCTTCAAAGATCCTCCAGTCTCTTTCCTCTCATATGCACCATGAAATCACCAAATATAGCAATTTCCATACTATTTAGACTAGGAGTGGACCTCAAATCATACCAGTGGGATACCAGAGTTTTTAACAGTCTCAAAGTGAAAATATTTTGTTATTCCATCTAATAGACATGTGTGAAGGTTGGATTGATCCTGAGCAGGCCTGAAAGCGAGGACTCATTTTGCTAAAATGAGTCATGATCTCTCTAGATAATTTGCCTATATTATCAGTTTTACATGCTAACCAATACTGTTGAGATAGGATAGATCGCATTCTCTTGACTTTAACATCTAGAGTGACAAGTAGTAATGACTTGTAACGACATGTTTTTTTTTTTTTTTTTGAATGGTAACTTTCATTAAAACAGAAAAGAAATCAGTACAAAAGGATTATACTGATCAGGAGAAAGGAAAAAACAAGCAAAAGTACAACCTTTGAAACCCCAAACAACACAAACTACTCAGCTACAAGGAAACCAGAAGACTAAGGATACTAGGACTGCCCTAACCCCTGTTTACGAGAAAGCTAGGTCCTCCCAATTGAACATAATTTGATCAAATGGATAGTCTTTGAAAGTAGGATTGATCTGCACCCATTGAGGTACTGAGAATTTAATCTTATCACATAAGATTTCCTCCTACTTGTAACGACATGTTCACAGCCTCTTCTGCACTTGAAGTTTATGACAATTTGATATTTTCATTGTTAAAGCCCAATGGTCTGTCTCTGACTCGATCATGAAAACTCAGAATTTTCCCTAGTGCCTTTCGCTTGTTCTCATATCCAAATTGTCTCATCTCATCATCCAGCTTTTCTTCTGCTCCTGTTCTTTCTTCCTGTTCACAATATTCTCTCCTATGTCCATTTTCTCGTCTGCATCCTTTTAACTCATGCGTTCTTACCTCCTCTTTTGTTCTCATTTTCCAGTTTTTTCTCTGCATTTTATGAGGAAAAAGATCAAGCAACCCAAGAGGAACTTTTTATCACACTAATCCCTTAACTTCTTTCCATCAGGCCCTACTTGAAGCAGCTCACAAAGATTCCTACAGAACTGGCAACATGCTCCTTTGACCTCATAAGTTCACTTTGATCTTACTTCCATTTCTTATTTACATCTTCAGGGTTCTCCTTTCCTCAACTTTTATCTTGAGATTGGCCATACAATTTCTTGCATGAATATGTTGGGCTTGACTCTTTGCTGTCGAGAAGAGGCCTCATCCATCTAGGAAGAATCTAAGGATTCAATCTTGGTAAATGGACTGTCGCACATGCATGTAAGTTCCTACATAGACTACAATGAGAGACTTTATTGTTCAGTTCAAAGTACGACGAGGCTTAGTTCAACTAATGAAAAACAGGTCTCATGTGGGGACAAAGTACGACATTATGTGATATCGAATGAAGTTCCTAAATAGTTTCACTCACAGTCCAGTAAGTAGTATCATGAATATTGGTATCAGTCGTGAGAAGAGAATGGAAGAATCACATAAGAATGGGCATGATGAAGGGAACTGAAAAGAGGAGAATTTACATTAAAAGAAAAACCCCTTCAATGAGAACAACTGAACAAGTACTTAATAACAGAAATAGATGTTACTTTTATTTTTTCTTTCAGTTTCATTATTTGGTGATATCTGTTTGAGTTTCTCTTTTTTAATCATAATTTTATGTTGTATAGATGAAGATTGAATAACTGATATCTTACATCAGACCATGCTGATTGTTTTTGAGGTCACCAAATCTCGATTTCCTCTTTGGTACATCTAACTTCCATATATCCCATTTTTAGGTGAAGATGAATGCAAAATATCTTTTGGACAACTACGAAGATTTTCATGGCGCGAGCTGCAAGTTGCAACTGACAATTTTAATGAGAATAATATAATTGGTCAAGGGGGATTTGGAAAAGTTTACAGGGGTGTTCTTTCAGACAATACGAAGCTTGCTGTAAAACGTTTAACTGATTATCATAATCCTGGTGGAGAGGCTGCATTCCTGAGAGAAGTCGAGCTGATAAGTGTGGCAGTCCACAAAAATCTTCTTAGACTGTTGGGGGTCTGTACCACCCCTTTTGAGAGGATTCTTGTTTATCCATTCATGCAAAACCTGAGTGTTGCATACCGGTTACGAGGTACATCCTTTATGCACTGGAATCCATGCTTTGAAACTCTTATTCTGTTGAACTGATGAAAGGCTTTGATTTCTTCACTCTGGCTATGTGATATAATATTTGATGAAGATGAAAGTCACCAAAAGTATTTTCCACTCACAACCAGCATGAATGTTCTTGGTAGTTGCAAGAAAATAAGAAAAACAACTGATAAGCCTAAACCATCATGAACGTTCTTAATTAGCACTCTGTTGTCAACATGTATTCTGTTGCTTTCAGCTCCGTCATTATATGAGTCTGTGCTAATCGAGTAGCCCAAACTGGCATGAATGGCTTGAGAGTTATCTTTATTTCTAGGGAAATTAACACTCATCTCAGGTTGTGAGTGCTTCTCCATACTTCATTATAAGCCTAGGTTTCCTTTCATACATTGTTGCAGATCTAAAACCTGGTGAGAAAGGTCTCGACTGGCCCACTAGAAAACGTGTGGCTTTTGGTGCAGCGCACGGCTTGGACTATCTGCATGAGCAGTGCACTCCTAAAATTATACACCGTGATTTGAAGGCAGCAAACATCCTGCTTGATGAAGATTTTGAACCAGTCCTTGGGGATTTTGGACTAGCAAAGCTGGTTGACACAAAACTGACCCATATCACAACGCAGGTGCGCGGAACTATGGGGCATATTGCACCCGAGTATCTATCCACTGGAAAATCATCAGAGAAGACAGATGTTTTTGGATATGGCATTACCCTTCTGGAACTTGTAACAGGCCAGCGAGCAATAGATTTTTCACGTCTTGAAGAGGAGGAGGATGTTCTGCTGCTGGATCATGTAAGGCTAATGATTTTTCTTTAATGTAAAATTTTGTCCAAGTTTTTATGCAATTTGTGCTGTTTTTTGCTTGCATGATGATTGTCTTTTCTGAACGTCAATCTGTTGATTATATTTTTAAAAATATCTTCATAACTTCTTGATTCATGAGAAAAATAAATTGGATATATTACTTACCTCAATAATAGTGTAATTGCCTGACCATGTAATTTAGTTACTTCAACTGCTTTCAGAATTATTCATCTCTTAACATTACTGGAACCTGATTATGTAGTTGTAAATCCTAACATGAAAATTACTTGTTTTCCTGTGTTCATTTTCTAGTGAATCAACTAAGGAATTTATCTGATGGGTAGGGAGAAAGGGAATTTAACCTATATGCACGACATAGGAATTTAACACAAGTCCTTTGTTCCATGAAGTGTTAAGTTCTAACCCATCGATAAAATGAAAACCTCCGTATGCTTCATTCGTACATTTAAGTAGGGTTGAGTGGATGAGTAGAACTCACAAAGTTAACCGTGATAGATAGGATAAGTCTTTGATGATGATGATCCTCACATATTACGAACAAAAAATGTATTAAAAACAGTACTAGAATATAAACATTCAAAAGAATCAAAACCCAAAAAGAAAGAAAACTGAACTATTGAAGAGAAGGGCTGGCTAACAAGTCTTGTGTGCTTCATGTCTTACCTGAGTATCTAATTATACCATTATAGCTTGAGATCAAGCCCTGACCTTATAGAAGAAGCATGGTTTTAAGTTTCTTCTTGTTAAATTTTCTTGCTCCCAACAATGGTTCCCGCCTAAATATAACTAATGCAATGTCAGGAGAAATGCTGTCCAGTGTATTATGTATACATGATCTCTTAATGCTGCCCCGTTATCAAGGATCAATGCAGTATCTGACTCATGATTGGGCTTCTGCCCATATAGGATTTCTGTTGTATACTTGTGGGTCATGTGTTGTATACACCTTACATACACCCTAGCAAGCAATACTTGAGCTCATTTCTTTGCATCATTTTCTGTTGAGAATCAGAATGCAGAAATCATACAACTGCATTCTGTTGAGAATCAGAATTCAGAAATCATACAACTGCTGTCAAAGCAATGATCACAAACAGAGCATGAAAAATGTAAGTACTTTACTATTTTACATGAGTAGGTCATCAGAAAACGGGTTGAATAAAAAGAAAATATTGCTATCTGGTGCTTTTTGCTTTAGCACCATGGAACACCTATGACAAGGTTGACATACATACATATCCCATGTTGCAGACTGCGTCTAAATGGTTTCTACTTGTCCCAGGCTGTGGCTCAATTGGTTAGGGACACCAAACCCCAACCATTAGGGGGAGTTCAAATCCTTCCCAATAGAGTAGTTTCTATTCCAATCTGATAGTTGTTAATCTGGATTAAGATGATACAACTACCCATCGTGGCTGTTTTGTGGACACTATGGCTCGAAAAGAATAGCAAGACTTTTCAGAATCAAGCTACATGCAGGGGAAAGAAATCTTGTTAAGGTTCAGATAAGGGTAATTTCTTGGGTTGAAGTCACAAAACACAGCAAGAATTTCTACATCTGATTTGTTGAGGTGTAGGTGGAATGGTGTGAGACTCGCTGAAATTGTTAATTTTATTTTTCATCCAGCCGATCCATCAACTTGAAGACTTGTTCACACTCTTGTCAAACAAAATGAGTATCCAATAATAATAACAAATGTGGGATTCTTGACAGATTAGTAATTTCAAACCCACCTTAATAGATTTTAAGGAACATCCTTAAAGTTTCTGTAAAAGAACATTATATATTGTTGTGTTATCCTTGTTTTCAAATGGAAAAAGAATTTAATCAACTCTTGCAGTTCAACTCAACTTGGTCTACTTTTTCAATTGACAAGCATCTTTGCAACCAAAAGCCTGTTTAAATTAAGTTCCACACTGAGTTGAACTGGAATCTGCTTGAGTAAACTTGCTTGAGTTTCAAGTCAAGTCCATGAATTATTTATTTATTTATTTATTTTGAAATGGTAAATGATATCTTATTTTGTTACATTTCACATTAAGTTGAATTGGAATCTGATTGGGTGAACTTGGTAGAGTTCCAATTTTTCAAGTTAATTCCTTCTTCTTTTTGGAACTGGGAAATGAATTTTATTTGATTGACCAACAAACAAGGGAACAGACACCTTACAGACAAAGGGCACTCTCCCCATTACAAACCATATAAAAAGTACAACCCTACTTCTCCAAACGCTTAGAAACTTCTATGACTCCTTAAGATATCAGCAATGATGCTTAAATATTACTGCTATGACTTCATGGGTTTTAAAACTATTAATTTCATATGAAAATGGCCTTTTCATTTATGCTTATTTGATGATTCTGAATAATATCATGTGCCCACAGATCAAGAAGTTACTGAGGGATAAAAGGCTTCATGATATTGTGGATAGCAACTTGAAACAAAATTACGACCCTAAAGAAGTTGAGATCATTGTTCAAGTGGCCTTGTTATGCACACAGAATTCCCCTGAAGACCGACCAACGATGAGGGAAGTGGTGAGTATGCTGCAAGGTGTGGGGCTGGCTGAGCGGTGGGCCGAGTGGGAGCAACTTGAAGTGATCCGCGTACAAGAGTACTCAAGTCTGCTGCACCAATTTGCTTGGGACAAAGATTCAATAAACAACAGAGAGGCTATACAGTTGTCTGAGGCAAGGTAATAGGAACTAAATTCTGATGTATATACAGTCATACAAAATTATCTATGCCATAGAAGCTTTTCTTTTATCAATAAACAGAGAGGTGGTGTTAAATCTTACAGAAGAACTGAAAGAATGGACAAATAATGCTATTAAGAGTATTTTCAGGTTCTTGTATTTTAGCTAATGGTGGGTTCTTATGTATTCTACTGAAACATGACTTTCTTTTATTTATCATAATATGAAAGTAGATGAACTCTTGTCGCTCCTATTTTCAGTCCCAAAACAATCCTAGCTAGATGGCATTCAATTCAAGGATGGGTCTGCAGCCAACGAGGTCTGGAGAGACCTTTCTGAATTTCCAGCACAAAATTTGAACTAAGGTAACTTTTAGCAAACCAAGTAAATATAAGGGGCAGTAGAACCCCATCGAGCTGGGACTTTCAACCTCCTTTGAGCAAAAACCAGGCAGGATTCCTGTTTTTAACGCATGTCAGGTCAACCCATTTCTGGATTTGGCTTTCAAACTATGGCCTAAGTTGCATTCGTGTAAGATGAATATGATTGCTGTTTTAACACAATAGCCATTATATAACTATTCCTGCTTCAACCCAATTACAATGAGGGACTCATGTAAAGTCACTTGAATGGGCGGGGAAAAAGAGTTTGAAAAAGTTTTATCCTTGTTCTAAATCATAGACCAAACCACAAACACACATTCCATTCATTTATGAAGAGAAAGCCATTAGCCAGGTCACCTGAAATAGAAACAATCTCCAGTTTAACTAATGACACCCTTTCAGTTACAATGCAATTCATTTAAGAAGAGAAACCATTAACCATCTCAATTGAAACAGTCCCCAATTTATAACTAATGACACTTGCTCGTATTTCAGTTACAAAGCAATCCCAGCTACAGCAAACATTCAAAGATAAGAATGTGCTACCGCTAATAAAGCCCCAATTCTACTCACCACAGACTGTTACTTCAGTCATCACGTTTCTTCCTCATCTTCTTCCCCACACCACCCTCTCCACGCCTGTAATTCTTCAAATAAAAGTTGACAAACAGCGCGAGCAGGGACACATTGAAAAGAGCATTGAACACCCATGCCCTAAATCCCGAGCAGCCTTCTGTACAAATTTAACATATTAAAATTTTCCTAATTAGCAATGGGATGAAAGTAGGAGACACTATAAGTCAAACCCAAACTCTAATTCACGCCAATTCAAATTCTAATGTAAACTTATTCAAATATTGACATTATCCAATACCTCCATTGAAATGGTACCAAAGGAACGCAGTGGATGCGGCGAAGCTGAAGACGAATTGAGTAATCTGGCAATCGGTGACCGCCCGCTTCCATCTGGGTTTAACACCAATGCTGCAGAGGAGGTAGTAGGAGTACATGAGGGTGTGAACAGAGGCATTGGTGACTAACGCAATGGGGAGGAGGGACTGGGAGGAGTGGAGCCAGAGGTAGGACATGACGACGACGACGGCGTGGTGGTACACGTGGAGGAAGGAGAGGGACTTCCTGCTGGGGTTGATGAGGATGAGGAGAGTGTCTGAGAACTCAATGACTTTGGAGAGGTAGAAAACGTAGGCCCAGAAGAAGACAGGGCCTTTGGGGGGTGTGGAGTTGGTGGGGAAGCAGAAGAGCCAGGAGGGGTGGGGCATCTGGGAGAGGGAGGAGAGGGAGCATCCAACGGCCATGGTGAGGGAGAGGGTGAGGATGGTGATGTTGTGGAGGGCTGAGATGAAGCGGAAGGTGGTGGGGGAGGGGAGATGTGGGGCCCATTTGAGGAGGATGAGATGGAGGGTGGAGATGAGGGAGAGGTAGGAGATGATGGAGGTGAGGAGGAATTGAGGGGATGCTCCAAAGGTTTGGTGTTGGACCCATTCAAAGTTGGTGATTGTGGGGTGGTCTACTAACCAGTAGTGCAGGTTAGAGGAGAGAGCCTCTGCAACACCAGCCATGGAGAGAGGGCTGGAGCCAGAGGAAATGCTTACAGAGGTTGGAGAATCATCCTATCAGGCCTTTTATACTCTACTCTATAAAGAATGTGATTTGGGGACGGGGGTTGTATGGACTATGGAGATTCAGATGAGTAAACGCGTTTGTATTTTTCACCAACTTGGATTTTCCTTTCTCCAAGTAACGGCTTACTCTTCTACCATATTAAAATAATAATAATAATAATAAGAGGAATTTACCAAATAAATTCCTGTAGGTCCCTATACCACTCATGGGGTTCCAAGAAAACCGTATTATCGGATTAGGTCCTCAAGGTCTGTATTTATATTTTTTTTTGTGTTTTGGCTCTATGGCCGATATCGGCCGTAATATTGGCCGATATCGGCCGTTATGCGACATCCCTATTTCTCTCGTCCCGATTGTGTTTTGCTCACAACTCTCGTTGATGCGACATCCCTATTCCTCTCCTCGACTGTTGTATGGCGATTTTTTCCCTTTCAGAAACCATGTAAAAGAACTTCTGTGAATCGGTTGTTGGACTTCATTAAGAGGTAGGTTTGTACATTAAACACACATCTTAATGCACTATCTTCTCTAATGTGACATCGTAACATTGATTTATCTCCATTAATGCATTCTTGTTAACCCTAGATCTCTGTAAAATCCTCTGTCATCATTAGAGTACCCGGTCTCTAAACCAGGCTTTCTTTAATGCTTATAGAAGAACTTTCTGTTTGAAGGGTTTGTAAAAAACCCACTTTCATCAATCGAGTACCCATTCTCCTTTATTTCATTCTTGTTAACCCTAGAACTGTCGAAAATCCACACTCATCATGAATACCCTAGAACTGTTTGAGAGAGCGTCATTTTGAAACATTCTGTGTAGTCGTTTTCAGGGTTCTGTTCAATCCAGCAGCTGGAGCTATGGTGGGTCGTGCATTCCATTTTATTTATGTTTAGTGTGCATCAGTAAATCCATAAATGTTATTGTCTAGTTTGTATGTTTGTATATTGTTCTATATTGATCTTGCAAACATGGATACTTCAACGCCAGTATCTCATCCAATTGGAGTTGGTTGTCTTGCTGATTGATGAACAATAGGAGAATAGGTGGAATACGGTCTAAATATTTTTTGAATAGCAGCTAGGGACAAATGAAATGGGTCTAATACCGATCTGTTGTAATTGTCATCCTGAATCTGCCTACATTTTACTGATATCTTCATAATTTTCCTGTGATTTAATGATAGCATGTCAGACAGAGAGGTGTTGTTCATATTCCACTATGACGGTGACTTTCAATTTGACATCAGCCGTCCGGTGTACAGTGGAGGAAAACAAAAAATGAAATATTTATCGTCAGACATCTCTTATCAATGCCTGGCTAACGAAGCAATGGAATCATCCAATTGGGATACAGCCATCCAGAATTTAAGCATGCAATACCTTCATCACAACGGACGGGCATTCTCAATGGCAAGCATTGACGATGATAATGATGTTCGTCTTATGTTCAAAGCATCCGGAAATGAAATGAATGGGATATACTTGTACGTCTCTAATAGTCCGAACAACAATGAAAGTATAGGGGGAGAGGACAGGTATGCCTACTAATTGTCTCACTAAATTTTAAATGCGAAATTAATTATTTATGTTAGCACTTGCTTATTTATGCCCCGATTCATTGTAGGTTACGAAGGACCGCAGTAGGATTTAAGAGTCCAAAAATGCCAAAGAGGTCGTCAGCCAGTTTGAAGAGGGAACAAGTGAAGTTATCAACAAGTCCTCGAGAACAACCCACCGCTGATCTCCGCGATGACACAGACATGCAATATCCATATGTGCAGGATGATGATGATGTATGCAATGAGGCGTTAGATGGTCATATCGACCTTGGGATGATGCGTGCTGATGATATCCATCTTAACCGACATCCCTCTAATGGACAGCTTTATTCAAAACCAATCTTCAAGGCCGAATGTTGCAGGGATGAAGTCAATCAAACCAATACCGATCTACGGTCTAATGAAATTCCAAAAGTTGAATTTGATGATAAAATGGAGCCTGATGACATGGAAATGGAATTTGGCAACAACTCCGCACGAGAGATGTGGATTGGCCGTGTTTTTCCTGATCGACAGATGTTCCGGAATACGTTGGCGAAGTTTGCAATATACGGTAACTTCACTCTTAAACATTTGAAGACCAACATGACCAAAGTGACTGCATGATGCAAAGATCAGGATTGTCCATGGCGTATTCATGCTTCGATTGTCGAATCAGGACCACAATTTAAAGTTAGGATGTACAATCCTAACCATCGATGCTCAAAGCCACTGATGGGCATGGCACATCAACAGGCAACCTCGGCGCTTATTAGAGAGTTCATCATGGAAGGGTCAGGCAGAATGTGAATTTGAAACCGAAGGAGATCATGAATGACTATCAGATGGAGTTTGGTTCAATAATTAGTTACAGAAAGGCTTATATAGCAAAGGAGATGGCACTTTGTATTGTGCGAGGATCATATGAAGAGTCATTCCAGCTGCTACCCCGTTATTGTAAGGAACTTGAGTTGACTAACCCTGGCACTGTGACAAACATAGATACTACTTCGGATGACCGTTTCAGAAGATTTTTTTGGGCGTTCGGACCGTGCATAAGATCTTACACGTCTTCGTTGAGACCAGTGATTGCTGTAGACGGTTCACACCTTCGAGGCAAGTATCCAGGTGTGTTGCTTGTTGCCGTGACGCATGATGCCAACCATAAGCTACTTCCCATCGCCTTTGCCTTTGCTGAAGCCGAGCGGCGCGATAGCTGGGAGTGGTTCCTTGCGAACTTGTCCATATCTCTAGGAGAGCCAACTAACCTTACTATTGTTTCAGACCGGCAGAAGGGTCTCATTCCAGCGTTGAAGAACACCATACCGCATGCAATGCACTGTTACTGCTGCCGTCACATTGCTGAGAACATCAAAGCTGCTTTCAGTGACGGGGCAATCGTGATGAAATTTTGGCGTGCAGCAACGTCATACAGACCATGCGAGTACGAGGCTTATATGACAGATATCCGTGCAGTTAGCCAGGAGGCTTTCAATTACATTGATGCAATTGGGCGGCAACGGTGGGCAAATGCATACATAGAAGGCCGTCGGTACGACATGCTAACTAGCAATGCAGCCGAGTGCACTAATAGTCTCCTAAAAGACACGCGAGTCCTGCCCATTACGAAACAAGTTGAGGAGATACGAGGAAAGTTAATGGACTTCTATCAAAAGCGGCATCTTCAGTCTGAAAGCATAACAACTCGTCTTACCCCGTATGCGGAGAAAGTTCTCAGTCAAGAAATGGATGAAGCTCGCCGATTGCATGTTCGTGTGGTTGGCATCGTAGAATTTCAGGTTCAGTCTGCGGAGTATGTTGATGTTGTTGATCTCGAACGGAAATCCTGCATATGTCGGAAATGGGAGATATTGGGTATCCCGTGTTGCCATGCTATCGCTGCAATGAAAATGAGAAACTACGATCCATACGAATTCTGTGAGCATTGGTATTTTGCGAGCACGTATCGTACAACGTACAGTGAAGTGATTCATGCTACCCGTGACAGCAAGCAATGGGAGCACACAGCCGAATTGAGAGTTATTCCACCAATGTCCAGTAAACAGCCCGGACGCCTGAAAAAGAACAGGATTCGGACTGAAGATATTGGTCGTGTTCGAAGGGCAGTAACGTGCTCAAATTGCAAGGGGAGAGGCCACAACCGTGGAAGTTGTCGCAATACTCCCGTGCTCAGTTGACGAATTAGAACAGCATAGAATGTATATTCATTTTGGCATGTATTCTGGTTGCAGTTTTTTGAAGAAGACCCTTAATGATGTATACAGATAGCTGTCCTTAGGATGTATTAATCAAGGGAGTTTTTATTTCATCACAGTACGCATACCACGACACTCCCAGTTCCTGTAACAATAGGTGCTGCAGCTGCGTGGCGAGTACTTTGATGATGCATACACTTCCATTGATGATGCCTAGATATATGCAAATGTGGACTGTAATTGTGTATTTTGGAAGTCTTGTATTACTGTTTTTCATAAATGATATGTGATCCTTTTTTAATTGTGCACGCTTTATGTGAACATCGAATCTGTATCTGCTTGTTGAACCTCTTCAAGTGAACATAATGAATGGACATCTTGGATCTCAGGAAGATAATTACCTCAGCACAAATCTCACCTACATAAATCTTTCAGGTAACAACCACAGTTTTAACAAAAAAAAAAAAAAAAAATTTCCAATCTTTCTATGGAAACCAAGTATGCATTGAGGGAGAGCAAGGATATCGGCCATTCTACTCTACATGACCTGTTTTTTATAGTCTCAGTCAAATGAGCCTGAGTATGAAATTATGGCCGATATCGGCTACAGGATCGTTATAGCTGACTCCATTGAGTTCGCCACAGTAGCAGTACCTTAACTGAGGCTGAAAAAAACAGGTCATGTATAACTATCGCCGATATCGGCCATAATTCCAAACTCAGGCTCACTGAACTGAGCCTATCAGAAACACTATCGGCCAAAAAAACAGACTCAGGCACCCTTAACTGAGACTGTAAAAATACAGGTGATGCATTATTAATAGAATGGCCGATATCGGTCGTAAAATCGACCGATATCGGCTATAATTCCAAACTCAGACTCCCTTAACTGAGGCTATAAAAAAAACAGACATGTACAGAATGGCCGATATCGGTCGATATTATGACCGATATCGGCCGTTCTGTGCAGGTCCTGTTTTTTCATACTCTCAGTTAAGGGTGGTTGAGACTGATATTTTGGCCGATATCGGTCATAATATCGACCGATATCAGTCATTCTGTGCAGGTCCTGTTTTTTCATAGTCTCAGATATTTTGGCCGATATCGGTCGATATTATGACCGATATCGGCCATTGTCTGCAGGTCCTGTTTTTTCATACTCTCAGTTAAGGGTGCCTGAGACTGATATTTTGGCCGATATCGGTCATAATATTGACCGATATCGGCCATTGTCTGCAGGTCCTGTTTTTTCATAGTCTCAGTTAAGAGTGCCTGAGACTGATATTTTGGCCGATATCGGTCGATATTATGACCGATATCGGCCATTGTCTGCAGGTCCTGTTTTTTCATTGTCTCAGTTAAGGGTGCCTGAGACTGATATTTTGGCCGATATCGGTCGATATTATGACCGATATCGGCCATTGTCTGCAGGTCCTGTTTTTCATACTCTCAGTTAAGGGTGCCTGAGACTGATATTTTGGCCGATATCGGTCATAATATTGACCGATATCGGCCATTGTCTGCAGGTCCTGTTTTTTCATAGTCTCAGTTAAGGGTGCCTGAGACTGATATTTTGGCCGATATCGGTCGATATTATGACCGATATCGGCCATTGTCTGCAGGTCCTGTTTTTTCATACTCTCAGTTAAGGGTGCCTGAGACTGATATTTTGGCCGATATCGGTCATAATATTGACCGATATCGGCCATTGTCTGCAGGTCCTGTTTTTTCATACTCTCAGTTAAGGGTGCCTGAGACTGATATTTTGGCCGATATCGGTCTATATTGTGACCGATATCGGCCATTCTGTACATGTCCTTTTTTTTATAGCCTCAGTTAAGGGAAGCTGAGTTTGGAAGAAAGATCAAGAAACACAGAGAAGCCTGTAGTCATTTAGAACATCAAGAAACACAGAGAAGTCTGTACAAATCTTGAACATCAAGAAACATCAAGAAAATTTAGAACATTTTGAACATCAAGAAACACAGGCTGTAGTCAGTGAGTTTTCAACTAATCGACATCAAGAAACACAGACAACCATGAAATTCTATACAAATGAAAATTCTATACAGCCTGTCTAAATACAACCCATTTAGAACATTTTGAATGTCAAATTCTATACAAATCATCATGAACACCACAACCACCAATCTTTCTATACAATCTGAGTTATGAAGTGATTCACATTTGATAACATGCAGGCTAATCCACTTTCAAAGTTCCCGGCTGATCGTATTCTTCATGGGAGTGATGCCAAGTGGGTCAAGCCCAGTCTATTAGCGTTCAATTGCCAACTCCGCTTGAAGATTTCCACGACTATTTTGCTTCGAAAGTAACGCATGTCTGATTGCGTAAAGGCGATGGGAAGCCGGTGGACACAGTGAGTGGCAAAGGCCATTGCAAATACTCCACAATCACTCGTATTGTTCTGTCGAGGGATGTCCGTCTTTTCAACTAGTGGCCATAGAAATGGGTCGCTCCACCCAAAATGGCTATACCATTCGGCCAACCATCCCATCTACATAAAACATCGGGTCTAAATGTCAGCAATGGACAGAAGAATTTGAAATACGCGTTCGAGATAAAACTGACTATTGGCATGAAGGAAGAAAAACTTACAAACTTCTGCGCATGTTTAAATGATCGGCGATCGCCCTCCATGCTATTGTAAAACTCTCATCTCTTCTCATCAACCAGTCCGACCAATAATGTGAAATGTGACCTCTGATAGACAATGAATATCAGCGTTCGCGCTTCCCTCGCGTCCAACACCCTGTGCCCGTACTTCCCAAAGACTGCCTCGACGGCTGTGTCACCACTATCGCGCCACCAACTCTGCATACATTGAATTGATCAATGTGGGTACAATGTTCCAATATACATATAATAAAGGATTTACCCAACCATTGTTTAGTTTGTACTTACACAGACACTCGGGTCGGCAATGAAGCATGAATCACACCCAATTCTCAATATCTCAAAGTAATAATAAATGATGTTAGTGTCCATCCAAGTTCCCTCATCAAGGACATTCTTCAAATCATCTGCCTTGATCAATGTGCAAACATCACCAAGCTCATCTTTCCTGTAACAGTGAATATGTCCAAACACACGTAAGCACTTCAATCAAACAAATTAACATGATCAACACTAAACCAACATACCTGTCATCGTAGTATTCTAGAAAACCTTTGAGGAAGAATTTGTCGGATTCAGACAGCACATAGTCGCTCCGAACGATATCATGCGTGTAGTCTTTAAACTTCAACGGTATCTTGCGCATTCGGGGCAACCGTTTGATCCTCCATACCAATGACTCAAGGGTGGCCAATGGCGCTGCAACCACCATAGCAGATTCACTGGAGACTGTAAATGGGGATGCAAACAAATTCCTGCTGACTGGTGGGGTCTGAACAATTTCCCGGGGTGCTGGCTCAGTCGTGGGATGTTCCCTGCTGCTACCTGATCCCTCGGCATTTATGTTCACGAGGTTCGGTTCCTCGACCGTGGATTTTCTTTTAGCAGATTTAGTCTTTTTAGCCGGGCTTTTTTGCGCAGGCCTCTTGGTATGCTTAAATGTGATCAACATTTTCTTCTCCGTGGCGTCATTATCAGACGCCGAGCTGCTGCATCCATCGAATGAGAAGTTCTCCCAATTCATCCCAAAACCCGACTTAAACTTAGCTAGCTTTTTCGAAATTGACATGGATAGCTTGTTGATTGGCGTTTTCCTGCGTGCAGAACGTTCGAGGCTCTGTTCGATGCGTGCGACCATGTCTTGAGCCTGTTGATCAAAGAAGTAATTGAATTAGCGACAGTTTGAAAAAAGAAATCAAGGAACTAGTGTAACAGTCCATTATAGGGTGTAATTGATATACATGCTTCTGTGGGATGGTGGGCTCAGCCGTGGGGACATCAGATGCAGGGACATCGGACGCAGGCTGCTCCGTTGCCTCTCCTCTACCAATAAACATCAACGTATTCTTCGTATACCATTCCATGTACTCTTCGGACTGCGCAGCTGCAGCACAAGCCTCACCTTGAAGTCCAAGAGTGGCTCTTGCTCCCCACGTCGACACGACATCCTTATCCATCGTTGCCGCATAATCGACAACAGACCTGAATGTCCTTTCTCGTCTTAAGATGGGCATTGTAAAAGGCGGTGGGACTATTTGTTTGAGCCCGAATTGTTTCATAACACGCCAAGTGTTGTGGCGCTCGACAATCCAATACCATATCAAAACAGTGGACGAATGTAGGAGAGTGCGATCTACTTTAGATACTTTTGAAAAAAACTTTGATCTAAACCCTTCATATGGTTGCCATATGAACTGCAATACACATCAGCAACGAAACAGTTAGTCCAGTATCTCAGCAAAATAGAATGCATATAATCGAACACCGAACTAAGGAGTGAGTCAATTTCTTGTTTTACCTCGTCAACTTTCAAATTGTTTAACTGTCCTCTCACCTCCTTGACTGAGGTGAGTGCTGGATTTTCAGGCAACCTCTTCATCCATGTCTTGCACAGTGGGAATTGTATGTCCCCCTTCCACGATTCTTTTGGCTTAGGACACCTTCCGATTGACATCCTTGTATAAGCCCATATCTGCACCAGATTACATCACAATAAAGAGTTAGTTCGAATTAAATAAAAAATTCAAACTAACAGTCACTATGAGAATAAAGACCTGTAATAGCTGTAGAGGCCCGGTTGGCGTCCTGCACAGGTGCCCTTCAAGCTCACCTTGCTTATCTTTCCCCTCTTCCACAGCAACTAACTTCTCCGGACCCCATCGAGAGGCATTGGTCAACATCCTATATAGATTCGCGAGACAAGCCGGTGCCCATGCATACGGTTTAAATTCTTTGAACAGCTCTAGTATGTAGGCCGGTCCACGGGCACCAGTAGTCTGCGAAACGATCTGACCGGACACTAGAAAGAAGAGATAGGCTCGCGTTGCCCGGATCTCGTAATCCTTGTATTTTTTATGTTTCTTTTTTTTCTCAAGTTCGGCAGCTGCAAAATTGTCTTCAAGCCACTTGAACTTCACTGTTATACCATGGTAGTCACGCTTATCCGGTCGGATGCCAAGAACCTCCTCGCACACCGACGCGACAAACTTCCCCGGGAAAGTTCGTCCGGCCACAGGTGGGCCATCTACGGGTAGGCCGTAGATGTATGCAACATCTTCCAGGGTGATAGTTGCTTCACCCGACGGAAAGTGGAAAGTATTTGTCTCCGGGCGCCACCTTTCGACTAGACCGGTTATTAGCGCGTGATCAATGACCATGCGATCGATTTCTGCTAAGTAATGGAGGCCCGTCTGCCTCACGTATGCCTTTTGTTGTTTTGTTAGCTGCCATATGTTTCGGTCCGGATTGGTTGGTATGCATCTAAGCCGCCCAAAATCCTAGCAACGTAACAATTACCAAATGTGGTTAGCAAGTACAAAACGAATATATCAAATAACAATTTGCATCGATACTTTGAAATGTGTAATTGATATCGTGTAATACAATATACCTCTCCTTGCCGAATTCCCTCCGACACATGAAGGCATTGGTTGTATAGTAGAACATTCGGAGACTTGGGGGCTTGTCCTTCACCTTCCTACAAAAGAATATCAAACTCTATTCAAGATTCCACCCTCTACCATGTGAGACTCTAAATAGGACACTGATCATGTACATTGATGAAGTCATAAATCCTTATACTAAGACAGAATAAGTAAAAGAACACTAAAATAAACAACCAAACAAAAGTGGAAGACAGTCACAAAAATTGTATCACATAAACCTGTGGAATACAGTAGTTTCCGCGACCAATTATCATTTAAAAAAAGCTCATACATCGCTTTGTCTTCTATTTACAAGCCAGGAAGAGAGAGAAAGAGAGAGGGAGATGACTTATGAGTCTTACAAATTTTGACGGAGGCTTTCAAAAACCCAACCACTATAAATAAAATACCAAGGAAAAACGAATCCCATTTTTCCTCCGATTTCTCTTTCCACACCCCCCCCCCACCACCACACACTCCCCCCCCCCTCCTAATGCACATGGCCTCCTGAATTTTGTTTTCTTCCCCCACCCCCCACATGCTCCTCTCTATATTTTAAACATAGATACTTTTTTTTTCCTCGCTCTTTTGGTGATTCCAATTCAGAACAAGCAAACTTTCCAATCATGGAAGGTTTTAATTGGAAACAACACACCCTTTAGCACCCACCTGGCCCATCACATTCACTGTTCTCTTGTCAATTAGTACTCTCCAAAATTTTCTAGTGGATGAGCAAAAGGGAGAAAACCTTCAAGCTCAATTGGGCATTAATGATTGTTGATTTGGATGCTAAGTCATGGCCCTTAATGATCCAAAACCATATTTTTGGGATGGTTCTTCTGTTATGAATGTGGGGGTACCAATTGGGCCTCCCCCATGAGGGTGTCCAACTGGACTTGGCTTTTAAAAAGACCGTAAAGTGAGAGCTTTTCTTTTTCGTATGATCCCAAGGTCGGATTCGCACTAGATTTTTGCAAGCCTTTACCACCCTGCCTAGCCTTCTCGGCCTTCTCTTGGATGGGCCACAACCTAGAAATAGCGAGCTACATAGTCTCAATAGCATGCTGTAGAACAAATTAAGAGACGTTTTTGTCTTTTTATAATATATATGATTCACTCGTTTGTTCAGAATTTAGCTTTATAAGAATCTAATGCAATGCTATCTATCAAAGTCTAAATTGGTGAGTTCAAAAATAAGGTTCACCAATACTATCAAATACTTTCTCTTGCATAGTAAATACTTGCCTAAATTGTGCAGGACCTCCAAGTGCTTTGGGCCACCTTGAGCCCGACACCTACATATATTGAGAGTAGGGATTGGACAACCATGGCCCCCCGGCCTAGTCTGGCCCTTTGACATCTCGAGTAGCCTACTTACCAATCAGTAGAATTCCTTATATAGGTGGGCTTACTTTTGACAAATCAAATTTAGAACCGTTTTTAGGAGTGGCCATTTGCCAGTTAACATCATGGTTTTTTGTTGTGTATCAATCAGTAGAATGAATTACTCATGATATTATTCAATACTAAGCTTACTAGCATAACAACCGTCACAGCTGACACCAAGAATGAGAACATCCTTTAGAAGTTTGTTTACCAGAGGTAAACATCACCAGAGGATGTTCTCATTCCTGCTCCAGACCTAATGGTATAATCACCAATGTAACATCACCAATGAGAACATCCTTTAGAAGGTATGTTACACTGCTCCAGACCTTATGGAACAATAACAATTATAGTGCTTAAAGCATTCAAACTGATTGTGACTCTTACTTCATATTTGTTCATAATTGTAAGCTTTTAATCATTTTACTTGATGCTTATATCTTTCTGGAACTCAGAAATGGTCTTTAATAATCGATTTGTGCGTCACAATAGATTCCATGACAACTCCATTATTCTACAGGTCACGCGCATCAACAGGGAAGATGCTATTCATAAACTGCCTCAGTTGGGGGAGATTTATAAAATATAGCCGATATCGGCCATATACAATTCAATATGTCAAATTGAAAGTTGGAAATCTAGAAATCACGTCTGCACAATGGGTAATGAAGATGAGAAGAAGATGGGAAGATGTGGAGAAGAAGTAGAGAATAACAGCCATCAAACCAAACCCTAGAACAACACGTCTTCATTCAAAATCCAAGGCACAAAGAAAAATGGTTGAAATGAGGAAGAAACGTACCTCCATGCCAGCCACCTTCGAAAATTTGGCGCCAAAGTGCTTGGGACCACCTGCTTGGGACCACTGGAAAGGGGGGAGACTGTTGACAGAGAGAAACGAAAGGGAATGGGGGGAGTGAGGGTCGAACGAAATGAAAAAGGGGCCACAGCGCGCGTGAGTGGGGTAACTGTCAATGGCCGATATCGGCCATATAGCCAAATTACAAAAAAAAATACAATGGCCGATATCGGCCATAGAGCCAAAATACTAAAAAAAATACAAATACAGCCCTTGAGGACCTAATCCAATAATACTATTTTTTTGGGACCCCATGAGTGGTATAGGGACCTACAGGGATTTATTTGGTAAATTCCTCTAATAATAATAATAATAAAGTAACATATTAAAATAATAATAATAATAATAAAGTAACGGCTTAGAGCATCTCCAAGAGACACTTTAAATTTGGATACGTCCTTTTTCAAAATAAAGGCTTAGAGCAACTCCAACAGAGGAGTTATTCTTCCAAATCAGCATGAGTTGACATCAAACGGTAAAAAATGGTATGTGGGGATGACCTCCAACAGTGATGGTAAAAATGAGCTGGAAAAGGCATATGGGTTGGTATGTCTTTTTTGGCATATGGAAAGGCAGCCTTCATTTCTTATTTTTTTAATATAATAATACAAGGCAATGGTTCAACCGTTGGGTAGTTTGTTTTCATCAGCTGATATGATGGTAGTTAGTGAACGATAGATTATAGCCGTTGCATTTTTTTTTTAACTTTTTTGAATTTTAATGGGTAATTATAAATTGTGAAGATTTGAGAAACTCTTGAGCTTGGATATCTATAAATTATGAGTGTTTGAAGTCTTTTTTTTCCTCATTCATACTATGGATTCTCAATTATGTCAATTTCCTAATTTTTCTACCCAATATTCACAATCTTTCGGTGAGGCATCCGAACTCCCTACTGATGATGCCCAAAAGAAAAAGGCCGTTGGTCGAGGTGCCGGCTTCAGTATAGAAGAAGGCCGTCTTCTCATCGGTTCGTGGTTGAACACTAGCCTGGATGCTGTGCATGTAATTTGATTTTACCTTTTCAATGAAAAATGAGTTTCAAGTACAATTTGTGTAATTTTTATTTTTTAATAATCTCTTACTTTAATAATATTTAAATCGTACCAAATCCTGTTAAATATAAATAAGATATATGTAATAAAGCAAGTGAAGATTAAATGAAAAAAGAATAAAATAATAATTTGACATCTCTATTGGAGTTGCCCAAGTGAGATGCCAAATTTACATATGCCTTTTTTGCCACATAAGCCTTCATTTTTTAAAAAGGCATATGGAGAAATAAAGTACCTGTTGGAGATACTCTTATATGGCAAAAAAAAGGCATACGTAAATTTGACATCTCACTCAGGCAACTCCAAGAGAGATGTCAAATTATTATTTTATAATTTTCCAATTTCAAATCTAGCATCTACTTGTACCAACTTCAAATGCATTTACCCTCATTACCATTATTTTATTTAAAAGAAAGAAAAGGCATTTCACTTTATGGTATGTCAAATTAGACATACCAATACAACTTTCAAATGCCATGTGGGATTTGACCATTCTCTTGGAGGTAAAGCCATATGCGAATTACTCCCATTGGGAGTTGAGTTGGACAAATAAAGTCTCTGTTAGAGCTGCTCTTACTCTAGACCCTTTTTTCACTGTTAATTGGGTACATAAAACCTTCTTCATACATTTCAAGTAAATCATGAGGGAGGTTGAAAATTTCTAACCTATGGATAGGATTTTCTTCACTTTTGTGGTCCCTAATTTATGATTCAAGCAGTTCAATATTCACATATTAACTCGAGACCTTTAGTTTCATATCTTAAATTTTTACAGATTTTAAATTTTTTATGAAAAATGCCAAAAATATCTTAACACAACTAAACCGCTCGATGTAATTACAAAAATGGTGATTTTGACAAAGAGGGTAGTGTGTTTTACATGTGACATTTATAGACATAGCATTTATATCACTAAAACTCAATTTTCTCTTAGGGCTGCTGCCTGTACATTAATTTTCACTTTCCATGCACCACATTTAAAAAAAAATCAAATCCCCAAACTACCCCTCTCCCTCTCATTCCCTCTCTCTCCCTCCTCCGCCAGACCCTACCTGCGACTGACCCCTCTCCTTGCTCGTCGTTCACCTTCGCCCGCGGCACCCTCTCCCTCTCCCTCTCCTTCTCATTCTTCCTGTCTCTCTCCCTCTCTATGCTCGCCACCACCTCCGCCCGCGCCTCCCTCTCCTTCTCCCTATCTCTCTCCTTGCTCGCTGCCCACCTCCTCTCGCGCCTCCCTCTCCTTTTCTCTCCCTCTCCCTCCTTGCTTGCCGCCCACCTTCGTTAGGGAGGGTGGGCGGGTGACGAAGGTGGGTAGTGAGCAAGGAAGGAGAGAGATAGGGAGAATGAGAGGGATAGGGAGAGGGAGAGAGAGAGGGAGAGGGTGGTGCGGGCGGAGGTGAGCGACAAGCAAGGAGAGGGAGAGGGACAAGGAGAAGGAGAGGGAGGGGGAGAAAGAAAGAAGGAGAGGGTGAGAGGGAGAGGGAGAGGGAAGTGTGGGCGGAGGTGAGTAGGGAGAGGGAGAGAGACGGGGAGAGGGGGAGGGAGGGAGAGGGTGGCGCGGGCAGAGGTGAGCGGCGAGCAGGGATAGGGAGAGGGGTCGGTCGCGGGCAGGGTTGGGTAGAGGTGGGCGGCGAGCATGGAGAGGGAGAGGGAGAGGTCGCGGGCGGCGACGGGCGGAGCAGGGACAGTGAGAGATGGAGGGGTAGTTTGGGGATTTGTTTTGTTTTTTTTCTTTTCCTTTTCTTTTAAATGTGGCGTGTGGAAAGTGAATAGTAGTGTGCACGTAGCAGCTCGCTTTTTCTTTTTATCTAGGAAGGCAAATGACCTCAAGCCCCTTTTTATTCTACAATGAGGCCAATTTACAACCCGTTAAAATCCTCTTTAATGGGATATATATAGCGGCACTCATAGGCTAGGCTAGCGTAAACATGACTCAAGCTTAACCCACATGTTAGGCTCCGTCCCGAGTTAATCACAATTAACTCTACTTAATTGAGCTTAAGACTAATTAAGCCGGTTTAAGTGAACTAATGGTGATTTATCACCAAATGGAAGTTGAATTAGCCTAATGGGATTAATTTAGGCTTAATGAAATAGTAACTAAGAGTAAGAAATGAATTGACTAGAAATTGAGCTCAAATGAGCAAATTGAGGATTTATTCGGAAATACGAATTTGTACGTATTTTGTCGAATTCGGAAACTCTTGATACTAGCATGTGTATCTCGACAAGTACGATGATTTTCATAAAAGATTTGAATGGATTCGACGAATATCGGATCAAATGGACCTTTAATTGACTTGAATTGGAAATGAAAGAACTTATGGGGGGCTTAATGCAAAACTTAAGCTTATATAACCTAAATGCATTCATTCATCTCATTCTTCTTGATCCAAACCCTAGGCAACTCCTTCCCCAGCCATTTCTTTCTTCTTGCTTTTATTTCTTCTTCATCCAAGGTGAGTTGGAAGTGAGTTAAGTGAAAGGAAGTCATCTTCCACCTCTTCTACATCATCTTCTTAGGCTTATTTTGGAATTTGAGCTTCAAAGGAAGGAATTTCATCTCCAAGCTAAGCTAACCAGAGGAGAAACTTCATTTAAGGCAAGTTTATACATATGATTATGCTTGTTAAGGTGATTCATTGATTTTGATATGAATAGAGGATGAATCAATAAGTTATGGATTTGAAAACCTAATTGTTAGATTGTGTTAATTATGGTTAGATTAGGTAAATGATTAAGATTAGTGTGTTCTTGTTGTTTCCATATATTAATTGTCTATCAGGTTGTTTTAGGTGCACTGAAAGAGAGAAAGAAAGGAAAGGGAGAAAAATCCCTTCACTGCACTGCACTGACAGAACCTAATTTCTGTTACTGCAGTGTGGCCGGTCGACCGGGCACACTGGGTCAGGTCCGCAAGGGCCTGACCAAAGTACTGTTCACCCATTTTCTGCGTACAACTAGGTCGACCGGGCCTTGCCAGGTCGACCTGGCCCACTGGAATTTCTTTGGAAAGTACATTTTAATGTCCGACTTTCCGGGATTAAAAGTTTAAACTTAGAGCTTAATGTTAATCGGGTTTAAACCTTCCTAAGTGCTACGAGGGTTAGTTTAATGCATACATTTCATTAAAAGTAATGTCATCAACAGTAATACGTGCATTCATAACCACCGTTCACTTCATGGTTGGTTGTAGAATTGTGTTAGAAATAGACTGAGATTAATGTGAATTGTTAATAAGTCTGGCACTACCTAGTGGTTTCCGAACTCATTATTGAATTGAATTGAATGAACAGTTACGAAGAGTAACAATGAAATGACTATTCCTACTGCAGTAGATGAGATTGGGAGCGTCCGGAGCTCCGTGAGACACCAGTGATCTCTGATCAAGACACTGGGAGATCCCACCGTATTGGACCGAAAGGTCAAAGGACTGACGAGTCCTATTGATACGTCATTGATAAATGCGGAAGGTAATTGAATGAAATGGAAACCAATATGAATGTAGGTAATTGAATGAGTATGAAATGCTTCCGTTTGGAAGAACTGAATGGAGTTGGAACCAATACTAGTGTAGTTGCCAATGTTATTGTCATTGTTACTTGTGTTTATAATTGCACAAGGATTGTATATTGGCATTGTTTAGAATTGTTAAACAATGAATTGTCAGGGATTATCAAACATGCCATCATCATATGTATATATCTTGTTGAACCGTCGTGTTCATGGTATTACTGATGATATTACAGGCTCAGTTGCCTGTGCCGGTCCCTCCGAGACCGTCCTGCCAGCGGAGGAGGCCCATTCGATATCTCTAGGAGGTTTAGCCGAATGGACGTGATTTGAAAGAGGATAACATAGAATATTTTGGAAGTGTTTTAGAAAGTATTTTGTATATTCATTTTGGTATTGTAAGTATTAGAAAGATGTCCCCTGCATTGTATTTTAAATATGCAGTGGTTGATATTAGGAGAAATGAAACGATGTAAAGTGAGCTTTACATTTCAGTGTAAATGAGTTTGTTAAATAGGTGTCAATGTATATTATTGTATATTCCGCACAACTGTACATTGACAGGTACATATGCAAGATCCCTTATAGACTTCGTTTAACTTCGGTTAATTCGGGGTTTACGGGAGTAAGTATGATCATCGCGACCCGGGGGTTAACCCTAATGACTCTGATCTCGGGTCCGGGTCGTGACACCACACTAGGTTAAATTTGGGTTACCATTTGGAGACCAGTGGAGTGGAATTGGGCATGATTCTGATCAAGTAATTAAAATGGCTAGTGTACTCCTATGCATCTTTTTATAAACCACCCTAAACCAACATCAGTGCATACAAGCATGTGTATCTAACATACATTTCACCTGAAGAGAGGATAGGAATAAAAGCCAGCAACTTAACTTCCATTGACAATATTTTAATTTAGGTAGTTAGATGAAATGACACTACATGAAAACAATTTGAATTAACTTTTTCATTTCCTTGTACATTGTAACTTTATTATCTGTTTAGAGAACAATCCTAGTTATAGATGGCATTCAATTCAAGGATGGGTCCAAAGAGGTCTGGACTCTGGAGAGACCTTTCTGAATTTATATCACAAAATTTGAAATGAATTAACTTTTAGCAGACCTAGTAGGTCAATATAAGGGGGCGCAGAACCCCTACCAGAGCTGGGATTTTCAACTTCCTCCGTGCAAAAATCAGGCAGGGTGCAAGTCCAGTTAGCCCATTTCTGGATTTGGCTTTTGAAATGAGGTCTAACTTGCGTTGTGTTTAAGGATGAGTGTGATAGCTGTTTTAACACAATAGCCTTTTATATAACTATTCCAGCTTTTAACTCAGTAAAAATAAAGGAGAACCAGGGGTTGCTTGGTTAGCAACTTCCTCTCTCACCCAGCTGCCCAAGGTTCATCTGTGTTTGCTGCTCTCTTTTCACGTGCGTGGGCTTTCTCATGGGTCCTGACTCCCTTAGGTGGGGTGTCCTCCCCCGCCCCACCCTAAAAAAAAAAAAAGAAAGAAAGAAAGAAAAAAGGGACCCATGCATGTATAGAGTCCCTTCAATAGGTAGGTGGGGGAAAAAGAAAGAGTTTTATCCAAACCAAACTACAAACACACAATCCATCCATTTAAGAAGAGAAAGCCATTAACTGTATCAATAGGAATAGAAACAATCTCCAGTTTAACTTCTTTCAGTTACAAAGGAGTCCCAGCTACAGAGAACCTTCAAAGAAAGAATGTGCCACCATCAATAAATCCCCAGTTATACTCATTACAGACTGTTTGTTACTTCAGCCATCGCATTTCTTCCTTATCTTCTTTCCCACACCACCCTCTCCCCGCCCATAATTCTTCAAATAGAAGTTGACAAACAGCGCGAGAAGGGACGCATTGAAAAGGGCATTGAACACCCATGCCCCCAATCCCGAGCAGCCTCCTGTTGAAACATTTAAGAGAACACATTTCATTTTGCATATCCATTATGTATTCTTTCCACCAAAAATGAAATAAACATAATTAGTGATTAGATGAGGTAGGAAACTGAATCTAATCTGAATTCTAATCCAAACCTATTCAAATTTTAATTCATAGTTACCTAGTTTGCTCAGAAGGCCTTCGAACTGCAAATAGTTCATTGCAAACAATTCACAATTTGTTTCACGAACTACTAGCGAATCAATCTCATGTAGTTCTCAAGTCCTATATTTCCATTAGTGATGCCTACCTAAAAGTTCAAGCAACTCCTAAGCATTGCCCCTCTATGTATTAGAGCTCAACTACATCTAACTATAATTAGAGTTGCCCCCACCTTAAGATCAATCACCTGTAAAACATGGAATTTTACTTTTGTTTTTATTTCAACCTTGTGTTTTACACAGCCAATTTGATTGTGGGCCTGATTGAAGAAAGATTTTGCCTAAGAGATATAAAGAACAAGCATTATGAATGGTTTGGGTTTTAAATATTGACCCCTATCTATGGACTTATAGCATGGGCACTGAATTAGTTCTCCAACTTGTCTAATTCGAACTCCGAATTAGACGAATTGAGAAATGAAACAAATGAACATATTCCATCAAATTTTCTTATCAAGCTAAGTCTTGATCAATTACGAATTGCAAACTTAAAGCGAATTACTTGAATTGCAAACTGGTAACTATGTTCTAATTCAAACTTATTCAATTCTTAACATTATCTAGTACCTCCAATGCCACTTCGGAAATGATACCAAACAGAGATGGCCAACGCCGCAAAGCTGAAAACGAATTGCACAATCTGGCAATCAGTGACCACCTGTTTCCATCTGGGTCTAACGCCGAGGCTACAGAGGAGATAGTAGGAGTACATAAGAATGTGGATGGAGGCATTGGTGACGAGGGCGAGGGGGAGGAGGGACTGGGAGGAGTGGAGCCAGAGGTAGGACATGACGACGACGAGGGAGTGGTGGTACACATGGAGGAAGGAGAGGCTCTTCCTGCTGGGGTTGATGACAATGAGGACAGTGTCTGCGAACTCAAGGAATTTGGAGAGGTAGAAAACATAGGCCCAGAAGAAGACAGGGCCTTTGGGTGGTGTAGAGTTGGAGGGGAAGCAGAAGAGCCAGGTGGGGTGTGGCATCTGGGAGAGGGAGGAGAGGAAGCATCCCACGACCATGATGAGAGAGAGGGTGATGATGATGATGTTGTGGACTGCTGAGATGAAGCGAAAGGTGGTGGGGGAGGGGAGATGTGGGGTCCATTTGAGGAGATGATGGAGGGTGGAGATGAGAGATAGGTAGGAGATGATGGAGGTGAGGAGGAATCGAGGGGATGCGCCAAATGTGCGGTGTTCGATCCATTCAAAGGTGGTGAATGTGGGGTGGTCCACTAACCAGTGGTGCAGGTTAGAGGACAGAGCCTCTGCAGCCCAAGCCATGGAGAGGATTGGAGAAAATGACTACAGAAGTATTGAAGAATCCTATCATCCTAGCAGGATTTAATTTCCTCTATAAGAAAGGGAGCAAAGGAGAATTTTATTAACAAGAAGAGACTATACACAACAGAAGACGACTATAGAAACAAGCCTAAATTATGACAAACCTCCTACTATTTAAAAAAAAACTAACAAAGACTGACAAACCAAACGACAACGGAAAAAAGCCTATAACCATGACAAAGCTCTTACCAAAAGAGAAAAAAAACTATGACAAGCCAAACGACAACAGGAACAAGCCTACAACTATGACAAACCAAAAGACCATAGACCACACTTAAAATGAAGAAACCAATACAGACAAAAGCTAAAGTACAAAACAGCCGGGAATGTTCTCCTACGGTAGATTGAAATATGAAAATGTCTCTTATGGATAAGGTTAAAATAAAAATTCAGCCTGTTTAAATCATCCTAACCCTTGTTTTAATAGTCTTAAAGATTAGTGGTCGATGCGGTTGTGGGATCCAAATGGCCTCTTAGCCGTCTTCTTCGGACTAGAAAACCAGAAGTCTTCTTTTCTAGCTAGATTGTGAAAGGGTCTAATCAATATGCATAAACTATGAGATGGACACTCTTTTTTGGGCAGATCTCTTTGTTTTCAAGAGATTCGATCTGGGCAGGAATGAAAAACAGATGGTAATCTTAATTTGTGACTCTGGACTCAAATTGTCTGCTGGCTGTAGGGGACCTTTTGTGTCCTTGTTATTTAAATGGTAGGAATTATAAGCAGTCCCTTCTTATCCGAGGGTTAAATTTGAAGAAATAAAGATGAAGATTTACAGATGGGGACTACATAATCTTCTCTTGCCAACACCTTAGCAAATCATAAAAAGAAAAAAAAAAAAAAAATTTCTTCCACATCTCCACCTTACATCCCATCCCACACACCCAATCTAGTTCATCATGTTTTCTTTTATGAAACACAAATCCTTGTAAATATATACCTAGGAATTCAATACAAAGCAAACTTATAGAAATGATTATTTGCATATTCATCTTGCCATCTTGTCTTTAAAAATCTTATTATAAACCTCCTATGTTTTGGACTCTAGTGATCCCCTTATTTTTTAAGTTTTTGATAAAATAGCAATGTTTAAAAACAAGTAAACTCTTTTCTTTAGAGAACGATAATGTAAATAAGATAGAGCTTAAAAAAGAAAAAGAAAAGCAAAAAAAAAAAAAAAAGGGTTCTGATTTTGTAAAGCAAGCCCCATTTTATTCTCTATGGTGAGGCCAATTTACAACCATTCAAATGTTGGGTTTATATCTTGCATTCCAGGTTAATCGGATTTGTCCATTGAGTTGGCCAATGACTAGGTTCAGGATCAAGCGTATTTTTTAATAATTAAATTGAGGCTTTCTTGGCAGCTAAGAAACCGTATATTATATGCGTTGTGTGTGTGTGATGTATATACTCTGTGAGAGAGGAGAAGATATAAGAGGCTTCTCTCTCTCTCTCTCATGTGGATGTCGGCAATTGCTGTACTACAAAGGGTGCACATGGATCGGGCCAGCTTAAGCATGACTTAAAGGTTAAATTTGGCTTGAATTTTTAGACCCACGGAGTGGAAATGTGCTTTAATCCTATGTATCCTTTATAGGCCTCCCATACCCAATATCAGTGCATACAAGCATGTGTATTAAGTATCTGACCAAATAGTTAAAATGGCTACTGTAATCTATGTATCCTTTTATAGGGCAGCCTAACCCATCATCAGTGAATATAAGCAAGTGTATCAAGCAGATATTAATTTAACCAGAAAAGTAGATGGGAAGAGAAGCTGCAAGGCAAATTCCATGAAAAATATTTTAATTCAAGTAGTTGGAAGAAACGACACTACATGAAAGAACTCGAACTGGCATTTTCATCTCCTTGTATATTAAAACTTTATTATCTGTGTAAAGAAAAGTATAAATGAAAAAAAAATTCAGAAAGATTGGACAAATTACTAATAGCTCAGTGGCAAGGTGTCTCCATCTCACGAGACCGACGACGAGGGATTGATTATTGGTCCTCAATTTGGAAGTCCTCTCATCAACCACAGGTCCAATCTACAAATTTTCATTTTTTTTTAGCCCTATGCATGTGCATCCTTATAGTGCAAGACAACTATTGGCCCCCCACTACACCAAAAATCGAAAATTGGAACGGAAAAGCGTTCCTAATCCTCCCGTTCCTAATTCGTTAAACCGTTCCAATTTCCGTTCCAATTTGGTACCAACCGTTCCTAATCCAAATTGGAACGGAAATTGGAACGGTTTAACGGATTAGGAACGGGAGGATTAGGAACGCTTTTCCGTTCCAATTTCCGATTTTTGGTGTAGTGGGCCCCTGAAATTATGGCAAAGGTGGGGATTGAAAAACCTAGGTGGGACCACTCCAAATATCAAATTTCAAGTCAATCCGATGATTTTAACCCTTTCATATGTAGCCCACAATTTTAATGAACTCCATGGAATGGGGTGTGGGGTGTGTGTGTGTGTGGGTGGGTGTAGGGGTGAGCGTCTGTCTAACGAACCGAAGTTTTGAATCGAACTGAGCCGAAATTTTTTATTTGGTTCGGTTATATGGTTAAATTGGTTAGGTTCGGTTAAGATTTACAACAAATTTGGATAATATAGTTCGGTTCGGTTTTGGATTTTTTTCACCAAATTAACCGGATTTATTAATATACATATAAAAGTTTGTATTTTAGATATATAAAATATATAAATTCTTAAGGCTCATAAACTGTTGAATACTTGGCTTTAATATCTTTTTTATTTTGGATATTTAGAATTTGCTAGTTGTCTATACTTTAGGTTTTTTTATTATTGAAATGTTTCCCACAAATTTGGGTCCCATAACAAAGCCCAACATATGGCCTTTCGACCGAATTGACCGAAATTTAACCGAAATATTTTCGGTTCGGTCGAATTCGGTTACAACTCATAATTCGTTCAGTTCGGTTAAGAATTTCTTCGACCGAAATATTTCAGTTCGGTTAAAATTTCAACCAAAACCGACCGAATTGACCGAATGCTCACCCCTAGGTGGGTGGGTGGGGGGGTTGTGGAACAAGAAGATTAGGGGTTTTGTGCAACAAGAAGATTCCGCTCTATTTGGATCTCCGTTTTCAGGGGAGAGAGGAATCTTACATTTCTACTGCACCTACCCCTTTTATAGAAAATTGAAGTTCTCTATATCGAGGAAAGTTAAATATTATTTCTTTTTTCCCTCTACCATGATGAAAGTGGGTTGCATGAAAAATTAGAGCAATTTTTCTTTTTTATCATGAAACTCTCGTCACACTAACGCACCCTAATTATTGGCATAAGCCAGCCTTAAATATCGGCCTTAAAGCCGGCCTTATTCTCTGTTGGGCCGAACCGTATGCTTAAATATAAAAGTAATATGTAATTATACAACTTTTTACTGCCTCTATTTTAGAACAATCAGACCAATACATTTCATTTACAAGATTTCTCTATTAATCCTAATAAAACCCTTGAGCCCAACGGTTATACTTATTTATTCTTCCAAAAGTTTTGCTGTTCAAAAATGATATTATTCATCGGAACTTCATATTTTGGTACCCTAGCCAAGGGAGTTGGGACCTAAAGAGAGAGCCCGCTTACACACGGAAATGTAGCTCACTCAAGTGGGAAGAAGGCTCGTACAAGTGGGAAGAAAGCCTACATAAGTGGGAAAGGAGCCCCTCACAAGCGGGAAGATGTGACGTACCTGGGGTTACCTGGGTTCGAACCTCGGGCAGCCAAGTAAGATCTGACGCTCCTTACCACTAAGATAAGGAGCCATTCTTTATTAACCAGAACTTGGTCTACCTCTCTACTCACAATTTGCATGGGAACCATGCACGGGAGACGTCAAACAGGTGGTACCCATGACATGCGAATTCTCCTGTGCATGGTTCCTACTAAAATACTCTCCATTATTAACTTCATTCGTGATTTTTTCATTAAGAATGAAATGCAAGAGAACTTGAATCCACTGATTTAGTCTGTAAATTACAAAATGCGAAATTCATAGAGAGTTTAAACCAATAATTTCTGTAAATGTCATATACAAAATTCTATATATTTTTTATTTTTAGACTTCAGAATATCCTTCCAAAAATTATATCAGAATATTTGGGAGCTTTCATCCAAGGGCAGAGGACAAAAGATCATATAATAATAGCCAAAGAAGTGATTTACAATATGCACAACAGGTATAAGAAAAAAAAAAACTCCTTAGTGAAAATAAAACTAGATAATGAAAAGGCTTATGACATGATTTTCTGGAGATTTTTTGAGGGATTGTTTACACAATTTAGGATTTAACTCATTTTTCATAAATAAAATAATGAGGTGTTACCACAACAAAATATTGAGTCTCAATAAATGGGTCCGTTTCTGGAGAAATAACTTAAGGTAGGGGCCTTCGTCAAGGAGATCCATTATTCCCGTATTTATATATTATATGCGGTAAAGCAGTAGATATTTTGCAAAATTAACCCCAAAAGGCAAACAAATTCCTAATCTACACTTTGTGGATGACATTCTCTAATGGTTGCACCAAATACGGAGTTTACTGTAGCACAGAAAACCATTTCCGCAATCCTCACTTTTTCCACATAAAATCGGCTACTCAAACGTGCCCGAATTCATTGCTTGTTTTCCTTTGGGAGGAAATGATATTCCATATTGGGAAAATACTAATGTAGCCGGCCAATGCTCATTTAAAATCATTTACAGATTGTCACTTGTAAGACAATCGCCCAATGGGACCTTTGTTACTCTAGAACAAACTCTGGACACTTCAAATTCCCTCAAAAACCATTTTTTTTTTCTTGGACGCTTATCAAATAGTGGCCATCTTGCTCATCTCCGGCCAACTTTTCAAAAGAATTGTGTTTGCTGTCGTTTAGAAGATCAATTAGTCGATCATCTATTCATTAAATCTTGTTTCCAATCTCATAACAATTCAAAATTTGTTATCATTAGGATTTCATTGGAAGTCTCCATTCATTCGAAGAGAAGGAAACATGCTAGCAGATGAGCTATTCAAACTCATAACTCTTTCCTTGTGTTTACTTTTAAGCATGATTTCACTGGAGGATGTCCTCTGAGTTCTTCTAGGACTACTACTCTTCCTTTTGAGAGCTTAACAGCATGTAATAAATTAATTTTGGGTTAAAACTTTTGTTTAGAGTGCTGTGTTTGGTTGTAAATAGTATCTTTTATAGGCTCTCTCATTAGTGGAAAGAAAAAGAATGTTATTGTACTTCATCTTTTCTCTCAAAAGAAGTGTGAGTTTCTAGTCAAAACCAAATTTTACTTGTTTGATTTGAGGTTTAGAGGGATTTTAAGAATTTCTAGCAATTTATGAGGTCTATCATAATTATTGAAAAGACATGAATCTTTTATAAATAAGCTAAAAGTTGGGATGCAAAAAGAAAAGATAAGACAACATTAGTAGTCACTGTGGCCTCAGCTGGTTAAGAGACATCAAACACCGCCTCTATAGAGTGAGAGTGCGTGAGTTTGAGTCCCTTGTAAATAGCTGGAAAAAAGGCATTAATAATTTAGTTTTATTATCTTAATATTACAAATGAACCATCACTAGCTATCATCACATATCACTGAATTGAGTTGGTCATTCACTATGTTCACATCATTTATGTCTTGGCTCAGCATGTGAAGATGAATGTGGAATGATAATGTCATTCATGAAATTCACATCATCATTTGTGTTGTTTCCATCCTATGATGAACACTAAAATCAAAATGATCTTTAGCGATATCTCCAATCATTTGGTTTGAGGTTTTAAATTGAGTCCACAGTGAAATCATAATGTTTGCAGGTAAAAGTACTGTAGCTCAGCTGGTTTTGAGACACCAACATGCCCTTGTGGGGAAGGAGTGCATCAGTTCTAGCCTAGGGTACCATGGTCCATTAGGGACCAAGGCACCAAAAACAAAGGACTTAACTAAGCATATAATTATATACATCTCACATCATGAAATGATTTTATTGTCATCAGGAACCTTAAGCTTCATTAAATATGAGAATTGGAAGAATGTCATATATCTGAAATGATGCTTTTATAGAACTTTGGAATACGGAATAATTTGTGAACAATTAGTGTTGTAGAATGTTATATATCTGAAATTATGGTTTTGTAGAACTTTGGAATACAGAAGAATTTATGAACAATGAGTGTTGCAGAACTAGCACATAGTTGTTTCAGTCCCTACTTCCCAGGGAACTAATTGAGGTAAGATCTGCACTGCCATTTCTGCAGGATGTGGGGATGAAATGTTGAAAGTCATGAGCATCAAACCAAAGCTTTTCCTAGAGAACATGGAAGGAAATATCCATTACCAATAAAAGAAAAAAAAAGGAAATATCAAACGAGTAATACAAAAAAATACTGTTAATTCCCATAATGTAATAGAAGTTGTTAATTGATCAAACGTCTTGGTTTCTTAGCTTCTAAACAACATCTTTATAAAATGGAGAATTCGATTTCTAAGCACAGTTTTTGCAATCTATTTTCTCAAACAAAGTTCAATGACTTTTTTTGGGGTCAAGTCTGCAAATTATTCTCAACAGAAGCCCCAACTTGAGGATGCTTGTAAGCATGTTCATACGCGGTTGTTTTGATAGCTTACAGCAGGGTATCAATTTGTTTGGTTATTAAACAATCACTTGAGGCAAGACTGATCCAGTAGTACACAGCCCTCATGAACTCGATTGCTATATCTGTACCTTGTGAGACAATCCTTCAACCAACACGCTACTTGCATGGTAAACAGTGTAGGAATGAGTTTGTGGCTCATAGAGATATACTCAATGTTTAAAACTAGATATTTTAAACTTATCAAAAAGAGAATAAAATTAACAAATGAAAATATCTTAGTCCCCAAAAACGAAAGAACAGCTAATGGTCAGAAAACTTTTGGCATAAACCTTCAGATGCCTTTATATTTTTGAGAAATATTTTAACTGCATTAATTTAAGGACATTAAAATGAAAATTTTTGTTTTCGTTTTTCTTTTTTACTGTGCATACTTGTATATGTCCATTTATATGTGCTGGCTGGGGAGTATGATCAATTTGAGGCAAGTAAATTGAATTGACAAGATAAAAAGATCTCTTCGACAAAACAGGTTGTATAATACTTTCCACAGGCTAGAAAATTCAATTTTGCATAGAATGGTTTTCGAATGACCTTCCATTTCCCCAAGTCCAAGAGTCAGAGCACCATGTGGGCTATTCTACTAATTGTAACACTAATGCAACAAGCTGAGTCATGGAAATAGAGTTGTTGTAGGAGAAGACAAAAGTGCATGAATTCCACTACAATGGTAGCAGGGTGAAGGGCTTATCACATATGTAACTCTCCAGAAAAAACTGTTGTTGTAAATTTATAAAAATCAGAGCAGCAATGGGTGTAATAAATGTTACAGTTAGCCTCCCATGAAGAAGAGGCAAATGAATAAGACCGTCATTGAGAAGAAATATAGATTGGTGTAAATTAGCAAAAGCATAAAATAACAAACTTGGTGAAAAGAGATGAACCAAGAAGCATTGACAAAGTGAGCAACTAAAAGATAAAGTAGGCAGTACAACTTTTATACCAGATAGATATACTAACTTGATGACAGTATTACAATATAACTTCTAGATAAGAAAGAGCTGCTCACAGCAAATGATCAAACATAGAACATTTGAAAAAATAATGAAAAAAAGAGAAAATGAAAAGAGGACTAGTCAGTATATGTAATCGAATAAAAAATGTTTAAAAGAAGAAAAAAGTTCAGCTGCATGACAGGCATTCCATAATAGTTAAAATCAGATTGAAAACTTACCCACCCAAGACATTGCAGACATGGAGCTGACATAAATTGCTTTCAAAGGATCCAACATCTGTGAACTAGAGAAGAAACCAAGAACGCCACCAGGAGTTAAATGCTGGAAATAAAATAAAAAAAAGTTCATATAAGTGGTAATATGTATATTTACTTGAATAGCATTTAACCCATGTGAAAATGATCTTCAACATTCATCAAAATCTTCAGAAAACCATATTGGCTGGGAAAGAAATAAACCAATAGAACATTAGGAAGAGGACAGGTCCAGCAAACCACCCCCATTGATAAACTCAACTATGAGAGGAGCACATCGAGGGGGATATTTTTTTCAGTATGGTACTCGATATGTTTACTTAGGCTATTTGTGTCACATAATATGATACATATATCATTAGGATTTACCACAGCCGAGTTAACTATATCCAAGTCATCCATGTCATGTTAAAGTTATTACTGTGTAAACTACAGAGCTTTATATTCAGGGCCCATTTGTTTGCATGGAGTACATAGGAATTCATGGTCGGCTCCAAAAAAAGATTAATAAATAGGTGAGGGGCAAAGGATATAAGGTGGAGATGTAGATGGGACTTGATTTTCCTATCTGAATTACTAGGGCTATGACTGAGCATTCGGTTTCAATCCCCCCTTGATTCATTTCCAATAAAGGGGATGTGATGTTCATTTTTGGATATTCACCCGCTGCTTCAATTTTAACCACTTTTAGAAACATGAACCTTACGATACCTAGGAATTCAATTATGTGAAACAAACAGGTCCCTAACTGGTACTGGTTTCCTTAGATTTCTGTCAAATGAGCTAACAAATCTTCACTTTTGGAAAGGTTAAGATCCACAAGGGGCCATTGGATGATCCCGCTCTTGATGGGAAATAATTACCCACACGTCAGGAATAGGTTATATCATAGCAAAGCATCTAAATCTTCACCTAAGACTCCATTCCTTACCTCGCTAGGACCCCTTTACTATGAATTCATCAGAATCTGAATTCGAAATAGGCATGCTGTAACTATTATCTATTGAAATCAACGTGAAAAGGGTCTAGCCATCCACAGCAGAGTAGCAACTAGCTCCTAACATAAACATTAAAGGTTTAAGACACTATTTAGCAAGATCCCATTGTTTTCACAAGATTGAATCCATATCTGGAAATGAAATTCTAACTGCCAAAACAGAGTATTGGGAGCAAAAACTAATAGAAAACAATAAAAATGAAATGATTGAATGAGGGTGTAATCTCTAATAACAACAGCAAAGACCACATTCTCAAGACTAAAATTACATTACCATCAAAAGGGATGAGAAACGAAGAACTGAAAATTTCAACTATTACCCCGAGTTCTTGAGCCACCACCATCTGGAGGATTCCTGTAGCCATAAGTCCCACTTGACGAGGAGCGAAAAGGCCATAACAGGGAGAAGGGGTTCCACCTCCGCCGGCGGCGCTCCCCACGATGATCCTCACCATCAGTTGTAAGATCAACAGCGAAGGCAACAGGCAGCTCATTGCGACAAACAGGGCAAGAATTGTGAATCTGCAACCAAGGCACAATGCAATCCGAATGATAAACATGGTTGCAGGGCAGCTCCCTCACCTCCACACCAACCTCAAATTCCTCCTTACAGACAGGGCAAAATGACTCATTGATCATATGGGTGGACGTGATCTTGACTCTAGGGATCGCTTCAATCGCCGAAGGGGGCGCTGGAGGCGGCCCCGGGCGGTCATTCTGGGTCAGCTCTTCGATCAGCTCATGGAGACCTGGTCCGGTAAAGTAGTCGTTGATGTTGGCACGGGGAGGAGGAACTGGATTCTCCTCAAGAGGGGTGATGGTGGGGCCATTGGTCCGTAGGATGATACGAAAGCCACGGAGGTTTTCTGGGTCAACTTCTGATAGTGGGTGTATTCTCTGGTGATCCAAATCCGTGGGTTGGCGCCAGATTGGGGGGCCAAGGGCGGCGGACAGGGCTTCAATGAGGCGGGAAGTGGGGGAGCGGTCGATGCCGGAGAGGTCTAAGATGAGGCGGGGGCGGGTGAATTCGATCTCTTGGAGGAATTGTCCGTTGCACCGGGGGCAGTAGATGTCGGAGTTGGGGAGGGAGAGGATCCTGACAGTCTGATGGCATTGGTAGCACCAGTATTGACGGTAGGATCTGATGGGACTGAGTCTTAGTGGAGGACGATGGGGAGGTGGAGGCGGAGGAGGAGGAGTAGGAGGAGGAGGAGTAGAGTTTAGAGACATGAGCAAGCTCAAACTTCAAATGGGGTGCAAGTGCATACACATAGAGAAAGGTATATAAGTGGAAGAGGAGGACAACAGGTGGTAAGGTGTGGAAAGAATGGCTTATGGAGGCAAAGAAAGCGATTCTTTTTCTCTTCTCTCTAAGTCCCATTTCGCAATCTTTCTCCTTCTCCAACGTTGCCGTCTTTCAGGACTAACAAAAGCAGAAAGGAATTTTGGTCGTTTCATTCCATGAAGCCTTTTCAGTTAATCTCGTTGCTCACTCAAAAGGCAAAAGTCGCGGGAAAACGATGGCACGTGATGGGTTGCTTATTCGCGCCAAAACAGGCAAGAGTGGAAGACGTTTGTGGAAAGGTTAGGTTCGGGTCTGTGGTCCACTCATAAAGTGATCCATAGACAAATGACCCATGAATTAGTTTGTTAGTGAGGTGGTTCAAGGATCAAGGTAGCCCTTGTTGGATGTTCTTTACCCCCAATGTATCATGTATGTATGCTGTTAGTTAGTATGACTAACTATTAATTAGTAAGTCTTGGCTAATCGGGCTCCTAAATTACCCAAGTCTACTGAGATTAGAAGTAGGGTTTGGATGTAACAGGGTTTGGAGTTGATATTATAAATAAAGATCCAGAGTCTCTATGATGTACACACAACTATTCTGATTGCATAGTGATTCTCCTGTCTTCCCTATGGACGTAGGCCAACAACCGAACTACGTAAATCTTGGTTCTTATGTGCGTGATTGTTCTCTTCTCGTAGCCCTAGATCACAACATATGCTTTGTTGCACAAGGACAATGCAAATTGGGTTAGGTATTGGGGTGACCATGGTCTTACCCAACTCTTATTTAGGTATATTCAAATCAGAATCATCACATATCCAACCTGAATCTAACCCAATTCCTAAATTCTCTACCAAAGTAAAATTGGGCCCAGATGTGGACTCACGCCAATCCTAATTTCTTTAAGCTTAGGTTTTCTTCTTCTTCTTTGGAAAGGTAAATCACACACCCACTTATCCTTGGGCACTAATCCAAGTCCCAAGTCTACTATTACTATCAACACTACAGCTAGAGATTGATCCCTCATTTGTTATTCTACCAATGGATTGGTCTTTTAAAGGGTATGTGTTCTTGAAAACTTGTAAACCTACTGCATAGTATTGGCGTATATACATTATAAATTATATGTTTTATATATATATATATATTTATCGATGATGAATTCTACAAACTGCTCCTCTCTAATTAAAACTTGAAAGGGACATTTTGCCCTCCCTAGTGGAGAGGAGTTATTTTGATTTTTTTTTCTCTCAAATTGTCCCCTTTGTAGTCTATTTTGGGGAATTTATCACAAATTATCGGAGTTTCTCAATAAGGCCCGTTTATGAAAGATCAAGATTGATCAAAATAATTGGTCCCATGTTTTATGGGCACTTATTAAATTTCACTTAAATAGGAGTTCAATTTAACGATGGGCCCAACTCATATCTAAGTGAGACTTGGTGAGGGTAATTTGTCGAATTCCTCCTTCTAAAGGCATGTTTGTGTAGCCCATTTCCGCGGAAAAGATTGTAGTTTTCTGCGGAAAACTTCTTTTTCATGTGTTTGGTGCGGCAGTTTTCCGCGGAAATGCTTTTTCGTCACGTCAGCTTTTTCCTTCCTAACCATGGAAATAGACTTCCTATGGGGGGGGGGGGGTATGGGAAGTCCATTTCCACGGAAAACCAACCCCCCAATTTCCTCTCTCTCACCCTCACTCCACCCAACCACCATCTTTCTTTCTTCCCCTCCCAACCCCACCTACCCCACACACATACCAACCCACCCACCCAATAGTTTTCACTAAAAAATGGTTTTCACTAAAGAAATCCATAGTTGCACCAAACAATATTAGTACTAATTCATCGAGGAAAACCTTTTTGCATCAAATATAAAATTTTGACTTCCGCGGAAAAACTTTTCTAAAGAATTTGAAACCCATGGATTTTGCTGATGTGACAATTTTCAATTTCTACGAAAATTACATGTACACAAACGTGCCCTAAGGTATGCTGGAAAACACTCGGGTGTTTTCTTCCAAAATTGCCCTTCCCTCTAAAAAGTAAGTGGAGGAATGATTTTAGGAGAGCTAATTTCAAGAAATAAAAGTTTAAATGATTTGGACAACTCCTCACCCATTTCCCCCTTTTCAGTAATATAAGTGATGGGATTATGTTTTTAGCATCTACTTTTTGGTTAAATGTTAGAAAGGGTATAAGTAATACTTGGCGTATTACAATTACCAAATGTTCTCCATGGACTGTAGGCATTTGTTGGACAAATTTTGAGCGTCCATTTCAGGGTGTTTCTTTAGAGGAAAATAATATTTTTCTTGCTGTAAAAGTGATTGTGGAAATGCTGCCATCTTTTGTGGATAACTTTATATTTGAGTTGGACTCATCCATTCTCAAAATGGCTAAATCTTCCTCTGACTCAAATTGGGATAAGCCGTTTCTTGTAAGAAATGTCTATAGGACACTTCAAAATGGGGATCCCCAAAGTTTCTTCACTCCATCTCAGCCTTTTTGGCGATTGCTTGAATAAATCAAAAGAGTTTCAACTTCTACTAAGCACTTCTCATATCAAAAGCCAATGCACTTGTACGAAGGCTAATTATTTATGCCCAGGCTGTTGGTTTTTCTTATTCTGGCCCGTGATGTAGGCTTATTAATGGGGTATACCCAATAAGGTTATAATTAAGTTTTAGTTATTTTTTTTTCTGTATTTTTTTTCATTTTAAAGAGAATAGAAAGAATACTTTATTTTCCAAAAAAAAAAAAGGCCAACCTAGAGAATGCATTAGTGAGGACCACTTATCAAGGAAATCCAATCCAATAAAAAAAATGCCCTTGTCTTTTATTGGCCCTCACCAAATTTCGCTCAAATGTCTCTTCAAAGATAGGTCGGATAATGGGGTTTAATTCAGTTAATTGAGGTCGGATCTTAAACCCAATACAATTCAATGTGGTTTTGAAGTCCGGACCTAACCTTTGAAAAAGTTTTGGTCAGGTCCACCATGCCAGTTATCAGGTTTGGGCCATTCCAAACCAGGTTGTGTACCATCTATCGGCTCAACCCGAACCTACCTGGGTTTGCTTCATCTTTGTAATTTGGTTGGAACCAACTGTCCATTTGGTTGGAACCTAGGGTTCACTAGCAGCCCGTTTGTAATCTATCAAATTAGGTTTTTGGTTTCTCCTCTACAAGAGGAAGAAGCGTTGGCAACTGAATTCAGGCATGGCTGCTTTCGGTTCAAAAGCACTTCCGAAAAAACCCAAATCACAAAAGACCCAGATAGCTGGTGAGGAAACATTACCCAAACAAAAAGAGCAGAAGAAATCCCTTCAACATAGAAAACCCAAATCACAAAACACCAAAATGGCTGGAGAAAACCCATTACCCAAACAGAAAGACAGGAAGAAGAGCAAGGACAAGAACAAAAGGCCTAACAGCAAGGAACGCTCTCAAAAAGACAAGGCACCTCACAAATTCTCAAATCAACAGCACCCATCTTTTCCACAGGCACCCATTCTCAGGTTTGCTTCTTGATTTTCCACTTTCTATACTGTTTTTGGATGATGTTTGATCAAACCCATATCTTATTTAGTTGAATATACTCAAATTAGGAAAAGGGTCGATCCCGAAACTGCAAAATATTTTGTGGAGATTGCAAATCTCTTTGAAGAAGGTGAGATTGATGCGGATGAGCGGTCTGTTGTATGCGGAAATGCGTTGGAGGAGACGAGAGGGAAGGAGGTGGAGGTTGCAACAGATCCGATTATAAGCAGGACATTGCAGACTCTGCTTGAAGGGTGTGATGTTGGCCAGCTCTGCGATTTCCTCCGGGGCTGTGGAAAGGAACTGCCTTTGATTGCGGCGGATAAGTCTGGGTCTCATGTGGTGGAGACCGCTCTCAAGTCATTATCTTTACATCTTCAGGATGCAGAAGCCTATGCTATTATTGAAGAGACTGTGACAAAGATGTTGCAGGTATTGGCATTAGAAAGCGATTTTAAATGCGTGTTTGATCAATTTAATCCATTAATTGCTTAGAGAGAACTGTCCACTGTCCAAATTCATACTGGAGACAGGTTTCTCCATCTTTCTTTTCCTTGCTCTATTTTCTCCGCATCCAAACTGCTCCTTAGGGAAATGTGTTGTAAGTGCAGAAAAATATACTCACAAGATAAAGATGCCTTTAAGGACTCACTCAAAGTACCAGAGGAGAAGCTGCGTGTCTGTTGAACCTGAAAGGGGAGAAGAGAACGGTCAAAGGACCCTGTCTGGGGCAGCGCAGGGCTCTCCGACGCTCAAGTTAGCAGTGATCGGAGAAGAAGATGGAAGGGACTCTAAGTTGCATGTAAGAGACAGTGCATACCTCCTTCTTGGGTCGTCCCATGCCTTATATGAGAGATTGGATTGGCGCCTGCGCCAGTGGGCCTCGTGATGTGACTAGGGTCTCATCAGCCCACATAGTCATTAATGAGGGTCCATCACAGTCCTCATTGCATTTAATGAGGGTCCGATCAGCCCACATTGCATTTAATGCCAGTCACATTGGGCCTGATCTCCCCCTGATCTGTTGGCGGCTGAGGTCCTGTCAAACCCCTCTCTTAGGCCCTGTCCTGATAGGGTTGTGGCCAACAGATGTGATTGCATGGCTCCGTGTAGCCGAGACCAAATAGGGTGGTATGGCCGAACTGATTACCATTCTCCCAGTACCAGCAGCTGGTGCCGAAATCGAAGTAGCGTTGCCTTTATATCCGAGGCCGAAATGGAAATGTATTTACCGAAACCGAACAGAGTTTGGTTTATGGGACGGTCCCCACACAATAGCCCCCCAGCTCTTGACCTCCTGGGCTGGCCGAGCCTTGAGGTTGAGAGATGACGTGGTCTTCTGAAGCCATATGGCATTTATCTCACAGGCATCTTCCAGCCAAGGGTTCTGACGGCATGGCGTCGGGCGCCGCCATCGTTTCCATCGCCCGAGGCAACAAAGGGAGTCATAAATGCGGAGGCTATGATTAATATGGGAAGGCGGACCATTAGCGCCACGCGTCGTCGTTTGAAGGGCCTCCTTGTCACTTCAAGGAGGCGTGCAATGCAAGCCGAGGCGACGTTTCGCATGCGTCTCGCTTCGAATTCCGGGATGGCGCCCATCCCTGTCCTTTAAATGCGTCCTGGTACCTCTCTTCGCCATTTTCGCCTGTGGATTCTGCTAGAATACCCTCTGCTAGGAATTCTTCTGCCAGAACTTCCTCTGCTAGGAATTCTTCTGCCAGAACTTCCTCCGCTAGGATCGGTGAGGGACCGCCCATTCGCTCCGTGATCCTGCTCAAGTCTGTGAGTGTTTCTTCTCCGACTCTCCTTTGTTTACATTTCTGGCCCAGCTTCTAGGGTTCTCTGTTCCTCACCTTTCTTGTTCTGTATTTGCTTCCTTTAAGAGTTCCGTTAGGGTTTCTTAGATTTAGGGATGGGGGCTTTTAGTCACTGGATAGATTCCCAGTCAGCCCTAGCAGAGCTCCGGAGGACCTTCAAGATCCCGGAGGACGTCCGGATAAAGGCCTCCGATAGGTCCTCCGGCTATACTTTCAACAACGGCTGGATGCCGTTTCCCCTAATTGCCATTATCGAAGGTGGGGTTAGGTTCCCTCTCCACCCCGTCCTTAGGTCCTGCCTCCGAGCTTGGAACCTATGCCCGTGCCAACTGATGCCCAATGGTTACAAGATAATCATGGGCGTCACCGAACTGAATAAGATCTTAGGAATCGATCTCGGTGTTCATGACATCGAGGATGTCTATGACCTCTGTAAAAATCGAGAGGGCGACGCATATTATCTCCGTGTTAAGGCGTAGAGTTCCCCACTCGTCACGGCCTTGGAAGATTCAAATAAATACGCCGGGGACGATCGGCTACTGGTCTCCGGCAACTGGGAGTTCGGAGGGGCCGAATCCGAGACCGCATGGAGGATTCAAGTCCCGCGGACCTTCGGGAGACCGCCGAGTAATGCCCTGTCTCTTTTGCCGGGTTTCGGACTGTAATATAACTTGTTAACTTCTATTCTAATTCTCCTCCTTCCTTTTGCAGGCCTCCACCAGCGAAAGCGAGACGCTCAACTCGACCGTTGGAGGCGGAACAAAGAGTGGCTGGACAAGATCTACCGATACCGAGGTCACTACAACAGGGCGGCTTTCTCCTTACTTGGGTACGAGCCTAAGTACGCATCTTACACGCGGAAATCAGGCCGTCCCGGGGAGATAGTCCTTGCTTTGGCCGAGGCTGCGAGCGGGACTGTTACCGTCGCTGAGGCTTCCTCTTCGGCTGCTGCGGCCGAGAGCGATCCCCAGAGGGAGGTCGAGAACTTCACCGACTCCGAAGAGATGGAGAGGCGCCGGCCTGCCTACCAGCCATGGAACTTAGCTGCAGCCATCTTCGGCGAGCAGAGGGCCGCCTCCAGCGCCCGTCCTCTCGTCTCCAGCGCCCGTCCCTCTAACACCTCAATCGTTCCAGCGGTCTCCGAGGCCCAGCCCGCCGCTGAGGAAAGGGAGAGGCCCCGAAAGAGGACAAGGGGGAAGTCCCCTGTCCGCGAGGATCAGCCGCGGCAAGCGCTAGCTATCAGGGAGGGGGCCAGTGTGGAGGAGCCAACTCGGTCCGGGGCTTCGCCAGATCGGCGCTCTGAGTCGCCTCGTGCCGTGGTCTCGGCCGAACCGGAGGCCTTCAAGCCCAATCTGGAGCTGTGGCCGGGGAGGCCCCTCAACGTCGAGGATAAAGTCGTAGGGAATTCGGCCGTGATCTCGGCCCTCGGCCGAGCCTGTGCACTTCCCAGGGACGTTGAGAGGCATCGGGAAGAGGACAGTCCTCAACTACTCATGAGGACGCTGCAGCATTCTCTCCTGGTAAGTATCGAGTCTTTGGGTTGTAGTAATGCTAATTTTTCTTTGTACGATACTGAATCTTATCTGCTTCTTGCAGGCTGTCCAGAGGCTCCCGCTGGTCTTGGAACGGATGGTGGAGGACGAGGGAAAGCTGAACCGTTTAGCGGCGGAGAAGCAGCAGGCCGAAACTGCTCTGGCGGCCAAGTGCGAGGAGTTGAAGGAGACCGAGGCAAAAAGGGCCGAACTGGACGCCCAAGTGGTCTCGGCGGTGTGCGAGCTCTCCCAGACTAAAGCTGAGTCAGGGACCTTACAGGAGAGGCTCGTCGCCGAAATGAGGAGGTCGGCCGAACTTGAGGCTGAGTTGGAACGAGAGAAGGCGGCTAGGGAGGAGGACCTCGCGTCTCAACAAGCAGAAATCGACGCCGCCTTCCTCGAGGGAACAGAACACGCTGGCAGGGACTACACTGACCAGATGACACAGCTGAGCAAGCAACTGTTCCAGCTCGGCGGTCGGGCCGCGCTCAAGGAGTACGGGGTCCCGGAAGACCATCCGTTATATATGAATCCTCCTGAGTTCCGGCCCCCAACTCCTGCTGAGACCACAGCCTCTCCACCTCCGGAGACTCCTGCTTCTCCCCCGCCAGAGGTCCCCACTCCCCCTCCAGAGGCCCCAGCTGAAACGGCTCCAGGGTCCTCCGAGGCCAATGCAACAGCCGGTCCCGCGGTGGTCGTTATTGAAGACGTTGAGGCGGGGTCGGCCTAGGCCTAGGCTTTGCTTTTCTTTTTGTTTTTCTGTTCGATGAAGAATGTATTCTTGTTTTTGCTTTTTGTTGCGGCTTGAGGGCAAAAAGATGATTGTAAATATTTATTTATCAATAGGATCCCTCATTTTGTCTCAATTCGGTCTCCATCAATGCTGTTTATTTTTCCTTTCCTTTCTTCATTTATGATTTCTGCAAGTGTGCAAGTTTGGAACGACCAGATTAGGGCACACCGCGGGAACTAATTCCGCCCTGCCCTAGGTAAAGCACCAGATGGTCCGTGGGTCACTAGGTAAAGCACCAGATTGTCCGTAACCGAGGCAAGGTGACCACATCGGCGAGCGACCGGATACCATTATTGGTTGATGCCGTTTCGGCTTCGCATCTAGGCGGCTGGGTGCCAGCCTTAGTCTTATTGGCTGATTCGGCTATGCGTCTAGGTGGCTGAGTGCCAGCCTTAGACATTGGCCATTTCGGCTTCTCGCCTAGGTGGTTGGGTGCCAGCCTTAGACATTGGCCATTTCGGCTTCTCGCCTAGGTGGCTGGGTGCCAGCCTTAGACATTGGCCATTTCGGCTTCTCGCCTAGGTGGCTGGGTGCCAGCCTTAGACATTGGCCATTTCGGTTGCTCATCTAGGTGGCTGAGTGCCAGCCTTAGACATTGGCCGTTTCGGCTGCTCATCTAGGTGGCTGAGTGCCAGCCTTGGACATTGGCCATTTCGGCTGCTCATCTAGGTGGCTGGGTGCCAGTTTTAGACATTGGCCATTTCGGCTGCTCATCTAGGTGGCTGGGTGCCAGCCTTAGACATTGGCCATTCCGGCTGCTCATCCAGGTGGCTGGGTGCCAGCCTTAGACATTCATCCGCGTTCACACCATTGTCACATTGCCATAGATAACCAACTTGCCCCAAATCGAAAACAAACGTAGTTCTATTAAATCCAGAAGCATTGTACAGGTGCACAAACTAAAAATAGAATTTCTTGAGGTGTGACGCATTCCATGGTCTCGGTAGCGGCCGTCCTTCCATATCCTCGAGTCTATATGCCGACCGTCCGGCGATGGAAGTCACCTTGAACGGGCCGTGCCAGTTCGGTGCCAGTTTGCCTTGGTTCGGATCCTTGTCCCCCGGCAGTGCCTTCTTGAGAACCAGCTCTCCTAGTGAGAATTTCCTCTCTCTGACCTTCTGGTTATAACCTTTGGCCAACTGCCGTTGATAGGCTGCGAGCCGAACTGCTGCCGCTTCTCTTCGCTCGTCGGCCAGATCCAACTCCACCGCCAGGTGTGACTCATTCCGGCCCTGGTCGAAGAGCTCGGACCTTAGAGTGGGGAGGCCGATCTCCAAGGGAATGACAACCTCCATTCCATAGGCTAGGGAGAAAGGTGTCGCTGAAGTGGATCGCCTTGGGGTCGTCCGGTAGGCCCATAATACACTCGGGAGCTCTTCCACCCATCTTCCTTTGGCTCTGTCAAGCCGTTTCTTCAGCCCATCGAGTACCACTTTATTGGAAATCTCTGCCTGACCGTTACTCTGTGGGTAAGCCGGTGTGGAATAGCAATTGCGGATGCCGTGCTCCTGGCAGAAGCTTCTGAAGAGGTTGGAGTCGAACTGAGTCCCGTTGTCCGAGATCAATATTCTGGGGATGCCGAACCTGGTGACGATGTTTTTCCAGACGAACTTTTTGGAATCCTGCTCCGTGATGGAGGACAAGGGCTCTGCTTCGATCCATTTCGTGAAGTAATCCGTGGCCACTATCAGCCATCTTTTATTTCCAGGAGTTCGGTGGAGTGGTCCCACTATGTCGAGCCCCCACTGGGCGAATGGCCACGGACTAGAAAGCGAACTGAGGTCCTGTGCTGGCTGATGGAGAGAGTGAGAATATTTCTGACACTTCTCGCATTTCTTCGCGTACACCTGCGCATCATTCTGCATATATGGCCACCAGTAACCCTGGCTGATAGCCCGATAAGCTAGTGACCTTCCTCCGATATGGCTTTCGCAGATTCCTTCATGTATTTCGAAGAGAAAGTCCTCCACTTTGCTCGGATGGACGCACTGGAGGTACGAGCCCGTGTACGACTTCTTATAGAGCTTGACTTCGGGAGACAACCAGAACCGGGCTGCTTTGAGTCTGATCCGCTGGGCCTCGCCGCTGTCTTCGGGTAGCTTATCGTCCTTGAGATAGGCGATGATGGGGTCCATCCAGCTCGGGCCGAGGTCAATACACGACACTTCCCGAGGTGGATGGAGCTCGATGCTGGGTGCGGCCAAGAATCCGACTTCGATGGTTCTCTTTCTTCCTGCTTCGACAGCGCTGGCCAAATTTGCGAGAGCATCTGCATGGGAGTTTGCTTCTCTGCCTATCTGTTTGATTTCGGCCGTTCGGAACTGAGAGAGCAGCTTCTTTGCCAGGGCCAAATACGCAGCCATCCGGTCGTCGCGAGCTTGGTAGTCCCCAGTCAGCTGGTTTGCTACCAACTGTGAATCACTGAAGACCACCAGCTGTTGAGCTCCGAGGATTTTGGCGCTGTTCAGTCCGGCTAAAAGGGCTTCATACTCAGCTTCATTGTTCGACGCCTTGAAATCCAGGGTCAGAGCCTGCTCGATGACCAGTCCTTCTGGCGATTGGAGAACAACTCCTGCTCCGGCTCTTCTCGAGGTGGAAGATCCGTCAACGAAGACTTTCCAAACTGGGGTGAGGGCTTGGCACTGTGGCTGTTCAGTGTCCGTGGGCGCCTCATGCTCCCCGCCCCCCAGTTTGGTGCCGAGCTGGGTTGGTGCCGAACTCGAGTCGAACTCGGCAAGGAAATCTGCCAGAACCTGAGCCTTGATCGCTGTCCTGGGCTGATACTGAATTTCATACTGCCCTAGTTCGACAGCCCATCTTGAAATTCTGCCTGAAAAGTCAGCTTTTCGGAAAACAGATTTAAGCGGATGTTCCGTAACAACCACCATGGTGTGTGTTTGAAAGTAGTGAGAGAGCTTCCGCGAGGCACTAACGAGTGCCAACGCGAGCTTCTCGAGTGGCAAATATCTGGTCTCGGCATCAATCAAGGTCTTGCTCGTATAATAGATGGGTTTTTGGACCCTGTCCTCTTCTCGGAGGAGGACCGAGCTCACTGCATGATCCGAGACCGCCAGGTATAAATACAAAAACTCTCCGTGGACCGGAGTTGACAGTAGAGGAGGTGAGGATAAATAGACCTTAAGCGCCTGCAAGGCTTGGTCGTATTCAGGAGTCCACTGAAATTTAAAATTCTTCCTAAGAAGCTGAAAGAAAGGCCACACTTATCTGAGGATCTGCTGATGAACCGATTCAGTGCGGCTGCCATTCCGGTCAGCTTTTGGACTTCCTTAGCCGAGGTGGGGCTCTGCACTCTGACGATAGCCGATATCTGATCTGGATTTGCCTCTATCCCTCTGCGTGTGACCAAACTTCCCAAGAATTTGCCGGAACCGACACCAAAGGCGCACTTGGAGGCGTTGAGCTTGAGCTTGAACCTCTTCAAAGTGGCGAAGACTCCAGCTAGGTCTGCCAAATGGGGTGTGGGCTTGCTTGGACTTGACCACCATGTCATCGATGTAGACTTCAACAGTCTTGCCGAGCTGATCGTGGAACATCTTGGTGACAAGTCGCTGGTAGGTGGCTCATGCGTTCTTCAAACCAAACGGCATGACTTTATAGCAATAAGTCCCTCTGGGTGTAATAAAAGCTGTCTTCTCTTCATCCGGCCCATACAACGGGATCTGGTGATAGCCGCGATACGCATCGAGGAAGCTCATTCTATCGTGTCCGGCCGTGGCATCGATCATCTGGTCGATCTTTGGGAGGGGAAAGCTGTCCTTGGGACAGGCCTTGTTCAGGTCGGTAAAGTCGACGCACACCCTCCATTTTCCGGTCTTTTTCTTGACGACCACGGTATTGGCTAGCCAGGTCGGGTATTGGACCTCTCTGATGGCGCCGGCCTCGAGCAATTTATCCACCTCTTCGACCACGGCTTCGGTTTGTGGCACCCCAGTCCTGCGAGCCTTTTGCATCACAGGTTTGTGATTAGGGTCTACATTCAACTTATGGCATATTACCTCAGGGTCGATGCCGGGCATCTCTTGAGGCGTCCAGGCGAAGGCTTCTCTGTTCTGTACCAGGAACTGTACCAGTTCGGTCTTCTCTGGCTCTCCGAGCTGACTGCCGAGTAAGAAGAACCGTTCCGGATCTTGTGAATCGATCCTGACCTCGGTCAGGTCCTCTATGCTCTTCTTCTCTGGGTCCTGGCCGACCTCGTCTAACTTCTTCTCCAGACGCTTCTCCATCTCGGCCACATTAACCTCCTTGCGCTCTCGCTCTCCGGACACCACAGCTGTCAGGCATTGTTTGGCTGCCTGCTGATCGCCTTTGACAGTGACGATTTCAACTCTGCCATTCTTTCCTTCCCACGGGAATTTCAGCTTCTGGTGGAGAGTGGAAGGGACTGCTTCCAAACTATGGAGCCAAGACCTGCCCACTATAGCATTGTAAGGCGAGGGTGCGTCAATCACCATGAAGGTCGTCTCAACAGACGCGCCGCCGGCCTCGACCTTGAATGTCACCTTTCCCTTGGGGTATACCGGCTTGGCGCTGAAGCCAATGAGGGGAATTCGGGCCTCCTGCAGGTCCTTCTCCGTCAGTCCCATCCTCCGAAAGCTGTCGAAATAGAGGACCTCAGATGAACTACCGGGGTCGACGAGGACTTTTTTCACGGTACAGTTCTTCACGCTTTGCTTGGAGCAATCAAACTTCAGGGTGACGATCAGCGGGTCGTTGTGGGGATGCTGCACCCCTTCCAGGTCTGCATCGGTAAACCTGATTTCGGGCCGCTCCCTCCGAGCTCTTTTCGGTGCTGATCCGAGCTCGGCGGCCATGACCTGCTTACTGTGGGAGGCTTGCCTGGCCTCGGCGTGAGCTCGGTTACTCCCCTTGGGCGGGGGAGCCAGATGGATGACGTTAATAATCTTCTCTGACCCGTCGCTGTCATGGCCCCTCTCATCTCGGCGTGGAGCTCGGGTGTCGGCTCTGGTGTCTGCCTTGACGAATTCCTGCAGGTGCCCCTCTTGGACGAGCTTCTCTAAATGCGACCGCAATATTCTGCATTCTTCGGTCTTGTGGCCGCCCTCCTTGTGATATGCACAAAACCTCGTCTGATCTCGGGCGGACGGGTCGCCTTTCATGGGATTCGGCCAGCTGAAGTACGGCCTTTTCTTGATTTTGTACATGATCCTGTGGATAGGCTCCTTGAAGATTGTGTTAACTGCCCGATATGCATTTTCGGACAGCCTGGGCCTTTTGCCTCTCGCCGAGGTGAATGCCTGAGCCCTTGCCGAGCTGGTGGGCGCCCTCCGCAGGTCTGACTCGTTTCTTCCGCCGGTCTGACTCGTTTCTTCGTTGCTCGTCTCTCTGTGGCTTATCTCTTCGGGACGGCCCCCTGTCCTTCTTGGGGGACCTCTCACTTCGGTCCTTCTGCGCAGCTCCGTGGTTTTCCCGAGCCCGGGCCTGGTCTTCCTCTTGGGCGATGTACCGGTTGACGATGGACATGAGCGCTGTTATGGAAGACACCGGGTTTCTGGCTAGATCTTTACGAATGTCACTGTCTGGCAGCAGGGCATTCCGAAATGCGAAGACGGCCACTTCGTCCTTTGAGTCTTCAATCTGGCTGTAGATCGTCCAGAATCGCTTCGCGAACTGGGTGACGCTCTCCCCCTGCTTCATCTTCAAGGCCATGACATCTGCATCCGTCTTCGGCAGGATCCTGTAGGCCTGAAACTTCTTCATAAAGGACTGCTGGAGTTGCTGCCAACTCGAAATGGATCCTTCCGAGAGCGCACAGAACCACTTCAGGGGGAGGTCACCCAAACTGGAGGAAAAGACTCGACAGTTCAGATGGCCCTCGTCTCCCCAGACAGACATCCTCTGGGAGAAGTGCCTGAGATGTGTAGCCGGGTCCGAGGTCCCGTCATAAGTGACGAACCTCGGGACGGTGAACTTCTTTGGCAGGGGGTACTTCCTGATATCGAGAGAAAAAGGAGACGCACCGAGATCGACGGGGTCGCAGCAAACATCCTTTAGGTCTCGGCCGAGACCAGCCACGTCCAGATTGCGCTGGACCGTTTCCCTTATGCGCGCATCCAACCACTCCTGATCATGGTACCTGCTCTCCGGAATGGTTTCTGATGCCTTCCTCGAGTAGCTATGGCTGGCACTCGAGCCTTCGTCTCGAGTTCGGTCGATCCTTCTCTTATTCAGATGGCCCCTCATGTCCTTCTCAGGGGAGTCGGGGCGCCTGTCACGAGACATCCTCCTCTCGTGCTGTCGCTGTGAGCGCTGTTGTAACGACCGCTGCTGCTGCCGCGACTGCTGATGCCCTGCTGAACCCGTAGCTTTTTCCAGCTGCTGCTGGAGCTGGAGGATCAGAGCATCCCTCTCCTTAATGGCCTCGTTCTGTACTCTAATCTCTTCAAGAGTGGAGTCGGAGTCATTATCAGGATTATATTCTTCATCCTCAAAGTCCTCAGCATCCTCTATCTGATCAGAAGGACGTGGTCCATTGACCACTGGAGACTTGCTCCGCCGACTTCGACCCATCAGGAGGTCTTCCTCGGGCTGCTGCTGAGAGTTTCTCCTCCGGAGAGCAGACTCCAAGCGAGAATCACGCTCCTGAACGTTGATCCGGACGAGGCCACGCTCGACGTCGTCCTCTGCAGCTGGTTCCTTCCCGGACCTCTTCTTAGCGGGGAGGAGTTTAGAGGATGGTGCTGCACGCCTTGCCTTGGATGTTTCTCCACCTTTCGCAGCTCTCCTTGTCATGGTGATAGGGAAGATTGTAGAATTCGTTCCCCACAGACGGCGCCAATTGTAAGTGCAGAAAAATATACTCACAAGATAAAGATGCCTTTAAGGACTCACTCAAAGTACCAGAGGAGAAGCTGTGTGTCTGTTGAACCTGAAAGGGGAGAAGAGAACGGTCAAAGGACCCTGGCTGGGGCAGCGCAGGGCTCTCCGACGCTCAAGTTAGCAGTGATCGGAGAAGAAGATGGAAGGGACTCTAAGTTGCATGTAAGAGAGAGTGCATACCTCCTTCTTGGGTCGTCCCATGCCTTATATGAGAGATTGGATTGGCGCCAGCGCCAGTGGGCCTCGTGATGTGACTAGGGTCTCATCAGCCCACATAGTCATTAATGAGGGTCCATCACAGTCCTCATTGCATTTAATGAGGGTCCGATCAGCCCACATTGCATTTAATGCCAGTCACATTGGGCCTGATCTCCCCCTGATCTGTTGGCGGCTGAGGTCCTGTCAAACCCCTCTCTTAGGCCCTGTCCTGATAGGGTTGTGGCCAACAGATGTGATTGCATGGCTCCGTGTAGCCGAGACCAAATAGGGTGGTATGGCCGAACTGATTACCATTCTCCCAGTACCAGCAGCTGGTGCCGAAACCGAAGTAGCGTTGCCTTTATATCCGAGGCCGAAATGGAAATGTATTTACCGAAACCGAACAGAGTTTGGTTTATGGGACGGTCCCCACACATGTGTGTTTGTCAATCATTTCATATTTATGTTTGCTCTTTGCCATATATAATCAGTGCCATGGGTTGGCTTTAAGTCAGATAATATTAAAAAAATTGTGGTGCAAGCTCTTGTCAAGTAGTAACTATCCAGAAATAGCACAAAACAAAAAAATTAAGTGGAAATCTTACTGTAAATAATTAAGTAATCAATGTTTTAGTTAGGTTTCAAAAGAAGAAACACATAATAATATTTTATCGAAACACATAATAATATTTGTAGTAGCGATAGTAGATTTTGCAAAGAAACCGACACATTGTCATGTAGGAGACTTGTCTGGCATGCGTAAGATTCTGATTTCAAACTCCATGTGACACAAATACAACTCCATAACTGGAATGACTCGTCTACCCTACTTAATATCTTTGTTTCCCGCTCTTTGTCTGGCACATTTATTTTGAACATCTAAATGGAAGCTCTGAAATTTTTTAGCATAATGAGGCATTCCATATATTTGATTTCTTGCTTTTTTCCTGCATTATCATTTTAGCAAAATTTGTTTGCAGTGGTTTTTGAATTCTTGTAACCATCCATTTCCTGTCAGAAAAAGAACTCTGATGTGATCCTTAGACCCACTTGGACCCATAGGAATTAGTTAACTTTGCTTAGGTCACCTGTAACTTCCATTATGTGTTACTGGTTCCTTGTAATTGGTTGTGGGACAGATTGAAAGAATTGTGGACTTGTGACTCAGGTTGTCCAATCATAGGATTGGTAGTGTTATGTATAAGTTGAGTAATTTGTACTCAAGTTCCACAGATTAAGGAGGCCCAGTATTGTCTGCTTGTGTTATTTTTGTTCTGCGCCCCATACAAGGGAAGGCTTCCCATGCAGCTCATTTGGATTCACACATGAACATACTACTGTTAAGTAGAAAATAATGATGGAAGTCACCATTAATTTATTTATTCTTTTGACTATATTTACAGGTGATTGTAGTAAATCCTGTTGATGTGATGTGTAGTCGCTATGGATCTCATGTTCTTCGAAGTCTTCTTTGTTTCTGTAAGGGAGTACCGTTAGACTCATCGGAGGATTTTCATGTCACAAAGTCATCTACTCTTCTAGTGGAGCGGTTGAGTAGCAGTTTGCCTCAGTCAAGTGTAGATCATTTTCGCCATCTTAATCAGGGTCTTCCTGATTTACTTAAATTTCTGGTTGAAGGGTTGTTAAAGTATGCTAAAGAAGACATTGCAGCTCTGCGAGTTAACATGTATAGTAGTCTTGTTATGCAGGCAATTCCTTTACCACTCTCTTTTACTCTTATTTCTTTTATTTATACTTTCAATATTAGAGAAATTTTTTCTTTTTTCTCATCTTTTGCTCTAGAATGTGGCTCTTCCACTCAATGGTAGAGTCAGATTTCTTTCACTGATTGGTAGAGTTGTATGAGTTTTCATGTGGTACTTACACTTCCACCACCAATCATGATGATGTGAATTGGAAGTTCCCATCAGGAATGGAACATAAAATACCCTTGTTGGATGATCACCCAAGATTTAGAAGTTGAAGACAAATGGGTGTGGTAGATCAGTCTACCACAACCAATCATTAAGGTGTGGCCATGTGGGATAGGAAGGTTCTATGAATGATTGTGAATCAAATATAAATTACTCTTGTCGGAGGAGCACCCTGATTTAAAAGACCATGATTTAGAAGTTGAAAGATAAATGGTCTTTATTTTTCAATACAATTGTGAAATTACTTAAAGTGTGGGCACGTGCCAATTCACGGGAGTGGGTGTGGGATAGCAATCACCATAAATCAAAAGGGTGTGGGATAGCAAGGTCTTATCATGTATTATGCATGGAATATAAATCACCTCTGTTGGATAATTATTCATTAGTCTGGAAGCCGAAAGATTAGTCTTATTGAGGGTTCTTCCAGTCGATAGGTGTTATTTATTAAAAGGGAATGGAGGCATGCCAATTATCAGGAGGGTGGTTTGGTTACAGGATTTATAGGGAGCCTTTGGGCCATTCAAAAGGATACCATGTACCACCACGTCACAGAGGAACATTTCTTTTCCACTGTTATGAAGAACAAGACAACATACCTTTTTATCTTGTAAAAAAGTAGGAAGTAGAAATTTATCATCAAGTTTGATGAGGGCTTCTGACGTAGTCAACTCAAAACTTGTTTAAGCATGCTTTGACTTTAAAAGCTTATGTTGTTAGATTTTTTTTTTCTTTCTATTTTATGGACTGTTCTTTTGAATACTTGCTCATTGTATTTTTGATCAATTGTGCATTACCTATTCTATGAAATGCTGCTGTATAGTGATGTCGGATTGATGTTCACACTTATTTTTCAGACTGCTTTAAAGCTATTGGTGGGAGATAATGAAGAGTTGTTACGCGTCATTCCTATCCTCCTTGGGTGCCACGAGGATACTATATCAGAAGGGAAGTTCATAGAACCTACTGCAGTGCAAGAAATTATTGATTTATTAAAGGATACTGCCTATAGCCACTTAATGGAGGTGCTTTTCTGACCTTTAAGTTCACAAAATCTCACACTCACCATTGAAGTTCACAAAATCTCACACACACACACACACACACAATGGTGATGATGACGAGTACGCTTAGGTTGTACATATTTTGATGTTTACTTTGGTCTATACTCTTGAAAGGTTTTATACCATTCAGAACTTTGTAGTTGAAATAATTTTTAAAAATGACCATGCTTATCGGTTTCAAGTAGTGTTTTTTTTTTTTTTTTTAATATTTGTATTTATATTGCTATAGTAGTGTGACTTTACTGGATGAGAGCACTGTTGGAAGGATCTCATTGTTCAGGTTCATGCCACAATACCTATAAAAAATGAAGAAAGTAATTTGACCTTTCTCATAATGGGTTGTAGAGCTCAAGCATTGTGTAATGTGTATCAATGCTTTAGGTGATGATAATGCATACAAATATAAACAGTAAATGTCTTGTACCAAATTAATTTGTTTTCAACTTTTAGTGGAGTGTATTTTTTTTTTCTTTTCATCTCAAATTGTAAACTTGCCCCTGATTCCCAGCGAGAAATATGTTCATAGCTTTCTCTTGTTATACTTCCCATATCATTTCAAAGGAGATTGGGGAGCAAGCTTGTTCTTTTGGTGTGCATTTTATTCACACATTAAGAGAAGCTAATGAAATTGCAGATTCATTGACTATTTTCAACTTTTAGTGGAGTGTATTTTTTTTTCTTTTCATCTCAAATTGTAAACTTGCCCCTGATTCCCAGAGAGAAATATGTTCATAGCTTTCTCTTGTTATACTTCCCATATCATTTCAAAGGAGATTGGGGAGCAAGCTTGTTCCTTTGGTGTGCATTTTATTCACACATTAAGAGAAGCTAATGAAATTGCAGATTCATTGACTAATCACGGTATTGATAGCTATAATTTGTATGTAGGTGCGAGGTTATAATTGAACTCTCCCCCCCCTCCACACACCCCACCCCCCCCCCCCCCCCCCCCCCATGTTTTTCTAAATTTTTCCCTTTTTGTCTGTTTGATAACAGCCTCCTATACCACATTCCTTGTTTTCTCTTCTTTTTCTTTTTCCCAATAAAATTCATTTACTGCTCCAAAGAAAAAAGATACATCACATGCATGACTGTACAATGTTTGATGTGATTTGCAGGTCATCTTAGAAGTGGCACCTGAGACTTTGCGTAACGAAATCTTCAGAAGTGTTTTCAAGGGGTCATTATTTGATATCTCTTCTCATCATTGTGGAAGCTTTGTAGTTCAAGCGATAATTTCTTCTGCAAGTTCCCAAGGTCAAGTATGTGGTATAACATTTTAAAGTGTTTTTGGTGATGTATCTATCTGGTTTTGAAAGCCCTAAATCTAGCTAAGATTGGTACTTCCATTCTTAAATGTGAATTTACTCGGACTTATGGTTCACAATTTTAGCTAGATCTGGATTTTTTTATTATTTATAAATCCGCAATTTTTTATGTGCTATCTTAAAAAATGTTAGTTTGCTGATTTTTTAATAAAATAATTTTTCAGGTTTTCTTCAAAATTTCTTCTATTTGTAGTTTTTATGCTTGTTCGACTTATATTTACATGTTTAGAACCAGATGACTTACAATAAAACTTTAAACTCAAGAGATTTATTGCTGAAACTGTTAGCACAGGATTGAGCAGATCACTATTCACTCAGGACATTACTTTGCATCATGTAACATCTTATGGGGTAGCATGGGTTTGAGTACATGGGTAAATACTGGCATATAATCTATGAAATAAATTCTAGAATTTACCAATATTTGGATTTCTTTAGAATTTTAAGTATCTTTCAGCCGAAAAAAGGGCCTCTGATATGACCACGTATTTAATATGGGAGGGGTTAATGCACCGCTTTTGGGTCTGTCTTAGACAGCCTCCGATATTGACATTTTGACATTTAGATATGTTCTTTGGACTTATTTCTTGTTAATGTTGGTTGAAGTTGAAAACATTATTTATTCTTGCAACGTGTAATTAATGCTTTGTATATCATTTAATTTATTCTTTGTATGCAGATTGATGTGGTCTGGGAAGAGCTTGGCCCTAAAATAAAGGACCTTCTAGCAAATGGGAAGTCTGGAGTGGTTGCGTCTCTTCTAGCTGCATGTAAACGACTTAACACCCATGGTCGTGAGGTACTGAGGTGGTTAGTTTATTATGTAGACACTTGTTTCCTAATTTTACATGAAGCATCACAAAATGTAACTATGTTCTGTGTGTAGTGGGGCCCTAGGCACGAAGACAATGCATGAAATTGTTGTCACCAATCTACTTGCTCTGATATTTGACTTGTCAGGTCTAGTCTTTTGTTCTTACTTCATGTTAGATGATCTTTTGATAATGGCACTATTCTTTTGGATTGATTTTGATGACGGTTATGAGCAAACAACCCTACAGGACCAGGGATGCAGCCCAAGCTCAAGGCCTACTTGTACGAGGTGGTCCATGGGGTCTGGTCAACTAGCATAATTCAATAAGAGGGCCCAACCTTTTCTTCATAGAACTGATTGAACAAGTCACATGTCTATTAAGTTGGACTGCAAGTCTTGTCTTCTAGAAATTTCTTTGTTTCTTTTATTTCTAATTTAAGTTGCTAAAGAGTCATAGTTAAGATAGAAGTTAAACATAGAAGATTATTGTAATTAGAAGAGGAGAAAATAATTCTTTTCAAAGACAAAAAATAGGAGACGAATTCCAAGCCTCTTACATATACATGCCTTCACTTCTATTAGTATTACTGTTTTTCACATCGAACAGGATTATTTGATTGATTCCTCTTTAATTATGGGTCTGATGCACCCTTGATCACAACCTTGAATTCTGAAGACGTCCTGGCTTGGAGGGAAGTCAACCTTGAATTCCATAGATGTCCTCTTGGGTTGAAAATCCATCCTACAAACTTCTGATTTTCGTGTTGTCTTTCATTATCTTTTAGCTTGAAATTTTCACTCAATCTTTTCCTCTGACCACATGTTGGTTTGAGGCATTGCTTCTTTGAATGAAATTTTTTCCTGATATCCATGATTGAACCATTTGGTGCTTCAATTGTTGAATATGTACCTTCATACCACAATCTTTCAATATCCATTGGTGATCCTTGAAGATAAAATCCATTTGGGGGACTTCAATGACCGGTTCTTCTTTCAAAATCATTGGAACAATGTAATTTTCCTTTGATGATCCACAAGGCTCTTTCAGAATTGTTGTTAGATGCACACGATTAGGCTTGTTGTTCATTAGATCCACATTTGCAATGTCCATTTTCCCTTTTTCTTCTTTTGCATCTTCTCTCTGTTGATCAACGTTGTCTATTGAAAGTAATTTGGTTCCTTTGTCTTCTCGTTCTTCTAAAGTATGATCGAGCGTAGGAGTTTTGCATGCTATTTCATTTGATTTTGTCGTGACGTCTTCCTTCATTGATCTTGCTTCTCAATGTTACCTTTGACGCCTCTTGTCATGGTCTATACTCTCTAGCTCTTTTGGTGCAATCACTACTTCTGATTCTTTCTTTTGCACCTTCTTTGGTTCTTCAGTTTTTATTTTTAAATTTTTTTTGAAAGATAAGTGTATATATATGCTAAAAGAGGATGGGCAGTGTACAAAAGAATTTAGTGGAAAGCTCTACATCATCTGCACTCCACGACAGCGAGAGGCGCAACAAAGGAGAGCTAACCCTCAAGGCCAACAATGCCCAAACAAGAATAACCAACATTAGCGATCAAAATGCACTGAAATAGGCTTCAGTAATGTATTGCCCTTGTAGATTAGACTGGCTATATGTATTCAACTGTTCAGTGATGTGTTGTTACTCTGAGTGAATCTCCTTTAACCTAATCTTATTTGCCTCGGCTTGAAGATGCTAAGGCTAGATAGGATAGATATCATGTCTATAGCTTATATCTGATCCTTCTTTATCTTTGTGTGGTCCCTTTTATTTCTTAATATATTAACTCAACTAGTAATAATTAGTTAAAATTCTCAATTTCTCAATCTTAGAGAAAGAGGCGGTCACTATATTTCTCTAATAAATTTATTGGTTCAGGAAACTTTTATGGGAATAGAAAATTAGTCTGTGATTAGCGCTTAGTGTTTTATTTTTTATTTTTTATTTTTTATTTTTAAGCCTTTTTCCCCTTTTCTTTCTCAACTCTTGCCCATGTGTCTGTTTTACAGTGTTGTCAGGCCCTTGCTGCTGCAGTATGTTCAAGTTCTGAATCTCCAAGTTGCATTATTCAACGGATACTGTTTCTTGAGGACTACTACTTCTGTGAGGACAAACCCAGCTGGAATTGGTTAAAGGGCACTAAGATGCATACATTGGGTTGTTTGATTTTACAGACTATTTTTAAATATTCAAGCGTATGTTTTTTCTTTTATCATAGTCCTTTTCTTCAGTTTATTGTTCATTGTTGCTTGGGGAGTTATCAATTAAAAGAAAAATAATCTACACTAAGTGCAGTATGATGCTTATCCATCTGAAATCTATAAGGAATATATTGTTGATCTCAATATAGTTAGGTGTCTTGATGCACCTATTTCACATGGTAGTGCTCATGGTTCAGTGATAGAGAACATTGATTAGATGGGGCCCACTTTGGATAGGGGATGCTATAAAAATCTTCCATCTTTTGATCAATAGTATCAAGAGTCCAAAAGTAGATGTTTTTAAACAAAAAAGAAGAGCAGTAGTGCAAAAGGAAGGCCATATGTTATAGACTACAATTTTCTGATCTAAAAGGTTTTTGGGGGCATCTGCACTCAGCCTAGCAAGTTCAACAGTCTGGATCACCAAACTATGCCTCCTACTCATACAGAACGAGTACATCAGGATGCTCTTTTCATCCTGTGATGTATGACTGTATGAGACCCAATAGTTCCTCCTCTTGCACTGTACCTTCTGTGTTCGTATCACTTGAAATTGTTGATATGTCGAAGGACCTGTTTAGTTTTGATGTCTGATGGACAATCAAAATAAAGCGTCTCTTCCCCTCATTAGTGATCAAAATATCCAGAGTCATTATCACTGAAGCCCTGTTTTCTGAATGATTGAAGCCTTTTTCCATGACTCAAAGGTGCAGTACATGAGAATGAGGCATTCTCCTCCTTAACTGTAAAGGATGGAGATTACATCTGAGCCCATTGCTTCCTTCTGGTGGAAAGAGGGACAAAATGCTCTCAACATTATGTCAGGCTCAGGCCTCATTAGTGAGGGGCAGAAGTAACAAAAAGTGCTTAGGAGCTATTTCTACTCTTAAGAAAAGATAGTCTGTGCTTGGAGGTAGAGAAACTTGTGTGCATTTTTGTAGTAAGGTCCAACAGCTACCACCTTAGTGGGACCCTCATACCTTGCTCTTCTTTTGTACGAATTCGTTAAAAACGCTTATATCACATTATATAAGTTTGTGAATGGGGCACATCTACAAGTTTGTCTTTATTTTAGAAATGAAAACCAATTGAATGAAACATGCCAGGAAAGAGGCAATAACTGCCAACTCGCATTGCAATGATCCACATTTCTCATGTTATTTCAAACACAGCCTGTTTAACTAGACTGTTCACTGGTTTTGTAAGCATTCTGGTTTTGTCAGCATTTTGGCAATTTATATCACTATTTTATGCCCTTATTTCTGGCACAGGAATTTATTCAGCCTTATATTAAAAGCATTGTATCTATGGAAGCCGATCATGTCATTGAAACTGCAAAAGATGCAGGGGGAGGCCGAGTTCTTGAGTCTTTCCTTTGCTCAGATGCTTCTGCCAAACATAAGAACAAAGTGATTGCCAAGTAAGTTACAAAGCCAGATAATGAAGGCTTCTGCTGTTTATCTTTTTTTAAATATGAGTCTTTGTTTATACTACCTTATTTTTTTTTATCTTACTAAATTATAGAAATATAATTATGGGAAAAGGTTAGTGATTCACTGAATTATATTCAGCAAACTCCCATTAACGGAAAGTGACTAAATGAAATGTGTTTTGTCCCGACTCCCGTATGGTACAGCCAAACAACCATTAATGGAAAGTGACTGAATGAAATGTGCTTTGTCCCCTATGGTACAGCCAAACAAAATCTCTCTCTCTCTCTCTCTCTCTCACACACACACACACACACATGTACATTTCAATGATGGGTTTTAGTTTGAACGGAGAGCAGAAAGGGAAACAAAGCATAAGCAATCGAAGTGACTAGATGTGCAACACAATACAACCCATTTTCAAAATAAGCTTAGAACTCTTGAAGCGGCGAATTTTTTATAATGATCAAAAGTGACTCGAACTAAATCATTATAATACAACCTGAATTCGTAATGAGCTTAGGACTGAAGAAAATCTCAAACTCATGAAGTCTGACTGATCGAGTTGAATTGGTTGAGTTTTGACATGACCAGTGAATTTTAATGTATCTTCAAAAAATAAGAGTTTGTGCACACTACAGGTGGATAACACTATTTAAGGAATTCTTGTAGACTAGGATTGTCTGTGAGAGTGTGAGTTCCTACTTTGAATAACACAGCAAAAACATTCTTTTGACGATATCAATAAAGGCATGGGTACCAATAAAATTAGTCAATCATTTATTGTCATGCATTCTAAAGAAAGTTATTTCCTTTTTTGTCTCTGAAGACTTCGAGGCAATTTTGGGGAGCTCTCAATGCATCCTTCAGGTTCATTTACAGTTGAAAAGTCTTTTGCTGCTGTTAATTTGTCGTTGAAAGAAGTAATAGCAACTGAATTGTTAGCTGTGCAAGCTGAGCTTTACAGGACAAGGCATGGCCCATATTTGTTAAAGAAGTTAGACGTGGATGGGTAAGCTGGATTCACATATTTTACTTATAAACGTACAACCACTTTGTTTTTTTCCAACATGAAAATCTCTAGTTTATATCATAGTATCAAACAGTACTAAGTAATTCTGCTGATCAATTGAAAATTTTGGTCAGTTGACTGTCAAGGTTTGGATCAATGGTAACTTCTTTTGAGTTATTGTTTATTCCTTGTCATCATGAGGCTATATATTATCCTTGGTCTGAAGACATGTAATATAGCCTTGGCCATTGGGTTCTACTTTTTCACACCATAGTATCTGATGGACCCTAATGTTTCAAAAAAAAAAAAAAAGAAAAGAAAAAAAGAAAAAGGGCCAAGTTGACAAATCAGAGCCGTTAACCTTCAATTTAAAATTTATATGTCATCAATTTAAGGGTTTGGATTAGTGGTGCAACTCTTAATGGGTGATTGCGTTTTGGGCCGACTGATTGCAACTGTTAGTGTTCATAGGCGGACCCAAGGCATATCCAGGCTCAGCCAACTCTAGAAACACAGGCTATCTGGACTAAGCCCGACAAGGTCCTCAAGTGCTTGGCACGCTGCAAACATATCAGGCCCAAGCCCACCCATTTAGTCAATCAGGCTGGGCCAGGCTTTCTATCAATTGTTTTGGGCTTTCTATGACTTTTTGAGCAATCAGTCACTAAACTACATGCACTACTTATTTGGGTCGGGCCGGGCCTCTTTCTACCACTTCATCCCAGCCTGACTCAAATATGAATTGGGGCCAGATATAACATCTAGGCACAGCTCAAGTACTAAAAGTCAAGCCCCGAACTCGTCCCTTGGTACTCCTAATTGCAACCCAATTTCTAGAAGAGCCTGACAGGAATCTGACCCATCACAATTAGAACCTGACCCTGACCCAACCTAAAATGTCATTGTCCCGACTTGAGATGGTCTGGTTCAGTTAGATAGGTCAGCTTGGGTGATGGATCTGTAATGCCCACTTGGTCTTGGTTGGTTAAGGCCTGATCCAAGCTCAATTTGGGTTGATGAATATAAGTCTTGGGCCCTACTCGAGTCTGGCAGATCCGAAACCTACCCAACCTGAAAGTAGCCCAACCCTAGTTGCACCCTGTTTTTTTTATTTTCCTATTAGTGAATTTCTTGTAGCCGTGCCTGTTAATGTTTAAATTCAGTGGTCTGTGTAACTGAAATACTGAACCACAGTCTGCGCTTGAGACCGAGGATTCTTTGCTGGTTGTCCGGTTCCTCGTTTTTTGAGCTCAGAAATATTTGATTATGTAGTTCAAGGGAACTCAAGAAGTTCTCGAGGTTTTGATAAAAATTGACTTAAGTGCTTGACCTAGCTTCTAGTGGACTCACATCCCAGACACTCATTGATTTGAGTGGAGCTTTGAGTTCATTTAGAGCTTGTTTGTTTGCATTAAGATAGATAAGAATTCATGGTAAAATGAAATCTACCAAAGGATAATAAAGATGCAAGGGTTGAAGGACTTGAGGTGAGCGGTGAAGGATTTAAGTTGGAGATGTAGATAGGACCTTCACATTCCTATGTATTGAATTACTAGGGTGATGGCTGGGTATTCATTTCCCATCTTCTCTTGATTCTATTTCCATATAAGTAGTGGTTATTTGATGCTAATTTTTGGGAATTCAACTTTGATCTTCATTAATCACCTCTGGCATGAAATCCTATGTATCCTAATGCAAACAAACAGGCACGAAAACATTGAAAATGGTGTTAGAAGGCTAAAGTATCACTTTCCTTTGCTGATACGTTTTTTTTTTTTTTTTTCCCTATTTAATGAAGATTTGCGAAGCGGCCTGATCAATGGAAGGCAAGGCAGGCGTCAAGGCAGAGTGCCTACAAAGACTTTGCTGCCACATTTAGTTCTGAAACAAAGTCTCAAAATAAAAGCATCCGTTCAGCACAACCTAATCCTCCTCCGTCAGCACAGAAGAGCCTGAAGAAGATGAGGAAAGAGATTAACCAATGTGTTGATGTTTCCCTTGAATTTCCAGGTCTTGAAAATTCAATGGCAAAGTTAGGATTCTCAGCATGGAAACACCCAAAATTAGAAAATTTCGGCGGCACAGCAACTGGACATCACACTCCTAAAAAGTTTATGAAAAATGGTAAAGATGCGCCTTCAATGGGAAACAAAGGTAAAGCAAAGAGAGAATGTCTTGCAACCGATAATGCAGATCCATCCAACAAAAATACAAAGAAAGCAAAAATTGAGAAGAGGGATTCCCAAATAGATGGCATATCAGCACCTCTAAAGAAGCAGAAGAGAGAACGTCTTGCAACCGATAATGCAGATCCATCCAACACACATACAAAGAAAGCAAAAATTGAGAAGAGGGATTCCCAAATAGATGGCATATGAGCACCTCTAAAGAAGCAGAAGAGGTGAGGTTCTTTTCCTGCTTGTCTTTGTTTAGAATGTTTCTTAGGTCCTTAAAGCTCGTTTAATTCGGTGCAAGTCAGCAAAGGAGTTTCAGTTACTGAAGAATTAGAAAGCGTAGATTATTGAGTTGTTTGGCAGGTCATACAGCCTTTTGGCCTATAGCACTTTGTGCTATATCAGCCCTTGTTTGTTGTTATCTTACTAATCATATCACTTGCTGATGAGGAAGCTGAGGATTTGCTTAGCATCTTTGAAATTTTGTTCGATATATTGCAGTGATACATATAATTACTTGGATGGGCCTACTACGATCAAAGTCTTTCATGGACACCACCTAGAATGACTTCCATTTACTATGATCAAACTAAAGTGATATATCAAATTTTACTCCCACACATTTACTCCTGACTGTTCCACTACTTCCGCTGTTTAGCTTTTGAATTTTTTCTCAGGAAAATTATTCTTTGCTGTCTTCTCTGTACTTTCATCCAATATGGTGTTGGTGTAGCCTGCTTCTTTACTGGAATTCAGAGAATTCCTATCAAGAATTTCTGAATTCTCATGTACAGTGGAATTCCTGAATCCTCCATCGTACTCGGGCATCCAGAAATTTCACAAAAAAGCAAAGGTGCTGAGATTCCAAAGGATGTTTGAGAGGCTGAAATTTTGGATTTTTTTATTTGTAGAAACTTGGTATTTGCAACTGCCAGGGGACAAGCCACCGCATCATGTCATGAATTTCCCAACATGACATATTCTTGTTAGAAATTGAGGATCATTTCAGAATTAACCTAAAAGATTTCAAATGACCTTTGAAATTCTAGCACTTTTGTTTTTTTTTGTTGGAATTCTGGATGCTCAAGTACAAAGGAGCATTCAAGAATTCCACCTGACTGAAATTCCATAAATTCCGGTAAAGGAACAGGCCTAATTGGTGAGACAAAGTTCGCAGCAATCTATCTCCAGGACCAGCTAAAGCTAGTGTTTATCTGCGGTTGCTGGCCCGAAAGTCGGCCCTGAACAAAGTGGCCTGTTAATGACCAACAGCAGAACCAAGTCTCTTTGGATCTCTTGCTTGATTTCTAAAAATTTCAATTTCCTAATATCATCATTATTATTAATCGAACTAGTATAAACATGGATTGAGATGAATTAATACCTGTAGGGCCCACTTGAAGGGAAAGGTTGGTGCAAATATCATTCAATTCTTGATGATTTTAAGCCTTGATTGTGGGCTCTAAATGTTTTAACGATTGCATTTGTGATTTATTATTTCAAATTCAATTGGACAGTGGATGGAAATAGAATTAGCATAACATTAAGCTCAGTACTAATCCAACCAATGTGCAGTTTGCATGTGGCACACTACCTGTAGCTGCCAATTGAGGGTGTTCTTCATCTTACAAATGAATTCGAAGTTGAGACACGTCGTTATTGTTGGGTCTAATGGCCCTATCAAATGAATTATTGAGCTTTGAATTGGTATTCAACTCAAAATTAGTTTTATACTTTTATTGGACATTTTTGGTCATCTTTTTTTAGAACATTGAAGATATTATTATAATGTAATTTACTTGACTATTAATTTCATCATGTTAGAGGGAATGAATTGAACTCGCAACTAAAGCTGTTTTTCGGTTGAACCCTAATCCAAGGCCCACCTAATCATATGGGACCCATCTGATATTAGCTTATAAAGTGAAAGAAACAGCATTCATAAGTCTGTAATGTATCATATGGAAGGAAACATCAACTCCAGAAACTGGCTGCTATGGTATCATGTAACAAAAACTTTGGTTCTCACCTTGCTGTCCTGAATTTGATTCCTCACATGTCACCTTCTCGCACCTGAGGGCTTTCTCTCTTCATCTGAGGTCTACTTCTCTCACCCGAGGTCTCCATCACCTCACTTGCAGTCTATTACCCTCACCGGAGGGTGGGGTCCCAACCCCCTATAGCTGAGTACAAAAAAGAAAAATAAGAAAAGTCTTTGGTTCTAGTACTCGTTCAGATTTTTTTGGAGCAAATCCCCAAACTCAATGTCTGTTGTTCTTCCACCATTAGTATTTTATTTTGAAGTTGTCTTGTATTCGATATTTACCTTCGTTGGCTACCTCCCATAATTTTACCTGGTGCATGTGGATAGGAGGATTTGCATATGCCTTTAGGGATTAGTTTTCGGCTGTTCAGAATTGAGTGTCCCTCCGACACAAAATATATATATATATATATATATATATTTCTTGAAGTTGTATCTCCTTCCAGAATACTATATAATCCCCAAGTTGAGTTCATCAAATGTTTTCATGATGAGTTCTGTTAGTCCATCATGAGGTCCCCTTTAGAGATTTGAGCCATTCAAAAGCATTGTTCCTCAATGTATTGACTTTAGTCCATATATAACTCAGTAAAAGTTGGGTGATTGATCAAATGTAAAACATGAAATTTTGCTTGGGTTTTTATTTTAATAATTTATTTTACATGTTATCTATCCGATGTTGGATCCGTCTTTGATTGGAGAGAGATTTGGCTTAGAATTAATTTAACAACAATTGTTTTGAGTAATTTGAATTTTAGATGCGGGCATCTGGAATGAATTTATAGCATTAACTAAGATGATTTAATTCATTTAACTAGTCAAGCTAGAACTATGAGTCATACAAATAAAAAAGAAATTCAAATGAACTTGTCCTATCAAATTGTCAAATCAAGTTAAGTCTCAAATTACAAATTGCCAACTCGAATGCAAATTCGTTGAATTGCAAACCAAGTAACTATTAGAGCAATTGCATCTTTATTCTATGGTGTCTAGGCCTAAATATGGGATGATGACGGTTATGTATTTTTAGTATCCCAGCTAAGGTGGCTGGGACCCCAAGAGACTCCCATGTGTGAGAAGAAAATCTGTACATGCGGGGTGAAATTACTCACATATGGGAGGAGAGAGAACCTGCATGTGTAGAGTGAGAACTCGTGCATCCAAGGAGTGGGGGGAGACCATGGTTAATCCCTGATCATCCGAATGAGAGGTGAGGTTGCCAGCATGGGATGTGGGATGTTCTACTGGCACCATATTTAGAGCCTGTTTGTTTGCATAATGCATTGGAATGTGTAGGAACTGAATACATTGGAATAAATGATCAAATGAGCAGCAATGAAGGAATATTATTAAAGAGGCAAAGTGTGAATGATATCGGGTGAGGGGTGAAGGATTTAAGATAGTTGTAGATGAGACCCTAACTTTACTATGATTTGAATTACTTGAGTGATGACTGGATATTCGGTTTCTATCTTCCCTTAACTCACTTTCCATTAAATGAGAGGTTACTTGATGGTCATTTTTATATTTTTATTTTTAACTACTTATGGCTTGAGTTCTAGGTATCCTATGCAAATAAGTAGGCCCTAATGTATATCTTACAAAGAGTCAAGTTGAGATGATTGAGTGGGTTCTTATAGATACATGAAACTTCTTCTTCCTTATAGGAGCCAGCTTTTGATTGCTTAGTTCATCAAATTTAAGCTTCAGAGTTCACCATTGACTGTGTGTCGCTTCATGATGTTCTTGTGCTTCTTTACTTTTGTGTTCATTAACAAGGCCTAACCTTTTTACATAGTTCAAAACCTTGGTTTGACTAGCATCGACTCGGCCAATGGCCGATCAAGAAATTCTTTTCAGTGGGGCACTATATAAAAAGCTTTTTCTTGGGAAAGGCTTTAATAAAAAAAAATCCCCCCCAACATATGGAGGTTTTCCAAAATTTTTTTTGGGTCATGGCCCTCCTTGCCCTCCTGGTTCCACCCTTGGACTCGATTGAATCTGATAATAGTAAGGCAATCGAGGCCATCAAGTGATGCAAGGTTTTTTTTTTTTTTTTTTTTTTTTTTTTTTTTTTTTTTATTTATATATATATATATTTTATTATTACCCTAACTAAAAGGATTTGGGATACAAGGTAGCCCACACAAGTGGGAAAGAAGTCCACAAATGTGGGAAGAGTGTCTACCACTAGAAAGTAGCATTGTACATGGGCGGTTCGGATCCGTTTAACACTAAAACAAACAATCAAACCGAACCTTTCGGTTTTTTAATTAACTGATCTAATCCGACTGATGGAGAGGGCTTAAACCGAACTGAACCGAACCAACCGTTGTTTTTTATTTTATTTTTTTGAAAATCAAACATTGAAAATTGCAAAATGATGATACCCCGTCCTTTGCATTTATTCCAATGTTTAGTACAAACATAAGAATTCAACATTCCAAACTGGACTAAACGCATATAAAAAATAATTCTACTCCAAAAAGAGAGTTTAGACTAAACGTAAGCGCACAACAAAAATAAAAAATAATAACCAGCTTGCAGTGAGACATTCATTCCACATGATACCCTCTAAGGCAGTGTTGATTGTTGAGTTCATGTGAGAATGAAGTTGTTGGATGTAACTATGAATGTAGTAAAAAACGAAATCCTAAGACTAAATTAGTAAAAAAGCAATACTCAAGTTACTGTATACGGTCGGTTCGGTTTAAACGGTTAACTGTGGGCTCAAACCGATAACCTAGCAATGTAAGCGGTTTTTGTGATTTTTAAACCGTTAATCGAACCGATCTACTATAAACCGATCCGAACGGCCCGGTTTGGTCAGTTCTGTTCGGTTTTACGGTGATATCAGATTTTTTGTGCAGCCCTTCTAGAAAGCTTCATACGCAAAGTAGTACATCATAATCATGTGGAAAAACCGACAGGCATAGATAGCAAACCTTTCATAATGACAATACCCCACTAACAAAGTACTCATATCACTAGGCCCAATTTTTTTGAAAACAATCCATGACAAAGATGACTAAAAAGGTTAAAGCCCTCTTTTATAAGAAAGCTTTCATCTCAAGCAACACTCATTTGAATACACTGAATAGAAGAAAATATTTAAGATGAGACATCATTACTGAGGCTATTATCATCCTCTGTGCAATATGATTTGAGAACTTCTGAGGAAAGAGACATCTTAACCTTGTGAGTCTAGACACAAACACAAGTCTACATCCATGTGAAAACATGATCCATCATTTAAGGTATGAGTCGGTATGGCCGACTTTGAATTAGACCTGTTCAAATACAAAACTAACAAAGGAATGGACAATGAGACCGAGTTAAAAAGCTTGGAATTGGGGACTGAGCTCATTAAATAATGAATTGGAGAATGAAAGAAGTTCCATTTGGAATGAGCACAGCATAGACCAACAAAAAGTACAAACATGCTGTACAATAACATCCCACTAGAGGTCCCGGTCTGTGCGCCAGCAGGTTAGGGATAGGTGAAGCCTGTGGGTGTGAGTTTGAATCTTTTAGAAAATAAAAATCCCAAGTTCAGATCCTCCCAGTTTCCAAAAATGTAAGCTCCTCAAAATGAACTCTTAACATGTTGGGACATTATATAGTGTGCATGGGTGCATAAGCACTAGTCTCTGCTTAAAAAAAAAAAGGGAAAATCCCACTAGAACAATAAGTCTTTCAAGAGGAAGATGGATTACATTATAATCATGTTCAATGCCAAAATCATCATCAAAACTTTTTCCCAATTATGTTGGGGTCTGCTATACGAACTATGTTTCTCTGTTCCGCTCTATCTCAAGCCAAATTCTCACATAAGTAGCGCTTTTTCACATCTATTTTTACTACATTTATCTATGTCCTCTTTGGCCTACGCATATTCCTTGGTGGGCAATTGACCATCAACATGCTAGGCCCTCTTTGGCCTCCATCCCAGTTCAATGCTAGAATTGTATGAAAGGTAAAACAATTGTTTGTCCAATTTCTTCTTGTTTGGTGGCGTGATCTTTCGCACTTAAGAAGGCAATTTCTGAAATGATTTTCTGCAATAGAGAAGAAAATGAAATTTAAAAATTAAAAGGAGAGGAGTTGCTGAGTGGTATTCTGCACCCTTGGGGAAAAAGAAGTCCACGGAGTGCAGTGTGAATAATCCTTGGGTTTTTTTTTATTTTTTATTGCTAACGGAGAGTTCTCAATCCTTTGGACTGGACTAATCCCTCCGGGCCCAGAGAGAAGCCGGGTAAACCCTTGTGGCCTTTAGGTGTGGCCCTAAGGTGGTAACACAAGTGGACTCAACCTTCGGTTCCTGAAGAGGGGGAAACCGGGAGTCGATACTAGGACCTCTAGCTTCCGAAGAGGGAGAAACCGTGGTCCTGACCACTCGGCCAACTCCTTGGGGTTAATAATCCTTGGGTTAAACAAATGCAGGGTTGGAACTAAATCCAAATACGAGGAGAATCACTCTTAGTGAAATGTGGTGATTCTCCACCTCCTACTTTTATCCTTAATTTCTCCACTTGAGCAGGAATACTTGTCATTCTCTACTCATCCAAAAGAACCCTTTGTTGGAATGTTGCATGTGTACAACATATCAGTCTAGCACACTCTTCTTATGTATGCTCTCTTGAGTCCAGTCCCCTAGGCTGGGGTGCCAATTGCAACTACAGTTGCAACTTGGGCGGGCTAAGCCAGTACCTGGCTTAGCTCAAGCCTAACTCTATTGCATGTAGTTAGTCAAGAGCCTGAGCTTGGGCCCAAGTCCACATGGGCTTCAAAATCCAGGTCCAGGCTTGAACTCAGACCTAACAAGCCATGCCTGAAGTGCATTTCTATGCTCGGGCTAAACCCCCTGTCGTCTCTAATATTAGTATAATCAACCTCTTGTAATCCTGATGCGCCCCCTTCGCGGATTGCTTGTTTTCCTGACGACATATCCATGCACAGGTACTTCAGCACAGTGTAACAGGTATGAACATATGGACATACTAGTATTCAATTACCTTTTGGTAAGATAATATCAGAACCTACCAACTGACAACCATCAGCTAATCAATCTTCCCAACGCAAGGTTTATCTAATTTACTCACATTAAGATCTAGATATCACTTCCACCACTGGATTTCTTTTCTTCAGTCAAACAAACCCAAAGCTCACTCTCATATTTAATTAAATTAGCTCAGCTTTTCAATGGAGGAGTGGGAAGGACATGTTCTATGAATTAAGTATAATACAGAACACATCATTTCATAGCTATCATTTTCCCCTTGTTGGACTTTGTATGCATATTCAAACAATTTATTACTGACAAAGCCTAGTCATGACTCATGAAGAAGACTTCTAAAAGCCTTGAGATTTTGATTTTCAAACCAAAAAAGCCCTCACATTTTTATTTTCAAACCACAACCAATGCACCCCTCTTGGGTCAAAATGATGGTAACCATCAAGCAATCACCAACCTGAACATATTTATGTGGTGAAGTGCAGGTGGGAGTAGTTGGGACCTGGATGGCAAAAAAGGCAGAAAAGCATACTAGCAATAGCCCAGCCAGGTAGCTAGCTATTTATGAGAAATTATATATTCCTAGGCCAGAGCCCATTTGTATAGTATTCTTGAGATTGAGATTATACATATGGGGTCCTTGTTTCAATGAACCATCAGACCATGTCTACAAAACTACCCAGATCATGAATGAGGACTTCAGGTGGTACAATGTGTAAGTTAATCAGATCAATGGGTCACCATCATCCTAACTCTATTTTTAAGACATTTTAACCATCCATTTTTTTTTCCTCATCCCAGCTTTGGGGGTTGGGGGTGGGCTGGGCACCCTAGCCCTCTAGAGAGGGGAGTAAACTTTGGGTAAAGTAGGGGGGAAGTAAACCTAGGTATCACAGTCTCGGGTGAGGAAAGGTGCATGCCGGGTTCAAACCCAGGATAGGCAGACAGGCAGGTAAGAACTGACACCTCTTACCCTAGAGACTGTTCTTCCTTTAACTATTTATTGAAGGTTCCATTATAGGAACCAGTTCCCCACATGTATTTATTCTTCAGGATGAAGATAGTAAGGCATGGGTCAAGGGCGGTACAGTGTCTATTATTCTATTCCCATTCCTGAATCCTAACTGAGATCTTAAAAACAAATAGATAAAAGAAATGCAGATGCAAGACAAGTTGCTGCAAGAAAGGATAGCAGAAGATTCAAATGTAACATGGGCTTCAGACCAAAAGGAGAAAGGAAATGAAAAATTAAAGCCATGCACTAATCAAAAGAGAGGAACCATATATTTAAGAAAAAGGTTGCTGTACCCCATGTGCTTGCAAAACCAAACACTAGAAAATCCATAGATCAGAGAACATGGGCTACCACCAAATCAATTTACCCGAGGGTTTGTGTGCACCCATATTACCTCCATCAGGTGGGCCCCACTGTGTTGGGAATCTTGGTTTAAAGTATCAGATAACCCCAAGCATACGATAGGCAACTTATGAAATAAAGATCTCTCCAAGCGTCCACATTCAGATGACTGGGCCGGCATGATTTCAAACTAGGTAATCCGGTTGGTCCGCCTTTTTGCGCTGTTTGGATGCTTGTTGGCACAAAAGGGTGTCTCTGTGTGGGCTTGGTGCAGCTCAATTACAATGATAGCTCTAAGAGATGGGCCAGGGCAAACACCACAAGAAACATCAGAAGCAGCAGCAATGAAAAATCAAATTGGATTGATATACATATAAGGAATATTTACATGTTACAGTGGTAATGACAGCCTCTATCTAGTAGGACGATCTACGTCTCAATTATCTTTCTTGGTCAGTTTCTCCCTATCATTTTCTCTCCCAGTCAAACACAACTCCGGTAATAAGCTTTCGGTCGTGCAGTCAGGGTCAGTTGCTCACTCTCCAATACTCGTGAACCAATTTACAGTAGCTTCGATGCTTTGCATCGGTGTCAAGAAACTTCCCATCCCTCCTTAGACATCTGTTCCACAAACTTGCCCATCTATCCTGTTCTGAACTGCTTTGATGGCTGCGACTCTTGCTGCAGTGGCTGCACGGTTTGCAGCCATGACTGCCTTGTTTACTTGCTCATCTACACGGGGAAGTTTAATGGTGTTTTCCGCTGCTTTTCTGGCTGACTAAAAAGATAAAAAAGAACGCAGAAGAGAAAGAACCCATTAAGGCCTGAAGATCAGCATACAATCATATGAAAAGGTTACCAAGCTGATATTGAGATTTGAGGACATGTACCTGAACAGCATGCAGGACAACACCAGTTAGTGGTGGCTGGGGTTTTTTTAAAGTACCACAGTCCCACTCTCCACACCTCGTGTCACCATTTCTGAAAGTGTACATGCCAAAACCCTGCTTCCGGCCTTCATGCCATGCCCCTTCGTAACAGTGGCCATTGGCAAAGTGATACACACCGAAACCATGTATCTTATCACCGAAATACTCACCAGCGTACCGATCCCCATTCCTATGAGATCCAATCTTTAGATCAGTATTTTATTCATGATAAAAAAAAATACATATAATCCTTAGCAAATTGTAATTCAAAGAAGACCTCCAAGTACAAGAATTAGTATGTGACTGATCTAAGAAACATTGATCAGTGACCTGATCTAAAGCTCATGCACAAAGCAAAGTATCTTAAAATTGCAACTATCTGGAAGTTCTGTGTCCTCTCCAGATTCATGTTCTAATCTTAAATTTAAGTTAAATAAAAAGTTTATGCAATGCAGATGACTGTTTACAAAACCATCCAATAGTTTTGACATTATGAAAGCGGGGACAAAAGCACAGAAGAATGATCAGTTGGATTTTCCAATAAGTCATGGTTAACATCATCAATAAGAAGCTTTCTCTGGAAATCGACACAGAACCATAAATAAAGGCATATTGGGTCAAGATTAAGGAAAAAAAAAACCTCTAGCATTTTCCAAGGCAAAATTAGGGTCAAGAGTTCTCACTGGATTGACCATCTCCATCTCCAAGTAAACTAACAATAAATCAAATTTGAATTTCTAAGCTTCAACCTCTTTTGGCATAAGAGAAAATAGGAACCAAAGTCAAACCAGTATTTCTATCATTCAATTAAACACCTAACATGCGTTTCAGCCGGTGCGTTTAGTTTATATCTCTGAGAAAAACAGACAGAGAAAGAAACCATATATGAATTTCTAGTATCTATTAGTCTGGATTGCCGCAATAATAATTCAAAATAAATATCATCTCCTACTTGACGACTTGAAATTTCAATTTAAGAGCCAGCAATTGATACATATTCCCAGTGCAACATTGGCCTGAATCTCCAACAGAACACAATTTCCATAACACAAAATTCATATTTGGACAGTTCCACTTCCATCCATCTGGGTCAATGAAGAAAAAATAAATAAAAAAGTTGCTTGAAAGGCAAAAATTCACCATTACATCCTCTGTTTCTCAAATTAAACTTTCTCAAAAGTAATCTCAAACCCTTCCTCCTCCCTCTCCAAAACATGCTGTTTGCATCAATGGGTTCTCTTCAAAACAAGAAATGAAACCAAAAAGAAAAAGAAAAAAGAAGACAATAAATTCTGCTTTCCCACTCTATTTCTCAAAGAAAACAATACAAATCAATACACATACACATCTGGGTCTTCATCAGAACTATCAATCAATAAATAAAACCCCAAATGAAAATACGTTTCTACAAATTCTCTACTCCATCCATGGGCATTCTTAATGAAACAATCAAATATCAGTAAAGGAACAAAATTCACCACTTCAATCAATCTGGGTCATCAAGAAAACAACCAAGAATCAACATCAAAACAACTGAAGTAAGAATACACCAACAATAATTCAAGCATAATCTCACCACTTGGATGCAGATACTATCAAAACAGAGAGAGAGAAAAATCAAGACAATTACCTGAAATGGTAGCAACCCAATCCATGCTTGACGCCGCACTTGAATTCCCCAACATAACTGCTCCCATCTGAACAGGTCTGCGCTCCAAAACCATGGCTCTGCCCATTACACCACTGTCCACCATAGCTATCCCCTGTGTAAAACCTATAAACCCCAAATCCATGCCTTAAACCCTGCCGATACTGCCCGCGATATCGACTCCCCCTCGCCCAGCTCTCAATCCCATACCCATCATACCTCCCATCGATCCAATCCCCCTCATACCTCCCATTCACGAAATAGTTATAAACTCCACTCCCATTACTCTTCCCCTTGTGGAATTCCCCCTCGTAAAAATCCCCATTACTGTAAAATTCAACCCCTTCTCGAACAGTCGTCTTATTCATGGCCTTCTTCGAAAGAGAATCGCCCCCACTTCCAATAAACCACTGCACGGATTCCCCCCTTTTCAATCTCGATTTCCTGTTTCTCTCCTCCCAGAAATGCTTCAAAACAGAGGACGAAATCAAAGATGCGTTTTTTATGATGGAACCCTTCTTCACGGCGGCGACGGCGGCGACGGCGACGAAGATGGGGGCGAGCAGAAAGCTCCCCAGAACGGCGATTTCGTCTTTGAGGAGGAAGAAGAAGAGGGGGAAGGCGATGGTGAGCGCGAGGAGAGGGAGGATGCGGTTTGAGAGGGTGTTTGGGGAGATGGGTCTGTGGGTTTTCTTCTGGGACTCTTCATCATCGATGGATGAGAGGCTTTGGATTGAAGATCGTACGGTTGGAGAGCGGAGAAGCGATGATGGGGTTCTCGTCAGCTTCGTCTGGCTTTTCACCTCCATTGCCGAATTCGATCGGGTTTTTCCCTCACTGGGTCTCTCTGCATCGAGAGATTGCTTTTGGAAAGCAGAAGAAGCAGAATAGAAAAGATTGCATTTGCAGAAGGAAGAAGAAGAAGAAGATCAGCTGAAGAAGCAAGAACTGTTTTTGGGAGTAAGAGAATGGTGGGGTTTTATTATCGTCGTTTGGGAAGAGAGCGAGGTTTCCAATGGCCCGCAAGCTTTCAATTGCAGCCGTTGATTGAAGATCCAACGGTGGAAAATGGTTCAATAATCTCTCACCTTGAACAAGTCGCCTTAATTTTGGACGGCTAGATGGGATAAGTGACTTGGGCTTTTAGCCGTCTGATCCGTCTGAAATTCTTGTGGGTTTGACGAGGAGATGTCATTATCAGAGGAGGCCTGCTTGTGATTGGGTCTTGTTGGACCATGCAGGCACACGGTTTCTAAATAGACTGTAGGTATACTGTGTACGTTGTGGAAAACAACCACTAAACCGATCTCGACCGACGATCCGTTTGGTTACGGTTTGGATTTCGTTTCTCTTCGCTCCGTTTGGTTTGGTTTTTGCGGTGAAATTATTTAAATCGGATAAATCGAATCAATTATATAAATATATATTTATATATTTATAAAATACATAAAGAAATATGAAAAATTATTTGAAAAAGACTCGAACTCTCACTGTATTATTTGAAGTCCAATGTCTCTCACCAATTAAATAATTATTAAATAAAATAAAATAAAATAAAAACAAAAAAATCGTAACCAAATCGATCAGTTCCTTTTGGTTCGGTTTGAATATATAGGTGGTTTGGTTGGATTTGGAAAAATGAAAAATCGATAGATTCGGTTTGATTGATTGTTTTCCTTCTAAATTGACCTCAACGGCTTATGTACAAACTTTATACAATAGAGTTCATTTCAGATGGGTAGTGTACCCATTATAGATTGATAATCCAACGGTAGTAAATAATATTATAGAAAGCGGGGACCACCATAATTTCTGGGCCCTACTGAAGTATTCAGGTTTGGTGAGTTCTTCTGCTGGTGCAGTTAAGTTTCAGTACCCAAAAAGTTGATTCCACCACCACCTTTTGGATTGACTGTTTAACGAGAAAGTGATTAACACAATCTTATGAATATTTATTACCATAATTCTCATCAAACAAGTCAATTCAATGGTGGGAAATTTGAGGGATACCCAATATACCAAGAGGATGTGGCCAACTTCTTCAGCGAGATCCAAACCGTCTATCTGGTGGGCCACATCAATTATTAGCCATTCACCTAAAAAATGGATCTATTTATTAAACGAAACCAACCATCAAATCTATCTACCTATCTTTATAGATAGGCCGAATAGTTGCTGGCTCAATGATTGTGGAATTTGTTGGGAACCGTCGTTTACTCTTTGCTTCAAGCAAGGGGGGAAAGAACGGGTCAGATTTCCTTGGATCTTGGAAGACAAAAATCTGTGAAGGGATAACAATTTCGGGGTGCACTTGCAGATCATGTAAAATGGAGATTCAGAATCTGATATGATGACTATGTCAATCATCTAAAAAACTCAAAAAAGATAGCGAGAACTTTGCAAGGAAATGGGATTCTGCTTTACACGCGCAAGGAAAACAAGTGTGAGAAGTGTCCCAAGGGGAAGGTTTAGAAGATGAAAAGGGAGCAGCAGCGTGCATCTAGGGTTTGAAGTTTGGGGGTATTTGACACGTGAACGATCTATTTGAGATTTGAGAATCTGGGTCAATATCTTCATGTACCCTTTTTCCAAAAATCACTCTAAAGCCACTCCTTTGATTTTTGTTTGTTTTTTTTTTTACTTGAAACCCAGCTTGATGTAAAAGATGATGATGGGATGTAAGGATGTCTTGCTTTATTTTGATCAAATCCTTTTTTGAGTAATTTGTGGGATTGGATTGATATTTTTTGTGTATTAGGAAAGAGAGCCCCCAACTTAGTTTATGGTTATTTTATGGGGGGAAATTTTCTCCACACATTACTATGGGGACTCCTAAATTTTATGGGACTCATTGTGACCACCAACATGATTTGTAGAAGAAAATCATTTATTTACAAGAGCTTGAGTATTTTTTTACTGAGTTACAGTGTAGTTGCTAGTTCTGCTACATCAAGAGCCTAGTTAGTAGTAACTAATACCCTTAGAAAAGGTTTGGAGCATTGGGCATGTTTGTGCAGCCAGATATTATCCATCGATAAGGCAAGGAAAAGTTGTCCGTTTTTTTTGCTGTTCTCTAGGAATAAAAGTATGAAAATAAATTAATTTTCGATGATCCCATGGAAAAATATTTATGATGGGGTTTAGAAATAAGATTTTCTATGGAAGAGGAAAAGTCCACGAAACTAGTTTTCCACATAACTGCACAAATGCAACATTGTGGAAAATTGATTTTATGGACAACCTTTTTTGCCTTTTGCGGAAAACACATTGATAAGAAAAGCTTTTACATACTATCATTAAAAATTTAGTTCGATTTTCCACTTTTCTTCACGAAAAATAGGCCAGACCAAACATAGAACTTTATTTGTTGCAAAAAAGTAGTTCTACTTTTCACGCTTTTTCTAGAGGAAAGCGGATGTACAAATGCTCCTTTTAGGGTGAGTTGTGCAACTGCTTTTTCTATAGAAAAAGTGTAAAAGGCAAAATAGATTTTACGTGCTACAAGAAATTCATTTTTAGTGCAGTCACTTTTTTTGTGAAATAATATAAATAAAAATTTTGCAATTCCATGGAAAACCGTTTCCAATGGATGTGTCGGACTTGATTTACTGTAGAAAGTGGAACAGGTATTCCATGGATCGGGTTTTCCACAACACCACACAAATGTGCAATGGGCTTGTTTATTTACATGAGGGGAGGAATAAAAAAAGACTAAGGATCACATAATAAATAAAATTAATGAAGAGCGAGTTAAACTAAATGAATAGATAAGTTATTTTGCATGTCTTTGGAATACTGGTGTAAAATAAAAGATTAAAAGGTTTTATATGAAGATGGGGGGGGGCGGGGGGGGGGGGGGGTGTGTAAAGAACTTTATTATATATTGTGGGAGTAAATTTGGGGAAAGGGAAGAGTAGAAGAATCCTTATCTTTGGAATATTGGTGTAAAAATAATATTTTGCATGTCCTTGGAATATTGGTGTAAAATAAAAGAATAAAAGGTTTTATATGAAGATGATGGGGGTAAAGAACTTTATTGTATATTGTGGTAGTAATTTTGGGGAAAGGGAAGAGTAGAAAATCCATATTAACAGAAATGTTTACTCTTTTATCTTATGAGGCCTTTATCTCCTCAGGGCTATCCAAAATTCCAAATACAATAAAAATTAGAATTTCATACCGTTGACGTCAATTCCACTCTTCATTTACTTCACTATGTGAAACAAGTAAACCCTAAAAACATAGATGTGCAATTGTATTTCATGGAAACCGAAACAAGGACACTTCACTCGATTCTCATTTGGATCCTTGAATTTGGCGAACTTTTCAATGGGTTACTTGTTTGGTTTATCCTTTCCAACTGTCTTTCACGGGGTTCTAGTCAACTTACGATGACCCAAACAAACCTAGCTCGTTGGGAATTCTACTATTAAAGTTAAGTAAGGCAGAGCTCCATTTCTCAAAAAGAAAAAAGAAATTCCCACCAAAAGCACTTTAATTCAAATTTTCCACCGTATTTCTAAAAAGAAAGTCAAAAAGTAACTTCATTTCTCCACTAAAAGACAAAAAAACTCCACTTTTCAATAAAAAAATTAAAAAAGATTCCATCGCAAATAACTAAAAATAAAATATCATCATAACTCACTTATATTTTATTATTTATTCAAAATAACCTTTACTCCACTCAACTCCATTAGTAAAGGCCCCAAACAGATTTTAGATGTTAGCGAGATTTACATACTCAATTTTTTTTAAGGATTTTTATGAAAAAAATTAATTTTAAATCTTAATTCAACTATTTTATGAAGAAAAATCATAAAATGACAAGAGAGTTATTCGTACATTCTTTTTGGGATAAAACTACTCCAGTTGACGATATCATCAACCCAACTCCCAAGCATTTGGTGATCTCAGATGTGTCCATATCAATGGAATGAGTGACTCATTATTTCGATGAATCATTTCTTCGGACAGAAGAAGATTCTGTAAACAGTTACTCGATCTCTCACTTATCAGATTCCGTTGTGGAAGAATCGACCACTACTTTTTCTGAGGAATTGGCCATGATATATCTGATCCATGCATAATATCATGAAAAACGGACACAAAATTTTGACTGAACTGATGCTACGTCAATTGGTTGAAGATATCGTCAACTTCCATTGCAAAAAACTATGTGTTGCTTCATCTTTCTCTATCTAGTGATGGACGGTTTTGTGAAAACTATTGCATTTTGTATTCCGGTTGTCTTATTTAGGTGGTCTCGACAATTTTTATTAGGTCTGTTAGTTCCATGCTTGATTTCCATTCATTTCTCGCCCTTCTCATAACTTTTGATGGTGTGAATTTGGAGTACAAGGTGTTCGATGAAATGCCGAAATAAGGATTTTATCTCTATTTAGTGGGTGGCTTTGAGTGAGGTTAGAGGGAAAAGCAATAGGATCAACATTTGGAATCCAAAAAATTAAAGGTCAATGTTCCCACATTCATCTATCATTACATATAATTTTACTCAAATCAGAGTATTACTCCAATCACGCGATCAATGTCACAGCGGGCATAACTTTGATTAAATTAAAATTTTATATAATAATAGTTCAATATGAGAGTGATTTTTAATGGTCTGGATTTAATATGTGAGTCACACTAATAATTCTATAATAATGGGTTCATAAAATTTACAAGTCCTGAAGAACTTAAGACTCTTAATCCACTTGTAATTTGTTGTGATCTGGTAATCTATATCTGGTTGCTGTGAAGGACAGAAGAATTGGACAAGGAATGTAAACAGGTTGTGTTTGATACAAGTCCAATGGACTTGAGACTCAAACGCGATTCAGTTTATATACCTGGGCCTGGACCCAACTCCAAAAGTAGCGGTCGCCAGCACTTGAGCCCACCTGACTCAGATTGACATTGCCCTAACCTAAACAGTACAAACATCTCCGACCCATTGCTCATCCCAAATTTAGTATATGTCAGGTTGAGTACATACCCAGCCCAAATTTAGTTTAAGACCCCATGCTTTGACTCATAGAGCCATCCCTTCAGATGGGGTATATTACCAGCTTATTTATTCATCCATTTGGGGATCAACTTCATCAACACTTTCTGCATGATTGCCCACTGAGAATGATTGCTCTTGCTCATGAAATTGATGGTCGACATGAAACCTCACTTGGGGCAGGATCAACTGTACATTAGAGGCCCCAATTTTTTTTTATTTTTATTTTTTTAAATTTTTGATGGGCTACATTTAGTAACTAGTTGCATGCATGTCTTCATCTGCTATAATCTTATTCTTGGCAATACAGGGAAAGTGCAACTTCCATGTAAAATCAGACTCGAAAATTTGGTTTCGTTTCAGCAAGTAGAAAGTGCAACTCCACTTCTTATACCTAACAGTGGAGGAATTAAACGTTGCGAGATATTTGAATAGAAAAATGAATGCAAAACCAAAGGCCAAGCAATATGCCCATTCAATGTTTGCTAGGAGAAAAAGGACAGTTGATTAAGCAACAGTTGAATGATATGCTAGAGTAATTAAACTACCACTAATTGAAGATGAGGCATCTAATAATAACTCAATTGCATGCATGGCATGAACCTAAATTAATAGACACCAGATACAATAAAACCAAGGAAAGCAACACCTTGACACAAAACCTCTGGCCATCTTTGATACCATAAGCACTGGCGTCTCAAACAGATACTAACTGGTCCTTCTATATCAATAAAATGTATTTTCTTTTTAATAACCCATAGTATCTCCCACCCGGAGCCTTTGGCCCTGAGCCTGAGAGGCACTATTTTTTTCCCCCTAACCTAAGCAGGATTGTCATTGCTATACCAAAGTTCATAAAACACATCAAATAGCAACAACTAAAGTTAAAGAAAGACACTAGAAAACAATAAGATCTGGTGGCTACAATTCAACATGCTCAAAATCTGACTCTAAAAGGATCTCATAGCTTGGAGTTGACTGGATCAAATTGACAAAGTCGGAGTTGACTGGATCAAACTGATACTCAACAAACACAATAAAATGTGGCCTGGGAATTGAAATGGGTTCTTCACTTCTTCTACATACAATTTTTAACTCTGACAAGTCTGTGCCAGACCAGGCAACCCCTTTTATGGCCGCTGTTGGGAGCCATCCCATAAATGGAATTCAGTTGTCCAACTTCCAACAGCATTTAGTAGATGCGGCAACCCAATAACTCATAGAAATATGAAATATACAGATGGATGGAAACCAAACAGATGCAAGAGTGCTAGAAAGATTTGCAGTTTGCAGAATAAGGTGTCATTGACTATATTTTTCACTTCTTCCAATACCATTCTTCAAAATTAAGAAAGACCAATTTGTTTAAGGAGTCCAATTTATTCAACTTCCGAATTGGAGCTGACACTTGACTACTCTTTCCTGCTGTGGATGGCAGTCCTATATTTATTTTTTTTCTCTTTTTTCCGCTAACCCAAGCCAACGAAGGTGCTGGAACCTTGAGACCCATGACACAACTCACACGTGTGGTGATAGGAACTAACACATGAGAGGAGAGATATACATAACTCACATATGAGAGGTGATGGGAACTCGCACGTGGGAGGAGACAAAGACACAACTCACACATGAGAGGTGACATAAACACAACTTACACATGTAAGGTGATGGAAACTCACACATGCGAGGAGAATGAACACAACTCACATATGTGAGGTAATAAAAACTCACATATGCAAAGAGGGAGGAGGCAGGGTTCGAACCCAAGACCTCCCAATGAGAACTGTTACTCCTTACCACTAAGGTAGGGTTCGAACCCAAGACCCCCCAATGAGAACCTGCTGTGGATGGCAGTCCTATCTGTTGATCAAATTAATAATGCATACACCAAAAAACCGTCAATGAAAATGGATTGAGGTATTAAGAATGATGGTCCTACAGTCAATGGTCCATCATTCCTATGAAACACCCATCAAACAATCAAAACTGTCCATTTAAGATCAATCTTACCCATCTTATGGTTAATTTTAATATTCAAGCAATCCTGCATCATTATAGAGCCCACTTGTTTTTGGAGAATTAGAAGTGGACCAGGAATCTGTAAAAAGGAAAGTCCCTAATCCCTTCACACAAAGCTCGTGTTTTGGTGATCTATACTATTGATCTGATAGACATTATAATAAATGGAAAATGACCAAAGGATCATCCAGACAGGAAGATACTAGAAAATGAAATCAGAGAATTTTTCAAAGGAAAGAGAGAGAGAGAGAGAGAGAGAGAGAGAGAGAGAGAGAGAGAGAGAGAGAGAACAAAATCAATGGTCAAGATGACAGAAAGCTAAGCTACAGATCCAAAGAACAATCAAAACTGGATAACAATAATATTACTATTATGGCTGCTTCCATCAAGTATGGGTTCAATTCCAGTACCTAAAAGGAATGACTGTAAAACTTAATGAAGGGCTGTGGGAAATAACATCATCCTACAACATAATGATTTTAGGAGTTAATAAATCATCAAGAGATTATATGATTCTCAAAAGGAGGATATGCACGGTGCCCCCAAGGTTTTTAGGTGAGGCCTTTTAATCTTTTATTCAATAGTCAGGAGCCTTAGTCTAATTGGCCTCTCCCCCGATAAACCAAAGTTAGATATAACAAGCAATAAATTCATGACAAACGTCTTCAACTTGTTCATAGAGAACCTAACTCCAACAACAATTTAACTGATATAAAGTATCATAATTCATTCATCCCAATTACTGTGAGACTCATTAAAATATACCTCATTTTCTCTTCAGCCGCTCTTTCATCCTCTCAACTGCTGCTCTCAGAGTCCCCTCATCCTTACAGAAGGTAAATCTAACTAGGTTCTTTCCATCTTCCGGGTTGAGGTAGAAGACACTTGTTGGTATTGCGACCACACCCACTTCACGAATCAGATACTCGCAGAAGGCGATGTCATTTTCAAACCCAAACGGGGTGTGGTCCACTACCACAAAGTAGGTCCCACTTGATGGGTGTACCACAAAACCGACAGCATTCAGTCCCTCCACCAGTATTGCCTTCTTTGCCATGTAATCTCTCTTCAGCTCCTCGTAGTAGGACTCTGGAGCTCTAAGCGCTGTTGCTGCTGCCGACTGCATTGGAGTAGAGGTGGCAAAGGTAAGGAATGAGTGTGCCTGCCTCACGCCCCATGTAAGATGAACTGGAGCTATAGCCCAGCCAATCTTCCAGCCCGTTAAAGAGAACGTTTTTCCAAGAGAATTCATAGTCACAGTTCGCTCGTACATGCCAGGAAGTGAAGCAATTGAAATATGATCAGCTTCAAAAGCCAGCTTGTCATAAACTTCATCAGAGAAAACTAAAACATCGTTTTCTATGCAGAGAGAAGCGATCGCAACAAGTTCTTCCCTAGTGAACATCTTTCCTGTAGGATTATGGGGAGTGTTCATGAGAATTGCCCGAGTGTTCTTTGAAACTGCTGACTTGAGCTCATCAATTGGAACTGAGAAATTCGGAGGTCGTAGGGTGATGGACTTGATTGTGGCTCCAGCCATTGATAGTGTGGCTTCATAGGAATCATAAAATGGAGCAAAGAGAATCACCTCATCACCTGGATTTATCAACCCCAAAACGGTTGCAGCTATTGCTTCAGTGCACCCAGAGGTGACAGTGACTTCCTTCTCTGGATCCACTACCAGGCCAGTGTCTTTCTTAAACCTGGCCGCCACAGCAGAATTAAGGTCAGGAACACCAAAACCCCGGGCATATTGATTTTTTCCATCCTTTATAGCTTGAATGGCAGCTTCTTTGACAAATTCAGGGCCATCGAAGTTGGGGAAGCCTTGGCCGAGATTTATTGCTCCATGTTTAATTGCTAACATGCTCATTTGAGTGAAGATGGTAGTCTTGAACTTCTCCAAGCGCTTAGATACCTGAAAACAGATGGCAACATCAATCTCCTTCAATTCCGAAAAAAAGGAATGCCAATTTTAAACACGCAAGTAGAACTCTACAGCCAGAGGTACTAATTGCTTTACTGGAAAATGGCTAGATGACATTATTGTATTTTGAACCATTTTAGCCAATTATAAATCAAAATTTCTTCAATGCTTTTTTGAAATGTGATTAAATGCTACATGGCTGCTTTCCCTGGCGACTTGCATTGCATAAATAAACAGAAAAATAGCTTGGCAGGCCTTTTACCTTGGACAAATGCAGAAGGCACGAATGGTGTCTGCTTTATTTAACATAGTGAATAAACCAAGCCCACAAACATGGTAGCCCAGTGAAAAACATTCCCGAAAGAACGCTGGAATCCAATAAGTGGACCAAAAAGTGAGAGTCCATTTTGATCAAATAAAACACCACTTCTTGATGGTAAAACTTATCTGCAATTTATATATTTTCCAATCAAATAATTGCCTGTCAAAGCCAATGAGACTTGCATCACAGTGACTGCAAAAACAATGCAAGAGTAGGTCTTTCCAGTTACTTTGAGAATGATTAAGAAGATCTCATATGGATCCTATCAAACGCAATTTTTTATTCACTTGGAAAAGTCATCCAGAAATGATGGGACCAAGTCTGGCCGCTGGCATTTGCTCTCATTACTAACAACTGGCTATCGCAAAACCCAATGGCTGAAACTCAGATAGCTAGTATACTTAGCAAAGATGCAGCCACTTCAATGAACTGATCACCTGTTTAGGGCTGTCTAAACAGGGCAGTCAAGATAAGAATTTGGGCTGATTTGGTCAAGACAATTCAAAATTCAGGTTTACCACACCCATGCCCAGGCCCATTAACAAGTTACACATGTACGCCTGTAGGACTTGTATAGCTGGGAGGTTTATTGAATAATCCATAAAAGCCTAACTTTTTTTTAAAAAACTTATAATAAGTATAGTGCTTTGGTCAATCTACATTTAATATATGACACATGCCCTCCAACGTCAAAAAAGTTTACTTTCGATTCTTTGACCTTTAAAATCATTGTTTCTAATTGTGGAAGTCAAGTACTGGTTGGATGAGCCAATTAGGTATGGTTTCCAAAGCATTTTTAGCTTCCCTTACTGCAAGCCAAAATGTTCACTGAATTCATTCTATTATTAAGGGAAACTGAAAGGAATCTTGAACTTGAGTGGGATCACCTGCCTTGTGGGAACCAACGAGGTTATTAAAGTGTCCACGATTTAAGGCTCTTCCACAAAGCCACAAGCCACAGCTCACCTAGTATTTTTCATTATTGTTAACATTTAGCCTACAAGCCAAAGAAATTGGAGACTGAAGCCCTCAGTGGAGGCAGAGCTTCTCACCATTCACCACTTTCACACTCCATATTCAAATAAGAAATTCCACTGATTTCAAGGATGGAATAACTGAGATTAATCTAGTTGCCAGTGATCATGCTCTTGCCTGTAGCCCAAGCAAAAGCATTTACTCAATCCTGTTTTATTATCAAAGGAACTGAGATATTCTAAATAATTAAATTCCTGTCCCTAAAGCCATAATTTCCATGAATGGAATCACCTACACTGTGGGACCCAAGAACGTCAATAAAATGTCCACAATTCATTGTTAAGTTAAGTGGCCCAAGGTTAATATTTGTCTACCATAGTTGTCTAACAAAAAGCCTTCAACCTACTAGGTGTAAGGAAGACTCAGACTGTTGAATATGGAAAAAGATTGAAGAACGATGGCTTAGGAGGATAAGTAGACTTTTCTCAAGACCCCAAAAAGTCTGGGGACCATATTTTCTAATCTTCCTTATCTGTTGGAAAGACCACAAGATCAAGATGCACCATAACGAAAACAAGTGTTTGGATTTAAGATCCAGTAAAGCACTTTCAACAAATCCCATTAATTTCACTATACAATCTCATCCCCTAGAACAAATATGACTACCTCCTGCCCACCAGGTAGAAATCTTGATTCCTTCGCCCATGATCTTGCCCATCATGTTTGATCCCTGTTCCATCTCCCAGTTTAAAAATATCATTCCACAGGCTCAACCCATCCCTAAAAGTACTTCCCTCACCATCAATTTTACCAAGTGGCAAGTACAAAACACATTAGCTATAAAGTTAAATGCAAACCGAGGAAAAGATGAAAAACAGTACATAACCAATGAAAAGCATTGGTCATAAAATTTTCTTTTCTTCTTCACCTTCAGCTATCCATGCCATGGATCAGTGACCCATTACTGCTTTACTCAGCTTCTCATAAGTGACAACCATCCACATAAAGATAAAAAAAAGATCAAACTGTCTGTCTAAAGATAAGTTGTGACCTAGAGATGTAGATATCAGGTTTTGAGATACCACTCTTGAGAAGATCTTCAACAATTTTAAGACAACAACTTGCAAGACTAATCATTTATCGTCGTCGTCGTCGTCACCATAGCCACAAGAGGGGTCAGAACAATCAGATTTTGAAGCTTTTATCATATTATATATTTTTTTCGTCTTAGGAAGACTAGTAAGTTTCTTGTCTTTCTCCATTTCTTTATATTGTCAGAATCTAGAGGAATACAATAACTCCATAATGGAGAGCCAAAAATGGAAGGCATTCTACCTAGTTCAGAGGTGATAGAAGTGGAAGACTTGGAAGGAGTTAAAACCTATGATACCGGGATACTTGTACAAGCCCAACGTATCCGTATCGGACCGATACGATACTTGTATTGGTACATGATACTCCACGGATACTTCTAGGGAACAAGTTTAACATATCCTACTTATAAAGTCTTTTATTTCATATAGTTCTTTTAATATTTTTACTTTTCGCCATAAAAAATTTCTAGAAAGGGACAAAACAATGATAATTTCATTGATTCAAAAGTGATGTAAAGAAAAAATTAGGACACCCATATCTGTATCCGTGTCCTAGATTTTCAAAAGTGAGGAGTCGTATCCCCAATCTCCGGATCAGTATCCGTATCCATATTTGTATATGGGCATCACAGGTTAAAACTACTCTATTTTCTTTGTTATTAAACCAAACATAAATATGAGGAGAAAAAAATTCTAGTCAATAATAATTCTATTCTAGGATTCCTTTTCTTCTTTAATATTATTTAAGTTCAGTTAACCTGCTTAAGATGAACAATCCAACAGTTTCCACTTGCCATAATAAAGCATGTACAAGAAAAAAGAAAGTAAAATGGAACAATGACCAACACCATTCATGGAACAATAAAAGCAAAAGTATTCCCTTTCATGTCATGCTCTGCATCGAGTGGAAGAGATTTTGGCAACCATAAGTTGTAGAGCTAAGAACATGGGCGGATAGAAGCTTTAACTAAATAAACAATTTCTATCTGTATTTTCTTATCCGAATGATAACTTTATTAATATATCAAGCACAAGAGAGATATACTTTTTAAGTACAAACAACAAGAAAAAAGCAACAAACCCAAAGCAAAAAATCTCTTATTGTGCTTCTATCTGTTATTTATGTTTATACTTTATTAATATTGTATTTTATTAATATAAACGTGTTCAGTGTTCAATATGTTGTTTTTATGTTTCAACATTTTTATTTTTCAGATTGTAATATCATGGAAATCTTGCTATCCTAATCCGCAATTCAGTAACTAAGCCTTCTTGTCTGGGTCTTGGTTAATTCAGTATCAGGATTCAGGAACATTTTAAGAAAGGCTTATAAATTGGGATCTCAAGTTGTGGTAACAGAGCGTCGTTGAGATTTGAGACACTCCACTTTCATCCCAATGCACCTTGGGATTTTCCCAAATTGTATGCAGAATCTAACCCATGAGGAAATTTCTCACTACTTTTCTTGTTTGTTGACACTTCTTGTTAAATTTCTTTATTTTTTAATGGTATTTCATCCAAGTACCATTTTACTAGGATATTCTCTTTACATTTTCTTAAGATGAATAGCTCTTTTCAAGTTATATAGCAGAACCCTTTAAACAAACCCATGGGATAAAGGGTAAGATGATGATAATGATGACACTGCAGTGCATTTTTCTCTATTTCAGGGTAATCAAGCAAGCTCAATACCACAAACCCCTAAAAAATTTCTCATCAAGATGAACAGAAGAAAAAAAAAAAACCCCCATCTCAATTGATCTTCAAAGAGCAGTCACAAAAGAAAATGACAGGACAGTATTCTTCAAACCAAAGTCCCAAACCCTCTCTCCAAATCTCAAGCCTACTAAAATAAAATCAAAACCAAGTAAAATAAAAATGATACAAAACCTAAACAACACTAACAAAACCCCATTTCCAGAAAGAAATGAAAGTGACCCATTACCCAACTAAGAAAAAGACACAAGACCCAGTTAGGATTTCTAAAACACTCCCACCAATCTGCTGAATCATCTGAAGTTTTCTCTTTCCCCCATTTCAAATCCTTAAGACATCACAGTAACTGGGTCAGATCAAATCAAGAAGAGCAAAAGAAAAGTTTACATTTTTCAATTTTTCAAACTAAGTGAACACACCCAACCAGATCAAAAGCTGAAAAAAGAGAGAAAGGGAATACCTGTAAGGGCAAAGGGGTGTTGTGGGAGGGTTGATCCGGAGCGGAATCGGCCGATTTATCGGTGGTAACGGTGGTCGAGATGGCAGCCATTGGGAGAAGAGGAGGTCTGGGAGAGAGAGAACGCGCCAAAAAGGTGAAAGGGTTGGAAAGCATCTGAAGAGGACGACTCCCAGACCCAGATATTGGAAAGGGAATCGAAACCCAAACCGGCATTTAGCACGCCTCTCTCTGTATTTGGACGTAAAAGGTGGCGATATTATTCTCTTCTCTGTTCTTTGACGATCTTCCAGGTGGGGCTGGGGCTGCTGCACGTTCTTGCCTTCAGTACTATTCCTAGCCGCGCACCTCTAACACCACTTAGGCAAAAGAGACTTTTTTTTTTTAATCCTTTTCCTGAGGTAAGATGAAGTGCAAAACAGGCTGGCCTTTGGAAGGGATTTTTTTTTTTTCCAATGGCATCGGTAGGGTGTTAAAAAAAAAAAAAAAATTGTCTAACGGAACGGAACCGAACCGCAGTTAATAACCCTATTTTATGATTCGGTTACGGTTACGATTAATGAAATCCAAAAATGAAACCGAACTATATAATACAGTTTGATTAACCGTACTGTTTATAAATAATTAAAAAAAAGTAAGGGGGCTGAATAAAATATTTCTTATCTTATTCAATTGCTCCTTATGTGTCATTTTACCTTCAATCATTCACATTTATCCCCTTATATGCGGAAGACATTCTACGATTATTAACCGTAACCGAACTGTTTAATACGGTTAACCGCGGTTACAGTTTTTCACGGTTTTTGTGGATACGGTTACGATTACGGTTACAGTTTTAAAAGATATAAAACCGCGATTACAGTTCGGTTAACAGTTTTCTCAAATTGACCGGTAACCGAACCGTTACACCCCTAGGCATGGGTGTCACTGACTTGTGCAAAACAAGCCGACCTTTGGAAGGAAATTTATTTTTTCCAATGGCATGGGTGTCACTGACTTTGGTATATGATGATTCTGAGTGGACCAATCATAGTGAACAAGCTTATTAAAAACGATGTTCACCCTAATCGTAACAGTTATCATTACCATGTATCAAGTGAGATAGAGGATTTGTACTCACATGATTAATCACTTGGTGGCTCCCACTATATCCACGTGAATACAGCCCCGTAAATTTGGTACAATTTCGAACACAATACTCAGATTTTTCACAAATTTAATCTATTGTGCTTTCAATCAAGTCCTCTTGTGGTTTCTCTTCATCAACATATCTTTATGGATATTTGACTTGAACTCCTTTTGCGTCTTGCAGTCCAAAGTTTCAAAAGGATGTGGGTTAACAAAATGGCTTGATGCTTTGAGTCACGTGTTCGAGGAGCTACTTTGTTTCACCATGTGTGTGCTCTGAAAATCACTTGGAGCTTCCAATGAATCTTTATTAGTGGAGGTTGCCTTCTCTTGATTAAAGTTCCTCTAAATCTATCTCGAACCCAAATTTCGGTCTAAACTGATTGACATATGTATGATCTTGGATCGATCATACAAATGTAACTGGTCATTATTTTTTTCATACCCTAATGTTAAATGCTTCAATATAATGGGTTAGAAAGATTTTTTTATTTATTTATAAGAAAAACCTCAATTTCATTCATCAAATGAGCACAATTTATCACCTATCCAACATGTCATAATTCCAAGGTGCCTCAATTCATTTAATTTCCTAGCAATTCTATTGAGAGCTTTATTCCTTCTTTCTATTTATACTTTGGCCTCTGCCACTTTTTCTCAAACACTATCATTAAGAAAATCTAGAAAATTGATTGGTAAGTCATTGATTTGTTATTGAATGTTTTTATTTGAAAGCAAAAAGGTTTGATTCTTTCCTTGTCAATGGTGTTGTGCCACATATCTAATACCATACATGTATCAATATGGTGTTGAGGCCTCCATGTATCTAATACCATACATGTATCAATGGTGTTGTACCTTGTCAATGGTGTTGTGCCACATATCTAATATCAAACAATCAATACAGAGATTCAATTAGCATTTAATCATCTTTATGGTATAATTAAGATCAAGAGCAATGCTAAGGCTTCCAAATATCATAGACTACTTGGGTAATTTGCTGAAACACCATCTCATTCTAACCCCTCTGCAACACTACTCAGTCATTAGATTTCCCATTACTTGAGTGAGACTACTTTGAGCTCATCAAATGCTATAAAAGGAAGATTAATCCGCTTTTAAAAAAGCCAACCAGATGATTTTGCAACGGTGTAGGCCACTCGTGATCTCTAATTTGGACTGCATTAGTAAATACTTTCTCTCAGAAATACCTTAATCTTAAGACCAAATCCCCTCCTATATGCATTCAACTGTCAGATATACACCACATCTTAGCAGAATTAAGACTCTAATTTCACTTAAGCTAGGATGCACAAACTCAAAACAATACAAGTTAGGAATTTAATGGCATTAGAAGCCACGCATGATTCACTTGACTCAGTCCTGTTTTAAGTGAGTCTGAATACGTGTTTGGCCCCTATCAAGTTATTGATAGAGGAACTGGACCCAGACCCAAATTATTGATAGAGGATGTAAGATCCGGCCCACCATTAATTATATTTATTATTAAAATATTAGTATTATATTAATTTAATGTATTTTAGTTATTTAAGTGGGTAGGATTAAGTGGGTCACACGTTAGATAGGATTCTTGGATCGGTAAGTTGGGTTGGTTGGTAGGTGACCTGACCCATAGTTTTGACCCAATGACTTAAGCCTATAGGATATTCCCTTTTAACTTAATCCTTATTTTAACTAATCGCACGATTTATCCCTCCCCACTTATCTCTCTCTGCAACTCCTCCTGTAACTCCGTCTTCTTCCTCTTTCAACTTCCCAAGCCATTCCAGCTTTAGGATCCAACCATCAGAGTCAAGATCAGAGGATACCAGCATTCTTGACTCAACTTTTTTATCTCAGGTAACCCTCTCTTCAAATCATTAGGAGTAGATCTGTATTCTTGGGTTATCTCCTTTTTCTTTCCAATGCTAGGTTTTGGATAGGAATATTATAGATCTGATCACCTGGGTATTTCTTTCTCTTCTCTTATATCAGATTGGTGTTAGGATTGTGATTGAGTGCCGTGGTAATCTCAGATTGGGTATTGGTGAGGATCTATGCATTTTCTTCAACCCCGGTGAAAGGCAAGTACCTAAACATAATCTGTGAATTTAATACATGTGTTTCTCTTGATTCCATTGTGATGCATATAGAAACCTTTAATGCCCTTTTTATGATGTTAATTGTTTTTGTGATGAGATTGGAGAACGGAGTTCATCCATTGATTTGCTTATTTTTAGTTTTTAAGCATTACTGTTGATCCACTAAATAACCCAAGAGGTGACCGGATCTGTCACTGGTTTTCGGAAGCAAATCGTAAGGCTTTGTCACTGTGTGTTGGTTGTGGGGCCAGGTGGACCCCACTGATGATTGATCAAGACCGTAGATCTGGTAGTGGACCCACGGGCGACCATAGGGATGACGAACCCGTGTGAAGTGGGCCTGGTTTGGTCCACCATCCAGCAACTGTAGAGGAGGGCTGAAGGTATTGAAGAGGGTTTGGGTTAGTTTCATTTTTGGGATTGTGGGACCCATGTGGACCATTAATTTTAGATCGGGTCCCTACATCTTGAAGAGTGGGTTTGGGCGACCATAATGATGGGGACTGATCGTGTGCTCTTGATCAGTGGGACCCCTATTCGAGTAGCCCAGTTCTTGTTGGTGCCGAGTTCATTACAGAACTCGGTTTCGGCTCTGTTGCAGGAAGAAGAAGAATGAAGGAGAGAGAGAATGATGATGTGAGGGGGATAAGGAGAGAGAGAGAATGATGGAGACGTGTAGGGGTAGATGAGATGAGTGCTGATGACCTGTTACAATTGTTGTGACACTTGGCCAGGAGATGAAAAAACAAAGGGAGAGGGATGACCTGTTACAATTGTTGTGACAGGGACATGGCATGTTGACTTTTAAAATTTATGCCCATTAGATCTTGAATTTAAAAAGAGGACCTTAGTTTTAATGAATTCAAATTAGACCCCTTAGCTTATTTTATAAAGATTTGATTTGGGAGATATCTTAGGTGGGTCCTTGAGTTTTCTAAAATTATAGACCAAGATTATTTTTATTTGTAAATTAATATTAAATGACATCTTAGTTTTTAATGTGTTAAAATTATATTTTTATTAATTGAATCTTTGGACCGAGTAAATACCGTTCGGGCAACGGTATATTACCAACATGGGGTTTAATGCTTCGAATGACCTCAGGGAAATCCTAATGGATTCGAATTCAACCCATCTCTATTGGAAAACCCTTAAGTGGGTCTATGCACCATTGATGGAAAATGGATGCGTTGATCTTATATTTATTAGAGATTTCTATGGTTGTGGGGTACGAGACCTTATGTTTGACCTTAGGATCGATTCGTATCTACGTCTTAACCTTGGCGTGCATATATATGTTGATTTAGGATACGTACTCCTTTAGATGCATACCCTATTGTGTATTATGGACTATAAAGTGGCTTGACAAATTTTGTATGACGATTTGATTATGATATGGGATGTGGAATGGCAAGCACTTTACTTTGACTTATGACTCTTGTGTCGGAGCTTTATTATTCAGGTCTATTATGCTTATATATTTATGTCTATGTGGGTCATTTATGGAAGATTGCAGATCGATATATGGACGGTTGATCACCGATGTGACCAGATCACTTATAATCCGCTTTGAATGTGAACATGTTATCCTGATTTGTTTTTAATTCGATCAGTTTATGACCACCGATATTATGGACGGGCTCTCCTGATTTATTTAGGGCTGACCACCCAAAACGGGGACACTTGTCTTCGTGTGAATCATATTGCTCCTTTTGTTTTATTTGGATTAGGCTATACGTTCTTTCTTGTCAGTATTACTCTCATTACTTCTATATGATCACTCTCATCTATATTCTTCTCGTTGTTGTATTAAATTTCGAATTATGATTATATACTTGCTGTTTACTTTGTAATATTTGGTGCATAGGTACCGAGCCCTACTTTACCCAGGAGACGGAGGAGGATCAAGCGTTTCAAACGTTTGAGCCAACTGATGAACCCGAGTGGGATGCCGGAGACGGTTTCGGAGCCGTCTGAGCCTGCATGAGAGAGAACGCCATCTTAGCATTTCTTTAGATGAACTTTCTTTAATGATAAACATTTCTTTAGTAATTGTTTTATTCATTCTGCAACTTTAACAATTAATGTTTATTTGATTTTCATGTTGGATCTTATTTATGATCATTGAATACCAATTGAATAAGCTTCTGCTGCATTTAATGAAATTTATTTGGACCCATCATAGGTTGAAATTTTTTGTTGGTCCACTTTTTGGAAGCTTGTGTTGTATTAAACACAGGAAATTTGAATTTAATTTAATTTTTCACGTTTTTCCCCAATTCGTATTTTGGAGGATGTGACAGAGGAACTGGACTCAATGTGAATACAAGGTGTTGAACTGTAGTCATACTATAATTTAACTTAGAAACCTGGACCTGAATCAACCGCTGGAACTAAAAATCGTTCTATGGAAATTATCTTCTCACAAACATTTTGGGATTTTTCTTAGTTGCCTTTTTTTTCAGTATTATTGAACAAAAATTAATTTTCAAACAGTTTAAAATAACCAAAAAACAAAATAGATATAAATACTAAGGTCTATAAAGAATATTTTACGGATTTTTTATTTATTCTACTTTTGCTTGATATCATCACAACTTTTTTGCAATATTTCAAATTTTGACGATAATTTGACAATATTGTGGTATTTTTGGGAAAATAATGTATTAGATTAAATATCATTGCGATATTTTCAAATATTGCTGCTGGTTGTGAAACTAATATAAATAACAAAAAATGGTGGCATTTGATATGAGTATTCAGGTTCTCAGGTATGTGACCATGGAGCTAGGCCTGAACCCAAATTTTATTGAGCCCATTATGTAAACCCAAACCTGGACCTTAATTAAAAGCATCCAAATCTTAGATGCATTTAGCACACTGCATGTGTGTGTTGGGTCCTTAATGTTTATATATTTATTGTAATCCTATTCTAACCTATTTTCTAATAGTGTTTACTTGCTGATATATCCTGATTCCAACTGGAGATCGAACCTAGCTACACACCATGGCCTCTAGGACTTTGTTGTTCCTTACCGGCTGAGGTACAGTGACGGTCCTTCAGGTATTTGGGCACTCATTTTCATCCCTACGCCAACCTTCAAGCCCAATAATTAATATAGATGGACTGGACCTTGAGCTGTGAATTGAAAGGCCCACTTGGTTGGACTACGAGCAAGCATAAGGATTGCAAGCTCGTCTGGAACTCTGTTTAAGTTCTTAGTTCACCAAGTGGGCTAAGATCTTAAAGGCATGTTTGTTTCATGTAATTGAATACCTAGGATAGTATTTTAGTATTAAAAAAAATTATTTTTCTCACATATTCCCCTTATATTATCCACCGAAAAACCCCAAATGTCAAAAGTATCCAAATTCGTCACACATTTTGCTCTTCTCGTGATGATAATTTTATAGAATGACTAAGAAGACCACCCCCCCCCCCCCCAAAGTCAAAACTAGTATTGAGTACAAATTAATGCGCTTGTGTACAAATTAACTGATAAGTTTTAAATATTGTATATTTTACCCCTCATTAATTTGAGTTTTATCGGCATCTCATATGCATATCATTTGCTTTACATAGAGATTTTATCATTCTATCACATTAACGGATTATCGGATTATCATGTATAAATCTGATTATTTATAGCGCATTTTTATGTAATTTCTCTTATTTAGGTGGATCCCATGACTACCCCAACCTTCCGGCTAATGTTCCAAGGCATCAAGAAGAGATTGCAATAAAGAAGTTACATGAAGAAATCTTGGTGTAGTATTGAAGAATTCCAAAATAAGAGGAGGAGACTTTATGGATAAAAGAAGTCATTTTCTAACATAAATGATTAGTTGGTGTATTGATTAGAGCTTGGGTTGTTGCAACCAATCAAATTGAAGCTATCCATATGAAAGCAAAAGAGCCAATGAAAAACCTTTAAATAAAAAAGAGCCAATAAAAAGCCTTCAAATCAAATTTAAGCAATCCATGTGAAAGCAATTGAGCCAATTAAAAGCTTTTAAGTTGCAACCAATCAAATGGAAGCAATCCTTTGTGAAATGAAATGAGCCAATCAAATGTCTTCAATGTTCTTATAAATTAGAATGTATTTGTGGGGCAAAAGGAGGGAGATCTTTTTTTGGCAAGTTAGTCTCTTTGCTATTTTGTTTTTACTTTTAGATTGTAATTAAGAGCTTCTTTGTAACTAATCTAGAGAGTGTGTAATTGAAGATCATTAATGAAAACTTTGAGCTCTTTCTTAATGTTTAGTGGTTAAAGCTTTTGGATTAGGCTCTCCTTTTGAAGTTAAGTAATGTGATTAGTTTAATTTCATGCATGTTTTGGTTTAAATTTCCTACTTGTGCCTTAATTGATTAGTATATTTTAGATCTAATTTTGCTAATCTCTCTCATTTCTCATGCTCTATCTCTACACTTGATACTTGGATAATCTCAATTGATGCTTTGTAGTTGGATTAAGTTCTCTCACAAAGCATGCTCTAGAGCCTTTATCTTTGATATTTTATAACTTGATTTTGATAATTAAATATTAAGGTAGTTAGGTTATGATCTAGGATCTTGGCCTTTGATTTTCTTTACTTTGATCTTCATTGCTATATCATCCAACCTAATTAGGCAAAAGATTACTAATTGGATTGTAGATTTGTGAGTTGAATTAGAACATGCATTGTTTGAATTAATTACATACTTAGTGAATTTTGGATTGCCTAATATCTTCTTTTTATTGTTGTTAATTTCAATCTTTGCTTGATTTGTTATTTTCACTTCTAGATCGTTATATCTACATTTCACATATTTGTTTTAAAACCCTACACATTTCACACCACATGTTCACTAGGGCTGCACAAAAAATCCGGTATCATCGCAAAACCGAACCGAACCGACCGAACCGAACGGTTCGGATTGGTTTTTAATAGACCGGTTTGGTTAACGGTTTGGAAATCATAAAAACCGCTTACATTTGTCGGATATTGGTTTGAGCCCACGGTTAACCGCTTAAACCGAACCGACCGTATGTAGTAACTTAAGTATTGTTTTTTTACTATTTTAGTCTTAGGATTTCGTTTTTTACTACTTTCAACGTTACATTCCACAACTCCATTCTCACATGAACTCAACCGTCAACACTGCCTCAGTGCATCTCTGTTAATCTCTCAAAAGCTTTTTGATACTTCATTGCAGATGGAGGGGTTACTGCATGTACATGGTGTTTTCCTTCCATCATAATTCCTACCTCGTTTCAATGAGGTTTTTATCAGAAGGCTACACTCTTGAGAATGTTAGAAAAGCCAATAGAGCCTAGCCTTTTGATGGTTGGTTTTGGTCTTACCTAACCAATGTGTTAAGAAACCTTCATTTCTGAAAAATACAGTGGATTCTGATACAGATTTCGTTTATGTGACTTTTTTTTACATGAACTATTATTCTATTGTAATTCCAAATGGTATCATGTGGAATGAATGTTTCATTGCAAGTTTTTTTTTTTTTTTTGCGCGCGCTTGCGTTTAGTCCAAACTCTCTTTTTGGAGTAAAATTATTTTTTATATGCGTTTAGTCCAGTCTAGAATGTTGGATTTTTATATTTGCACTAAACATTATAATAAATGCAAAGGACGATGTATCATCATTTTGAAATTTTCAATGTCTGATTTTCAAAAAAATAAAATGAAAAACAATGGTTAAACCGACCGAACCGAACCGAACCGTTTGGTTTGGTTTGGTTTGGTTTAAGCACTCTCCATCGGTCGGATTGGATTGGTTAATTAAAAAACCGACAGGTTCGGTTTGGTTGTTGGTTTTAGTGTTAAACCGATCCGAACCGCCCATGTGCAGCCCTAATGTTCACATTAAATCTTCCATTTCCACCACCATTCATCCACTAGTTTAGTGTAGTTTGTTAGATTAGCTTAGATCTTATTCATTTTATATTTTAAATTGTTAATTAGAGTAGTTTAGTTGCTATTTTAATTTTGTTTCACATTTTAATTTGGTTTAATTCCATTTTTCACATATAGTTCAGTAGTTTTAATTGTTCATTTCAAGTGTCTATATTAGATATATCTTAGTTCAACTTTTATTTAATTGGATTCATTGCTTTTTCCATCCTCTCTCCATGGGATCAATAATCCAGACTCTTTAGTCCTTTACTACTTGATGACACCGTAGTCTTGCGGTTAAATGTTGCACATTTAAATGTCAATCATTAACGCGCTTGATTACCTGTAGGGCTGTCAATCATGTCGTGTTAACAAATTTGGGTAATGGGTAAACGAGTTCGTGTTAAAATCACCTCAACCCGTACACGACTCGTTGACTTAACAGGTAAAAAAACTCAACCCGAACACAACCCGTTAATTTAACGGGTTACACGACCCAACCCGTTAACTCGTTAAGTAATTAAGTTATTTTGAAAATGAAAAGAAAATCCATACAAAAATATATAAGGTGAAAAATATATAAACCATACGAAACTGTAAGTGAGGATTTCGTGGATCCCACCTAAAATCTCACTATAAAACGATAAATTTCAATTTTTTCTTTATAACTATAAATTAATTATAGCTACACTTAGGGACTAATTTTTTTTTTAATGGGTTAAGCAGGTTGTTAACATGTTATTGATTTAATTCATACACGACCCATTAACTTAACGTGTTAACGGGTTTGACCCGTTAATTACCCGAACCCATTAAGAGCCCACCCAAACCTGTTAACATTGTATGGGTTCGTGTCGTGTTAACGGGTCGTATAGTATTGTGACAGCCCTAATTACTTGCATGCCCATGTGAACCTAGGTGGGGCATAGGCATCAGGTCTCCACGTGGGAGGTAGGAAGGTGGGGGATCGAAAGATCTGGATGGACCCTACCTCTATGTAATATTTTAAGCCCATCATCCTAACCGAGTAACTCCCTGAGTTCAACTAAGTCCCACTGAGTTTTAGAACCATTATGTGAACAGAGTTGAGACTGGTGAAAACTTCCACTGCCTTCCGCGAATAAATCATCTTGAGCGCGAGGAAAATTTCTTCATTAGGAACTCATAATTCGTTTACCATGTAAATTGTCAAAACGCGGGGATGATTCACATTAATTTGAAAAGGGAAAGTAGTTGGCAATTTGGAGAAGATTTCACACTGTCTAGAAGGTAATGACAGCATTAAGGTGGGAAAAGAAATTAACAATTCCCACCCCAAATGGTAGAATATGAAATTGAGTGCTTTTGTAGTCTAACTTGATTTTTTTTTCTTAGCCTCTTATTGCTTGAATATCTTTATCTTTTTCTTCTCCTTCTTCTTCCTTTTTATTTAATTGTCATCTGAGGAACTTACCTAGTCTCCCATGGTGGCCAGGTTTCAAAGTAATTGACTACTTTGTCTGGTCTAATACCACTCCTAATTTCTTCCTGCAATGTAATTAATAAATAGCATTGACGTAGGCAATATTCATTCTTTAAGATACCCATAAGTATAACCTACAAAATACCAAAGCCCATCTCAAGGGTTGTACGCGGACCGGGCTTGGGCCCGAGGAAACCTTAATTTTGAATAACCAGGGCCAGAGAACGGCTAACCTCGGTCCACATACAGCATATAATTTTAAGAATATGAAAGTTTACTCAATTAGAAGGTCACCTACAGGGTAATTAACTCAATGAGTCTGGCTGAGTACTCGGTCAGACTCGTTCAAGTCTTGGGGCGGTTTTTAGAGAGCAGGAGCTAGTTCCTAAACTATGGGATAATCTACCCATCTTGTGGGATTGGGGCATGGGTCTATGGCCTTGTGACCTGGACCAGTTTTGATATGGGACAATCTAAGCTTTACACCCAGTAGAGGCTACTTAATTAATTAGAAACATGGAATGCAGTACATTGAACTGGGGCAGCATAAATGGGATATTCATCTAATTAGTGTGCTGTTATTGGTCTATAACTTATCCACCATGGGCCATAATTAGAGCAGATGCAATGACACTAGTACAGTGGATGAGAGGTGTTGCGATTTGCGCAGGACCAAGCCAAGCCCGAGCCCGCTGACCCACCTGGATGAAAAGTTGAAAACCCACTTGGGGACACAGATTTTTGGGGCTGGTCTTGGGCTTAGACAATACCCAGCTAGAAATGAGTCCAGAAAGCATCATTATGGGAAATTGACAGTAAAGAAAGAAGAAAGAAGAGAAAAAGAAAATAGACAATGCACCTGTTTTCATTTAATTATTAGAGTATCAACATTAAAAAAGGCACTCATTGCACGTTGAAGATGGCCAGCAACAACAGTGAATCTGATCTTTTATCAACCAAAGTCATTAATGGATGGTAGGTGATGACATTAGCTTATGTTGCGTCTTAGATCTTCGCAACCTTTGACGAATTCCTTTTTTCATGTGTTGCCATTTCCTCCACATTAGCTCCATATATATATATACATGGTATTAGGCTACTCTATCCCCAATCGGCCTAAACTATCTTCCTAATCGTCCTTGTAGGCTTGTCTAGAGATTGTAAGGAGTAAAAGAAAAGATAGCTAACAAGATCCTCTATTCTTTACAGAGATGAAGCTGAAAAACCCCACCCTCTTTGTTGCTTTTCTAATCATCTCTCTCGTCCTTTCTACTCAAGTGCTATCTCAGGAAGTTGGTAAGAGATAAACACAAAATCCTACTGAGTTTTTTGCTTTGATTTCTTATATGGGATGCATGATGATATCCTTTTGTGAAATTCTTGATTTTTTTTTCATTGATTATACAGAGGATGAAAAGGAGTTCGATTACAATAAAGGAAGTGATAAAGGGCCCGAAAACTGGGGCAAAATCCACAAGAACTGGTCTGCTTGTGGTAAAGGCAACATGCAATCTCCCATCGACTTGCTGGATGAGAAGGTGGAGGTGTTGCACCATTTGGGGAGGCTGAAAAGGAGCTACAAGGCATCAAAAGCGACTTTGAAGAACAGAGGTCATGACATAGAGGTAATATATGGGATTAAGGACTAGAAAACATGATTAACGTTCTTCTTCATGCCATCACATGCAGATCACTGGAAAGTGAGAATGACCTCTGTTTAACCCTTTTAATTTTTCTTATTGTGTGTATAGCTCGAATGGGAAAATGAAGCAGGAGCGATATATCTGAATGGCACTGAGTACTTTCTCAAAAAGTGTCATTGGCATTCGCCATCTGAGCATACCATCGATGGAAGAAGGTAGCTCGTCTCTTCGATCTCTATAAAACTAGATTTAATTTCCTTGTAATGTTACGAGCTTTATGTTCTTTATGGGTATAATCCTTTATAGGGCAGTTGTGACAACGACGTAGTAGCTTTAAGTTCATGTGGATATGCTTGTAATATACGAATTTTTCTTGGGTGCAATTGCAGTTACTCTTTAGAGTTGCATATGGTCCATGAAAGCATCGACAATAAGACAGCTGTGGTTGGAATTCTGTATAAAATAGGAAGACATGATACCTTTCTATCTGAGGTAAAGTTTGAAGGATGGATGGACTCTCTCTCTCTCTCTCTCTCTCTCTCTATCTATTTATCTATCTATCTATCTATCTACACACACAAGTAAAAAGGGTAATACCTGTTCTAACCTTAGAGACATGTCTGCATGTTTATATCAGTTGATGGGTTACATACACACAATAGCCGACCGACGCGAAGCAAAGGAGGAGGTTGGAATTGTTGATCCTAGGCATATAAAAATGGGAAGCAGGAAATATTATAGGTACAAAGGTTCCCTCACTACACCACCTTGCACTGAGGGTGTCATATGGACGATCATTAAAAAGGTGCGTATCCTAAGCACAACATACTCATTACATAATTTTTTGGCTCAAACTGAACCAGATACAATAACACATTTTCAACCTGATCAAAGTTAGGCCAGCCAGAGCTCTTATCTAATTGTTCTGGTTAGGGTTTGGTCGTCAAGAGTGCAAGTAGTCAGGCTTGAGTTGAGTTGGCAAGTGATTAATAAGAATGGCTCAACCTAAATTCTAAACCATTTACTGATCGAGCACGTTGTCAGTCTGAATTCAACCTGAAAATAAGAGGATCAATTCTTAACTCTGAATTAATGAATGGCTCGAGTTAGGTTGTGGTTCAGTTGGTGGGTTGGGCCAAGAATTGCAGAGGCCGACCCAAGTACATTTACGTGGGTGCGGTCGCACCCATCAAACCGAAGTGCACTTTCAAGACCCCATATGAAGATTAGGGGTCCATTTTCAAAAAGCTAATAAAGTCGTGGGCCCACCCTTAAAACCCGTATGAAAATCCTCAGTATACCCACAAAACCAAACTACCTATATATTAGGACCTGCACCCCTCAAACCAAAATTATGGGGCCTCATAGTTCCTATATGTAGGTCCTACAACAGATTGCTTGTATCTCATTGACAATTATTTAACAGGTGAGGACAGTCTCAAGGGAGCAGGTGAAGTTGTTGCGGGATGCAGTTCATGATGTGAGTACAATTACAATAACTTCCATAAACCATACTTTGTACATATGCTAAAAGCAGACCACATTATATGTAGTGGGTCATGCACTTATTAGTTGTGGACAAGCCTCTCTCAACATGCACACACATAAATATATCTTCACTACTTCAGGCTGGGGTTGTTCGGCCTCGGGCTTATATATATAGCTCAAACTTCAGCTTTGGCACCCTTATTGCATAAGGCAATTTGGGTCTCATTACTTAAAAGTTAAAACTTGCAGACATGCAATTCAAGCCGTGCTTGAACTTGGTCAATACTTAGCTGCGGGCACTGTAGTGTCCACTCAATGAAGTGTGTAATGTTCATTCTAATTCTATGGATTGACCTGGACACATAGACACGTTCGCCATGCGGCATGTCAAAGACAATTGAATTCTTGATGACCATTTCTCTATCTAGCTCTCTCTCAGTCTATATCTATATGGTTGTTGACTTTAACATGAGGTTTGGTTTGTTTGTGTTTGTTCTATTGCAGGGGTATGAGTCGAATGCAAGACCAACACAGCCCACCAACTATCGGCCTGTATATCTCTATCGACCATTGAGACTTTGATCCTCGCCGCTACCCCATTTTGACAAGGCCAAACGTTTTGTGGTGCTGATGATATATGTGGCTTTACGGGTCCTTGCTTATTTTGAGTGTGGGATGAAATTAGACTGAAGACAGGAGAGAACAATAAAGAGAGAAGGAAAGAAAGAATAATATCATTCATTTGTCATTGCTTATTTATTATTGTTGTTGTTGATGATGTCATTGTTATTAATTTGTTATTATTGATTGATACTATTACAACTCTCTCGTAGAATTTTTAATTCCTGATTAGTGATATATAAAGGATTCTGCCTCTTTTAATTTTTTGTGGGCTGTACAAGGAAGACCTAAGAAAGAATGGTGAAGAAAGGTCCATTAAGCTAAAGATGGGAAGTAATCTGATTCAACCGGTGGGTTTAAGTGCCTTATAAAGGGGTAAATCATGACCTTATAATTAGTTACAGTTTGGAACCTTCAAGAGTCTCACTTGGGTTTATTATGAGTGAAAGGAAGGAGTGGAACTCCATGGTAGGACCGACCTATTGAAAAACCGTGCCTCTCAAATACACAAAAATATTGAAGACCAAATTGAATATACACAAAACATGATTATCAAATAGGGAAGTGGGTACACAAAAAATATGTATTGAGAAATCTCATATGAGGAAAAGGATGTAGGCATATATATAGGATCTTACACCTCATTGAGCTACCACTTATCCCAAAACTAATTGTTGATAGGAAATGGTAGATGTTGACCTCAACAATCTCTCCCTCAAAGGCACACCCGCCGCGACTCTTGCTGCGAACTCGCAAAACGCGTATTCAGTGACTCAAACACCCGACCTAACAGACTCTAATACCATTTTTAGGATCTTACACCCCATTGAGCTATACCACTTATCTCAAAACCAATTGGTTTGGAGATAAGTGGTATAGCTCAATGGGGTGTAAGATCCTACGTACCAATTGATTTTGAGATAAGTGGTAGCTCAACGGGGTGTAAGATCTTACAGTTGATTTTGGGATGAGTGGTAGTTCAATGGGGTGTAAGATCCTACCGTATACAAGAAAGAGATCAATGGTCCAATATATAGAGTACAAGCACTAATCCATGTGGCCTTTGCCTGTTGTGCTTTCCATTTTAGAGAATGGAATACCACCCCATTAATCAACATTTCTTACTCATCTCAATGTAGCGATTGGTTTATTGTGGACCAATCGACATGAGTATCATCACGGTTTTCTTGAAACAGTTTAAATTTTGATGGTGTCCTGTAGAATGTCGCAATGTTTATTTAGAGCATACTGTTTTACATAAAAACTGATTGCATTACTTTTAAAACATTTCTGCCATTTTGTAACACTCATATACATATATCACTATGATAATAACCCTTGGTATGGCTAACATTGCAATTTAACTAAATGTGAGGGTCTCCACTTTTATCTCTCATAGTAAGGTGAGAGATAGAGTGAGACATCCATATCTAATGCCAATGATTTAAATGTAAGAGCCTCCACCTTTATCTTTCATAGTAAGGTGAGAGATGTTAGTAAGGTGAGAGATGCTCTCATAGGAGCACATCTCTTAAAAAATATCTATAAATTTTAGGAAAAAAAAGATGAGAGTACCTGCTTATGTAATCTAAATGTATAAAATGGACAATGAGAGTTGGAATAGAGTTATTGGAAAGAAGAAAATGTGGAACTTTGAAAAGTGGGGAACTGATGTGGGTGGTTTCAATAAAGAAATAAAATAGGCAATTTGCATCCGATAAGTGGGTGACAACATTGAAAATATTTAAAAACAAATAACTTACTTTCAAAATCATAACCGCCTATCAAAATTAAAGCCAAGATCCTTGAAACTAATATATTATAATAGGGTGCATGGTGGCATTTGGATATACAGGTCCTCAGGCATGTAACTTACCACTAGAGCCAGGTTGACTCCAAAATTTTATTGGGCATCCAAATCCCAGATCCTTTCTTCATGTGCATCGGGTCCTCTCTCTCTCTGACTAAAAGTCAATATAACACCGAACTCATCAACCTAATACAAACCGGTAATTACAAGTGTGTAAACTGACTTTTATTTTATTTTATTTTTATTACTGGTGATAAGGAAAAAAAGATTTGTAACCATGTTACCATACTGATCTTTTAGAATAGCCGACCTCTTATTCGGAGAAAAGACTCGTAACCAACTTGATCCTTGAAAATAGCTGATGTAAAATTAATGGTGGCATAGGTTGGATTGACTTTTGAAATCATTTAAGCTTGGCTATGAGCAGTGTTGGACAAGAATTTTCTTTCGACGGGGCCTCGAAAAAAATGGGCCCTACGATCTTTACTTTTTGCTGAGATAGTGTGGCTTGATGTGTAAAATGCATGATCCTTTTTTTTTTTTTTTTTTTTTTACATTTTAGTCATATAATATATAAGCTTACAATTAATGTTGGAATAAAATTTGGATTTATCTAAAAAACAATGAGGGTGTGTCGTGCGTTAAACAAATTAGATATTCAACAGACAGGACCTGGGGTGTAAATTACTACTAGCATTGGGCTTGGAAAGTTGAGAGTTGAAGAAGGGGCAGTTTTGGAAATACAAGGAGCAAAATTTTGGATGTCTATAATGGGACATAGTTGTGTGTTGGCTTAAACCGGAAAGGACGATTAATCAAAGGCATTAGTTCCCTTCATTTCCAAAATGGCTTCTATCGCTAGCATTACTCTTTTTTAAATGGGGGCTGGGCTATATGGTCCTTATGGGTTTTTTTTTCCAGATTATGATGGGTTGAAGCCCCTAGGCCTTTCAACATGTGTCCGCCCCTGCTCACTATCTCTCTAGATTGCAAAAAAAAAAAAAAAAAAAAACCAGAAAGATTGTGTGCTTTTTGTGAAAAAGGGTTTTTAAAGGCCTAGGGGTGTTGATTCAATCCCAATTAGGAAAGAGTTTTTGAAGTTGGCTTGGACCCGCTTGCAATTGCAACTTTTCCTCCATTCTTAGCTCTTAGAGGAAAACCTGTTATTGAAGCTTGCTTGTAGTTTTTGCTCCCCTTTCAACTTTTCAGAGGAGGAAAACCTGCAATTACAGCTTTACCACCCACCCAATCAGCGGTAACCCTGCTACTCTAGTTTTATCCTGATTCGGATGGGGTCCACGTGTAGGGTAGGGTGACGGATCAGGTTCTCACAGGGCCCCACCATGGAGTTGCACACTTGCACCCTTCACCAAGAAGGGACTCGATTGTTTTCGTCCGAGAGCCAATTTTGCAGAAAATTCCCTAGGGACTTGGGTTGTACTTGTACTACTCACAAACGCACATTCACATACCAAATGGGCCCACAAGATCAACGGACTTAAAGATTAAAATTGTAGATGGGCCATGTGAGTCGAGAGAGAAATCTTGTGAGGAGGTGGGTCCAATTTCTCAATGATCGAACCCATATGATTCTCTTAGTCCCTCAAGTGCAAATGAATCACAAAGCCAAGTGGAGATTGTTGATTCGAATGTGAGCAATAGTTCTTAGAGAAATTACTATTGGGTCTCAGCTCATGTTGTCTAGAGCTCCAAAGTTTTGTACATGATCAGAGATTGTTGATTGAACATACAGGTTTAGCTGATTTTGCTTATTATCTATTTCAAAATGATGTATGATTCAAAGATGAGGAGGAATATTTTGAAAAAGAGGATATCTATATAGCAGTGGATACGCAGGTAATGATACATATAAAAGAGAAAAAAAGTTACTGCAAACTAGTCTTTTTTTTTTTTTTAATATGTATTCTGGGTTAAGTCCAAACACGAGTATCTATATTGATATGTAGTATGTCAATCTTATTTCATGCTGTACCAAAAGGGATTGGGGCAATGGCGGGCTCAGAATTTTCATTTGAGTGGTGCGGTGTATAGTCAAGTTAGGAAGTTAAATAATAAAATCAAATCTTTTGAGATTTTATGAAAAGCCGCTTTTCGAATAACGTGGGTGCGACTGCACCCACATGCTATTTCTTGGATCTGCCCCTGCATTAGGGTATTATTTTGTGATTGCATGGAAATATGGTTTCTCCTTTTCTATTTTAATTAGAGTATGAGTAAGAGTAGAATATACCCAACATGCTTTCAACAGCTTGTGAGGACGATAATGTCCATTACCTCCAATTGCGGAGTCCATTCATTTCACATGTTTTTCTGGGAGTCCTAAAGGCATTTTTGCATTATGCATATGTGTCTGCCTTGGCCCAACGGTCAAATTAAAAATCATTAAATAATAAAAAATAAATTTAAAGTGTTATTTAAAAATTTTCTCGAAATATCGCAGGTAGGGTCACACCCGGGTTGTAAACATCTAAGTCCACCACTGCATGCATACGCCCAGTTATGGACCAGCAGGGCACTTGCTTTATATTTGAACCAAGACTACTATCTAGACCAGAACCGAGCCATATCAAGTCCCCTTGTTATGGGCTAGAAGAGATAATGGGATTAGGCAGGTCTAGTTGACTACATTTGAGCCATACAGGGCTTCCTTCCTGGTCCAAACCAAATCATTGACATGCAACATAGCTGGTTGGCTTTTGGGTTAACCGGCCTGGACCTAAAAAAATTGTGAATACCAGGGAGATTTATGAAAGAATGTGATAGGTCTTCTTTTCCAAAATATGATGGAGAGAATTTTTTTTAGGAGACAAAAGAGTCCTTTACTTTCTACTTTTTCTTCAAAATTGACCTCTTCTTCTCCTTCCCTTTTCTAAATTAGAAATTCTAATCTTGTCACATTGGGGCCACCAATGGAAAAACAAAATTGACCACTTCTTCTCCTTCCCTTTCCTAAGTTAGAAATTCTAATCTTGTCACACTGGGGCCACCAATGGAAAAACTGAACCTTCTCACTCTCTTTCCAAGTGTTGTAACAATATGGGCCAACCAATAGGTATGGATCACTCAAGTGCATGACATCTTTAATGGGACGTGGCAAGACTTTACTTTATCATGAATTAGCCCCACCATCAGATTAAATTTGTAGAAAATACCATGAGATTTTACGACAGGACCCACTTTTTTAGGCATGTAAATACAATAAAAAGAAGGTTTTAAAATTTTAAAAATTGAATTTATGTCCAATACTTTGACCCAACCCATTTTAATTTGAGTCATGTGAAATGATATATATATAAAAAAAAAGGTTTGAATTTGGATAAATGACACCAGTAAAATATCAAGCTTAAATATTAAGTTGAATTTTGGGCCCATTGTATCGACCTAGACAAAAATCACCAAAAGAACAAACCAAAAAAAAGTTGCTTAATTGGTAGGGATGAATAATAATCATAAGAGAAAATTCTTAGATATTCTGTTTTAGTTTAACAGTACAAAAATCGCTTACTCTAAGAGGAAAAAAAAAACAAACTATATTTCTATTTGTAATGACTTTTCAATTCCCAAAAATTTTAACTCCATGATTTCACACGCTGGATTAAAATGGACAATAGGCAAAAAGTAGCCCTAGTATGTAAAATAATATACTTTTATGATATGTTCTAATTCATCTATTTTATGTAAGTTCAATCTTGCAGTGGGCCACAATTATAATGGACTAAAATTTGGGCAAAGTCCCATACAAGAGGATTTCATTAGATTAGACAGGCCCACTATTAATAGGTTTTTCTTCTTTTTTTTCTTTGATAGAAAAAAAAGGAGAAACATTGTAAGCAAGTAAAAATAAAAGAATACCTTCCTTTTTATTCTCTCAAAAAAATCCCTTTGATGTAATCTCGGAAAAGAAGCTTGGAAGTCCAATAGCATTCCTTTTATTCTTTGGTTTCACTTCTTCAATAAAACTACTCTTTTCTTACCTAGTCAGATTTCATCCATATTTTCTTTATAATATCCAAGAGAAGGACCCCACACTTGATATATAATATCCTGTGATCTTCTCAAGATAGAAATCTTCAAAAACAGCTCAAAAAGCTCCCGGGCCCAGTTCGTTCTAGACATGGCCAAGTAAAAAATATACTGTGAAACCTCCTGTTTGATAACCTTATAAAAATGTAAAAATAGGTCTAATTTCTTATGGGCTTTCCAAAAAATTGACCGAGCCCGATCAAGTTTTAGCCCAGTCGACAAACGTCTTGACCGAGTTAACCTGAGGTTATCCTTATAACACAGTTAATTATCACCCAGTACTCCTTGGTTTTCTCTACAAAAACTGTGTAACTTTACTGAGTCATACCGAGTTTTAGAACTGATGTCATGAAATCTCAAAAGCGGGATGATTTCCCACAATCTAGAAGAGATGAAATCAGGTGGCGTTGTTGCAGTCAACTTGGTGTTTTTTAACTTCTTGTTACTTGACTTTAAGCTACCCATTTCATGTTCTTTATGTTCTTATTCTTATTCAATTGTAATCTAACAAATGAGTATGAGATCGACCACCAAACAAACCCTCTGTAGTCTCCCATGGTGGCCTGCTCTCATCATCTACGTAGTCCGTAGTACTCTCTATTCTTTCTGCAACGCCATCACAAGTATTTTAAAAGTACATGACTCCAATGTCTAGTATAGTATTTTTAAATAGAGATGCTTCTTCATTTCTATGTACAATGTATTAATTAAGCATAGAGATGCTTCTTCATTTCGAAGTACAATGTATTAATTAAGCAGCAGTGACGTAGCTTTCGTATCATTTTTTAAGAGAGTAACATTAACTATGCCTAACAGGATATGAAAGTCCATGTCAAGGACTGTACATGGACCGGGCTTGGGCCTGAGGAAACCTAAATTTTGAATAAGACTGGCCCGAAACCCATCTAAAACCACTTCAAACTATTGGACATGAAGCATGTATGCAAATCAATCCGCTCTGGGCTCCATTGTTTAAGTTATCTAGCGCCAAAAATTATGAAGCTTAATTAAGCCTTTGAGTATGTGTATCTGCTGATCAAATTCCGCCAAACTGTCACTGCCAGTGAGTGTGATGTAAGTCTACTATTACCGCATCCTCCATGGCCCAGTGTTCCCCACAAATGCAATGACATTTGTAAGTGCTGAAAATATTAACTCACAAGATTAGGGGTAGCCTTAGTGGACTTATTCAAGTGACCGGAGAGAGCTGACCTCTTTAGGGACCTGAAAGGGGAGAAGGAGAAGAAGAAGTAGTCAAAAGACACTGGCTGTGGGCAGCACAAGGCTCTCTGATACCTAAGTTAGTGCAAGGAGGCTGACCGGAGAAGACGTAGTGGTGCGTGGATGGTTGCGTGCATGTAAATGTGTGTACCTTACTTTGGGTGATGGATCATTTTATATGAGGAAGGCCTTTGGATATCTGTTAGTGGGCCTCATGATTTCACTGTTAGGGATACATTAGCTCATAGAGCAATTGATGAGAGTCCCGCATAGTTCACATTGCATTAAATGAGGGTTCGATCAGCTCATGCTGCATTAAATGCCAGTCACGTTGGGCCTGATGTTGCCCTAACTTGTTGGCGGCTGGGGTCTCATCGAATCCTTTATTGGGCCCTGTCCCGATATGGTTGCAACCATCGGATGTGGCTCTGTCAGAGGTTTCATGAGGGTGGACGGCTCGAATAGTGTACATGTTCCATCAGCACCTGCCCAAATCCTGTCACGTATCCAAATGTCAAGCGCAGCTGCCTGTGCCGGTCTTGGACAAGCTCATCACCTCGGCTGCAGCCGAGATGCGCATCTCTTTTCTGTCGTAGCATATTGCCTAGACGATGACCATCAGTACTGATCTCGGCAAGCGCTCCAGTTTTCATACCGAGGTGCATACAGCCGACACGGAGCACACGCATGGATTATAGCCAGCCTTTGCTTAACTTGCGCATTAAGGGATGCCCCACACAACACTCATGCAAACTAGTGTTGCAATTTGGGCAGGGCCACTCGCCTGCATGAAACACCAATTCAGGCCAGATATTTCATGGGGCTCCAAACCAGATTAGGGTTACCCACACACCATTGGGCCGGTCGATGTTCTGCTTAGACAATACCCGGCTCGGACCGCCAAGATGGACTGATGCACCTTGTTTTCATTTATTAGAGTAGAAAGATTAAAAAAAAAAAAAAAAAAACCAATTCATTGCACGTTGATAGCCAGCAACATCAGTGCCTCTAAAATAATGTTTTGTCCCTAAAGTCGCTAAATGGAAAGTAGGTGACAATATTGGCTTTTGTTGCATCTTTGATCTTTTCTACGTTTGACGGATTCCTTCTTCTGGTTAAGGATGAAAAATGTGCCAATTCCTCCACATTAACTCCATATATATATACCTGGTATCAGGCTACTCTAATCCCAATCGGCCTAAACTATCTACCTAATCGTCCTTGTAGGCTTGTCTAGAGATTGTTAGGAGTAAAAGATAAGATAGTAAGAATCCTCTGCTTTACGGAGATGAAGCTGAAAAACCCCACCCTCTTTGCTGCTTTTCTAATCATCTCTCTAGTCCTTTCTACTCAAGTGCTATCTCAGGAAGTTGGTAAGAGATAAACACAAAATGCTACTGAGTTTTTTGCTTTGATTTCTTATATGGGATGCATGATGATATCCTTTTGTGAAATTGGTTTTTTTTACATTTTTTGCGTTGATTATCCAGAGGATGAGAAGGAGTTCGATTACAATAAAGGGAGTGATAAAGGACCCGAAAACTGGGGCAGAATCCACGAGGAATGGTCTGCTTGCGGTAAAGGCAACATGCAATCTCCCATCGATTTGTTGGATGAGAAGGTGGAGGTGTTGCACCATTTGGGGAGGCTGAAAAGGAGCTACAAGGCGTCCAAAGCAACTTTGAAGAACAGGGGTCATGACATAGAGGTAAGGTATAGGATTAAGGCCGACTAGAAAACATGATTAGTGTTCTCCTTCATGTAATCATAGATCGCTGAAAGTGGCCTTTGTTTAAACTTTTTTATTATGCGTATAGCTTGAGTGGGAAGATGGAGCAGGAGCGTTACATTTGAATGGCACCGAGTACATTCTCAAGAAGTGTCATTGGCATTCGCCATCTGAGCATACCGTCGATGGTAGAAGGTATTTCCCTTCTATAAAACTGTAGTTAATTTCCTTGTAATGTTACAAGATTTATGTTCTTTATGGGTATAATCCTTTTTAGGGCAGTTGTGACAACTACGTAGTAGATTTATGTTCATGAGGATCTGGTTGTTATATACGAATTTTTTTCTTGGGTGCAATTGCAGTTACTCTTTAGAGTTGCATATGGTCCATGAAAGCATCGACAAAAAGATAGCTGTGGTTGGAATTCTGTATAAAATCGGAAGACCAGATACCTTTCTCTCTGAGGTAAGGTTTTAAGGATGAATTTACTCTCTCTCTCTCTCTCTCTCTCTCTCTCTCTCTCTCTCTCTCCAAACACACACACATGTTAAAAGGGTTGTATCTGTTCTAACGTTAATGACATGTCTGCATCTTTACTACTGTATATCAGTTGATGGGTGACATACGGAAAATAGCCGACCGACGTGAAGCAAAGGAGGAGATGGGGATGATTGATCCCAGGCACATAAAACTGGGAAGCAGGAAATATTATAGGTACAAAGGTTCCCTCACTACACCACCTTGCACAGAAGGTGTCATATGGACGATCATCAGAAAGGTCAGTCTCTCAAGCACAGCTTAATCCTTACACACCTCCTGGCGGTTGGCAACGGGTCGGGTCCTGTTAGATTAGGGCTGGGTCAAGCACTGTGGACGTCATTTACAGACTCAACCTGAACCCGATATATATATATATATATGTATATTTTTTTTATTTGAAATGCACGTCTAACCCATTTACAGCCCGAAAGTTAAAAGAGTGAACCGGAATTTCTGAATTCTTAATTGGCTGGGTTAAGGTTTGGTTGTCAATAAGTAAAATGTATGGGATATGAATTGAGTTGGTGAGTGAATAACAAGAATGGACTCAACCCAAACCCATCCCATTTATTAATTGGGTCAATGTCAACCTCAATTAACTTGAAAACAAATGGTCAGCTCTAACTTTGAATTATTTGGTGGGTTGGGTTAGAAATTGCCACCGCACTATTACTTTACATAGCTTTTTTAGTAGATTGCTTAGACGTTATTGTTCAACATTAACAGGTGAGGACTGTCTCAAGGGAGCAGGTGAAGTTGTTGCGGGATGCAGTTCATGATGTGAGTACAATGAATGTAAACTTGAATGCCCAAACTTAGATATATAAACCATACGTTTTACATGTAATTAACACGTATTTCATTATATGTACTGGGTTATTCACCTATTACTTCTAGATCACAAGCCTCTCTATCCATATGCACACAATCTCCAAAGCACATTACCACTTCTGATGGCCCAAGGGATGCAACTTGGTCCAGCCCAAGCCTAAGGCTACATATTTTATGATGAGGTCAACGTCCACCCTCGTTCCTGAACGATCATAATTATGGTCGAGCCCTCACCCTCACCCTCACCCTCACCCTCACCATAAAATTATTGTTATACAGTTTCCTATCACCAATTGGTTTTGGCATAAGTGGTTAAGTGGTAGCTCAATGGAGTGTAAGATCTTAAAAATGGAAGGCTTGCCTTAGGTTTAGTTTATAATTTTATCTTTTGATTTTTTCTATTACATCGCGATTGGGCTTGGCCTTGGAAATTTGGGTTTCATTACTTAAAACTTGGCCACATGCAATTCAATCCGCGCTTGAACTTGATCAATACTTAGCTGGGGGCACGCACTCATGTAGTATGGAAACTCAATGAAGTGTGTATTGTTTACTGTAATTGTATGTACACATAGACGCGTTGGCCATGTGGCACGTCAAAGATTATAGAGTTGTGGATGGCCATTTCTCTATCTAGCTGTCTTAATAGTCTATATGTTTGTTGACTTTAATATGAGGTTTGGTTTGTTTGTGTGTGTTCTATGGCAGGGGTATGAGTCGAATGCAAGACCAACACAGCCCACCAACTATCGGATGGTTCATCTCTATAGACCATTGAGACTTTGATACTCGCTGACAGCCACCTTGACGAGGACACATTTTATGATGTTGATGTTGTTTGAAATAAAGAGAGAAGATACAAGAGAACAATAAAAAAAAAAAAAGAAGGAAAGAAAGAAAAACTTCGTTCATTGTCATTATTGTTATTATTATATCTATTTCTATTTCTATTTCTATTGTTGTTGATGATGATGTCATTGTTATCAATTTTATTATTATCAATTGATACTATTGTAAAACTTTTGTTTAGTGATTAATGATGAAAGTGATGTGGCTGCTTTCTTGGAATGAGCTGAGCTGTCGACAGGCAAGGCCCACAAAGAATGGTGAAGAAAGGTCAAGCTTTCTTGGAATGAGCTGTCGACAGGCAAGGCCCAAAAAGAATGGTGAAGAAAGGTCAAGCTCAGCCTATATTTTTTTTAGGCAGAGATTTATTTGAAAAGGGCCTTGATTCTTAGGTAGTGCTGCTAATAGGAAATAATTTTAATATAATAGACCAGGTTTAAGTGCCTAAAGGAGGGGTTAACCATGACCTTAATTAGAGTTTGGTTGAACTCTAAGTGGCAGGAGTGGAACTCTCTGGTGGGCGCACCATCTATTGAATAGCGCTGAGGCCCCTCAAAATGAATACCCTATCTATTTAAGGGTTTTTCCTTAATTTTAAGAGTTGGTTCCATTATAAAATTAAGAGTGTTATATATATATATATATTTGTGTGTGTATGTGTGAATCACATTATTAGTTTCATGCTTCATCAATAGGTGCTGTGCACTGTGGAGTTCCACTCCTTCCATTTAGATGAAGCCTGATTGGGACACTCAATAGGTCCTACTGGTGGAACCAGACGGGGGCTGGGGGTGGTCGTCTCCCCTTGGGACACTCAATGGGCCCCACCATTTGGCTGGGGGTGCGCCCCGCCAAAACAACCCCACCCCCAAACCAAGCATTGCTTTAATTTTAATTTAGAAAATTCTTGCAGATCTTACATAATCCAATCAAATCATTTACCATCACACAGAATTCTAGTTTTAAATTCCACTTTAATATGGAGTCACCAAATAAGTTGAGTTTAATCAAGTTTCAAGTTTTAACAAACGATAAATATAATGGTGACTATATATGCTCGGAATCGAATAAGGTCTATTCACTATTATCGTATGATGATAATTAAAGTTTCATTTCGTTCGTCACAGTAACGAAAAATTGAGTGCATAGTCCCAAAAAGATATGAGCCAATGGGAGGCTTCAAATATTTATGGATTGGCAGTTTGTGAATTATAGAGAGAGGAGGGTAAAAGGTCAAACGCAAATATAAAAATGCACAACGTGAGTAATTGTGAGTTTCACATAGTTGGATTATATAAGAAAACAAGTCAATCTCGCTTCAATTATTTGACACATAGTTTCCTACACGACACTACAATCACTATTGTAAGGGATTGTTCTATATAATAGTGGAGATGAGTGTTATGTGTTTGTTTGTTTGTGTGCAGAAGCATGAATCACAGCAATTAAATGATTAATTAACTATACAAGAATGAGAAATTCACTCACAGAAATTTTACGTGGTTCGGCAAACTCTCCTACTTCCAAGAAAAATAAGCTTGACTTTCCTTCTAAGTTCTGCACTCAGCATGATACTCATGCATTACACATTACATTCATATAAAAATATAAATATATATATATATATATCCCCTAAGAAACCCTATTCTATTCAACAAAAAAGTTTCAATACAATTACAAAAATACCCTTGACCCTATACCCATTTGGTCTAGATACACTATGGCTAACAATGAGAACCATTGGTTGATCAACTAGAAGATCTGAGAGCATTCGCTACGAGTTTACATGATCTATCTCACACCTAAACACACAACGTGAGTTTATGAGTTTTACATAGTTGTGGATTATATAAGAAAACAAGTCGATCTCATTTCAAGTATTTGACATAGTATGTAAGATATTGTTACCTTATATCTTTTATACAGGGCCAGAACTAGGAAATATAACTGGAGGGGCCGAAAGGAAAATCTTCTTAAAATATCATTAATAATAGAGGCTTTTATGAAATTTAGGTGGGGTGGCATGGCCCACGATCAAGCTGGCCCATTACCCCTTGTGCAAATTTTTTCTTTTTTTATATAAATGACCAGCACAATTGATAGCAAAGCATCTATCCATGCATCACCCAAACTATATCTGTTGTCTTTGTTCTCTCCCAGATCTAACAAAATTGAAAACCCAAGTAGGAGATTTTAAATGTTCCAATAAACGCTCAATTGAACTCTTGGGCATTTAGTGATAAAATAGGCCCTTTAGGATTTGTTCCATCCGCTGTTATCATTCAATATTCTGCAGTTCACTTCTCTGCCCGTACTTTGAGGAGATTCGGATCTCTCTCCTACCTTGTGAATCACCTAAAAAGAAACTCAAAAGCTGAACAAAGGATTCATATTCCTATCAACACAACTATAACTAGTGTTATGGAAGAAAATAAATAGAGCAGTTAAAGTATGAGAGTGGCATGCCAATTTAGCTGCCCACCAAAATTCCTTTTTGGGTACCCCAGTCAAGGGCTTTGAATTACGAGAGAGACCACACATATAAGAGAGCCCACACACGTGGAAAAGTAGCCCGCACACGCAGGAAGATAGCCCATAAATATTGGAAGATAGCCTGCAAATGTGAAAAAATAGCTCACACATATGAGAGAGGCAAGGGACCTAGAAATCGATTCTAGGACAGGGGTAAGATACCAGGTTGTCAAACCAACTAAACAACCTATGATACTTCCATCCTACCAAACACACATCTGAAAGTAGGATTTACTATGCAGTGAGTAGCTTGAGGATCACCTTTTAACTCTTGATCAAAATATGCAAGAAGCTATTTTCACCTTCTTGATGAATGTGAAAAGAAAATAAAAGCTATTATTTTCTCACTTTAAAGACAAGAGGAACTCAATTCACCCTTGGTCTTTTAGGACTTCTCTCCAAACCTATATGCAATTCTCACGTGCAGGAAAAAAAACTAGAATAACGCATATAACTCATCTTTTTACTACTCTCACACATGTAAGTCAAACGTGCACATAAGCCCAATTATGGGTCCAGAAGGGCACTTGGTTCATATTTGAACCAAGCATACCATCTAGATCAGACCCCTGAGCCGTATCAAGGCCCATTCTTATGTGCTGGGAAGAGAAGATGGGATGAGTCAGGCCTAGTTGACTGCACTCTGAATTATGATGGGCTTCTTCTTGGCCCAAACCAAATCATTGACACCCAACATATAAGCTGGTTGGCCAGTAGACCCAAAAGCCAAACTGACTGATTCCCACAGTCCATACCCAATTTTTTTGGGTCCAGTCCTTCATCAAACTGGGTTTGGAAAAAAATAAATAAAGAACTGGGTACAACAATGCCATAAATATCCGAAATTTCACTTTTTTATGTTTTTAATGATGTTTTGCATTAGCTTGTATATATTTATTTCAATTATTCAAATTCTCGATATATTTTTCTGATAATATCCAAAGAAGGGCCCCACATTTAAAAACATCCTATCATTTTCTCAAGATGAAATTCTCAGAAACGGCTCAAAAAGATCTCGGGCCCACTTCGATCTAGATTATGTATAAAAAAAGTAGGGGATTTTGGCAAATTAAAAAAGTAAAAGTAGATGATGCACTTTCTAATGACCTTTCTTAAGATTTGACTTGGTCCTAATCAAGTTTTAGCCACTCTCGTCTTGACCGAGTTAACCCAAGTCTGTCCCAAAACTCATTCATTACACAGTTATTATCACCTAATTACTCATTGGTTTCTCTACCAACTGTGTAACTCCACTGAGACTGAGTCCTACCCAGTTCTAGAACTATTTAATGTGACCAGAGTTCGGCAGAAGGTTAGGAATTCCAATGCCTTGAGGGAAGAAATCAAGATTAAATCTTCCATAAAACGACTTAATGAATTCAATTACCATGTCAAATCTCAAAAGTATGGAAGATGTGACAACTTTTAATAAGTTTGGGAAAAGGAAAAAAACCATTCTCAGTCCAAATGGCAGAAAATGAAGTTGGGTGTTGTTTGCTCAACTTGGCCTTTGTCAACTTCTTAATTATTACTTGAATTTAAAGCTACCCATTTCATGTTCTTGTCCTTCTTCTTCTTCTTCTTATTATTCAATTATAGTCTAAGTGTCTAACAAATGAGAGCGGCCACCAAATCTTTCGTAGTCTACCATGGTGGGCGAGTCTAGTCTCCCTAGTCCTTACTATCTATTCGTTCTACAACGCTCTCACAATACATAGCAGTATTTCAAAATTAGTACTACTTGACTACAATGTCTCGGAGAGTGTTTTTAAATAGAGATTCTTCTTGATTTCTACGTGCAACATATTAAATAGCAAAGACCAGCTTTCCTATCTTTTTTTTTTTAAAGAGAGGGAACCTTCCTTACTTAGATTGCAAATTTCAAAAAATACCAACTACCTAATATGAAAGCCCATGGGTAATGCATGGACCGGGCTTGGGCATAAGGAAGCCTGGGTTTTGAATAGGACGGGCTGGAAACCTAGCTTAAGCCACTTCAAGTTCATATGATTGGCTAATGCCTTACAATGAATGAATACTGGGCCATTCATCTGGTGGCCCTTATCAACTTACCATGATTCGTCTAAATGTTAAAAACTTGCATCTGGATGGGTCCTGCCAATTTACCATTTGCTGAAGTCCTAGCCCTCTCTCTCTCTCTCTCTCTCTCTCTCTCTCTCTCTCTCTCTCTCTCTCTCTCTCTCTCTCTCTCTCTCTCTCTCTCTGTGTGTGTGTGTGTGTGTGTGTGTGACATGGGGCATTTATGCACGTCTATGATCCATTCTGGCCCCATTGTTGATGTTATTTAACCCAAGAATTGTGAAGATTAGATGCTCCTAACCATCTTATTTGAGCCTTTAGATATGTGTGTCTGCTGACCATATATATTCCTCCAAACTATCATTTATTAACAATAAATTGAATGGGCCAAATATTGATCAGCACAAAAATCAATGACGCTTGTACAATGGATGAGTAGTGTTGCAGTTTGGGGAGGATCAAGCCCAAGTCCCCCTAACCAACCTGCATGAAAACCTACTTGGGGCTTGGGGCCAGATATTTCACGGGTCGCCGGTCCAAACTTAGGTCACCCACATGCCATGGGCCGGTTTTGGGCTTAGTCAATACATGGCTCGAACAGCCAAGAAGGACAGATGCACCCAATTTCATTTACTAGAGTAAAAAACATTAAAAAAAGCACTCAATGCACATTGAAGATAGCAACAGCAGTGCCTCTAAACTAATGGAAGGTAGGTGACAACAATATTGGCTTTCTTTTTTTTTGCATCTTTGATCTTTGCTACCGTTGACGGATTCGTTTCTCTCTTCTAAGGATGAAAAATGTGTCATTTCCTCCACAGTAACTCCTTATATATACCTGTTTTAGTCTATTCTGGGACTCCAATCCGCCTAAATTATCTTCCTTGTAGGCTTGTCTAGAGATTGTAAGGGGCAAGAGATAAGATAGCAAGAATCCTTTATCCTTTACAGTGATGAAGCTGAAAAACCACACCTTCTTTGCTGCTTTTCTAATCAGTACCTCTCTCTTCCTTTCTACTCAAGTGCTGTCTCAGGAAGTTGGTGAGAGATCAACACAAAACCCCACTAAGCTTCTTCCTTTGCTTGCTTATATGAGATGAATGATGATATCCTTTTGTGAAATTGATTTGTGTTTTTATTATTGCATTGATCATACAGAGGATGAAAAGGAGTTTGATTACAATAAAGGGAGTGACAAAGGACCCGAAAACTGGGGTAAACTCCACAAGGAATGGTCTGCTTGTGGTAATGGCAATATACAATCTCCCATCGATTTGTTGGACGAGAAGGTGGAGGTGTTGCACCATTTGGGGAGGCTGAATAGGAGCTACAAGGCGTCAAAAGCATCTTTGAAGAACAGAGGTCATGACATAATGGTAAGAATATTGGATTAGAAAACAAAGGATAATGCCATGTAAATATAATTAGTGTTCTTGGTGCAATCAGATGTTGGAAATTATTTTCGATGCCTCTATTAATGCCTCGAGGTTCTGGTAGGAATAGTAAGGGGAGAGAATTTAAATGGTTTTACATCCAATTGGCCGTGTTCGAGTCCAATGAGGAACGCTCGGCACCCGAAAGAAAATATGTGTGTTGCCAAAAGTGCGCTGGGTTCCACCTATGGGGGAATTGTTGAAAACTATTTTCACTGCCTCTACCAACAGCTTGAGGCTTTGGTAGGAATAGTTAGCAGAGATAAGTTAACATCACATATCAATTGGAATAAGTTTTATTCAACCCTTCTGATTGTTTTATTATGTGTATAGCTCGAATGGGAAGATGGAGCAGGAGAGATATATATGAATGGCACAGCATACATTCTCAAACAATGTCATTGGCACTCCCCATCCGAGCATACCATCGATGGTAGAAGGTAGCTGATCATCACTTCTCTAAAAAGAAATCATTAATTTCCCATGATAAGTTCTATATTTTGTCCTTTTTTGGGTAGAACATTTTAAGCTTGTTTGATTGCAAGCATTCTTGACAAGATCTCTTTTTCTGTCTAGAATTTCTCACAGTACTAGAGTTGCATTGACATTCCTATTGATAGTTTTGCCATTGGTGTGTGTAGTTACTCTTTGGAGGTGCATATGGTCCATGAGAGCGTTGACAGAAAGATAGCTGTGGTTGGAATTTTGTATAAAATGGGAAGACCTGATACCTTTTTGACTGAGGTAAAGCTTTGACGGTTGATCTCTCTCTCTCTTCTCTTCTCTCTCTACACACACAAGTGAAAAGGGTTAAAGGGTTTTTTTCCCTGTTCTTAACTTGGTCTTGTGTTGACGTTTACTACTGCATGTATATTCAGTTGATGGGTCATATAAGCGCCATAGCAGACAGACGTGAAGCAAAGGAGGAAGTGGGCATCGTTGATCCAAGGCATATCAAACTGGGAAGCAGGAAATATTATAGGTACAAAGGTTCCCTCACTACACCACCCTGCACAGAAGGTGTCATTTGGACGATCATTAAAAAGGTCCGTCTCTCAAGCAAGCTTAATCCTTTAATTAGATACCCTTTTGGGGGTGGCAATGGGTTGGCCTGGTTGGGTTCACGCTGGGTCTACCTCTGTGGATAACACCTACAGACTCAACCTGCCCTATACATTTAAGGGTCAACTCTGAATTTCCTACCCAAAAAAAAAAAACCTCTGAATTAATTGGTGGGCCTGGCTTGGCTGGGCTGGGTTTAGATTCGAAGATCGGGTCAGGAATTGCCACCCCATTGTTACTTTATATAGGTTCTTTGACATAGATTGTTTATACATTACTGATCATTATTAACAGGTGAGGACAGTCTCAAGAGAGCAGGTGAAGTTGTTGCGGGATGCAGTTCATGATGTGAGTACAATAAAATGTAACCTTTTTTCTTTTTTTTTATCCTACCTAATCAGGTGCATGCCCGGTTCGAACCACCTCTCTCGACATACACACAATCTCTAAGTCATTTACCAATTTTAATGGCCAAGGGACACAACTTGGTCCAGGGCAGTTTGGGCTCCATACCTTAAAGTTTGCCCACATGCAATTTAAGCCGGGCTTGGACTTTGGTCTATTTATAATGAAGTGCGTATTATTTATTTTATAAACACATAGACAAGTATGCCATGTGACATGTCAATGATGGTAGAATTATATATCGGGATCCTATGAGGATTTTTCCCAAAGTGATGATGAGGGGACCAATCATGATCCGCCACATCACAATGGGCAGCCCTTGTTCGGAAGCATAGTACACTGCCCTCGGTGACGTGGCGTACCTTAATTGGTCCACTCAATCCCCAAAGGATCCGAACTCAAGAATTACTAATATTGACCATCTCCTCTCTCTCTCTCTCTCTCTCTCTCTCTCTCTCTCTCTAATACAGATTTTGGTTTGTATTAATTTAATTGTAGGGGTATGAGTGGAATGCGAGGCCAACACAGCCCACCAACTATCGGACGGTTCATCTCTATAGACCAAGGAAACTTTGATTCTCAGCTGCCACCCATTTTGAAAAGGCCACAGGTTTTGTGGTGTTGATGGTGTTACTTTGTGGGTATGAAAAATAAGGAAAGAAGATTGGAGTTAATATTATTTCAGTCGTTATTGTTGGTGTTGATTAGTTAATTTAAATGATACTATTACTCTTTTGTAGAAATTTTATTGAGTGATTAGTGATGAAAGTGATGCGCCTGCTTTCTATAAATGGGCTGTTGACGGGCAAGGCCCACAAAAGAATGTGAATCTAGGCCAGGTTTGTCTTTGGCAATCACAAGGTGACATGTAGGGTTGCCAACTAACTGATCGAGCCAACACCTTGTTGTCAATCTAGGCCGAGTCTAATGTCTATAAAAGAGGTCAAGGATGACCTTCTAAATGGTGAGGCAAGAACCTCCAGGGGCAATAGGTGAGAATGAAGCTGGACCCCGCGGCCTCTCAAATTCAAACAATCAATCAAATATTACATCCCAAAATAAGGTAGAACCCTTTTTTTTTTCTTCAGTGTGAGCGTTCTGTTGAGTTCACAGTGCTAAAAATTAGTTTGCATCTGTATTCTTGTGTCAAGGTTGCACTATATCTAGATTATGAGGAGTGGAAGAATCTGACCATAGAACCAATATTTGATCTGCATGGACCTGAATAAAATTTGGGGCTGCATCTGCCTCCATGGATCTGAATACACAATGCAATGAACATATATATACTGCAAATTTATATGGAGTTGTCAAGTATATATATAAATATATCTCTTAACTCTGGGTCAACCCGTTTCATGTCTGGACCTGAACTTGGGACTTCAATTTAGATTTGGGCATGGGTAAGTGTCCTTAATTTAGAACCGTTTCTGTTCAAGTTTTTTCCATTTTTTTTTTTTTTTTGGTAAACAGTCCAAGTTAAGATATAGTTCCCAATTGGCTTTGGGTTTGGGTCCATCTACACTATGGACCTGAGCAGAACCCAACCCATATTCGATTCTTCTTTTCACCTTCCTATTGGGCCTTTTTCTTATTTCTGGGTCACATGGATATTTGTAAACTAGCCAGGTTTACTTATAAATGAAGATTCGCGAGTTTTGAATAACTACAGTTAATAAGAAGAAGTGATTTTTAGGGGTGTTCATGGGCCGGGGTGGGCTGATGCATATCAAGGCCCGGCCAGCTTTAGAAACACAGGCCTGTCTATTTAGTTAACTGGGACTGGCTTAACCGGGCTTTTGATCAATTTCATAGACTTTCTATCAAATCGTTAGCCAACATAAATTAAATTACATGCACTCCTTATATAGGCTGGTCTGGGCTGGGCTTTGGACTTTCTTTCACCTAATTCAAGTCTGGCCCAATTATTAAAGGGTTCAAGTCAGATATCCAAACCCGACGGCCTAAAGCGGGTGGGCCAGGATCGAGCTCGGGCTTGCCCTGCCCATGAACACCCTGAGTGATTTTTGAGTTTTGCCCTTAGCTATAACCAACTACGTGCAGGTATAGTCAACCTAGACAACAAACATTTAGGGCACCTTTTTTAGCTGCACTTCCACGGAAAAGATGAAGAAAAATAGGTCACTTTTCCATAATAAAAATCTTCATGTTTAATGCAGTTGTTTTTCTACGAGGAAAAGTCTTTTCAATGAAGAGCAGATAGATTAATTATTATTTTTTTACAAAAGAGGAGTCTGCAAAACCGATATTCCGCAAACACTATAATACAACATGGAACACCGTCAAAAGATCTTTACAGCAGTGAAGATGAAGATACAGCTGATCATCTCTTTTTCTCATGTGATCTAGCAAAATCTCTTTGGCAATGGATCCTCACTGCAGCCAGCTCTCAAACCCCAATTCCTTTCTTTGCTTCTTCAATTTGGCTGTCTCTCATCAGAGGGAATGACAAAGAAGGAACCAAATTCATGACAGCTGTCTTCCTCAGTGTTTCCCATGCAATATGGAAGACCAGAAATGCAGCCACCTTTGAAGCGATCAGCTCCCCCCTGCACCAGATCAAAATCCACCTTCAAGAAGACCTCTCCTTCACTCTGCAGAAAATTGTAAAACCTTACAAAAGCCCTCAACTCAGATCTCTCATGCTCCAGTTGGGAATTCCTCTTCGGCTCTCCCTTCCAGACCAGGACTTCGGATTTCAGCCTCCTTGAGCTTCCTTTCGTTGGATAATCAAGTTTCTTTGGGTTGCAATCAGTAGCTCGCTGCTCTGATCCAGGCCCAGGCTCTTCTCCCAGCTGTTAGCAGATCCAAGTCCAAAGGTCTGCTTCCAGCCATCAGGTCTTAACCGCAGTTTCAAGCAGATTCTTCCTCTTCAAGCGCTCTTCTCTGCTCTCTGTTTTCCTCCTTTTCTGTGATTCTCCCTTTTTTATGTCTTCCTTCAGTTTTCCTTTGTTGTTTGCTCTGTTATGGGAGTTCCTTTGAACCCATGTCTCTCTTTCCCCTTTTTGCATTACAATTACCCTTAAAGCAAAAAAAAAAAAAAAAAAAAAAAACACCGTCAAAAGATCATGCTAAGCATCTGATGGATAATGTCTAAACATGAAAAAGATAAAATCATTTGAAATAGGTATAATAACTCATCTGAGCCATTGATTACTCCAAACTTTGGATCCACGGGAGTTGCTACGATGAGATAATGCTAACCATCAAATCTTTAGCCTACAAAAACAGTTGATTTTATCAAAAAAAAAAAAAAAAAAAAGTTCTACAGTAAGTTTCATCTACCAGTTCTTTACATACTAATCATCTATAATTTTGGTATGGCTGTTTGTTAGTTAAAGAGTAGCTAGTAAAAGGCTAAACACAAGTAGGAAAAAGTGATAATGTAGGATTAGACAGACCTGACTAACTACTAGTCCTCAAAATACAAGTCCAAGAAAATTAGACTGGGCTTGTGCCTTCTTTTGCCTTGGTAGGAAAACTGGGTGGGCCTAGGCCTTTTCGGTGATCAAAATCTAAAGGCCTACCCAGCCTGACATGTTTAGAATGAAGGATTACACACACGTATGCTGCAAATGGGCTGAGACTAACTTTAATTTACAAATCGATGGGTAGGATCTGTGCTTGGCTATTAGGCCTAATAACTAAAACAATAAAGGGTTAAGCTTTGGCCCACCTAGTACACCTTTGGTGACATTTGAATCATATATCACATGGGCTCCGCCCTTAATTGACTGTTAAGAGAAGTTTGTTTTGGTGGACCCATCACCATCCAACCAATGGATTTTACACTGACTGATTTCCAAATATTCCTATTAATTTTGGTGTTCTATTGTTATGTTTTCTATTATTAAAAAAAATAAAGAAATAAAAGGTGGCTGGAATCGCATCCGCTCACCATCTGTTGAATGATGAAAAGAAAGAAACATAAATAAAATATGGTTAGTTTTTTGCTTCTTAGCCCAGTATATTTTAGGTCCCAATGAATTAATGGCCTTGATCTCCAGTTTCAACCGTGTCTGCCATAAATTGCACATGCATTCTCCAAACTTTTTGAAAATGGCCTTTGGATAAACGAGGAGTGGAGTAAAATAAAGCGGATTTCACATAAGTAGTGAAGTGGAAGAGAAGTAGGTTAAAGTTAAAGTAGAGTACTTGACTTCACTACATTTAAATGCTTATTATGAAATTAAAATTTTGAAGTAGAATTCACTTCTATTCAAGGAAATTGAAGTATTTAGAGTTGAAGTGAAATGAAGTATATATGGCTAACATCATTACTTCATATCGGGCCAGACTCACCCAAACAAAGTAGAGTTAGAATTTTAAACTATTAGAGTCCATTTAACTTCACTTTACTTTATTATTTGTCCATCCAAAAGAATGAAAACTTCACAGAGATAACGAAGGATGACCAGAATATCATTCTCCCTTAGAAACTACATTCATTTTGTGAAAAAAAGTCTGCTTGATTGCATAGACAAAATCTTGGTTAGGATTTTCAGAAGTTCCAACACAGTAGAAGAATAATCAAGTGGGTTTTATAAATTTGTTGTCTTAGTTGCTGTGGTGCCCGGGTATCAATTTTATATATGCCTTGACTTGAAGTGCTATAAAGTTTATGAAAATGTTGTCTTTTGACATACTAGCAATATAAAAACCAAAAACTGCTTGTCAAAAATAGATAGGATGGGTTCTTCATAAATATGCCAAACTTGAAATACTTTGATAAAAGTCCCCAAAATATATGAAAATGAAGATTGTACGGATTTGTGATTTACAATCATTAGCTAAGCTAAAGACACAGTACCACCCTTGCCCCAGTCTCCATATAAGATAAGAACCACAGAGTCTATTTAAATCTCATCCCCAGATGCGACTGCTTTACAGTGTTTTCGTTATTATTTTAATTTTGTTTTTTCAAGTCAGACATGGACTCAGGACCCCCAAAGTGCCACCACCACTTTGAGTTCAGAACCTTGTCTCCATCACTGTATTGATCCACCAGTTCAATGGTCCAATTTTAGTTTGTGGGGGCAGATTGGTCATGCGCCAACACTTCAGGTAGCTCTTATAGTTTAGTCACTGTAAGGTTTATTTGAGTGTAGGCTAATTCAGTCGGTAATGAAAAAAATCGGAAATCCAATTTATAATGTATTTTATGGATGGACTGCCGAGATAGAAGAATGAAGAAGAAAATCAAAAGAGATCGAAATTGAGTGAGCGCTAGAGCGGCCCCACATGCCCTCGAGCGCACAATTGGCATAATGTCCCGCACTCGATCAACACATTCTGCGCATGAACGTATTGAAGAAATTAAGCATCCGCTCGAGCGCATGCTTCACAAAAATCCCAGTTAATTCAACAGACTTATTTATAATTTGCATCAAATTACCAATTTGAGTTCTACTCTCTTTAGGTAACCCTTTGCATGTCCCAAGGCTTATATATTGAACACCCTAGCGACCCTAAAGAGGATCTATTGCTATTCTCTCCTATCCTAAATTATATAATCAATTGACAGATCTTTTCTTCTCCAAAGCTTTATTAAGTTGTTATGTTGAAGTTTAAAGTCTTTGGAGTTCCTTTCTTCTACTCTCTAGAAGTAGATTCGCCTTGAAAGGGCTATCGACGTGGTTGATTTAAGCACGGTAAAGGTATACGACGAGGCGTTGGCAAACCAAGCAGTACTTAGGTTGAGTTGTAACAACCCCAAGGGGTAGCTCAGTTGGCTTAGGACTACGGTTTGCATCCGGAGGTTGTGGGTTCGAAACTGCTCTACCACACTGGGGCCACAGGGAAATCTTACCCAGCTTTCTCTCTTGGGCCCGTAGGGATTATTCTGGTCCAAAGAGTTAGGAACCCGACGTTATAAAGAAAAAAAAAAAGGTTGAGTTGTAACTGAAAAGGGTACCATTAGTGCTTGGTTGTCTGTTGGCCTAGAGAATAAGGCCCGTTGTTTTTTCTCGAGTAAGGTTTTCCACATATAAGTCTTGCGTCTCCTTCTCTTTGTAGTCGATTACTTTTTAATTGGACTTAGGTTAATTAACTAATTTAGTAATTGGGATTGAAATCTAATAGAGATACTAATTCAAGTGACCTTAGCCTAGATCAAGGCTTAAATTCAGCGTTTTTCAATTACCATCATGCCGCGGCTTATTGAGCCTTTATTTATTACTTCACTTACGAAGAACATGTGCTAGGGTAACTGCCCAACTTTCCCAATAACTTCTTTCTTTTCGTCGAGACCCTGTAAACCTCAAAATGTGTATTTCTCAGAAAACCTACAACCTGGTTATCTGATTTACATCCACTAAGTTTTGTGCAAATACACAGATAGCTCTATGTTAAGGTACCTCTCCTTGGAAATAAGCAATGACTGATCACTAGTTGTATTGTTAATGGTGAGGGCCTTGATTAGGTTGTGTGTTTGGATGTGCACTATTAACCAGAGCATTAAAAAAAAAAAAAAAAGATATACTGATGTTGGTGTATGGGTGTATCTCAAGTTCAAGTAGTGCTTAAGTAAGAAAAATCTTGCTAGCAAAGCAAGTAGGATGGCTAGGAATAAAAACCAAGTCAGCCCCTTTTAATGTTAGAAATAAGGGTCATTGAAAATCCTTGAAAAAGGCATCTTATTGAGCCTAAAAGAACCCTAAGTGGTAGCGAAGTTGGCTAAGACCATGACTCGGCGGGAACCGGAGGTCTCGGTTTTAAACTCGCGCTTTTCCCTAGGGACACTTTGTCCAAACAAAAGCCGGACTTACCTAGTGCAACGCCCCAACTCCACCTAAGTGTGATTAACACCTAATTAATCTTGATTAAGTATCAAATATTTATTTTGGATGATTTTGTGATGGATTTGGTAGGTTAGTGGGGTTTTGAGCCAACTTAAGTAGACCTATGACCTTTTAATTATTATGGGCCACAGATACATTTTCAGTTTTAGTGGGCCCTAGATTGCATTGAAAAGAACATGTCATCATCTTTGATTTTCGTGTTCGGACTCAGACCAATTGGACCCTACTTGACCCATTTCCAACCCACCCAAGCCCAAAAGCCCTTTTTTAACATTACTCTATTGAACCTAGACTTGCATACAAAACCTATGTCAAGTTCATTTAAAATAGCCATCTCTCATTCAGTCAAACAATATACCTTCATTTGCATGTTGCCGGGCAGCCCTTTTCTCTTCTCCTTCCCTTACAATTCTTCTCAAATCTAGCATCTAGTGGCTGTGCATGTGGGATCTCTTGAGCTGGGAGGCTTCTTCATCCTTGACTTCATCTTCCCCAACAGTTTCTCCACCTACAAGTTCACAGTCATCTCCTCCATTCATCAATTATCTCTTCTTGTGGTAAGATCTGATGATGCCAAAAAGTGTATTCGGGCACCACCGGTCAAGTGATATGTAATAAATGTGAAAAATTAATAAAGAGAGAGAGAGGAAGTTTATAGTGGTTCGGTCGGGGTGACCTACGTCCACTTCAAGTAATCACTTTACTGCTCTGGGAGGAGATTACAAAGTAGTCAGATACAATGATAGTGAGAAAAATCAATTCGCCCTCCTCCGTTAGTATGACTCTCCTTTTATAGTCTTTCCCTAACGGGTGGAGAGAATCTCCAGCGATCTCCAACGAAGTGCGTTCCAATCTGGTAGAGTCTCCCGTACTGTCCTCAACAGATGAACAGGTAAGATCTCCTTCGCAGGAACCGGTAAAGGCAGGTAGATGAAACGACACGCTGACTTCGTCCTTCAGTGGATCCGGACCCGGCCCTTAACGAGTAGATGACGACCCGGGCTCACCATGGACTAAGGTCGGTTTGACCTGACCCGTTATCGTGGGCCGAGCCACTTGGGCATAACCCGCCACTACGGACCGAGTCATTTGGGCCTGGCCCATCATTTGCCCCTCAATGTCTTGCGTCAAAGAAGGGTTTGAAAGGGAGACATTAGTAAAATACAAGCCTCTTCATGTCGAACAATTTGTAGCTTTTTTTAACACTGAACTCTCTTTTAATATATGCCCTCCACAGAGGGGGTTCGGGGTGCGAGGAGCGCGGGCGAGGAGTGCCGGCACTGGCGCAAGCGAGGAGAGCTGGCTCTGGTGGTGGGCGCCCAGCCTGCTGCTAAACGCTGGTGGGCGAGCACATGAAGAGGGCGCCCATGTGGCTGCTGGTGGTGGGCGCCCAGCCTGTTACTGGGCGCTGCTGCTGGTGCGGGGCGCCCAGCCTATAGCTGGATAGAACAGTTCCATTCTCTGATTTACCGTCCCATTATGAGTGGGGCCCTTGTTCCTTATCAAGACTGACACAACTGGTGACATTTGGAGAGGTTTTTGATGGTCCTACTCTCATAGATCAATTTTCCAACGCAAACGCCACTTAATCTGGTGGCCAGATGAGGTTGATTAATGAATTGTGCATCCAATACTAACACAATGATTGGACGGTCTTGACTGATGTGTACTTAATGAAGTGTAGTCAATGATTCCAACCAAGTAGTGGGGTAAAGGCTATTTGATAGTTGTTCAAAGGAGATTTATAGGTTCCTAGTAATCATTATTGTTTCAAGTTGAAATCTCCCATCTACAGTTGCACTTGACCAAACTATCTCTCCATCAAAATCTTCCGTCCACAGACTATAGTGTATCCTTTACTTCTCTTTTCATGTGGTACTTTTCAAAAAAAAAAATTTTTTTTTTTTTATAGTGGGGCAGGGACGCCCAAGACAAGCTGGGCGCCCAAGTACTTGGAAGGGGCCATCACTTGGGCGCCCATCACTTGGTACTTTTTTTTTTTTATTTTTTTTTATTTTATTTTTTTTTATGGTGGTGGCAGGGACGCCCAACACAAGCTGGGCGCCCAAGTGACTTGGAAGGGGCCATCACTTGGGCGCCCATCACTTGGTACTTTTTTTTTTTTTTTTTTTTTTTATGGTGGTGGCAGGGACGCCCAACACAAGATTGGGCGCCCAGCACTTGGAAGGGGCCATCACTTGGGCGCCCATCACTTGGTACTTCTTTTTTTTTTTTTTTTTTTTTTTTTGGGCGACGAACAAGTGGGCGCTGGTGCTGCTGGGGCCCACTACTGGGTGCCTGGTGCTGGGCGCCCGCTGCTGGGTGCTGGGCGCCTGGTGTTGGGCGCCCGCTGCTGCTGGCGCAGGTGAGGCTGCTGGCCGGGGCGTCCCCTTGGGCGAGGGCGAGGCTGCAACAAGCGATGGAAGGGGCGCTGCAATGAGCCATGGATGGGTGGTACCCGTGATCTACGTAGAGGAGGAACCGGGCGCCAAGCTGGTGCGTGCCAATGTGGGCGAGCACGCGGGTGAGCAGACTACTCTGGTCCATTAGGCACCAAGGGATGCTGATCCAGGCGAGCAAAAGGAAAACTATTTTGGGCGAGCAGACAGTGTCAAGTGCCCTTATAGGCGTTGTTCTAGCTGGTTTGGCTCATTTGGGTGGCCAGACAGAGTTTGAGGATGGCAAATGACCTGGTGAAAGAAGCAGACTGCTTGCGTGAGAGCAAAGACAGAGTCTGAGGATTGCTCGTGAGAGAGCTTGAGGCCGTGCTTTTGGCGCCCCAGGAAAAAGCTGCTAAGCTGGAGAAAGGCTACCTGTTTGAGAACAGAGCAGAGGTAGACTAAGCTTTTTTGGCGACCCGTGAGAGAGCCGCTAAGCTGGAGATAGGCTGCCTGTTTGAGAACAGTGTAGAGGTAGGCCAAGCTTTTTTGGCGACCCACGAGAGAGCCGCTAAGCTGGAGATAGGCTGCCTGTTTGAGAACAGTGCAGAGGTAGGCCAAGCTTCTTTGACGACCCACGAGAGAGCCGCTAAGCTGGAGATAGGCTGCATGTTTGAAGACAGTGCAGAGGCAGGTCACGCTTTTTTGGGCAACCCAAGAGATGATTCACCTCGCCTAGACCTGTTGATTTCCTCAGCGTTCATATATTTTTGAGCTTTTGCCAATAGTTCTGGCATGCTCTTTGGTGGTCGCTTCATTACTGAAAAAAGGAATCTGGATGAACGGAGGCCTCCTAGAAAGGCGGTCATGGCGACTTTGTCATTGGGCTCCTCGACTTGGAGGACCTCCTCGTTAAAACGAGTGAGGTAACTCCTCAGACTCTCATCCCGATCATGCTTTATGCTGAGTAGGTGTGCGGCAGGCTTCTGGTGGCGGCGCCTACCGATAAAGTGTGAGACGAAAGATCTGCTCAACTCTCCAAAGGTGGCTATGGATGCTTGGGGGAGATTGGCAAACCAATGCCGAGCGGAACCCTTCAATGTAGTTGGGAATGCCCTGCACATTATCTCGTCAGGGATATTATGCAGCTGCATTTTTGTTTTGTACGTCTCCAGATGGTCCAGTGGATCCTTCGTTCCATCGAAGGTCTCTATGGATGGCATCTTGAACTTCCGAGGGAGTGGATAGTTCACTACGTCAGGTTTGAACGGCAAATCCATTCGCCCAACCAGATAATCTACCGTCTCCGGTGCCTTCGCCTTTATGGCATTGAAGACATTGCCAATCTGATTTTGCATCTCTTTGATCTTCTCGTCCCAAAGGTTGGGAGCTTCTCTTGATTGACCTTGGAATTGGCTCTCGTCTTCCAGGCTGTATTTTCCACTTCCCATCTCCTGGAAATCAGGATTCTCATGATTGGAAACAGAGGGAGGGGGTGGAAGCCCACCGCGATTCGACCCGCCCGGGGGAGGGGGTACGTCGAGATGAGCGCGGCCTTCAGGATCAACCAGGAGTCTTCCGTGCGGGACGACCGGCGAAGCTCCAGCAGACGTCCCCTGGGCGCGGGCGCCATGATGACGGGCGCCCAAGGCGCCATGAGGATGGGCGCCCAGGGCTTGGGCGCCAGCTGCAGTCCTCCACCCTGGGCGCCCAGGGCTTGGGCGCCAGCTGCAGTCCTCCACCCTGGGCGCCCAGGGGTTGGGCGCCCAGGTGAAGGCAGCCTCGGTTGGCGCCTCGGCCCCGGGCACCGTGTTGACGGGCGCCCGGGTGAGGTGCCCCTCTGCGTGGAGCGACCAGTTGCTCCGAGAGTGGTGCTTCCTGCGGTCCTGCACCTAGTGCTCCTCCCTGACTCGCCAGCATAAGCTGCAATATTTGTTGGTTTTGAGTTACCAACTGTTGCATAGTCTCCAGCATCTGCTCGGGAGAGGGAGCGGGAGCATTCGATGCAGGGCTGGTCGGTGGAGGATTACCCTCGCCCTCGCGCGAGGGGTTACCATCTTGTCGCCTTGTTGACCTGGTTATCGGCATGGCTTTTTGAAAGAAGGGAATTCTTTTTGGTTCCCACAGACGGCGCCAAACTGATGATGCCAAAAAGTGTATTCGGGCACCACCGGTCAAGTGATATGTAATAAATGTGAAAAATTAATAAAGAGAGAGAGAGGAAGTTTATAGTGGTTCGGTCGGGGTGACCTATGTCCACTTCAAGTAATCACTTTACTGCTCTGGGAGGAGATTACAAAGTAGTCAGATACAATGATAGTGAGAAAAATCAATTCGCCCTCCTCCGTTAGTATGACTCTCCTTTTATAGTCTTTCCCTAACGGGTGGAGAGAATCTCCAGTGATCTCCAACGAAGTGCGCTCCAATCTGGTAGAGTCTCCCGTACTGTCCTCAACAGATGAACAGGTAAGATCTCCTTCGCAGGAACCGGTAAAGGCAGGTAGATGAAACGACACGCTGACTTCGTCCTTCAGTGGATCCGGACCCAGCCCTTAACGAGTAGATGACGACCCGGGCTCACCATGGACTAAGGTCGGTTTGACTTGACCCGTTATCGTGGGCCGAGCCACTTGGGCATAACCTGCCACTACGGACCGAGTCATTTGGGCCTGGCCCATCAAGATCTATTCTTCCTAATGTTATTCCAAGCTTAGAATGGGTTGTAGGAATCTAATTACGTACATTGCATGCATGCTCATTTAATTCATCTTTTGCATTTCACCGTAGTAGGAGTTGCTATGAGCTAGCCACTTTGGAGGTTTTTCTCAAATAAGGTCAAAGAGAAGATTAGGATTGTAAAGCACTAAAAAGAACGTAAATAATGAGCAATTATTAATGTATGCATGTGATTTATCCTTGATTGAAAAATGAGATTCAACCTCTTTCCTTCAATTTGATTAATATTGGAATGGGTTCTTAGATTAGACTAATGTAGAATGTAATTGGATGGATTTATGGATTTTACGAGCACTTTGGAGGCCCCTTTTGTCCAAGTTTATGCCTTATAAAGATTGGATTTTGGTATAGAGAATAGATCTCAGAAAAAATAGAGCATTTTAGCTCAGTTTCTGTGTGCAAATTAATGGGCGCAACGTGCTGCCCGTTCGAGCCAAGCCACTTGGCCACTCAAGCGGACCAGTTTCTACCCAAAAAATTGAGCACAAAATTATGTCTGCTTGGCCCATTGGGCCCAACAATGTCTACTCCGAACAGCCATAACTTTTGATCCTTACTTCAAATTTTGGAGTTTCACATACTGTTGGAAAGCTCTCGAGATGTAGAATCTAGTGGTCCACACATCTTAATGATCAACTGTTGGCAAAGAAAGTGAATATGTGGACCAATGAACTAGGCATTGTCTCTCTTGGTAAAAAAAAAAGACTTTAAACCTAGTTGACCCCTACGCTCGAACCCATTGACCATTAAGGGAGCTAATTCTACTTTAAAAGGCCTAAATCCTCCACAATGAATCACTGAGGATGATTGTGACACAAAAACTAAACCAAAGGCTCTTAGGGTGTGAAAAGACTGACCTTGTAGGTCATTAACATAGTACCCATGAACGACTAACATGGTTTGATTGAAATTATAACAAATGAGAAATCTTGAGGTGAGATCATCTCATGTGCTTATCCGGTTCGTCTAATACTTCACCATGGGTGTTGGTTTAGGGGATTTCAGTGTACCTTGCTCGCATGCATACGAAATGATGACACAAATGTAATGTAGCACATGCATCAGATTACCTAAAACTACATTGTAATGGATGATTAGAGACGACGGGTAATTAGATTATGGTTGGCTAGCAAATCTCTTTGACTCCATTAATTAAATTGCATTTGCATATTGATATTGACTCATTTATTGCCCTCAAATGTTCAATTAATTGTTTATATGCATTATTCATATTATCTCTCAATTTGTTATTGCAATTGTCTTACAAATGTTATCATACACTAATGTGATACTTCGGATTAAGTAAGCATGTGATTAAATTGGTGGAAATATTTAGAATGAGTAAAATAAATAAAGTGGAATCACATAGATTCGATATGAATTGAGTAGAAGTGAAAAGTCTTACTCATGTCCTATTGATTGATTTGAACGGCTCAACTCTACTTAGCTTCGACCACACGACACCCGATGGGGTTGAAGTTATGTTTAGTGTTTGTGAATGACTCTATGCATTAGGTAGCCTGGAGCACCGGAACTCTAGAACCGGATAGCCATGAGAACCTTTTGCCGTGTCAATGGTAACATCCCAAAATGTGTGCTCTCTATTTAGAGAGGATGAGCAAAAGTAGTAACCAACTAGAAAAGTAAGTTATCCATTATGACTCGAAAAGCATGATTTGTTTCACAATGTGCCTAATGGGCTATTGTTTGATCTCTTTAATTTAATCATTTTTAAATTCGAATTAGAACATCTTGTGTTAAATCACAATTGCTCATACATTGTTGCATCGTCGTATTCATGGTGCTACACTTAGTGTCATACGAATCCAGAAAACTGAGAAGGAGAACTAACAGTTCCTCCGCGAGTAGAGAGAATGAAAATTAAAGTTATCGGCTAGCTTTGACTGTCGGAGAACATACAAGAATTGTAAAACTGGGTTTGGGATTAGACAATGCATTATGTTACCTTGCACTTAGCTTATGGTTATGCATATAATTAGTTATGACTTGCATTTGTCTTAGGAACATGTTTCCATATAATGAAGAACTTCGTCATTGTAGTATTTTGTACAATGCATGTTAAGGGGTTAAGTTATTAATCTTGTTAATGGTAAATCTTAATGTTTATTTATTGAAATCGTCATGGACTTGATATTAACGATGTATAGGCTTCTGTAGATTAAATGTATATTGACAGGTGTCAGTTTGTAATCCTCACACGTAGAAGTAAATTTTTTTCTTTCGTGGATTTCGACTTGGTCCAGAGCAAGTGTGAATTCACGGGAGTATGCGCGTCACACCTCAGGAATCGCCCTAATTGGAGATTTCTCTCGCCCTGAATGGGACACCTAGTGCGTGGGGGAGGCAAGGACTTCACGTGCCCGAGAGAATAGTCAGTTCTTGAAAAGACAAGACATCATCGTAAAAAAATAATAATAACCCTAAAAGGCCTAGAATAGTACGTCCCACTAAGTTGCACCACATTTGAAAGAACTAGTAATCAGGGAGTGTTAATTTAATCAATTCTGAGCTCACACACAGCTATCAAGCCACATCTAATCAAGAAATAAATGTTGAAACAATGCAACGAACATAAACACAAGAGAAAGCGCCCCAGCTTTTGTTGAGCTAGTTAGGAATATAGTGTAGTGTTCATGTGCGGGTAGAATAATGGTGTGAGTGTGTGAGTGCTTCTCCTTCTTATAGCAAAATCAAAAAATAAAAAAAATGAGAGCCAAACTCTCCACTGCTCAACTGATTTTCATGAATCCTCTTCTCCAATGTCGGTGAGGTACAAAGTACAAAAAGATTCTTACTAAAAGGGTCCATCACGAAGCCGTTGACCGCATTAAGAGTAATAGAATTATAAGTTAATTGGATTAGAGAGGATTAAGATATATAAAGACATCATGAAGCTCTATAATAGATGATTACTTTAATAAGAAAATTAAGACAACAGCGTATAATTGGCTGTTAATCAGTAGATTAAAGGTAGATGACATGTTCATGAGTCATTGATAAACAAATCCTTACACAAGTTGTTGGGAGTACCAAGATAGAGAAACAAGGCTCTGCTATTGATGACCAAGCCAGGGGAATCCTTTGATGGTGCTCACCACCATTAACACCTTAATAAATTTGCATTTGCCTTGGACTAGTTTCATTAGGCACACCCCAGCGCTTTGTCTCTTCTGTGATTTTTATTTATTTTGCTGGTGGGAAGAATCCAATTATGGTAGTGGTGAAAGGCACCTTTTAAAGGATCTTCCAAGACTCCTGCAACCTCCACCAAAGTAAACCAGACCCTGATATAGACCCTAGTGGGTTAGCGGCCAATATCCAATGCCCTAGTTGTCAATCTCTCTTTTCATGTTTTGAATTATTAGTGCTTGTGCCCCACATATGGGAGCCCATATGGTCTTGTGAAACATGTATGGATCATCTATACCCAAGTACATCTTGCAAGGATCTGAATTTGGACACACTGTAGCCCAAGTATACTATAACTTCATTATAACTTAAATACAGCCATTAGGTGCTCATTTTAAGCCCAGACTTGGCTCAAGATCTAGGTGTTTTCTTGGGTCTTTTGTTAGGGCATTCTATTAATGACCTAACATCTAGGTGTTTTATGGGAGTTTTTACATCTGGGTCTGTGTATTCTCAACCAAGGATTCAGGATTTGCAAAATTACTAGCTAAGATGATCAGCTTTGTTTTAGAAAAAGACATAATTTGAGGGTATGCAACTTGGATCATATACGTGCTTGAGACTTCACGTAACTTGGATTTATTGTTGAGTCCCACTAGTATGCTTACAAAATCTCTTTTGGGGATGTTGATTTGGGTTTTTTTTGTTGTGTGTCCCACTCCTTGATAAGGAATCAGATCTCTAGCTAGCTTTTTAGTTGATATTGGATTGATCAGATCCAACATGATATAGTTAGATATGGATGGACGTATTTTATAAATTAAAATGAATCCGGATCTCAATAAACTGTGGTTCAGCCGCATATCATATCTGACCCAATCAACTCCATCTTTTGTTTTCTCCATTTGGATCTAATTCAAATACATAGGACCCACAACTAAAAATGGTTGACCAACGGTTGATACAAGCCTTGCCATTAAATAGAACGCCAGATATTGGTCCCAATTGAGGTCAGGATGTAAACATCAACTCGTCTTATATGTGAAGAAAAACATGCGTCCAACTCCCAAAACCCCAATTGAGATGGAGTTTTCCATCACTCTTTTTGTTGGCCCCAACTCCCATCAAGCAATGGCATTGATTGACTATCCAGTCCTATTTGTGGGCCCCAAACTTCTACTAAAGTCTCACCACATGACTTCAACACTGCATCAGGGGCAGTAGCTAGGCCACCCCTTGGTAAGAAGAAAATGATACAATCACACATTGATTGGTCCACACACTTCATAGAAACTATGATCCTAATTGGAATGCTAAAGAAACTCAAACTCACACAAAAAAAAAACAAAAAAAAAAAGAAGAAGAAGAAAAAAAAATCATTAGGATTTGAAGATGGAAAACTAGAGCCCCGAATCACGAACAGAAGATTGAGAGGGAGAAGAAGAAGTCCAGACAGAGGCAGAGAGAAGACTTCTAGATTTCCAACCCAAGACAATCTTGTTAGAAGCCACCTCTTCAACCCTATAGCCATCATTGAACAGACCCAAGAGCAACTTGGCCTGGCAGTGATTGAAGAAGCTGATCCCAACTGGGCGAAAGCCCTCACCAGCTAACCAGTTACCCCATGAGTACTCCTCCCCCTCCGGCGCACGGTAGCTTCTCGCCACTGACCCAGCTATCCTTGGCCCTAAGAACACCTTCTCCACCAGCGCCCTCGCCCTTCCCTGCATAGGAAATCCAGCCTCGAGTGAGTCATACAGCGCTGAATAGTGGTGCAATGAGTCCACGAACCGACCCACGAACCCGGTCGATGCAGGCTCTGCCTCCTCCTCCACCAGTGTTATAAGCCTCGGCCCCAGTCCCGCAGCTCCCGACAGGAATGAAGCCACCGAGTCCGGTGACCGGTAGGAGAAGTGGGGGAGGTGGAGCATGCAGTTCACTATCAGTGCCTCCCCTTTCACCATCTTGAGTGATGATGGTCTGAAGTTCTCTTCTGGGTCGAGCCTGCACTGATGGAATGAGAAAGGTTGTCCGATGGACGCTGCAAAGGCTACTAGCCGCCGGCCTGTCTCCTGCACCGTCCCGATCGATCTCCTCCCTCCACCGCTACCGCCGCCGCGTGTCAGCGCTGTGATTCTTAGGTGGGGCGCCGGAAAGCCTTCCTTCCGGGAGACAAGTGCCTGCATCAGTGAGGCCCATTGGATCCCTTCCATGATGTCATAGTCCACTATGTGTACCCTCCTGTCCTGGGCCACGGCCTCTAAGATGGCCTGGTTGGCCGTGAAGTGCCCAAATTTGACATAGGGCGACATGTCCTGTAACAGCTGGAAGGCGGCCAAAACGTCACTCTGCTGGTGGTGGTGGTGATGGTGATTGTGCCGGTGATTGTCGCTATATTGGTGGCTAGCACCGAGGTGCTTAGCATGCGCCCCGGTGCCCTCCAGTACACCCTGGAGGGCGTCGGCGAAGTACGCCGCAAGGCGTTCCATGTTGGACCCAACCGTCGGTGAGACCAACTCCTTGAGCCGAACCAATATCACCCGCGCCAAATCCTGGCATTTGTTGGCACCCGTTAAGGCCTCTGCTGCAGCAATCAGGAGATGCACTAGCCTTAGTCCCTTGGAATCCTCATCACTTGTCTCTTCTTCAATCATGTCACTATTACTACTAGTAGTAGTACTAGTGGTGGTGGGAGTGGCCGTGGTCGTGGTTGTAATTGAGTTAGAGGACTCATGAACTTGGACCCCGTCTTCCAAACCTTCATCCATCATTGATTCCATAAAGAAATTGTTGTCATCGGACAACAATTGCCAGTCGATGACGGGGGCCCAATTGTTCCATTCGCATTGAATCTCATCCTCCATGGAAGTAGGAGTAGTAATAGCAGTAGTAGTGTTGCTGCTGCTGGAGATGTAGAAATCCATGTCTCCAAACTCTCCAAATTCTCCTCCTTCAATTGCCAGTTCCATCTCTATTGAGACTCTTACTACTTGAGCTTTTTCTCTCTTTTAGTGTTTTTTTTTTCTTTGCCTCTTTAGATGCATAAGACTTACCTGGGACTGTTTATATAAGGGAGAGTTGAGGGAGGAAGGGGTCAGTAGATGGGACGGTGTGGGGACTGAGTAAATAGGTGCAGTGGGTGAGTGAAATGGCTAATTCCAAGGTGGGTCTTAATCAGGAGGTTTAGTGATCATAGATGAAAAGTGACTGGTGTGAGAGAGACTCCATGGAAATCATCAACACGAGCTGAGTGTGTTTGTTGGGTTTTTAACCCCTAGGAATGCACCTCTGTGGCCGTTACGATCAGTTACTAAGAAAGGAGTTGGTCGGGTGGTTGACCTGGCCATTTTGAGGTACACATCAGCAGAGAGTGCCATTTCCAACTGGCCGGCTTGGGAGCTACACTCACCATAACCTTTAACCTTTTACTAATGACGTACAAGTCCCTTCCAAAGTCCCATGGCACAATCCTGCTGGGCACTTTTGTGCAAAGAAATCCACCCTAGTGTGGAAAAGAGTTTTTGCTTTCCATACTTTTTCCACAAAAATTGTGTAGAGAACATGCCCGTGGAATAAGCAGAAAAGAGTTATGGCCAGTGGCCATGGAAAGGCCATTATAACCACCTTGGTGTGCATTTGTGTGCGATGACAGGATTGAGAGAGAGAGAGAGAGAGAGAGAGAGAGAGAGAGAGAGAGAGAGATTTTTTTTATTTTTTACACAGCAATACATTTGTTTTGTGAAAAAGAAAACAAATAAATTGATTTCTCTGGGCAAAGAGGGTTTTTATTTCCTCTGGATGAACTAGGAATGCAGAACTCCGCAAAGAGCATAATCTTCTCATTGCAGAGACTTCTACAGTGGAGAGGAAATCTTTTTTTCTCATTTTTTGTTCAACCCACTCTTACATTGTTTGGTATGATATTGTTTCTATGGAAAAAAAAAGATATTTTAATAAAATGATTTTCCTTCATTGAGAGTATTTCAATTTCCCATTAGAGACCTAGGAATGAGAAATTCCACTAGAACAAACTCTTATAATAGAAGAATATAATGAGAAAATTAGTTGATTTAGGTCATTTTCTTTGTAGAAACAATCCTACTACATTGAATTGCAGTAAAAGCAAAAGTGTAGAGCATATTTGATAAAAGATGACGAATTATCAAATCTAACGGATTTGCCACATTGCCACTAGAATAAGAGTTATTTGCTTAAGATTTGTATAGATAAGGATTTCACATTGATATTACCGTATATGAAACTATATAACTGAGAATCAAACATGAGTTTTCCACGACTTTGTTAAAAGCAAAAACATCTTTCTATGGTTCTTACATAGAAATAGTGTTATTACAAATGTGCCCTTAGCTAATTGTGGACTCATTCACTGATAATTGTGGTTGTTAATCTATATATCTATTGGAATGTGGTCTCCTTTCGTTTAATCACAGGCGTCCAAAGTTTCATCCCTCAATTCATAGCATACATGAAGACAGCTGTCATGATCTGCTCTCTCTCCATTCTCCACTCTCTTTTAAACTAACTTCCGTATAACTTCCTATAAAAAAAAAAGGGGTCTCACTATGTAACTGATATCATAATGGAAATAAAGATAACATTGAAAAAAAAAAAGGATTGTTCCTAAAACATGTCCTCTCCTTTCTCTGACTAAACGCTGGATGGTGGGCCAAATAGGGCCCACCACGCACAGGTCCACCACCTACTGGGTCACCCGTGGGTCCTCCTTCGGATCCACAGATCAGATGGGTCATCGAGTGGCCCACCTGGGTCCCAGTATCAACGCAAGAAAATCAAACCCCCACCGAATCCTCCCAACCAAACACCCAAATAAATTCAAATCCCCCTAAACAAATAACTTGGTTCCTCGACCAGATCGGCGATCGGATCAACCAGTGGGTCCCACAACAATCTGCTACAAAACTGATTTTGTTCCTAAAACATGTCATCTCCCTCTCTCTAATCAGATGTTGGATGGTGGGCCAAACAAGGCCCACCTCGCACGAGTCCACCACCTACTGGGTCGCCTGGGTCCTTCTTTAGATCCACGGATCAGATGGGTCATCGGGTGGCCTACCTGGGTCCCGGTATCAGCGCAAGAAAATCACGCCCTCATCGAATCCTCCCAACCAAGCACCCTGGAATAATCATAACCAAACACCCAAATAAATTCAAATCCCCCTAAATAAACAACTTGGGTCCTCAACCAAATCGCGATCAAATCAACCAGTGGGTCCCACAATAATCTGCTACAAAACTGATTTTGTTCCTAAAACACATCATCTCCCTCTCTCTGATCAAACGCTGGATGATGGGCCAAACAGGGCCCACCTCGCATGGGTCAACCACCTATTGGGTCTCCCGTGGGTCTTCCTTCGGATCCACGAATCAAATGGATCATCGGGTGGCTCACCAGGGTCTCGGTAACAACGCAAAAAAAAAAACCAAGTTCTTACCGAATCCTCCCAACCAAACACCTTGGAATAATCAGAACCAAATACCCAAATAAATTCAAATCCCCCTAAACAAATAACTTGGGTCCTCGGCCAGATCGACGATCGGATCAGCCAATGGGTCCCACAACAATCTGCAGCAAAACTAATTTTGTTCCTAAAACACGTTATCTCCCTCTCTCTGATCAGACGTTTGGCCCACCTCGCATGGGTCCACCACTTACTGGGTCGCCCGTGGGTCCTCCTTCGGATCCACAGATCAGATGGGTCATCGGGTGGCCCACCTGGGTCCCGATATTAATGCAAGAAAATCAAGCCCTCACCGAATCCTCCCAACCAAACACCCTAAAATAATCAGAACTAAACACCCAAATAAATTTAAATCCCCCTAAACAAACAACTTAGGTCCCCATATCCAAACAAGATGACTAGTTGTAAAACAAAATGAGATTAAAATCTGCCCAAACAATGATTGAAACTTGACTAGACTTTATCTCAAACAATTGCTGAAATTGGGCTGGGTTACAACCAGATTTCGACAACAAATGGGTTGAGATTGGGTAAAAAACCACCCCAAATAGATAGAAGTGGTGGGCTGAAACACAGACTATAAATGAGTCCTAAATGGACTGAAAATTGACTCAGGAAACTACTATGAAAAAGCTAAAAATCAGTTCCGTGAATAGACTTAAAATTACTCCACAGTTTGGCTACAAATAGGAATTGGTTACAATGGATTGGCTAAAAAAAAAAAAGGTTTTTAATGAATACAAGCATGAACCCTTGACCAAGTAGGCTAAAAATAAATGGCCAAATAAAAATGGGTTGAGGTTAAAGACTCAACCCAAGTTTGTCCTTAGAAAGAGGTTAAAATTAGCCCAAATATGACTTTAAATGGGCCAATCTGTGATCGGGGCCCAGTGGAACCCAATATCCTGCCACCCAGATATAACTCTGGATGAGGGGGCTGGATTTGTCAGGCATGGAGGCCTGGGCCATCCAGCACCTTGATCAGGGAGAGGGCATGTTTGAAGAATAAAAGATTGTTTGGGTGTCTTGGACTGTGGGACCCAATGGGCAATGATCAGGGGATTGTGTTTTTTATTGTCTTTAATCAAACATTCACATTTTATTAAAAAGCCCGGGTCATCCATCACCTTGATCAGAGAGGGCATGTCAGGAAGGGAAAAATAAAACATTTAGGTTTTTTGCACCTCCATCTAAACTTGATAGGTTGGAAAAATAAAAGAGAGGGACTCCATGTCATGAGCAATGTTTATCACATGTTCTTGACGAGGCATTGATTTTTTTTTTTCCAGGTCTATAGTTAATTATATCATTAGACCATCAAGGCTCTAACAAAAATCACATCCTCACACCTCATGCTAAAAATCAAATTAGCAATAAAAAAAATGACTCAATTGTTTACTAATTAAATTATTTAATAAAAATAGTACGTATGAATCTGTGCAGGTAGTGGTTCTGTAGTGGTTCTGTACTCCGTATATATAACAGGGTGTTGCTAGTTAATACTAACATGATGGGTTGTTGAAAAGCAGTAATCTTCGCAATAATTTGGCCAATGACTTCCGCTTTCATCAGGTCTACGGGACCACAAGCATATATTGTCCTGTCATCATCATCTAACGGCCGGCATGCGACCACGTTGACATGTTCCTTTGATCCGAGCGGAGCAGCCCGTGTTTGGCGGGTCAGAAACATTCGCATTAGGTTCGTTCGGCAAAACAATCAAAATAAAACCACTTGGCGCTCAACTACCAGCAAAACTTTCATCAGTATCCCCCAAACACAAACGGGTTAAAAGTGCAAAGCCAACAACACTACACCATTACTGGATACTCAACATGACATTCTCTCTCTCTCTCTCTCTCTCTCTTTCTCAAGTGGCTCTCACTGAAATAAATACTCATTTCTCTTTGATTTTCTGGCACTTGCCGCTGTAAGTTTCACTGGTTCTCACATGGTCTGTGTGGTGGACCCACAAGGGCACTCATGCCAACATGTTCGTTCAACTATTGAGAAGCCCCAGAAGATCTGAGCCATTGATTAATCAGGTATTATTTTTAATCATGGGTGGGTCTTGCATGATTCCTAACACTAAGATTATAGTATTTTGACTCTAAACCAAGCAATGCAGCCTCAACTTATCTTAATCTTGAATCTTGATTGTAAAATCGATTAGAGGGTTGTTTTATTAAATAAGGAAGCTCTCTAGCATATAGGCATTTAAATATCAGGAGATTCGGTTTCCGATGGGGAAGGGGCTTCTGCCCTTTTTAATTCGGTTAATTTTTATAAAAATTTCCATCACTTGATGGCAACATCCAATAAAATGCCTAGGTTTTGCTTGGCCTATGTAAGCATTTGCCTGTTGATTCTGTAGCAAAGGGGAAATCCACTTTAGCACCGTTGGATTAAGATTATCTTCTTGGTAATTATACAATGGGGTTACAGTAAATGATCACTACAAACCAACGGTTTTATCATTCCATTCTGAGTGAATACCTCCCACAATAGATTTCACAATTTATGATTTGTCAGGTGGGAGAATGTTCAACGAGCAGACTATATATCGCTTTCAGCTCGCATAGCTCACTAAGATGAATATTGATTAATGGGAGGATGGTAGATAGAAAGGTCTCCCTACGGTAATGGGGAAACCGAAAAAATCATTCCCTCTAAATTATCTTAGCCCTATATTTTAGAGGCTCAAAGTTTAATGACATCTTAACTTCTTTTTTACTTTGAGCTTCTATCTCACCGTGAGTGAAAATTCAATGAGTGTAAAATTAAATCCGATGTCAAATCATTATTAAAGGACCTCCATTGATAAAAGGTGGGCACATAGAGTTGGACTGCACATGAAATTTTATTATTTTTTGACACATGTAAAATGAGTGTAGGTCCAATTTTTTAGAAAAAGGTCTGCTAACTGAAGTATATGTATATTTGTATTATATGTATTCCGGGGTATATTCCATTTCTGTCGTCATACTAAAATGAAGCTCCTACCATGGGACAATACAAGTTGGGGCCCTATATTCACACAAAATATATATATATCTGTGATCGATGACATGGTTGCAGGAATATTATACTAAAGGGAAATGAATGAGTAGTACTAGTACATGTTAAAATCCACGCATTGATCCAAAACCAGACTCGACTCGCCGGGTTGACTCGGAGGGCATTGGATCAAACCCAACATGAAGAGTCTTGACAGAGTAATCAATTTGGTGCCTTCCTTCCACTGACTTCACTTGACTGAGTTGGGGCGAGTTGAGTTGAGTTGAGTTGAGCTTTAGGACACTCATAAAGGCTTGGGGGATTTTCTCTTGTAAATGTCTCTCTGTACAGACATCTCATTGTCATGATCAGGGCCATGGATTCAGGGGTGTCCCTGAGCCTTATACGTTTTTGACATACAAATGAGAATGACTGCATGCGAATGTTCTCCTTTATAAAAACGTGACTACAAATTTATGTATTGTCGTGGATTAGATCAGGTGGGTTGGCTTTAGCTCACTTCTTGAAAAACCATGGTGTGCTTAAGCTTGCTTGAGAATTTGTAACCAATTTTGAGAAATTTTATTGGTCTACCAAAACCCCACCTACTCTCTCTCTCTCTCTCTCTCTCTCTTAATTTGCACTCACTCTATGGTCTATCCAACACTCATCAAATATTGATCAACCATTGGACCGATTTCTAGAACTCTCATGCCTCCATTATAATTCAGCTCACTTTAGAAAATTTGTAACTGGTTCTTATATGTATAATGAATTCAACCTATGATCTATCCGAACCCTACTTATTTGCCAACACACTCATGCTGTTGGCAACTCGCTATCACATAAAGGTCTAGCGATTGATCCATGTGTCTTCCAGTTGATGGTATCATTCCTAACTAGTAGATTGTATTGGTTTTTTGAATTTGACATTGATCTAATCATCATCAACCATTGAATTAAATCACAACAGAAAGATTATGTTTAAATTTTTTTGGCCCTATTATCAAAGCTTAAAGCGATATGATGGTAATGATACTTAACCAACCTCTCCCTTATCCATATCATCTTCTTCCCAATTCCCATCCTCCCTCTCAGGTGTGATCCCCAAAGGGGCAACACCTTTATATTTTAAGTATGTCATCATAATCCCTTTTCTAACATAGTGTATAAGTTATTTACCAGAAAAACATAATGTATATACAACTTACAATATCGACGGTAGGTGGTAAGCATATACATGGAATGTTCTGTTCATATATATACTATATACCCTACGATTTTCCTTCTAATTTGGTATCATAGAGTAGGTGTGGATGTGCTTGCCATGCAAGTGATTGATACATCAATGTTAATGCACGTCATATTCATCATTTAACAAACATTTTGTTAATCACCTTTCTTTTGGGGGGCTTTAAATCCCAATGGGACTATGGCTTCATATGCCAATGGCTAATAGGGTCACTCACGTCGCAAAAGGATTCTAACTGCACATCCTACTTCACAGTTAGATCCCCTCTTTATAGTTCCCTGCACAAAACAAAGCTAGTTAATTAAAGAGGGTAATAAACAAATTGTTCTAATTTTAATAATTGAAATATAATCAGATAGACAATAACTTAACTAAAAATCATCCTAAAGTTACTATAAGGAATGACAGAGATCTTCCCATCCATACGACGGTTTTCACCTATTAGCAAACCTCATACTGAATTTATGCTTGTAAGGCTAACTTAGATGATACTTTTTACAGACAAGGGTCATGCAAGAAATCAGCTCCATCATGTTACTTACTATTAATTTAACAACTTTAAGTTTAATGGTCTTTTAACCATAGATGTCTTTTTTAGATTGAATCGATCAATGGGTAATTGTTCAATGTACATAAACATTGGACATGATGCCACATTATGAGGGGATAAATCATAAAAATGATGGAAGGAGATACACCAATTAAACCGAACTTAGTGTGAACATTTGGAATTCCACTTAGAGAAACAATATTTGAAAATTTTCAACTTTTCCCCATATGAAAGTTCTTCAAGAATAAAATTGTTGAAGACAAAACATGCCCAAAGGATGATTCGGGAATCCCTTATATTTTATATTAGAAATGTCGCCATCACACAATGAGAGAGTTAGAGATTAAAAAAAAGAAGGGTGATTAAGAATAATTTGTAGTTTTACATGGCATCAATTACTGATTAGAGAGAGAGAAAGAGAGAGAGAGAGAGAGAGAGAGAGAGAGAGAGAGAGAGTCAGTCCATTTCTATTCAATAAAGTATTGAAAGAATCCCCTTTAAGAAACCCTTTAGTTTATTGAAACAAAGTGCCTTGTATCTCCAGAAGCCTAATGAAATTGCGAGTTTGGTGTGATGCTAAAAGATAATGACAACTTCTATAGTTATATTAATTTGTGTTAATGAGAAAATGAGAGAGGCCCACTTGCCAATATTCATATACAAGTCCAATGGAGGCTTTGATGGAGCGAGAGGATGTGACAAATGGCAGTTTGGAGTTGTCTCTTACTCCCTTCCAAAACAACCTGACGCAATGTCGAAGGCCTCAACTTTCATTGTGTAGCCTCAATGCATTTGGTTTTCATGTCTCCATCCAAAAAAGAGCTTTGTTTGGGACTAATATCTGAGAAAGTGAAGTTCCTCTCATTGGAATGGTCTTAGTTTTGTGGAGAAATCAATGGCAATTGTCGACCTGAGATGGGAGGTAGAGGAGAAGTGGGCCCCAGTTCTGGACTTGTTGGGTCATCACATCTGGGGTTCGGGTTCATTTGGGCCCAAACCCAGTTAGGTGGATAACAAAATTATATGTAAGAGGTTGGGCCGCGCAGTTTAAAGTAAGAGACAAATTAGCAAGCATCACAACAGATCTATTTAGTCCATTGTGGGGACTGACACAACCAGAAAATTTGGAGCATGATGGGAGTCATTTTAAGAATCAAAGTCTTAATTTAGCAAATATTCCAGTAGCTCAATAGGTGAAGAACCTCTCTTCTACAGGAAACAACTAGCGATTAATCCCGACTGTAGTTCTGGTGGTGAAGGACTTGAGTTAGTGTGTATGTGGATGGAAGTGTGAATACTACTTATCCTATGGGTGTGTGGGTGCTTACGTTTCCCAAAATTCCGAAAAAAGAAAAAACATTACGAAGTTTGTATTCAAGTCCACATCCGTTTGGGAATTAGGTAGGCCCAGATTACAAAGTTTTATTGAGTCCAGGATCTGACCTAAGCAACTAGTTTATATCCCTCCCTCCAGGATACTGAAACCCGGAGAGAAAGAAGATTTGTATTTTCTCCCTACCAATCTAATGGGTCCTGTATTTATAGGGATGTTTCATGTGTCGGGCTGAACAGTATCTAGGCCTGGCCCAAATCTTAACCCTTAGGCCTTAAGTCCGGCCCTTCCCCGAGTCGGGTCATAAGTGCTGAGCACGAGCCAGGCCAACATAAAATAATATAAGCGCGAGCCCGGGTGGATAGTGTTTTATAAAAGAGAAAAAGGCTCCCATTTACCATAGCATGTTGTAGCTTAGCTGGTTGGGATGTTTGTATGAGTATAACATGTTATTTGTTTACGTCCCATTTTTACCAAAAATCCATTGTTTTTCGTAAACTTTCCCTCACTCGGGCCGGGTCAAGCTTTGGGCTTTCTAACACTGAATCCAAGCCCGACCCGTATTTTAAACGGGCCAAGAGTTTAGGTCCAAGCCCAGCCCTCCTACTAAAACGTAAGGATCAAGCCCGGCCTAAAGCGGGATAGGCTAGGTCGGGCTCAGGCCAGCCTGGTCCTTGAACACCCCTATATGTTTAGCCAGTAACACTTCGAAGAAGTAGATTTTGTAAACCATGCAGCTAAGTATTCTAAAAACTAGATCTTTTACAAGTTCTGACAAAACTTGGGTTAACTTGGCCTAGACTTATTTAATCAAGTAGACTTTTTTTTTGACATATATAATGGCCTCATGAAAGAAAATTCCCTGCCTCTACCCTTTATCTATGCGGAGACCACATATAATTAGGAATTGTTCAGAACCGGGCAAACTCAATGTTTCTAATCTTTATTGTAGTGATATGTCGAGTTCCACAAGGATGATCAACTAAATACTAATTGTTCGACAGGTCTAATATGATTGAAATAAAGCTGATTCAATTAGACTAGTTTGAAACAAAGTTGTTTCATTGCCGGTTGGAATGTTGTGCAGTTTGTTATATCTCATTTAATTAGAAGAATCAAACTTATAATATTATGAAAGTTATATAGGTAAAGTTGTCATACTGTAAAAGTAGTAAATGCAATCGTGTGATAAGTTAAAATAAAAGTAGCACATGAAAACTTTAAAAAATAAAAACAATCGAATTTCTTTAGACTTCAGAATTTTTAAAAATCACCAGCAAAGTGTTTCAGACAAGATGTTAATTAGTTTTATTTTTGACAAAAGCACTCTTAATCATGATATCACTTGTAGTTGCCTTTTTTCTTTTACGTGCAACTCATTAATTTTCTTTAAACTGAAGCATTCAAATCTCATGTCTGATTTGTCAAGAATATTAAGGTGAAGATGAGGAAAGATGAAAATGAAAAACCGATCTCTCTCCAAATCCATCTTCACAGTCTCCAAAAATCCAATCTTCAAAATCTCAAAAAAATAAAGGACCTTTACAAACCATTACCAAACAAAACTCTCTCTCCACATAGAACCTATATGCATACTCTCCAAAAACCCCATTTTCATAATTTCAAGAAAATATCCTTCTACACATACCCATTACAAAAACAAAAACAAAACAAAAAATAAATAAATTTCCCTTCACTTTTCATCAACTTCATCTTCACCTGCAGATTCATGACAAATCACACATGAAATTGGAATGCTTTACATCAAAAGAAAGGGAGTTGCATGTTTTCAAAACAAGGCAACTATACTTGCAATATCATGACCAAAGGCATTTTTGTCAAAAATAAAAGTGAAATGTTGTACGATGAACACTACTGATGATTCCTAAATTTTCTTGACCACCCCATTTTCTATCTAAGCTTAACTTTTCCATAAAAATCACTCATTATTATAATATAAAATGCTTATTTATACTACTTTTGCTTTATGACATACATGCTTGCACTCCTTTTACTATATGACAACTTTGCCCCATAAAAATTTTATAGAATGACAAATTTGTTTTTCTAAAAGAAATAGACATGTCAAATAATCTATTTGTAATTAGAGGTTTTAATTAAAAAAAAAAAAAAAGAAGCTCTATTTCAAATAACTCTATGTAAACCAGTTCTATCTCAAATAGACAAGATTTACAAAAGAGGCCCTTAATTAGTGTGAACAAACTAAAATTTCAGCGTCTTTAGTTGTATTTTAAACAAAACGCTGCATTAAAGATGTGTAATAATAAAATGTAGTTGAGGAATCTTTGATATCATAGTTGGTCATTCCTCTCATCTCAATCATCATCTGCATTTATCTAATGAGAATTAGGATGTTCAAGTAAAGGAAATCATAATTAAATCTCAAGATTCCTTATCAAGAAGTAAATTAATAAGATAATACCCTCTCAACTTGCTAGATGCATACATATGTACCTTATAGAAAGTTTTGAAAACCATCATAGTTTGACTATTAACATATGATATGACTTTCCAATTACTCAGGAGTGGATCCCAAAAGGTCATCATGTTTTTAATTTGAGGAATTGTTCAAGGAAATTGAAAGAGTGTCTTTTTCTGTAACTGCTGATGTGAATGTTGGTAACAAATCAAGTTAAAATGGCGGTTCAGAAAATTTTCTTCTGTGACTTCTATGTGGAACACATGAGAAACAAAAAGGAAATAAAAAAATATTTTTGTGTGCAGAACTCTTCAAAAATGCATTGAATATGTATATATATACTTTTAATTGAAAGCAAATTGAAATCAATCAATGCTAGCTGTACATACTGAAACACCAGAAAACATCCAAGAAAAATGAGAACTGAGGTTGAATAATGTACTTGAGATTTTGGATGTAAACATTTCTCAACTGCTTCTTAAGTGTTGAATTCTCATGTGTTTGATTGTCATAATTCAATCAATTACTTGAAAAGTTACTATTCAGATTCCGCATTTAGAGGAATCTGATGGAGGCCAAAAGTGAAAAAATCACACCAGTGAGCCAACCGTCTTAAGTTCAAGATTAACAGCGTTTGTTTTCTGATATGGTTTACTCGCGTGTTAAGCATGTGATCAACTCAACCATAGGCCATCCCAAGGTCCTACCTTTTTTTCCTTTTTCTTTTTACGTAATCTTCTTAATACTTATTCAGTTTTCTAACTTTGCTTCTCAACCTTGTTTTCCACCTTGGGTGCATATACCCATGCAAATTATTCATAATACTTCTTGAACCAAGGGAAAAAAATGTACGTGCTTACATTCAAGGGAACCTGTTATTTTGTGGCACAAGGTGGGATTTAGGCCGGGGTCACACAGGCCAGTCTAGTCTAGGCCTGATAACGATTTCAAAGCCCGTCTTAGAGTCCTTGTCCAAAATAGGCACTCCAACCTAGATCTGAGGGTGCCTTAAATGGTATGAGAGGCTTCAAATTCTCCCAATACAGGCCATGGTAAGAGATGTCAATTCTCACATGCTGTCCAGGGTTCAAACACTAGACTTGTCACCTTCCCCGCCTAAAAGCTCTTTCACCTTAATTGAGATCCCCTTCCGTCACCCAAGGTCTCCATCAACTCACCCGAGGTCTACTTTCCTCACACCGAGAGCGGCCCCGCCTAGTGGGGTGCCAAAATAAAAGAGGCGTCAAGTCCAATTTGGACTCAAACCCAATTGCAATAAAATACAGCAGAGATGAACCTCAGCTGCACTCGAATCTACATCAAGTACCTGTCAAATGCACACAAATGTACACATCACACAAGAGATAAAAATAGAAAATAAAAGACGGACATGGGAGGAGAAATCAATGTATTAATTAGAGTTAGTGGAACCCATTATCAGTGCATTGGCCATTTCTTGTTTCTTTTAATGGCCGTAAGTGTAATCATATGATTGGCTATGGACCCAGTGTCAATTCTGAGCCAATAAAAGGACTTAATAAGTTGTCTCAGTTTACATTAGACTAATTAATCTGTGATGGCCAATACAGTGAAAGGGCAAGTAGGACTGCAGAAACAGACGTATGTGGGTTGGTGGGGGCATGGGAACCATTTACAATTTCTTAAGTATCTGGTCTGTTAGAAACCAACGCACAACGCATGCATTTCATCACTATGACACCCTTTTAATATTACAAGGAGAATTCTGCCCCCAAATTCAGCAATTTAGGACTTTATTATTATTATTATTATTGTTGTTGCTGTTGTTGTTGTTGTTGTTGTTGTTATTACTGCTGCTGCTTCTTCTTCTTCTTCTTCTTCTTCTTCTTCTTCTTCTTCATACTCCTTAATCATATATATTCAATCTTATATTAGGACCAATCGGGCGTTCATTTTGAATAATTTTGACTACAATAGGTGGAGCGCCCCCCCCCCCCCCCCCCCCAATCCATACAGTTCCACTTCCTCCACATGGAAAAAATGAGGAAGACACTCACAAGGCTTTGGACTTTTTTTACCTTACCATGTCAATTTCGTAATACTACTAATTCAAAAAAGAGCTTACGATCACACCCTAGTCCATCAGCAGCATACATGAAGGTAGGCTGCACCAAAGGATTTATAAAGCTTCTATCATGCAAGTGCTACTAGAGGGCTCAGGTTGCATTCGTCTAACGAAGTCCAAGTGGGGGTGGTCCTTTTCGCGTTAAGAGGTCATTTGTCTTTTACACATGTAATAGGAGAATGAGGTTTAAATGTATAAATGCTACATATTCAAATGTTACACATATAAAGCACATTCCATGTTTGTTTGAATCACTATTTTCACATGAGTATATGAGTATATCCAATGGATTTAGATGTATTTGGATTTTTTGAACATTTTTCACAAGTTTTTTTGAAATACATGAAGAAATAAGATTTGAGACTAATCACTAAATGCCCAGATATTTATCATTAATACAAAAATATTGAATGGTTTTGGATCTTAAATTGGAGGCCCGCATAAGTATAAGAAAATAGATTTATAATTAGGACTTTTTCACAAGTAACTAATGCTCTAAACGGGGTGGAGGAGTGGTTGTTAGGACCACACATTTCAGATTAAGGGACAGTACTTTTTTTCTATAAAGTTAGGTTGAGTCATATTCCTAGAGATTTGAATGATGCTTCTCATGAAGCCACTAAATTTGGGGTATGCTGTGTTAATGAGGTGGAGTGGTCTAGATTGATCTTGTCCGGATTGGTCTAGAGACTCTTAATTATCCGGAGTCAATCCAACACCTCTCCCATATATTTCCCCCCAATCCATCACCTCTCCCATATATTTTGGAGTGGATCAAAGACAAATGAGAAGATTTTTATACAATACTAGTAGCTTGTCTTTAAAAGAATCATAAGCTAAAGAAGTTATTGTTTGAGGCCCACTTTCTCCTTCGACACTAATAAATGAAGTTATAAGAAGTATATCATAAAATGGTTTGAAGTTTCCATGATGACCAAGTTTCCATGAAGTTATAAGAAGTATAATCATAAAATGGATTATGATAACATGAGAGTGACCTTATGTTTTTAAGTTGCAGGTGGCTCCACATTCTAGTTCAACTCCAATGGAGTGTTCAAAGTAGCCCAGCTTGTTTACAATTTTTTTGATGTTGCGGTGGTTATGGTATATATGCTTAGAGCAACTCCAACGGGAGTTGCTATCAGGGGTGGCATCTCCATAACCGCTAAAATGACATTCCATTTTCAAAAATTCGAACTCCAATGGGGTGGCATCAGAGGTGGCAAAATGGCATGTAGGATTTTGGGATGGCATATTTGGCAACTTTGGAGAGAGAATTGAGAGGTTGCAAAATAGCCATTGGGTTTACTGTTCCTCTCAACGGCTATATTCAACCCACAAATTCTATATTCAACCCAAGAATTCTATAAAAAAATATTAAAATATTAAAATGACACCCCATTTTGACACCTACCGTTAGAGCAGATTTATAATTCAGGGGTGCCAAAACACCGTTCAAAGTTACAAAATGAAATTTGGCACTCCAAAAATAGCAACTCTCCTGGAGTTGCTGTTAGAATGAGGTAACATCAATGGTTTTTTGCAATTGCTTTCTCATGCCATATTTTAAAGGTGGTCTTTATTAAGTAATAGAAGGAAACAAGCTAAATGAATATTTGCTGCCATTTGTTTGACCCATGGTTTAAGAATACATGAATATTTGCTGCCATGTGTTTGACCCATGGTTTAAGAAATCAGCCCAAATGAGTCGCATTACCTAATGCATAAAGGTTTTGATTGCGATGGATACTAGTTTTCCTATGGATATTTTTTATGGGTTTGTGGGCCTGTGCCCTTATTGTGACTAATATACTTCCTATTCTAAAAAATAAAAAAATATTGGCTAATACAGTAAGACTTTTGTCTTTCTATGATACAATGTCTAAAACCTTTTTTTTTTTACCCCAGGCAAATGGGCTAGGACCCAGCAAAGAGCCCGCACAAGCAGGAAGGCAGCCCACTCAAATGGAAAAAGAGCCTGCACAAATGGAAAAAAACGATATACTCAGGTTCAAACCGTTGACAGTCAGGTGAAAAACGTGGTCGCTAACCAACCGAGCAACACCACGTTTTAGGATCATTGTTTTACCCCATTTAAATCGCAGATCAGCCCTTATTGTAAGATACTGTTTTCAAACCTCATATGGATCATGTATAATAATTCTTAACAACAGAGACGGGGAAAACAAAATTATAACTGATTGTAACGCACCTAATTATCACTGACTGTAACGCAGCCAAATGGGGTAAAGCACTCAACCTACCAAGTAACGCACCTAATTATAACAAAATTTACAACTGATTGTGATTAAGAAACAAGTATGAATTAGGGATGACCTTAGTATCAATCCAATCAAATGGTATTAGCCCTTGATTTAGGTTCATCATAATTTAATACCCATACATAGCATGATTTTTTTTATCAACAGCCCGTGTTCATTCGATCCTTAGGGTCCTCCCCTGGATATACATGTAGTCATTTTTCCTGTGTGTGTAGGCGGTCCTCTCAATGATTCAACCACCTTAATTAGTACCAAAAAGAAAGCAAAAATTCCCTCATCCAAGACCCCCTTAATTACCTTACCCAGGGCTCTCCCACCGGCGTGGATTCACTGGGTCCCAGCCTCGTGGCTTAGTTACCAAAAAGATAACATAAAAAAGAAAAAAGAAAGATATACATGTAAACGCCAAATAAAACGCTAGTAAAAACATAGGCTTAGCATTTGTAGCTAATGGTGGGTGGTTTAATGTAATTTTTCATATGAAAAATACATCCTATGTTGAAGTCATGGTTATAAGAATGACAGGATGATATTTATTTTAATAACATCAAATGGAGTTTTACCAAAAAAAAAAACCAACAAATGGAGTTATTTAGTTTTCATATGAAAAGCTTTATTATTTGTAAATCTAGTACCAAGATCAAATTTGGGCTCTAGAGGCCCAACTTGAGGATGACCTAAACCCTTGCTGCTTTCAAAGTCCAAGCCCATGCTCAACCTGCAGCCAAAAACCAGGGCCCAATCTGTCATCAATTAATCCAATCCCTCAGATATTTTTAATAGTTCCAATGCAAAATATTTCACTGACCCAGACATTAGTCACCCAGGAAATCACAAAATCAATCGATGTGATTTATAGGCATTAAATTTTGAGTCACCAGTAATTAGAGGCAAATGATCATTTGATCATCGAACATATAGAGCACACCCACAACCTACATCTAAATATATCCATGTTTCAGTTTTTTTTTTTTTTTTGTGAAGCAATGCAGCCATTGTTTCAGTATTTAACATAAGGTAGCGGATCCTTGCCCGAGTGGTAAAGAGTGGCAATTCTCACTTGACTGTCCAGGGTTACATTACCTCTTCTCGCGTGTGCGGGCTCCCTTCCCACTTGTGTGGGCTTTTTTCCCGTGTGTAGGTGTTGGAATACCAAAAAAAAAAAAAAAAAACACAAGGTGGCCAATATATCTTTGGCATTAGATATGGTCTCCGCCTGTAGGCATGACACTATGACCTATGAACCCAACCCAAACATGACTTGTTGGTTAAGCATTCAGGTTAATCCTTTTAAGTACAGAGTTGGGTTAGGATTGATATTTTCGACCCAATAAACAGATGGGTCTGGTTTAGATTCAGTTATACATAGACTCTACAATGCTTAACTAACTGCAACCTGACCCATCTAGGCCATCACCACCCTTACCACATTACGTGAATAATGTAGGGCTTCACACTCATTCAGTCTTAGGAGTGCCCATGGGCTGGGTGAGCTCAGGCCCAATCTGAGCCGGCTGGATTTGGGCATTATTTTTAGACCAGTGTGCCATACCTAAGCCAAATTTTCTAGTTTGATTGCTAATGGTTTAGGCCCAGGCCCATAGGCCCAGACCAGCGTGACATATTCAACACAAGTGAATATATTTTGTAAATGAGCTGGTGGAGGGGCTTAGTTTCAGGCTCATGGGCCAGATTCCCAAGCCAGATGAAATCAAACTGCCGATCCCAATCCGAAATTCAAGCCCAACTAAATGTATATTACTCATGTTCGATCGCAGAGACGCAGGGTGGGTGCCCTCTACTACTGGGCCTATTTCTTTCAAAGAATTCAAAGAACTGTGTAAACTCTCAAAAACCTGTCACCTAGGTGGAGTTCCTGAATCCTCCTCTTGGAGGGAGAGTCTAGAAATGCTTTGGGTGTTGGAATTTGAGAATGCCAAAGGAAAATGTAACTTTTCAAGTGGTTGGAAATTCAAAATTCTAGCCAAGGAACATGGAATTTAGAGTTGCCAAGGAGGGACAGCCCTCATATCATTGTCCATAAATCCCCAGTTTCACAAATTCTTGTTAGGAATTCTCCATAATAAACAGCCCCTATAGAGAGAATCGTGTGCTCATTTGGGTGAGAAAGATGCCCATTTCATGATGAGAGAGAGAGAGAGAGAGAGAGAGAGGTGTCTGTGCGCATGCAAGTGAGACATTGATATAGGGCATGTTTGTTTGCAAGAATTCTCGTAAGTATTGTTTGAGAGAATTTGGAAATCTCCAAATGTGGTCTCTCAAGTGAAATTTCAAATGCTCACATTCAATCCACTATTGAGAAATTTGAAAATCTGAAAATTCACGAGGCTTAAAGTGACATTTCAAGTGAATTGATATTCAAAATTTAAGCAATCAAAAAGTGAATTAGAATTCTCATGAATCACAATGCGACACCAATGTCAAAAATCTTCAACACACAATCTTGACAGAAATACCTCCAAACGAATAGGAAAGTTATGAATAGAATTTAGAGTGAGGAGAATGTTCTCCTGTAAATGGTCTGCACAAGCAGTACAGCTCTAAGTGATGGGTTAAAGTTTTCTTATTTTTTTTCTAATCATTTTTTTTTCTATTTTCTCTTTTTATTTGACATTTTTCTACCCTACTTTCTAAGATTTTTTTATTTAATACCTCTTATGTCCTCTCTCTCTCTCTCTCTCTAGTTTTATCTTCAAATGAGTTTTTGTCCTTTTAGTAGTTTCCTATTAAAGAATTTACTATTTAATGAATGGCTTCGATTAAGACTTACCATAATAATGTGTGGATGAGATCAAGAGACATCCTTTTGATAATATCACTCGGGTTTCAAATATTATTTTGATAATTTCACTCTGGTTTCAAATATTAGGCCTGAGCCCAGCCCTAGCCAGAATTACATTTTCATGCAGGCACATGGGGGACTCGGGCTTGGCTCAACCCAGATTGCTTTCCTGTTCATACTTCATCCTTGGTAAATACAAGGGCATACGTGCATCACATTCGAGGCATGCAAAAAGCAGACAAAACTCAAGGGGTCTTTAGAAAAAGAACCTATAGAATAAATAATACACCCCATATTGGAAGATCAAAATTATCAAAAGCCACAAAACAAATGGCTGGGCCAAGCTTAATTAAATCATCCATTCAGATGGCTCTTTATGGAAGGTTTAGATTCTCCAAAAAAGGCAGTGGAGGAACTAGTTCATCCAAGCTGGAGCCTACCTATTCAACAGATCTTTCAATGTAATTATTCTACAAGTAACCTCAACAATCATCTTTTATTTTTTGGGACTCATTTATTTTGGAACTTATCATGCATTAGACTGCTAGTAGATTTGTGATTCATGAAAGCAACCATCAAAATCACTGTAACAAGTTTATAGGGTGATTAATCCAGCAAAGAGCTTTTGGCAAAGCTCAACATTTGATGACCTCACCTTATATAAGATGATACAGTATTCTTGGGATGCATGGATATCCCCTAACTACCCATTAATTAGCCTTGCACAGTACTATAATATCCAATCATGTTCAAGTTTTCATATAATCACCCTTGTATTTTGCTGATGTCGAGCTTGAAAAAATAATTTATGGGTATGCGATCTCTAGATTGGCCTACTCAAACAATCAATCCAATAGTGTGCAGAAATAAACAATATGCAGCGGAAATAAAATAAACAAGCACACACCACAAGGACACCAAATTTAAGGTGGAAAACCCTAACCGGGTGAAAAACCTCCGATCCAAACTAGATCAAATCAAACACTATGAATCTCGCAATTACAAGAAACTCAGATCTCTTCCCTAGATATCCCCTACCCAAGGACTGAAATTACCTTGTGTCGCTTCACGCTTCAACGACTTCACACCGTTGATTGCAACAGATTCAATGCAGTGCTTGACTCCTCAAGTCTTCTCGCAAGAAGAAAATCTTCTACAGGGATGTAGAAAAACTGACCCTAGAGAACTTGTCAGCACAACTCCTTAATAAATCTCTAGAGAAGAATTCTCTCAATGATAATCTCTAACTCATAATTTTGAGAGATGAGGGTCTTGTCTTTGGAATAGCCCTTGAGTCCTTTAAATAGCCCTTAGGTCGTGCTTAAGGTTGCCTAACATGATTATGACTGTTAGACTCCGACCCAGACCAATTCGATTAGTGTGCGATTAGTATGTGTTTAGTCCTAAGTGGGTTTAATTGTTGTTGGGTTAGAAGTAATTAGTTTAGTCTTGGACATAGCTTTGAGAATTTTGAGAACGTTTAGTATTAGTTAGACACACTCGGAAAGGCCCGAGTGCACGTGTAAGCTTGGGAAGATCGTATCGATTTCCGTGTGATTGTGATTTTGATTTCATTCGAATGATTTTTTCTATGAGTTACAACTTTCGTTTTAAGGTCATTCATGTTTGAAGCCCAAAAACCCAAGTTTTGGCCCAAAGAGGGTAAAATTGTCTTTTATGCACAAATCTGGACATAATTTTCGAGATCTCAAAACCATGTCAAAAATATACTTTTTGGAAACTAGATATTTCGACGATCGTTTTATCCTTCTTCGTCGAAGTCATCCGAGGCCCTCAAGATCGTGTTTTGGTCACTTCAAGATTCAGCTAGTTGGAGGTCATTCTCATCACTTAAACCCCATCTCCCTCTCCTTTCATTCATTTCCCCCAATCTCTACAAAATTTCTGAACCTAGGGCAAGGAAAACCTTTCTCTCTTCCTCTTCATTTCCTCTTGCATGCTTTAGCTAGAGAGCTCCAAAAAGGATTCCAAAATCATCATCTTCTTCCTCTCCTTGCAAGCTTTCCATTGGTACAAATTTCTTGGAGTTTCTTGTGGAGCAAGCTCTTCATCTTCATCATCTCTCCTTGTTTAGCCATTGTTAGGTAAGAGCTTCAACCCATGTTTTTCATGTAGTCCTTTTAGTCCTTAAAGATCATGTTTTCCATGTTTACAAACCCTTTGGTAAAATGGGTTTCTTGTTTTCAAGATTTAGTGAGTTGTGTGGTTTTTCCTCTTGGATTGTCTTGTAGTATTGGAATAGCTTGAGTGAAGTGCTTGAGAAGATTATTAGCATTGGGCAAGGCAAGTAATCTTTATAGGTTCAATATGCATGTGTATTTTGATTCCATTGTCATTTTAAAAATTGTGCATTTGATTTGTTTACAAGCTTCATAATTATGTTTTCATTGGATTTGGTTGCTTGAAATTGTGATAAATGAACCCTTGGTGAGCATGGAAGCTCAAGGGAATGTATGTGATTGATGGATGAGAAGAATGTAGTGGAAGATGTGTAAGAGAAAGGCAACTTCTGCACTCAGCGAGCACAGGCAGCAGCTTGTCCGCTCGAGCGACCCTTGGGTCCGCTCGAGCGACCAAGCCTTTGTTTGGTCCGAGCGCAGACAGAGAGCTGTCCACTCGAGCGACCCTATGGTCCGCTCAAGCGAACTGCCCTCTGTATAATCTGAAGCAAGACAGAGAGTTGTCCGTTCGAGCGCACCTTATATCTGCTCGAGCTAACTGTCTCGCTCGAGCGAAGTGTCATCAGCTTATAACGTTCGCTCGAGCGAACCTGCCAGATTCAGGAAGAAGATTTATTTCATTTCTGTATTTTCTTGAAGGTTGAAAAACTAGACTATGTTAAGGGTATTGACTTGACATTGTGTAAAGGGTACTTCGAAATGCAACCCAACTCCGGGGACACCAATTCTTGTATAGTCCGACATTTGGGGTCCCAATTACACAAAGGTCAATTAGAAAATCAGTTTCTTACTTCGTAGGACTCTCTGCGCCTGGTTTGCTCGAGCGGTCATTGGGTGCGCTCGAGCGGACCAGCCTCTGTTTCAGCACTGGGGCAAACCGACTCTGTTCGCTCGAGCGGATGTGTGGTTGCTCAAGTGGACCTCATTCCGGTTGATCCGGAATTTCAGCATAATTTCTTCAGCTTTCTTCTTCTAATGCTTTCAGACTTTCTTCTTCTGAGTCCTTCCAATCTTCTATCTTCAGAGACCTTTTCTAAATAAAAATTACAACTCAAAAAGACCCAGAGTTTTGTCCAACCCATGAATTTAGCCAACACTCAAAATTCTAACAATCTCCCCCTTTGGCAATTCATGAACAAAGCTCCCTAAGACAATACAAATTGATCTACCCAAAATTACATGGCAATCGGCACAAAAATTTATAATCAGCAAATGTAGATCTGCATTGTCTCTGACTTAGTCTGAACTTCTTGTTCTCCCCCTTAATCTGTCACCCTTGCTCCCCCTTTTTGTCCATAAATTGACAAAGCTAAAGATAAGAATATGCAGTTTTTTGTCAATTAGGTTCAATAGCTCCCCCTCGAAAGCAACTCCCCCTGAATGTATCTTTGTAGCAGCGCTGGGGGTGGGAGCTTAACCTCTTTAATCAGGGCTTGTTACATGTAGCCACCCACACTTGTGTAGTTTGATCTTTCAACAAAGTGTGAGTAACCTCCTTAGGCAAATCAGATTTTCGAACCCAAATTTGAACCATCTTGGGTGGAGAAAAACTCTTCCACCATTGCTTGGTCTTAGGTAGGCTTTGCAGCTTTTTGTAATGGGGACGAATGTGTCCTTTTAATCCACAATGATGACAAGTGGATGTGCGTGCAGCGCATGATACATTTTTTTTCTTAAAACTACTCGACACATTATTTGAAGGTGCAGTATGTGGAGTAGCATGTGCAACACTTGAAACGGAAATTGTTTTACCTCTAGCATTTGAAGTGGATGCACCATGATCATAACCGAGACCGCTTATGTCAAAATGAGACTTCTGATTGGACAAGATATTTGTAAGAGTCTGCGAACCAGTGTTCATCTTGTTTAGAGAAGCTTGCTTGACTTCTAACTCTGACAGAGTGATCTTCAGTCTTCCTTGCAAGTCTTGATTTTCACCTTTAACAATTCGCAACTCCGTCTTCATATTCTTAATCTCTTGTTCAGCCTTTTCAAGTTTTTGACTCTCAGTAGCCAAATTTTCAACTATGCAGTTTTTCTAACTTTCCAAGAGACAAATCTTTTCAGTGCTTGCTCTAATTCAGTTTTTAGTGCAGAATTTTCTTCTTGAGTAGCCTTGTACTTTATTGTGATCTTATTACCATACTTGCTCATCTTGACACAATCAGCATATGTAGTATGGTACAACTCTTCCCAATCTTTCTCTTGATCTGACAACTCATCTTCATTATCTTCATCAGTATCATTGTCAGACACAGATTGAGCCATGAAAGCCATAAACTTGCCATTCACAATTTTTGAAGGATCATCCTCAGGATCTTTTGCATTTTCCATTTCTTCTTCAGAAGATTCTTCATCCCAAGTAGTATTGAGAGCCTTTTGGTTTGTACCATTTTTCTTGTTAGCACACTCATTAGCATAGTGACCATAGCCTTGGCACTCAAAACACTTTGTCCCTTTTGCAGGATCCTTCTTCTCAGATCTGAAATTCTTTTTATTGACTCGTTTTTTCTTCATGTATTTTTTGAAACACTTAATAAACTCAGCCATATCATCTTCAGCATCAGATTCAATTTGCTTTATAGGCTTCTTTCTTGATTATGTGATGGCTTTCAAAGCAATATCCTTCTCTTTTGATTTTCCTTTATTCAAACGGTTTGCTTCAAAAGTCTGAAGATTTCCAGCCAGTTCATTTACCTTGAGGGTATTCAAATTCTTATTTTCTTCAATAGCATCAACTTTAGAATCAAACCTCGAAGGTAGGAGACCTTAGAATTTTCTTGACAATCTTGTGTTCTGGTATTTCTTCCCCCAGAATGAAAACATCATTGACAATATCATTCAGCTTCGCATTATTTTGATCAAATGTCTCATCTTCTTCCATCACAATGGTTTCAAATTCTTTATTCAGCCATTGCAATTTGGCTTGCTTCACCGTGTCTGTACCCTCATAAACTGTCTGTAAGACTTACCATGCTTCTTTTGCAGTTTTGCAGGTGGAAATCTTTCGAAAATCATCAGCAGACACCCCAATGTATATATTATTCACAACCTTGTTATTACAATTGGATGCATGCTTCTCATCCTTAAACCATTGGGCTTTAGGTTTAGGAACTGTTTGTCCATGAACCACAATTGTAGGTCTAGAGAAACCCTCCTCAACAATATCCCAAACATCATCATCAATGGACTTAAGGAACTCAATCATCCTTTGCTTCCAATATGAATAATTAGAACCGTCAAATAAAGGAGGCTTGGAAGTTGATGTCCCTTTTCTATTGAGCATCATTCTAGAAATCTTGTAAGATCAAATACAACAAGATAGTGTAACCCGCTCTGATACCAATTGAAAAAATAATTTATGGGTCCGCGATCTCTAGATTGGTCTACTCAAACAATCAATCTAATAGTGTGCAGAAATAAACAATATGCAGCGGAAATAAAATAAACAAGCACACACCACAAGGACACCAAATTTAAGGTAGAAAACCCTAACCGGGTGAAAAACCACCGATCCAAACTGGTTCAAATCAAACACTATAAATCTCGCAATTACAAGAAACTCAGATCTCTTTCCCAGATATCCCCTACCCAAGGACTGAAGTTACCTTGTGTCGCTTCATACTTCAACGACTTCACACCGTTGATTGCAACAGATTCAATACAACGCTTGACTCCTTAAGTCTTCTCGCAAGAAGAAAATCTTCTACAGGGATGTAGAAAAACTGACTCTAGAGAACTTGTCAGCACAACTCCTTAATAAATCTCTAGAGAAGAATTTTCTCAATGATAATCTCTCTAACTCAGAACTTTGAGAGATGAGGGTCTTGTCTTTGGAATAGCCCTTGAGTCCTTTAAATAGCCCTTAGGTCGTGCTTAAGGTTGCCTAACATGATTAGGACTAAAACAAGCAATTTTGGCACAATTAGAAAATTAGTTTCTAACTTCGTAGGACTCTCTACGCCTGGTTCGCTTGAGCGGACCAGCCTCTGTTTCAGCACTGGGGCAAACCAACTCTGTTCGCTCGAGCGGATGTGTGGTCGCTCGAGTGGATCCCATTCTGGTTGATCCGAAATTTCAGCATAATTTCTCCAGCTTTCTTCTTCTAATGCTTTCAGACTTTCTTCTTCTGAGTCCTTCCAATCTTCTATCTTCAGAGACCTTTTCTAAATAAAAATTACAACTTAAAAGACCCAGAGTTTTGTCCAACCCATGAATTTAACCAACACTCAAAATCCTAACAGAGCTCCCCCTTAAAACATCCAATTCAGGCTTCTAATGGGAGTTTGCCTACTATTGCTAATGCACTCTTTTCTTTACACCAAGCATCTATAACCGGTTTCCTTTGTTCTTTGTCAGAACTCCCTCATTACACAAGATGATCACAAAAGAATCTCTCATTACAGGAAGTCCTTAACAAAATAATAATTTTAAAGGAAAAAAACTGATACATACCCAATCAGCTATCTGATTAGCCGCATGGATAAGAGTACTACAAAGAGCCATGTCCTAGCAATTCCTTGGACAGATGATGACTGCTCACTTGCTATATCAGGCAATTTGCTAAGTTCCAAGTAAGCTAATATATTATTTGCCAATGAAAGAATTACATTAAATGAGTAAAACTGATGAACCACGCAAGCACAAATTAACAGAAAGCAAACATCCAAGTAGGGTGTCATTGACATAAAATATATTACACATAGAAACCAATTCCGCCATAGCTCTATGTTCCTTATAAAGGCATTTAAAAGCCATGAGAATGAGAGAGCTTAATGGGCAACAGTAGGGCACAATAAATCAAGCAACTTCAAACATGTACAAATGACATGTCCGTTATGCTTCCTACCAAAATGATGTAGTCCAGCCCAAAGCAGAGGAATACATGGATGCAGTGGATCGAAGTAAGGCCCACCGTGCAGGGCCCAAACGATACTAGGCCCAAATTTGGGTTTTGGAGTTAGAATCGCAAACAGAGCCCCTTTCTGGAACGGAAACGGCAAAATCTTCAAGATCCATTATAATGGACTCCTCATTTTTAGGCCAAATTCCATCGTTTAGGCCTCGAAAAGGACATTTTTCACTATTTCTAGCAACTTCTCTATATTTTTGAATAAGTCAAATACATTATTAGCAGTTTCTATGATTAGGAAGGTTTTTTTTTTCTATTTATTATATGTAATAAATCTCGTGATTTGTGAGATTTAGAAACAACTTCCTATATATTTGATTGTAATCCAGGAATGGAGGATGGCTTAATGATATTGAAAGTTTATTTTAGAGAATTCTTCTCTTTCCCTATTGTTTTGGAATTCATTGGAATCAACAAAATAGTAGAACCCATTGTTCCTGGTATTATTCTTGAGAATAATCAACAGGTCTCGTGGAAGATCAGCATCCAGAAATCATCCACCACCGCTTGCTGCATCAGTTGGTATCAGAGCGCCAGGTTTCGTTCCTGCAAATCATGCCACCTAGACGTGTTGCTGGTGGTCGAAACGCACACATCAACGACGTATTCGTGCGTGATGACGTAGCCCGCTTAACGCGACAGATCGAGGAGTTGACTGCCTAGGTCGCTGCACTAACGGCTAGGGACGATCAACGGAGGGATCGATCTCCATCTCTGCACTCTGTGGAAGAGGAGGAAGCTGGGGACGAATTCCACAACCCCTTTGCAAATCATGTCCAAGGAGGAAGGAGACCCATGATGGGGAACCCTAGGGATAACTGTGAATCACGATCACGGTAGGACGCTGGATTAAAGATTGACATACCAAAGTTTCAGGGGAGCGTACAGCCAGAAGAATTTATGGATTGGATCTATGCCGTGGAGGAGGTCATAGATTTCAAAGAGGTCCCCGAAGATAAACGGGTTCCCTTAGTAGCAACCAGATTTCGGGGAAGAGCTGCTGCGTGGTGGCAACAATCTAAGTTGATGCGTGCTCAACAAGGAAAATGGAAGATTGATTCGTGGGAAAAACTGAAGAAGCATCTGCGTGCCGCATTCCTACCCCACAACTATACAAGGATGTTGTACCAACAATTGCAGAACTTACGGCAGAACAGCAAGACGATTGATGAATATATCACAGAATTTTACCAGTTGGTCGCTCGTAATGATCTTGCTGAGACGGAAGAACAACTGGTATCCCGGTATATTGGAGGAGTGCGACCTTAGTTTCAAGATACACTTAACCTATTCGACCCATTGAATGTTTCAGAAGCACACCAGAGGGCCATACAGTTGGAGAAACAGTTCAGTCGTAAGACTGGCAATTCCACGTGGGTTAGTGGTGGAGGCAGTAATCAGAACCCAGCTATCCCCGCCAGGACTTTCAACCAACCGGGTGGTGCTGGAAAACCACAAGTAGGGGGGCTGCCCAATAGAACTCCTGCCACGGGTGGTGGACCACGCTGTTTTAAGTGTGGAGAATCTGGGCATCGGATGGCAGACTGTCGGAAGGGCGATCGTGCTGGCAAGGGTTTGTTCGTGGATTGTGATGGTGTTTTGTATGATCATTTTGAGGAATCTGAACACGATGTAAAGGAGGGTGGTAACTCACCAGAGGAACAGGTTGAGGGTGATGACGGACCACTGCTGGTAGTACGTAGAACCTGTTTCACGCCCCGAGAGGTGGACGGCGACAGATGGCTTCGCAATAATATCTTCCAGTCCACCTGTACTATTGGTGGAAAGGTGTGCCGCTTCGTCATTGATGCAGGCAGTTGTGAGAATGTGATTGCGGAAGATGATGTTCACAAGTTGGGATTACCGACTGAAGAACATCCAAATCCCTACAAGCTGTCATGGTTAAAGAAAGGAAATGAGGTTACAGTCTCTAAACGCTGCTTAGTTCCTCTTTCAATTGGTTCTAATTATAAAGATAAAATCTGGTATGATGTGGTTCACATGGATGCATGCCATGTTTTATTGGGAAGGCCATGGCAATATAATAGAAGTGTCCCACATGATGGACGAAGTAATACTTATAACTTCATGTTTAATAACGTGAAGACCGTGCTTATACCCAAAAGAGAGGTGGTACCCAAACAAATAGTGGGGAAGGGATCCAACCTCTTATCTATGAGCCGATTCATTAAAGAGGTATTGGAGACCGGGGTTGTGTATGTGTTGTTAGGGAAAGACCATACTGTCGGGGGTGAGACTCCGAAACTTGTTCAGGAAATAATCGATGAGTACAAGGATGTGTTTCCTAGTGACCTACCAGCAGGATTACCACCATTAAGGGACATTCAACATCAGATTGATCTGGTCCCCGAGTCTAACCTGCCCAAACGGCCCCATTATCGGATGAGTCCTAGGGAACACGAGGAGTTGCGGCGTCAGGTAGAAGAATTATTGGCTAAGGGACACATCAGAGAGAGTCTTAGTCCTTGTGCTGTACCAGCGCTGCTTACACCGAAGAAGGATAGCTCCTGGCGTATGTGTGTCGACAGTCGGGCGATCAATAAGATCACAGTTCGGTATCGCTTCCCTATCCCTCGGTTGGATGACTTATTGGACCAGTTGAGTGGAGCTACTGTATTTAGTAAACTGGATTTGAAAAGTGGCTATCACCAGATTCGGATTCGGGAGGGTGACGAATGGAAGACAGCCTTCAAGACTCGTGAGGGGTTATACGAGTGGCTAGTGATGCCTTTTGGGCTTTCTAATGCCCCTAGCACTTTTATGCGAGTGATAAACCAAGTGGTCCGCCCTTTCATTGAAAAATTTCTCGTCGTTTATTTCGATGATATATTGATTTATAGTGCTACTCCAATTGTGCATCTTCAGCACTTGCGCGATGTTCTTTCATTGATGCGCAAGAACAAGTTTTTTGCTGCTACCAGTAAATGCTCATTCATGATGGACAACATTTTGTTCCTCGGTTACGTCGTCTCGAAAGATGGTATTTGTGTGGATGAGTCCAAGGTGGACGCAGTCAGACAGTGGCCGTTGCCAGCGAATCTTCATGAAGTACGCAGCTTTCATGGCTTATGTCATTCTATCGGCGATTTATTCCCAACTTCAGTACAATAATGGCACTAGTTACATACTGTATGAAGGGGGGACATTTTCCTAGTCAGAGGCCGCGACAGAGGCTTTTCACAAGATCAAACAGACACTTACCTCTGCACCTGTTCTCACATTGCCAGACTTTTCTCAGCCATTCGAGCTGCACTGTGACGCTTCCAAGGTTGGCATTGGGGCGGTTCTAAGTCAGAACGGTAGGCCCATTGCATTTTTTAGTGAGAAGTTGAACGGGGCCAAACTGAAGTACAACACTTACGATGTGGAATTTTATGCTGTGGTCCAAGCCCTGAAGCATTGGCGATCCTACTTGTCCTATAAAGAGTTCATCTTGTATTCTGACCATGATGCCTTGAAGCACATCAATAATCAAGATAAACTCTCAGCTAGGCATGCTGGGTGGGCCGCTTATTTGCAGCAATTCACATTTGTCATCAAACATAAGTCTGGAGCACTGAACAGGGTGGCTGATGCCCTTAGTCGGCGTGCTTCTTTACTTACGGCTATGTGCACCAAGGTACTCGGTTTTGAATCATTCCGTGATTTATTGTCCACTGACCCCTACTTTGCACCTATTGTGAGTGATGTTATGGCAGGCAACCGCTCTGATTTTTTGCTGCACGACGGATTCTTATTCAAAGGAAATCAACTATGTGTTCCAGAGTCTAGCCTCCGCTTGAAAATCATCAAGGAACTACATGATGAGGGTCACGTGGGGCGTGATAAAACATTACTATCAGTAATGAGATCCTACGATTGGCCATCTATGCGAAAGGAAATTACTAAATTCGTGGAGGGGTGTCGCATCTGCCAAGTCTCTAAGGGTATAGCGACAAATGCTGGTTTGTATATGCCGTTACCTGTGCCGAACCAACCATGGGCCGATGTGAGTAAGGATTTTGTTTTAGGACTACCTCGAACACAGCGAGGTATGGATTCCATTTATGTGGTAGTGGACAGGTTTTCAAAAATGGCGCATTTCATCGCGTGCAAGAAGACGACAGACGCTGTCAATGTGGCACAGTTGTATTTTCGGGAAATATACCGACTTCATGGACTGCCAATGTCTATTGTTTCTAATAGGGAAACCCGGTTCCTTAGCCATTTCTGGCGCAGTTTGTGGCGTCTTGCTAACACCAAGCTAGATTTCAGCAGTGCATATCATCCTCAGACTGATGGGCAAACGGAGGTTGTCAATCGTTCTTTGGGTAATTTACTTTGTAGCTTGGTGGGAGATCATCTGAAGTCATGGGATCAGAAATTATATCAATCTGAATTCGCCTACAATCGTTCTGTCAATCGTAGCACGGGTTTTAGTCCTTTTTTCATCAACTGCGGCTACAACCCGAGATCCCCGCTTGATTTAGCTCCAGTTCCTGACCTACAACGTGTTCCTAAAAAGGCTGAAGATTTAATTACTGCGATTCAGAGCGTGCACAAAACCACGCAACAGCATCTATTGGAAACCACTGCCAAGTACAAACATTCTGCTGATCAGAAACGTCGCCTTGTAGAATTTGAGGTTGGAGATTTCGTTTGGGCCATTTTGACAAAAGATCGGTTTTTTGTAGGGGAGTATAATAAACTGGCAGCAAGAAAAATTGGTCCGTTAGAGATCATAGCAAAGATTAATTCCAATGCTTACAGATTAAAGCTCCCAAGTCATATCCGCACTTCCGATGTTTTCAATGTCAAACACCTTGTGCCATATCATGGTGACAGTTCAGAGGATGAGCCCGTGAATTCGAGGGCGAATTCTCTCCCACCTGGCGGGAATGATGTAATCCAAACCAAAGCAGAGGAATACATGGATGCAGTGGATCGAAGTAAGGCCCACCGTGCAGGGCCCAAACGATACTAGGCCCAAATTTGGGTTTTGGAGTCAGAATCGCGAACAGAGCCCCATTCTGGAACGGAACCGGCAAAATCTTCAAGATCCATTAATTGGACTCCTCATTTTTAGGCCAAATTCCATCATTTATGCCTCAAAAAGGACATTTTTCACTATTTCTAGCAACTTCTCTATATTTTTGAATAAGTCAAATTCATTATTAGCAGTTTCTATGATTAGGAAGGTTTCTTTTGCTATTTATTATATGTAATAAATCTCGTGATTTGTGAGATTTAGAAACAACTTCCTATATATTTGATTGTAATCCAGGAATGGAGGATGGCTTAAAGATATTGAAAGTTTATTTTAGAGAATTCTTCTCTTTCCCTATTGTTTTGGAATTCATTGGAATCAACAAAACAGTAGAACCCATTGTTCCTGGTATTATTCTTGAGAATAATCAACAGGTCTCGTGGAAGATCGGCATCCAGAAATCATCCACCACCGCTTGCTGCATCAGCCAAAACCTCGAGGCTTTAGTGGAGGCAACGGAAATACTTTTCAATGATCCCTCTCGGGTGAAACCTTTTTGCTATTTTTTTTTCAACACTCCCTTCCATATGGAACCCGGTCTGTGCACTTTCTGGCAACACACACTTTTTTTTTTTTTTTTGTTAGTATCAAGTTGTTGCTCTTTGGATTCGAACTTGCGACTGGTTGGCTCTGAGACCATATTATATTTCATTTACTAATTGGTCATACCTAAGCCTCGAGGCCTTTGTAGAGGCAATAGAAATATAATGTAAACTATTTTGGCTCTAAAAATCAACAGTATCGCCCACTCATGCAGCCAATCTAAACCGGATCAAACAATGACCATGTATCACATAACATTAATAACATGTGTTGATTTTTAAGGGGATGCAAGTTCTTAATGGAATTTTAAAAAAGATTTAGAAATTCCATAAAACACCATATAAATTCTTAAAAGTGTATTGAAAGCCCCTCAAGCCTTCCAAAGGAAATTTGGCGTGCTGCTCCAGCTAAATCAAGGTGGAATCTGAATTGGGAGAGAGGAGAGATTGAATTGAACTGACATAATTAACCTGTGTTCATTCATGAAGAAAGCCTTTTTCTTTCCCAATTGGGAAAAGTCCACAAGAAGCCACCCCATGCACTTCACAGCATAGTACATGTAAATGGATATAGATCACAATAGACACAGAGAAAGTCTTCTGGTGCTTGGCACAACAGTAAGAAATACCCTCCATTATGGAGTGTGGGGGAACAAGTTCGAACCATTGTAGGTGTTTTGGAAGTGTATGAGGTGGCTTCTTGTGGAATTTTTCAGAATGGAAAAAAAGAAAGGTCTTATGACGCTTGGGCCGCTTGGCGCACTGGTAAGAGAATAAGAGATATCCCTCCATTATGGAGCGTGGGGGATCAAGTTTGAACCATTGCAGGTGATGCTTCTATATCCTACAGGTGGTAATTGTTGCCACTGGAGCAGTGCACAAAAAACATCAAATAAAAGAGCGGACAAGATCTCCCAATACCCAAAATCAAGTGGAAAACTCTTTCCAAAACAAATATGTATATGGAAACTACATGAGAAAATCCACCAACTATGCCATTCACTCTATAGACCCACGTGCCTGGATAAGGTAACACTATGAAAGAAAGCCCAACATCCACAAAGACTGAAGGGAAAACACTCAAACACCCCATTTTTTTTTAACACAGGAGACTTAATTTATAACAATTTTGAAATATTACTTTTCCATCGTAAGTTTGAATATCCTTCAATGATCAGATTGGCTAAGAGCAGCAACTAAGAGATGTGATTTCTTTAAGTGCCATAGATGCAGCTTCTTCCAACTTGTATACCAACCAGAACCCAAGACAAATAAAGCCGCTTTTACTACCTTCTTTCATCTCCAAGAACATCCTCAATGTTGATATTCCTATGCCACTTTCTATTTCATTTGACCTGGCAACAACTTCACCTCAACCTCTCTCCTTTTGCCTTCTCCAATCACCTCTTTTCACTTCCTCATGAGATTTGTGAGGCCCGCCACACAATTCACAATAGCCCACTTGACAGAGCTGGACCTTGGGGATTGCAATTATGTTTAACAGATGACATGAACATTTTTCAAAACATTATTTTTTTTCTCTTCTACCATAAACTCCACAATGCCACAGTGATCACCGCAAGAGTTTTAACTTCTGACCCAGACTTGTACTTTTGTCTTACTGTTCCTTCCAGCTCAACCTAAACACTTGATGGGGGGGGGGGGGGGGGGGGGGGGGGGGGGGTGGGAACAGAGGATTTCAGCAAAGCAAAGGACATGTAAATCACTGAAAATTCTATAGTTCCTCATCGAATATAGACTCCACAACATGGCAAAAGAAGATGTATCTATCTGTGTGCGTAAGGTTTGTACAACCTATTCAGTATTTTCATATAAATTTATACTCATGACATAGATGGATATTCAAAAGTTTATAGCAAAATTTAGAAAATGCGCAAAATGTCTGATGAAAGGAAGTAAAGAGGTGGATAATCACACCATCATTTTTTATTTTAATTTTATTTATCTATTTATTAGTAATCTGCGATCCAGCAAGATCGCTACAAGCAACTACTAAAGTTTACATCTCTACCAAAAGGAGAAAGGTCCAAACAATTGGATTGCCCCAAAATAATACAGCATAAAACAAAGTATGTATAAGAACTAAATAACATGAAATGGAAAATAAACGAGATCCCACAAAATGGATAGGTGATATCAGGTATTATCAGATAAACAAAAAGGAGAAACTGTACAAATCCAGCCAATTTTTCTCAAATGCTGAAATCGAACCCTTCAAGGGGTCTACAGTTTTCTTATCACTTATATGAGCATCTGTCCAAAAGGCTCATATGAACTATAAGCTCTCAAAATTAATGGTATTATAAATATATATATAAAAAAAAAACCAAGTATATCTCAAACCACTGTATGAAAGCATATTTCTCTTGAAATTACCTGACACAAAAAAGGAAGGGCAAGCCAAGCACCTTGTTAATCTGACTCATCAGAGGAAGATTCGGAGTAAATTTCAGAATCAGTGCCTTCTTCATCACTTCCAGCACCTCCAATGTCTTCTGAGATACTTACATGATCATCATCATAATCATAAGGCCCTGTAAAAACATTGATCCTCTCGCACCTGAGTTCAAGATCACCATCAAAATTCAAATTTGTGCAACCTTGGATGTCAAGATGCTGGAGGTCTTTGCATTTTGTAAGAATTGCATCAAGCCCACAATCACTGAAGCGCCCATATGCAAGCTCCAGGTGGACAAGCCTTGGCATCGTATTGGCCACAGCCATTGCCTCATCCTCCACTGCTTTGCCATGGTGGGCTGACTCACTGTCCAGAAAGGGCATGTTCCTCTTTAAGAGGAACAGAGACTTGCAGTGCTGCCCCAATGTTTCAATCCCTTTGTAAGTAATCTCTGAACAGTTGCTAATGTCCAAGTCGGTGATTGTTGACAGTGAGCCAGCATGCTTCGCCACCATCTTGTCAGTGACATTACTCACCGGAATCTTCAAAATCTTCAGGCACTTTCCACTGCCAAAGGAACAGAGGAGGGATTATATATTGAGCTACATGAAATTGGTAAAAACTCTACAAACCTTGTGAATCAAATGAATTGTTCTCATTTGTGTAAAATCTCAATAAAGATTGTTACTTGGGTTATTATGGCGTCTATTCTCAGTTCTTGGCTTCTCGCAATGCAAACAAGAAAAAACATAATATTTCCCTGTCACACCAAAATGAATGTGGAAAAAAAAAAGAGTTCATGCATCACTTTTTGAATAGATCTCAACTCAACCACGAGATTCATATAGAAATATGTAACGGGTCAATATTAACAGTAAGATTGTTATTAGGCCACAGTAAGATAGATACATAATCATATCTTGCTGGATAAGTCTGCAATGGATTACTACCCCAATTTAATATACCATCAATGTAATACAATGAATAGCTGAAGTCATAGAATCTCAATTGCCAAACTAACAATCTCTCATTACAGCATCCAACCTAATCCTGAATGATCTTTAAAACCTATTTCCATTCCCAAAGGACACAGAGGTATTCCATAATTGCCAAGACAACTGTAGAAAAATAAGCATGGATCCATAACAAACATGGACGTAATACCTTAGAAGACTTCATTCGATTAGACAGTAACAGACTGCATCCAGTATCAAGATTCTTCTCTTGGGTCTTCAGTTTAATTCATTATGCTCATACAGGATAAAGTTTTCAAAATTCTCATCACAACTGCATAAATGTACACCTAAATTCATTAAAGCAAACACACATGTAACACGCTCAAAGACTTTGTAGATACTAAAATAGATCGCTTTTGGATGGAGCTTCTTCATTCTTCTTTTGAGAATTTGGATATAAGATTTTCATAACATTACACATTGGCCCTGTGTTTGTTTGGATTAAATTGAAGTCCTAGGAACTCATCAAACCAGATGAGGGGTGGAGATGGAGATGGAACTCTGACTTTCCTAGGACGATGACTGCAGTAATCATCTTCCACGAAAAGAAGAGCTTATCTGATAGCCATTTGTGGATCTCTTCGCTTTGTTTCTTCCATTTTAGCCACTTTGACAGGAATACATTTCTTAGAACACCAAGAAATTCAATCAGATTCATAAGAAATCTCCATGTAAAGACTCGCCATGAATTAAATACTAAAAAGCATATTAAAATTCTCCTCTTGGGTGATTTTTTTCAAATGTTCTTATTCCAATATGAGATAAAAATCTTCAAAGTTCTCATGACAAATGCAGAGATAAACACATACAATAAAAAACTTCATAACTTTATACATTAAAGACTCAGATTGGATTATATACTAATAGACTAACAGATATCATCAGTCATTGAAATTCCTCACTTGGGTCTTTTAAGTACGACCACATTCTCACCAACCACGGATGAACAGGTCCCAAAACCAAAGTCTGCGATATCTAAATGAATTATCTAAGTAACATACAGACAATAAAAGAACAGAAAACAGCACTGCTACTTCATTCCAGTGTATGAATCAACATCTATAGGAGAAAATCTCAACACCCCAAGTAGAGAAGAAGGTAGTAAGAGAGGAAGAAACTGACAAGTTGGCGACGAAGGAGAAAGCGGGGTCGCCGAGCTTGTAAGCGGAGAGGGAGCGGAGCGTCCCCCTGCTGCGACGGACGAGCTTCCTGACGGCGGTGTTGATGACGTTGGAGTTGCCGCAACGGCGGCACCAGCTGACGACGTCGACGTCTGCCCAGCAGTAGGGGCCGGCGACGGCCTCCCGCCACAAGCGGCAGACGAAGGGGACGGAGCGGCACAACTCGTCGGCAGAGATTCGTACAAAGATGAGGGAAAGAATCTCTGGGTTGAGTCCTTCCCATGAAGATGAGGCGCTGCTGCTGGTGTTGCAGAGTCTCCTCTTCTTCTTCTCCGGCGACTCTTCGTCTTTCTCTTCACTCATTTTTTTTTCTCGTACTCTCTCTCTCTCTCTCTCTGTACCTCTCAGTGTGTAATGTGTTGTTGCACTTTTGGGCTCTTTGTTTTATAATCACAGATTCACAATACGTTTCCGTTTCGGAGGCTACGCATCGTACAATGGACGGCGGATCTTCCTCTGTTGATCTGATCTGATATGATGATTGAAATGCCTTTCCTGTCAAACATGTTTAATGCACTGGCCACTCTGGGGTGACCCACCTATATTACTTGGTGGACCCACAAGATGACTGAATCAAAGCCGTCCAAGACAGTGGGGCTTGTGACAAATGGACGACACTTGCTGAAACTTTTAGCCTGGTTGATTGCTTATCAACTAGTATGGGAGGGTGCATGGAATTTTGAATCCTCCAAAATGATGTCCCCCACCAAGGTCCAAGCTTAATATATTTGAGGAAGATAAAAGGTTGGATCTGAGTTTTTGATCAAATATGAGATATCAAACTTGGAGATTTCCTCCTCAGTTAAAAATGAGTTAGCCCGCAATTTGAAATTTTGAGCCGCACAAATGAGCGTTATCTTATTGTGTTCATGTCTTCGGATTTCATTTGAGATAGAGTTGGCTCCATTATAAGATTATAATGATATAATGAATTATGAAGGCAATGGAGTCATGGGGGCTTCAAGCTAACATTAGTGATTCTAGTGTCCATTTTCTTCCTTTAAGCACCGATCCACTTGTGTAATTTGTTATATGATTAATCTTGTGATGCGTCCATTTAATTCAAATTAGAGTAAAATTTAGAAAAATCATATAGATAATAAAGGGCATTCATTTTGAAAGGATCAAATTTAAATACGTGAGTTTCACTCCTTTATTAACTCAAAAATTATGCAAAGACTTTAAAAAGGCCGAGACTCTTTGAATTTTTGAGATTCTATTAATCATATAAGGGAGCTCCAAAGTACCTTATATTATACACTGTAATCTAAAACTGCAAGAACATGATAAGTTGATCACAACCATATATAGTCACATGAAGGGTCTACAATCTACATTGATCATCAGATGCTAATTAAAAAGTGAGACTACACATGATACTTTGGTGGAATGCATGGTCATCCTACAAGTGGTTGGGAACATGGGATTGGTTGCACTGTTACTTGGTTGGGGAATTAGGATGGCTGAGAATGACAAGAGAGTGATTTTTGGTACAAGTCTTTTTGGATGGTGGGTTCACCAAGTACCACATTGTGCCTCGCGTCTTTATATTTGGTATGGATATGACATGTTGTATGAACATTTGCGAGAGAACGACTATAACAGGAATTTTTCATTTATTATGGTAGTGTAGATGCAGAGGCCTGGCTGTGGAATGAAAGACTGAAATAATACCAGTCACAAGAGCATATCTGAATATGTATTCCTCCTAAAAAGATAGCTCAAAGTGGGGAAAGAAGAGGCAGAATCTCAGTTGAGCATTAAATGTGGTGAGGTCCACCCAGCTCCAGGATTTTCCATCTTGGTGAAACAGTTTGCAGTCCAATGTATGATTTCCATTGTTAAGAAGCTACTAGACTGTTTGAGAGACAAATCAAAGTTGTTTTTAAAGAAGCTACGAGCCTATGAGGCTATGACCCACTGCATGTGATTAGGTGTATTAATTAGGAAATGTGTGTTCACCATCTGGGAGTTGCCTTTTTAGTGAAATTTTCTTCTCTTTCTTCTCTAAAATTATAAGGGAAAATCTAAAAATAGGTACAAGATTTTATTTTATTTTTTTTGCTTTTTTTTTAAAATTGATAAAAAAAAATGCACTTATAAACCATGTATGTGCTGTAGAGCCCAATTTCAACTTGATTTAGAGGATCATAACAATTTAATAAATCATTCTTACTTAAACATCCCTGCATAGGTAGCTAAAGTGGGCCCCAGTAGGTTATTTGTGTTAAACTTGATCGTTTCTCTAAAATGATTTGTGAAGAGGAAAGTTTCAAAAATGACATGGTGCATTTTGGTCTTTTTAAAAAAAAAATTATGGAGAGGACTTTGTTGAAAAAATATGAAAAAAATTTATACTCTTTTGAAATATTCAAATATTCATGTCCCTTTTTGAAAATGAACCAAAGATTTTATGTTTTTTTGAAAGTTTTCCTTATATAAATCATACTATTTTTTCATACTTTCCTTTGTGGAAAGCGCTTGCATCAAATGGTTAAAAAAGTTTGTCAACAAAAGTAGTTCATATATATTTCTTTTTTTTTTCACAAAAAAAATTACACAAACATGCCCTTAATATCTCAATTTTGATTGCTTGTGCGAAGCATGCATGAGGTATTCTACAGATAATTTAGGTAGGGTCTATTATTATATTAATAATCCAAAGTTACGATCTCTCCCATTTGTTAGGGCATGTTTGTTTGCATTAAAATGCATCAGAATTGAAGATATAAATATATATTTACAGTGAAATAAATTTTACCAAAGGATTATTAAAGAAATGACAGTTAAAAGATATGCAGTGAGGGGTGAAGGATATAAAGTGGAAATGTATATAAAACTTTAATTTTCATATGCATTAAGTCAGTAAGTTGATGGTTGCATGTTCATTTCCTATCTTTTAATATTTCTTCAAAAGAAAATGTTATTTAATGCTTTTTTTTAATTCATCTTTGATCTTCAATTTTAACCATTTATGATATGAATCCTATGTGTTCTAATGCAACATAAAAAATAAAAAATAAAAAAGACATTAGTTTATTGGTACTTTGAAATAAGTATTTATCATTGGTAGAATGAAACTTCTAGTAACACCACAAAGAACATAATTTCAATTAGTTTGGATTTATGAAATGAGTCTCATATGTAGTCCACACTATATTAGGGTTGGAATTTAGAGTCTGGATCCTATGAGGGCTTATCTCACAGTGAGGTGACAGATCTTGATTGGTCCACTCACAATTACTTTGGTACATGAAATTTGGACCTTGATGTGTACATGAGTACATGAGGTGGCGGACTTTAATTAATCCACTCACGGTCACCATGGATCCCATAGAGAATCCTGATTCAGGAATTTGGATGCACCTGTGTACATGAGTCTAGGTTCAAAGTGAAAACAAAAGTTGGCCTATTTTGATCAATCCAATTACCAAAGGCGATGAAAATCGATTGTTGAAATAAAAATCATTTAAGTATTCTTTTTGTAAAAGAAAAAAAAATATTTAAGTTCCTCACATAATCCTGATTCGATGAGAAGAAGACCAGGAGATTTGCAATCCAACAATAATCGGTCTGGCAATTGATTGTGAGGGAGCTCTTCATTCAGTTTCACTACCAATTTATGATCCATTTCTTTGGAGGTCTGTCTTTATTGCATGACAGGTCTTCTATTTCAATTGACTTTTCTCATAGATACAATTCTATTAATTATGTTGATTTCTTTTATAAATAACTAATCTATCAATTTTCATCCTCTAATAAAATGTGTGGCCCCATCAACATTCTATATGATAGTAAGCTTTTCATGTAATTTATGTTGTGAGAAAAAAAAATATGACAGGAGCATGTGCTTGAAGAAAAAAATATAGTACTTATGTTGACCTCTTTTAGAAAGTAAAATTTGATCCCTTTTATTTTTTCTTGGGGTGGGTTGCCCTAGCCAATGTTATTTTATTAAAGCAATTCATAATAATCATATATATAAGTAGGGCTATCAAAGAATTGGGCCAAGCCCAAGGTTGCCGAAGGCCCAATCCTCAACATATGTGGGCCCGGTCCACTACAAAGCCCTCGATGGGTCTATACTACCTGCACGTCATCCAGCCCACTCTTGAGAGGCAAGGCCTGAAGAGACGAAAATTAGTTTTAATCTTTTTTATATCCTCCTTAATCCGAGCTTGTGTAATACCACGGGCCTTACCGTTAGAAAGAGCTATTGATGTGAAGGTGACCGTGGGTATTTAAGTTTGTATCCCATGTGTTACCAAATTTTAACCTGATTTGCCACTTTGGTCCAGGCCGCTGGATCTCACACACTCACCTATATGAAATGAAATAGAGACATCCTGAACTTTGATACCATTTCTAACACTATGGGCCTTGTCCACCGCAAGAGACTAGCTATTGAAGTGGAGGTTTTTTTTTTTTTTTTTTTTTTTTTTGTGCACTAACGGAGGTTTCCCAACCATTTGGGCTGAACTAATCACTCCGGGCCCAGAGGAAAGTCGGGTAAACTCTCCTGTAGCCCCCGTATGGTAGTGCAATTTCGAACGTACAAACTCCGGGTGCGAACCGTGGTCCTAAGCCTAACTATCCCTTGGGGTTTATTGGAGTGGGTTTTAAGCACAAGCTCTCAGACCTTGATGTTTCCGATGTGAGACTTGTGGAGTCCCTTATAACCCGAGAGTTCTTTGGCGGCCGATGGACATACTGAATTTTAACCGAACCTCACAGCTCGGGACCGCCGAAGCAATCCAATAAGCAACATAGTAGTACATGGAAATTCACTTTACTATAGTTTGATTCACAATGGTGGCTAGGTAATCATTTATTGTCCAGGAGAAAACTATTTTCTGGTATTGGTGATCTTATATCCATTTTAGGCCCATGGCGGATTGAATTGCATTGCATTGAATTTTCATGATTTAAAAATTAAAGAAACAAATGAATCTATGAGAAAAATAAAATAAAAATTTGCCTCACAATTCCCTCTACAACATACCTTTGCGGTACTTTGTTTTTCCCACTTTGGCCTATCCAAGTTGTGGGCCACTAGATATCTAAAAGTAAAGCTACACATTAGATCCAATAAATAAAGAAAGAGAGGCAATCTATGCTAATAAGTGCCTATATTATGGGTCACGGTTTGCACCCGAAGGTTGAACGTTCGATACTGCACTGCCACACTGGAGCAACATGGGATTTACTCGGCTCCCTAGGGGCCCGTATAGATTATTCTAGCCAAAGGGTTGGACACCCTCCTCCGTTATAAAAAGAAAAAAAAAAAAAGTGCCCATATAATAACCACATAAGAATCATTTTCAAATAACCCACGTTTGTTTTTGTAATGATGAACAAGTCCAATTATACAAACAGCTGTATGTAAATAACCCATTGTTAAAAAATAAATAAAATAGGAATCATGCATGCCTAATTCATATTAAAAAAACACATGAGAATTGCATAAAAAAAAAAAAACTTAACACAAGAATCACATAAGAACCCATATAAGAATGATTTTCAAAGAAATCCACATATATGCTCAAAAACATTTACGCGTATTTTTTTAAATAGTAAATAAATTCAAATATACAACATTCGTATATAAATAAACCACGAAAAAAAAAAAAGAATTATGCATGGCTTATTTACATAAAAACCTGATCATGACAATCATATAAAGAAATTAGGAACCCATATAGGAATCACATAATAATCGTACGCAATTAAACCCATGGATATGCTCAAATAAACTCTTGCATATGTATAGATAAGAAATATAAGGGGCTGGGCCTAGTATTGTACAAGCCTGGCACTCAAATTGGTAGTTCTACAAAATCTTTGTCTAAGCTCAAGCCTCCAAACTCCAAAAGCCTTCATTTTACAAGCTTTTTGAAAGTTGGGCCAAGCCGGGTACCTTTATAGGAGGGCGCAATTGACAATCCTACATATTAGGTGTCATGTCCCACTTCCTCTAATTCATTGTTTGATTTTGCAACTCTATGAGCCTAATTGGATATATATATATATATATATATATATATATATATATGGGTAATATTCAAGTGATGGATTCCCTTACCATGGGGTGAGGGACACTTTCCTTTCTGAGAAGTTTCAAGTATAAAAGCATATCTTTCCCAAAAGTACAAAAGTGCTTTTATAGTTGAAACTTCCCTAAAAGGAGAATGTCTCTCACCCTATGGTGAGGAAATACCTCACTTGAATATCCCCCTGTATATATATTTATTGAAGTTGGACAACTTTATTTCTAGCTGCCCCAACTAGTTTTGACTATACGTGAAGCGCGAATGAATAAAAGAGGTGAAGTAGGAGGGTAAATGATATAAGATAGAAATGTAGGTGAAATCTTGATTGTTTTAGGATTTGAATTACTAGGACAACTGTTAGATATTTATTTCCCAATTTTCCTTTATTTAATTTGAACTAATGAGAGAGGTTATTTAATTAAAAATTTTATATATTCACCTTTGATTCTCCGTTTTTAACCACTTATTTAAACTCAAAACCTAGAAATCCTAGTAATTCACTTACAGGAAATAAATGGGCCTTTAAGGTTTTCTCATCTAGGTCTTCCTCATCTCTAATTTGGTTCTATCTTCTTTAAATCTCAGTTACTTATCTCATATTGGATTTTTTATTTGAAATTCTAGGAATTTTAAGGTTTTATATTACAATAATAGTAATAAAAGAAGAAGAAAAGAAACACTAAAGGTGGTATCCAAAAAACGACCATAATTATCTATCCATTAATTAAAATTGATGAAAGATAGAAAATGAATTTACAACTATCACCCTAGCATCTCAATTCTCTTGGATCTACATCGTTAGCTTTAAATCATTCACCTCTCACAAATTTAATAATCTTTGGTTAGAGCTCATTTAACAGTTAATTCTTATGTATTCAATTTATATATATACATATATATATATATATATATATTTTATAGTATTCTATAAGATGATTACTGCTACTATTTTACGCCATATTTATGTAAACCATTTTCCAACGGAAAATTGTGGAAACTGAAAAAGCCTTTTTTACTCTATAGTAAAAGTTATATTTGGTGTGGCAAAATAAAAAAAAATAAAAAAAATATAGTTCCTATGAGAAAATTTTTTACTTCAAGAGATTCCCGCATCCACGAGGGGCCACTGCGGAAGAAATGGGCCCCAAATAAAAGTCAACAAAAGTCATGCCACGGGGAGTTCCATCCACCGGATCAACTATTCAAGCATCTTTTTCTCCAACTAGGGTTTCCCCAAACCAAACAACAAAAGGAGTTGTGCATTGAAATTCAAATCTCCATCACCGATTACAGTAAGTCTTACTTTCTCATCATTCTAACAAATTTTTATTCTTGTTCTCTCCTTCCTACTCTTCATAAGGGAAAACATAGCTGGGATTTCTGCTCTAGCTGGTACAGATAGGTATATCTCTCTCTCTCTCTGAATAGAGCAACTGGTTTGGGTTTCTGGGTTCTGAGCTCCAGCGGTGTTAATTTGATTTCTGAGGAAAGCAAATGTATCTGTGTGGTGTAGTACATGTATATAGTCTGTAAAGACAAGAAAAGGAAAAAAACCAATCAACCCAAGTGACCAAACTGAGGAGGCAATCACATATGGTGACTGCCCCCCTAGTAAATCTTCCAGTTCTAATAGTTAAAAACAAGACAACTTTAGTCTATAGCCAATAACTGGTTTTTGGTTCCCTGCTTTACCATTGTGTTGGCTGCTGCATCATAGACTGCATTAAATATGTTCAAAGGATACTTCTTTCAATGAAGATGGATCCCTTCTTTCATGTATGATGATGAAAGCTAACCTCCTCAACATACTTTTTCTCTTTTTCTGTCCATTGATAGCATCCTTCAAATCTCCCTCAATTAGCAACTTGTCAGGTTGCCACTCCTTTGATATTTTAAATGCTTCTTGAATTGCTAGGAAATCTGCTTCATTATTTACCTTGGGGGTTGCCCTGAATCAATCAATCAAGATTGAACTTCATCCATTTTGAATATGAAAGATTCTGTTTTGACTTGCAACTCCTAGCATTGAAGCACTCCACTTCCATAAAATGTTGGATGAGTTTATACATAGAAATTCATCTGTTGAAGTCAGTGCGCAATGTGGGCAATGCTTTATTTATTTTATGGCTCAAGACCTCCTCAGTGTACCTTTCTTTGAAGCTAAAAGTCCTCTTTTCCCTCCCCTCACATAGGGTCAGTGGTCTGATCCCCATGAGCAATAAACACCCTCCAATGAAGTGTGAAGCAGCCATATAGTCTGGAATAATGTCGACACCTTGTTCAATGCTCCATTGCAAACTTTCACTTGATAAAAAGATGTTACATGGACTCCTTCACCTATACATATAGCATATATAGTGTGGATGTTGCATGTGATGGGGTTATACCGGCATTATACCTCTTCTTCTTAGATAATTTGTTTTGCGCACTTTCTAATGATCACTTCAATTTTGGGTGGTTCCAAGCCTGAGAAAGCTAAGGAGCATGACAGGGGCCCATTAGGGAGGAGCTAAGCTACTAAAGGCTTGAAGAAAGTCTTAGTTCAGAACTCCCTTGGTGGCACCCACTTCCAATTTTTCTCGTTCTCTTCTCCCTAAAAACTTAACCATCATTACGGTGACTTGTGCTCTACAGTCTTCCTCAAATATACTTCTTTTAAAAGGAAAGACGCCCAACCTCTGTTTTCTCTCAAACCTTACACTATGTATTGATAAAAGAACCCTTCTGCTATACAGCTCTATATTATATTGGGAACCTAATTTAAACATGTAGAAAATATATGCAGTGTATGTGTATCAGATGTTTGTTTTAATCCTTGTGAGAAGTTGAGCATTTCCCAAAAGGTCATTCTTGGTCATTATATGGAGTCTGTGCTTCATCACTCCAATATACGCATTTGATGGGCACGCCATGGGCTGACAGGCTGTTTGTTAAGGCATGGGCTTTTCATTCAATCAACCCATAGACTCTTGACATATCCACTTTGTAGAATCTCAAGCCTTGTTTCATATAGGCTTGAGCTTACCCATGCATGATGCTCCCCTAATTTGAGCCATCCGTAGCCATTGGTTGTATATGCAAATTAAAAACATCCAAATTCAATCATAATATTTAATTAACTTGGAACAAACTTGAAACTATCAGTATGTCAACCGTGTCAGTCGATATCATTGGCAGTATTAGTTTTGAAGGAGGCAGCCTATAACCATTTTATTATTTATTTAACACCCTCCATTGCTAACAAATAATTGTCAGCTGAAGGTATCATATGTTCTTGAATGGTAACCAACATAATTATTGTTGATTAGAAACTTCTTTAAAGTACTTACCCTGGGTACTAGCAGCGTGATGGACATGTCAATCTGTGCTGCAATGTAAATGTCTGACTGTAAAATTACTTTTTGGACAATGGCCTATTGCATATGCTTTTTCCATAACATCCTAGTTGACCTCATAATCGTCGAAGGTATGAAGCTGAATGGGCTTTCATGGACCAATATCCTTCATATGTACGATTCATTTCTGACAGAAGCAACTGGCAGGAACTCTGTTATTTCTTTCCTTTTTTCTTTATCAGTACTCTGTCATTGCCTTTTTAAAGTTTATTGCTCATTTATTAATTTTTACTTATAAATTTTATGTTCTTGCTGATGAGAACAATTGATCTGCCATGCATCTAGTAGCAAGGCTTCATTCAATAATAATGTTGCACTTTTATCCAAAAATCTTGCAGTTCCTTATGGAACTTGCTCTATTTCCCTAGTTGAAGAGGGACGTCAATCAAGCTGCCAAGGTAGGGAAGGAACTGAAAACCTAAAAAGGCAGAAAAACAAGATTAAGACTGTGAGAGAGAGAGGATGGAGGGAAGCGGCAGTGGTCAACAAACAGTAAAACAGCTAGAAGATTGCTCAGTTTCCAAGTAAGTGCTGCTTTCTTGTCATTTCCCTTCACCATGAAAAACTCTTAAGATGAGGCAGGTGGCTTGATGTTTTTTATTTTATTCCCTTTAATTACTTACTACAAGCATAATACTACCAGCATAAGACCTTATGTGTAAGCTACTACAGGAACCGATCACTATTAGCCAAATTAGATACCTGGCCCATCTTTTGTATACAATGCATTTGCAAAGTCCCAAGTCTAGCCTTGTGACCCTGTCCAATACTCCAGTTAGAAGCATTAAGTGGTGTGAATGTTGCAAATGTTATTTTTACTATTGTTTTTTGCCTATGCCCCTTTTCTCTTCATGATTAAGGGTAATAAAGAGAAAATATCCTTGATTCTTGATCTTTATTTTTAACGAGAAAAGAAAATGAGGAATTTGTTCTAAACTGTGGATGTGATGTTCAGTTTTGATAATGATTGTGATCAAGGCTACTTGGATTGCAAGGTCACAATTACCATTTTGTGGTTCCAAAGCTGTGGTTGCCTCATATCAATGACCCTTGTTTTCTTGTGGTAGGATAAGGTGAATCATACTTTTGGTGTGACTTGTACTTAGATTCTTTTGTGTGTGGGTGCCCATGTTTTGGTTGGGGGGTGGGGTTTGGGTTGGGCAGGCTTATACAATATGGATCTCCTTTTAGGGTGGAGATTATGCAGTTCGTTCAACAGAATTTTGGGTGGGAATTGAGAATCAATGGTGTTTTTTTTTTTTTTTTTGTGGGGAGGGGGAGGGGGGGGGGGGGGGGGGGGGGGCGCTCTATACAATAGGGATCTCCTTTTAGGGTTGAGATCATGCAATTCGTTCAACGGAATTTTGGGTGTGAATTGAGAATCAATGGTGTTAAATGTCTATGATTAATAATGATGCATAATAACTGTGTGGGGGCATTTCGTAATCTAGGCTTATGTGGGGCCACTCCTCGATTACGGAGTATCCTCAGTCTCGGTGTTATCCCAGCTCGGCGGTAGCACCACTTTGGAGGAGCCTGGGACCGTCTCGGTGGCCACGATCACAGGTGCTCGCCTCGGTCTCGGCCTTAAGCCTGATCTCTGTCTCCTGTCATTCAGTCATAAATGCGGCCATAAATGCGCTGCCGTGTCGGAGATGGCGAACTGACAAACAGAGTGGGCGCCGGACCTAGATAAGAGGCACGCCTTATCTCAGGGTCACGTCCGTAGGTATGGGATGATGATTCGATGGGACATCCCCTTTTTACATACCCCCACTTAGGAGAGAAGAGTACATACTGATGGGACTTCCGTCTCTCCCTGGGTCCATTCCGATGATGACGCTCACGTCTATATATATTGCATGAAGGAGAACCACATGAGGTACGCGTCCAATCTTCCTACATACTTCTCCTTCTCCATTTCTCTCAGTTCTCACACTGACTTGAGCATCGGAGTGCCTTCGGCTACCTTTAGCCAGGGGCTCTGACCTTTTTCTTCTCCTTTTAGGTCATCGAAGGCCAGATCCTCTTCCCTCATCTTCCCCAGATCATCAAGCCAAGAGTTTAACCCTTTATTAACTAAGTCCGTAACTTTTAGGCACTTACAGTTGGCACCGTCTGTGGGAACAGGATCTTCGAACCAGTGATAGCCATGCCTCCAAAGACCAAATACGGTGGTGGAGGGTCGTCGAAGTCCCGAAGGGCATCATCCTTTCCACCTCCAGAACAACCCCTGTTTCCACCATTTTCACAACCTCAGCCGCTCCAGTCGGCACCTCCAGAACAACCCCTGTTTCCACCATTTTCACAACCTCAGCCACTCCAGTCGGCACCTTTGGAACAGCCCGCTGGCGTTCGCTCCGCTCTCCTTCCCCCTCCGGGACCAGCAGGGGTCCCGCCCGTCCCGCCAGGGGTATCGGGGATTCCCCGCCAGAGAAGGTCCGGGGGAAAGTCCGGTCCCACGTACATAGAGGGCGTTGTCCCGTCAGACTCCTCGTCTCGGCCTGCGACAACGCGCCTTCGTTGTGACGACCGTCGCGAGATTTCTCATCCCCGCGATGATCAGCCACCCAGGGGGCCTCAGCAGAATGCCTCCCCGTCGGATCCTCGACGACGAGGCAAAACCCCTGTCAGAACCAAATCTCATCAGTCTCACCATCACAATGACGATCAATCCCATCATCGAGCCCGCGAACGAGGAGACGACCCCTTGTTCGAGGAGCTCGTGGCCCAAAACAGGGCCCTCCAAGAAAAGGAGGAGTTGATTCGCCATCTCCAGGAATGGCTTAAGGCAAATGAGAGGAGGCCTCCCATTTGCTTTGAAGAAGAAGGCTCGAGCAGCAGTCACTTGCCCAGCAACCTCGGGGGATCACGCCATGAGCCAGAATCCTCGAGGCCAGAGGGCGCGACGGGCTTAAAAAAATTGCTGGACCACTACGTCAAACAGGAGGTCCAGGCCCGGCTGGCCGAGATTGGTTTCAACCGAGACCAGATGGAAGACCGCGAAGAAGACGACCAGGGCATGTCCCCCTTCTCCCAGGAGATAAAAGACTTCACCCTCCCCGAGAGATTCAGTGTCCCGAGGTTTGTCCTTTACGACGGGACCTCGGACCTAGAAGCACACCTACGGCATTTCACTCAGCGGATGTCGGTCTGGGGGGATGTCGGCCACCTGAACTGCATGGTCTTTTCCTCAAGCCTAGGCGACCTCCCACTCCGATGGTTCTGCACGATCCTTTCCGGATCGGTCACGAATTGGCGGCAGCTCTGAAGCTCCTTTATCGAGAAGTTCCAGGCACACCGTGTCATCCCGAAGACGGGTGGCAACCTCATGGCGATCCGGATGAAGGACGATGAAAGTATCACCGCATTCGCCAGGAGATTCTGGACAATATACAGCCAGATCACCGACGCCAATGATGACATCGCCATCATGTGCTTCCGGCAGGGCTTACTCCCAGGAAACGAACTCCGAAAGGACCTGGTCCGGTCCCCCGTGACTACGATGAAAGCACTGATGGCAAGGGTGAATCAATACATCGAGCAGAAAGAAGATGAAGCTCATGGCAAAGAGCGATTCGGACTCCCGCAGAAGAGCCAAGCTTCCAAAGGAGAAGGAATGTTCCCCAGGCAAAGGCCAGACAAGAAGAGGGGGAAGGAGACCAGTTCGGCATCTTTCTCAACCCTCGTCTCGGGCAGCAGCAAGAGGCCGAAGTTCCAGTCTCCCAGGCCAGCTGGCGATCCTTACAGGGCCGTCAATGTTGTCTTCAAGGAGCCCATTTACAGACTCATGAACAAAATCAAGGCAGAGCCCTACTTCCAGTGGCCGCAGCCGATGCAGGGCGATCCATCCACCCGGGACCTGCTCCTATCACAAGCAGCACAGGCACATGACCGAGGACTGCAAGGCTCTAAAATCCCACCTCGAGAGGCTCGTCAAGGATGGGCACCTCCGGGAGTACATCAAGGAGGGAGAAAGGGTCAATCGAGCCCAACAGCATGCCCCACCCGGTGATGACCAGGTCAACGATGAACCAGCAGGTATCATCAACGTCATTCACCTGTCTCCCCCTCCGAATGAAGGGAGTGCCCAAGCTCGGTCAGAGGCGAGGAGGGCCGCCCATGGCAAGCAGGTGATGTCGGCTGAGTTGGAAAGCGCTCCGAAAAGAGCTAGGAGGGAAAAGCCGAAGATTTGGTTCTCGGACGAGGACCTGAGAGGGGTCCAGCTCCCCCACAACGACGCCCTCATCCTGACCCTTCTGCTCAACAACTATACTACGAAGCGCGTCCTTGTAGATCTAGGGAGCTCATCCGAGATCCTCTACTTTAGCTGCTTCAAGCAGCTCGGCTTGACCGAGTCTGATCTGCAGGAAGCCCGCGTCCCTTTGGTAGGATTCAGCGCCAAGCCGGTATATCCCAAGGGGAGGATTTCGCTCGAAGTCCGGATAGGGGGCAGCACGAAGATGGCCGAGTTTTTGGTAGTGGATGCGCCATCTCCTTATAATGTCATAATGGGGCGTACTTGGCTGCATGCCATGGAGGCAGTGCCATCCTCCTTTCATCAAAAGCTCAAGTTTCCACTAGAGAAGCCTGGTGGGGGTGGTCGAGATAGTGACCGTGTGGGGAAATCAGCAGATGGCCAGAGAGTGCCTCACGGCCGTGGTGCCTGGAGAGACGGAGCCGACGCAAGTGCATATGGCCGAGCTCGAAGCCGAGATCGAAGATGTCGGGCGGACAGCGGGGCAGAAGAGCGAAGAAGAGCTCACCGAAATCAGAATCAATCCCGAACTGGGGGGCTCCAAGGGCAATGATGGAGCTGAGACCGAGACCGAAGAAGATTGATCTTGGAAAAAGTTCCTCGAGTCAGCCTGGAAGGTCTTCGTCGACGGATCTTCGACATCCAGAAGGGCCGGCGCCGGCATAGTTCTTCAGTCACCTGAGGGCCTAGTCATTGAGCAAGCTCTGACCCTTGACTTCAAAGCCTCCAACAATGAAGCGGAGTACGAAGCACTGATTGCGGGTCTCGGTAGCGCAAGGATACTGGGGGCACGTCGGCTAGTAGTCTTCAGCGACTCCCAGTTGGTGACGAACCAGCTGAGGGGAGATTATCAAGCCCGAGACAAAAGAATGGCGGTGTACCTAGCCCACGCAAAGCAGCTCCTCTCCCAGTTCGAAAAGCTGAAGTCAGGCAAATCGGCAGGGAATCCAACTGCCATGCAGACGCCTTGGCCAACTTGGCCTCGGCCGTAGAAGCAGGGAAAGGGAGGACAGTCGATGTGGGGACATTGAAAAAACCAAGCATAAAACTCCTCCCAGCTCGGCAAATCCTATGCATTGATCTCGGCCCGAGCTGGATGGATCCGATCATAACATTCTTGAAAGAAGATAGGCTCCCAGAAGACAAGAATGAAGCTCACAAGGTCAGGATGAAAGCGGCTCATTTTTGGCTATCCCCCGATGAGAAACTTTACAGAAAATCCTACACAGGGCCATATCTCCAATGCGTCCATCCAAGCACGGTAGAAGACTTCCTTTTCGAAATTCACGAGGGAATCTGCGGAAGCCACATCGGAGGAAAGTCGCTGGCGTATAGAGCCATCAGCCAGTGCTATTGGTGGCCCTACATGCAGAAGGATGCCCAGCTCTACGCCAGAAAATGTGAAAAATGTTAGAGGTTCTCCCGCTCCTTGCACCAGCCAGCTCAGGACCTGAGTCCTTTCTCCAGTCCATGGCCTTTCGCTCAGTGGGGACTAGACATCGTGGGACCTCTTCACCGAACTCCAGGAAACAAGAGATGGTTGATGGTGGGCACTGATTATTTCACCAAATGGATAGAGGCAGATGCCTTATCCTCCATCACCAAGCACGACACGAAGAATTTCGTATGGAAAAACATTGTCACAAGATTCAGAATCCCTCGAGCTCTGGTCTCGGACAATGGGACCCAATTCGATTCAAACTTCTTCAAAAACTTCTGCCAGGAGCTCGGTATCAAGAACCTCTATGCAACTCCGGCCTACCCACAGAGCAACGGGCAAGCAGAGATCTCAAACAAGGTGGTACTGGACGGACTAAAAAAGAGGCTTGATAAGGCTAAAGGCAGGTGGGTGGAAGAGTTACCAAGTGTCCTTTGGGCATACAGGACCACCCCGAGACGGTCCACTTCGGTAACTCCTTTCTCCTTGGCATACGGAATGGAAGCCGTAATCCCTCTCGAGGTCGGTCTCCCGACCTTGAGTTCGGACCTCCTCGATCAGGGACAGAACGAAGTAAACCTCGGCAGAGAACTCGACCTGGCCGAGGAACGAAGAGAAGCGGCATCCGTGCGTCTGGCCTCTTATCAGCAGCAGCTATCCAGAGGATATAATCAGGGGGCCAAAGAAAGAAGGTTCTCAGTCGGGGAACTAGTCTTAAAAAGGGCGCTTCCAGCAGACAAAGATCCTAACGAGGGCAAGCTCGCACCAAACTGGCTCGGTCCTTTCAAGGTGGTCTCGGTCTCCGGGAAGTCGGCCTACAGACTTGAGAGCATGGATGACAGAGAATTGCCACGACCATGGAATGCCACGCACCTCAAGAAGTATTACTTCTAGATGTACTCAATATGATAAATCAATAAAGAAGGCTCTTATGAAAGAAGTGTGCTTTATATCTTTCGAGTTATGAGCAAGGTTTCGGTCCTCGCACCAGCCTCCTTGAGCTCGGTCATAGGACCAGCTCCCCAAGGCTCCGGTCCTCGCACCAGCCTCCTTGAGCTCGGTCACAGGACCAGCTCCCCAAGGCTCCGGTCCTCGCACCAGCCTCCTTGAGCTCGGTCACAGGACTAGCTCTCCAAGGCTCCGGTCCTCGCACCGGCCTCCTTGAGCTTGGTCGTAGGACCGGCTCCCCAAGGCTCCGGTCCTCGCACCAGCCTCCTTGAGCTCGATCCCAGGACCAGCTCCCCAAGGCCCCGGTCCTCGCACCAGCCTCTACGAAGTCGGCCACAGGGTTACGGTTTTACGCCTCACAGCCGCCTTGTCGAGGCCATCCCCCTTGGGACGAGAGCAATCAACTATCTAAAAATTCGCTACGAAGTCTCAGAGCTCGGTCTGCCTTCTGGGTCCGAACTAACTACAAGTTCTTTTAAGGCATTCCCTTTGGATGCACGTTGATTAAAAGCCCAGGGCAAGACATTCACCTATGGAGGATCGGTTGAGGGACAACGAGCCTTGTTATCGCCCAGTCTTGTTAATTCCCCGACCCCAGGTTACTCGGAAGGTTCAATGAAAAAGGGGGCTCATTCTCATCCAGTATCCCGAGACTAGAAGGTTGAGGTCCGATTCCTCCCCCGACCTCAGCCCCTTGCAAGTTTTGGTCATGTTTAAACATCAGAACATCCCACACACCATTGCAAAAAGAAAGAAATAAGAAGACAGTTGGAGAATTAAAAAGAAATTTGTCTTTCATTGATCAGAAAAAATGATTACAAATCTCGTTACATCAAGGAAAGGAAAGAAAAAGGGGGACAGTTCCTTATTCGCTCTGCTTCTCGGGCGCCGCAACTTTATTCTTCGGCTCTGGAAGAACGGTCGAGGCAGGAGCCTCGGATGGAGGAACTTCGGGGGAGGCTTGGGCCTTATCAACCTCGGCGGGAGTCGGGGGCAGAGGAGGAGGGCCTGGGACTTCGGGAGGGGCTTCAGGAGGGTTGGAGTCAGGCTCTGACTCTGGGCTCGGTATTGCAGGCACGAATTGAGGAAGATTCGTAAATATGGGGTCATCCTCAGAAACCCCATAATCGCGAAGAGCAGCCCTACACCCCATGTCATACAGCATCGGACTCAGATCCTGGATTTGAGCCATATACTCCGCCGATGCCCAATCCACCCATTCCTGATAAGCTTTGGCAGCTTGGGCTCGCAGGGCGGACTCGACATCGGCCCGCTCCTTCCTGGAGGCTTCGAGCTCGGCCTCTTTCCCAGCCAATTCAGTTTCCTTCTTGGCAAGATCGGCCTCCAGTTGGCTCACCCTCCTCGCATTGTCATCGGTTGCACCCCTTAGGTGCTTATTCTCGCCGCGCAACTTGATTACCTCGGCCTTTGCCGCCTGTTGTTCCGTTGCATACTGGGCGATCTTCTCCTCCGCCTTCTTTATTTCCGCCGCGCTGGCCTCCAAGGCATCCCCCATTTTCTTCTTGTCTTTATCCATCTCGATAACCTTGGTGGCTGTCTTCTCCTGCCTCTGCAGTATTATTTGGAGCCTCTGTACATTATGCAAAAAGGACAAAAAGAGCAAGGGGGTCAAATCAGACAACCAAGAAACAAAAGTTCAAAGGCGGGAGAAGGGAATCACCTCGAGCGACGCCTTCATCGTCGAGTAGAGCAGGCCCAACGACCCGGCCCTTTTATGCCTCTCCATGTCCACGGGGAGGGCACATCCCCGGGCGATGGCCAAGACCGACTCCCAGCAGGACCCTAGCCGATCCTCCACGGTCATGGGATGGTTGGGGTTGAGGTCGAAATTAGGCCTCCAGGGCATCGGCTTGTGAGGCCGAGCCTGCGGGTTCGCCTCCTGGACCCTTTCTTCCTCGCCCCCCACACGGGGCCTCTTCTCGGGAAGGGGCCCCTCACCCTCCTTTTCGGCCTCCGCGGCCCGAGGCCGGGTCTCCTTTGGCGGCGCAAGCGGCAGAGCCTCCTTCTCGGCCTCCGCCACCCGCGGCCGAGTATCCTTAGGTGGACGAGGCTCTTTGGGCAGCCGCACATCCCTGGAGGACTCCTCCGACCTCCCCCTCTTCTCCTGCGAGGGCCCCTCGCGCTTTTGCTCTTCGCGGAGGAGGAGGTCCCTTCTGCGCTTGAGGAACCGGAAGGGGCGCTGGCTGAGGAGCCTTGACCGGCGCCTGGCCCACTGGGGGCACGCTTGGGGGCAGGGGAAACTCGGCCCCCGAGGATCATCGCCCCCAAGTTCTTCAAGGGAGGGCGCTGACCGTCCATCTCTTCTTCTTCCTCTTGGTCTCGGGCGGAGGGGTTATCAGCAATGAGGATCAGGCCTTGGGGCTCCGAGGCTTGGCCGTTGGTCTCAACAAGCGCTTGACCGCTGGTCTCGGCAAGCGCAAGTACGATCTCCCCTATCGGCTCGAGGGGGATCTCGGCAGTCTTCCTGGTATAAGACTGGTACCGTGGCTTGTACCCAAGCAGCGAGAAGGCAGCTCGATCGTGATGACCGTGGTAGTGATAGATTTTCTCAAACCACGCGTCGTTCCTCTTCCACTTGTCAAAGCTGGCCTCCCTCCTCCTTCGTTGAACACCTGCACAGAAAACGAGAGGCATCAGCTCGGCATGATGACAAATAAAAACAACGCAAATAAACCCAGTAGGACAGGTGTTTACTGGGAGGGGTCCCAGGTTTCCGTGGGACCTGGATTCTCCGCCCCTCTTCGGTCTCGGTCCCTCCGAACTCCTAGTTCCCCGAGACTAGTATCTGTTCATCCCCGGCATATTTGCTCGAGTCTTCTAGGGCATTCACCAAGGGCCGACGCTTGGCCTTCACCCGGAGATAGTAGGAGTCCTCGCCCCCCGCGGCCTTGCAGATGTCATAGACATCCTCTATATCATGTACACCGAGGTTGATGTCTAAGATCCAATTCAGCTCCGCCACACCCATTATGATTTTAAACCCGTTCGGCATCAGCTGGGGGGGGGGGGGGGGGGCGGGGCAGATCCGCCATGAGCTAAGGCAGGATCGGAGGAGCGGGTGGATAGGAAACCTAACCCCACCTTCGCACACCGACAACAAAGGGAAAGGCATCCAGTCCCTGTAACAGGTGAGGCCGCCAGGGAGGTCCCCGAGGTCGTCAGGCTTCACCAGGACGTCGGCCGGAATCTTATACGACGCCCTGAATCCCTCTAGGGCTCCGGGACCCACCAACCAGTGATTGTAAATCCCCATTTTCCTAAAAGCTAAGGAGACAGAGAAGCAGAGGAAAAGGAGCAAAGACTAGAAGGAACCTAAGGGGCCAAAACCCTCTGAAAACAAAGAGAAAAAGAGGCGAAAAGAGAAAAGCAGAGCCAGAGAATGAAACTCACAGGGAAGATGTGGTGGATTGCAGAAAACGAAGAAGCAAAGAATGGAAAGGAGAGGGAAAGAAGTCTCCAAGTTCAGTGAGTCTGTCTTTGGCAGATTTGTAGCAGAACGCCCTCTCCAGCAAATCTCCTTCAGGCAAAAGCAAGGGTAAGAGAAGAAAGGGAAAGGGACGTCCCCTTTTTGTAAGAGGGACGCCCCTCTTGATTGCCGCGCACGCGGAGCAGCGCTCCGGGCTCGCCACGTGTCGCCTCGACTCCGGTGAATAGCCACACGAAAGGTTCCACGTGGCAGTGACGGTCCATCTCTCGCCATGCCTCTGGTACGACATTTATCACCTCTGGCATACGGGGCGGCACCCGCGTGCCCACCTGGACGAAACAATTATGATACCCTATTTATTGCCTAGGAAAGACGAAAGGGCGTCATGATGAGGATCGCACGGCAGCGAGATACGATAAGACAAGATCAACCCGTCCGTTCAAATCTTAGCTCCCGACCTCGGGGAAACCGAGAAGATCAAGAGCTAGGGGGCAATTGTGTGGGGGCATTTCGTAATCTAGGCTTATGTGGGGCCACTCCTCGATTACGGAGTATCCTCAGTCTCGGTGTTATCCCAACTCGGCGGTAGCACCACTTTGGAGGAGCCTGGGACCATCTCGGTGGCCACGATCACAGGTGCCCGCCTCGGTCTCGGCTTTAAGCCTGATCTCGGTCTCCTGTCATTCAGTCATAAATGCGGCCATAAATGCGCTGCCGTGTCGGAGATGGTGAACTGACAAACAGAGTGGGCGCCGGACCTAGATAAGAGGCATGCCTTATCTCAGGGTCACGTCCGTAGGTATGGGATGATGATCCGATGGGACATCCCCTTTTTACATACCCCCACTCAGGAGAGAAGAGTACATACTGATGGGACTTCCGTCTCTCCCTGGGTCCATTCCGATGATGATGCTCACGTCTATATATATTGCATGAAGGAGAACCACATGAGGTACGCGTCCAATCTTCCTACATACTTCTCCTTCTCCATTTCTCTTAGTTCTCACACTGACTTGAGCATCGGAGTGCCTTCGGCTACCTTTAGCCAGGGGCTCTGACCTTTTTCTTCTCCTTTCAGGTCATCAAAGGCCAGATCCTCTTCCGTCATCTTCCCCAGATCATCAAGCCAAGAGTTTAACCCTCTATTAACTAAGTCCGTAACTTTTAGGCACTTACAATAACCAACTAGCATAATAACCCGTGCTCAACACGGATATGGCCAATACTGCAATTTAAATATTCATGCATTAAAGAATTCATAGATTTTAGAAAAAAAAAAAAGAATAGGAAGGTTATGAGAGTACCTGTTTATGCAATTTAAGAGCGAGTGGCGGAAATAGGAGAATTTGAGTAGAAAGGGAATTGTAGAACTTGGATTGAAATGGAGCTTTTGCAGTGAAATAGAAGTGGGGGAATAATTACAAGTGGTTTTGAGATAAAGTAGGTAGTTGTATAAGTGGGGAGAGAAGTTTTGAAAACTGAATAACTTACTATTAAAATTCCAACCGACGGTCAAAATTAAAACCAAAATCTTTCTCTTTAATATAGTATAATGTGATGCAGCCCCTGGGCTAGGTCGACCCATGGGTCATGGGTCAGACCCCATGGGCCTGGTCTGCATCACAATATCTCTCATTGGAGGCTTATCGTAATACATCGATTATTGATTTTTCCATTCACATAGTGATCATTCCCAATGGGAATTCAAATGGAGAATTATGACTAGAATGCTATAAAATTACCATAGAAATAAAAAAAACATCATGACATCCACTTTGTGGACGAGTGAATTATCCAAAACTGAAGCAATGATGTATAACAACTAGTAATGTACTTTCTAAGACCATTGAAAACAAACTCTGAACTGAAGTTGGAAGAGAAATGCCAAATAGCTAGAAAAATATATTCTCAACGTTGGCAGTTTGGTTATTAGTCATTCCACGAGATGTGGACTAAACGATATATGCCTGAAACAACACGTTCTTGATAATCTTTGCAATAATCTCAAAGCATCTTGAAAATATCATGACATAATTAGGATAATATAGAGATAACTATTATTTCTAACAATTTATCCTCCTTGCTCATCTTTCTTTCACTTGTTTCTACTTTCTGCTTCCACCAAACATTAGACCAGTCTTTTTATTTGATAAGATTGTATTTATTTTTCTAGCTACATGGAGGGCTCGAACTCATGCGCTCTTACCCTTAATAGGGGTATTTGGTGTCCCTAACCACCTGAGCTTACATGCTTATTCAAGAGGACATTTCACTGTATAATGTCTGCTTTCAGCTCATTTGAGACACACTGATTCATTAGTATAGTCAACTACATAATATCATTGTCCACCACATTTGAGACAAACTATAACCTTCCTTTCATCTTGTTGGACTTCCTCACTTGAAAACTAGTCTTCTAACAGGCTTTTGGTAGCATGATGGAGGGATCCTTTTTAAAAAATCTTTGTCAATTAATACCTCTTTCATCTCTTCCCTTCTTGGTCTAAATGCTTATCGCAAATAATGTTCTCCACCATACCACCTGATTCGAGCATTGCCTTGGCATTTTCTTTCCTCATAATATCTCCAATAATCACCTTGCATGTTATTGCACAGAAAATAATCTTCAAGTGAACTTATCCAGTCCAAGAAGATATCCAGATTCCTCATTCCATAAAAGATTTGGTACTTCTAGAGTTTCTTAATAAAACCTGACTGAGATTCAATCTTAATGACCAATGGCTGAGGAATTAACCGCTAAAATGACCCTCATGAGATGAAGACAGTCACATAGAGTGAGAGGATATGTGGACTTTTTAACAACTTCTAGGATTTGGTTTTGAAAGACCTAAATTCTTTGGAGATCAACTTGTACGGGTGATGTAGGACAAACCCATGGTCTCCATGGGTCAACCAGCCTATGGGCCCATCCCATCTATGTCTCAAAGCTCTTAGCAATGAAAAGGGTCTGAAGCCCTTCTGTTTTGTTACGGCATCACAACCAAGGCAGGGTTGACTGGCAAGGGAGACTCCCTTGGTCAAACACGTGTCCCTCTTACGTGACACGAGCGAGCCCAGTTTGTGGGCTTGAGTTCGGGTTAGGCCCGAATCTATGCAACAGTTGGGGGAAAAAAAAACCCATCATCACTGCATTATCAAGGTACAGTCAACAGTTGGTTTGACCAGATCAAGGACCCAGATTGTTCTGCAATTTCGAAGCAATCTGGGTTTTTATCTACGATGCGTCTTCACCTGCACACTCCGGGCAATCCGATCTACACATCAAGTCAACTTGATTTTTTTGAGGAGCTTTAAATTTTCAGTATTACCTTCAAGTCAATATGAAGTTGGAACGTATTGAAATTTTCAATAAAATTCAAAGAATACAATTAAGACGTATGGAGATTAGTATGTGAAAGAATATAGTATATTTTCATCAATTCTTTAGTTTGCAACAAGGAGAGCTGACAATTGATGAATATACCGATAAATTTTCATGGCTGCAAGAAGTATGTTGATTAGTTGAAAATGATGAACATTATTGTATTTGCTTTATCAGAGGTTTGAGACTAAGCATATTAAAAAATATGAAGGACTACAGGACTATGCATGATGCATTTTGGGAAGCAATTCATGTTGAGCTCTTGAGAAAATGCTATCGCTTTTGAAAGTTAAGTTGTAAGAAGGAAAGTCTTCGGAAACAATAAGTGCCAATGTTGTGAAACCAATCATGGAGAATGTCAAGCCTGATATTGATGAACAAAAATTAGAAACAGCTAATTGCAGAATCAATTCAGATGACGTGGAAGACAAAGAAACTGAGTCTCCTTTTGAGATAGAAAAGGAAGAAAAAGTGGACAGTGATGAGTTGACTATAATCAAACAGCCAACTGATCATTTGATGGAAGCCATTGTAAGCCCTCTTCCAGAACAACCAATTAAAGCATAATAAGAACTAGTTATTCATCAGGAGTTTACAAAAGATGATAAAAAATTTGAGGTTCCCCACATTGATTTCATCTTCCGGGGTAGACAATTGGTATTCGAAGATTGTGAGCAGCTGATAGAAATTCACGAATTGAAGCATCTAGTGATCATCTCACACATTCAAGTTAGATTCAGAAATCAGAAGAAGTGGCCCCTCCAATCTACTTTGAGTTGGAAGAAATGATCGTATAAAGTCTCCAAGTTATGCACACAAGATACAGATCCAGCTGCAAATCAGAAGTTAAAACGGTTGACTTTTGATCGTGGAGGACATTTGCCGAACTCGAGGTCGATTTCTTCCCAAGAAGGGGAGAAATTGATGTAGGACAGACCCATGATCCCCATGGGTCGACCAACCAATGTGCCTAGCCCATCTATCTCGATTAAGCATTTGGGCTTAACCCATTCATTTTATGTTATTTTTATATTATTTAGAGCTTTTAATTGTGCTTTAAGTTGCTTTAGTAGGATGTTTTAATCCTAGCCATCAATGTGTTTGGATGGTCTAGATTAGTTCTAGGGTTATTTCTTTTCCTATATAAGTGATGTAAAGCCTCTTTGGTTTCGAATGGTTGATGATTAAGGAGAATTGAAGCTTTTGGGATTTTCCCCAGGTTATCTTCAGACTTCCCCTCGAGTTCTCTTTAACGCCTCCTGGTTTGGAGTTTGGTGAGATCCCAAGTCAATAACACCTCTGGATCGGAGTTCGGCGAAAGCCCAATTTTTTCAGGTTTGCTTGATTTTTCCCCCTATCTCTCCATCTCTTCTACTTTGCCCGCCCTGCGTCTCTCCTCTATTTCACATTAAGGAGTATGGTTTTGGAAGACCATCACCCTTATGACAAACTCTAGGATCTGGTTTTAGTATACCAGTTATGTCGGAAGAAATTAAAGATGTTTGTACTCAACTTAGAACAAGCATACTCGAGTATGTTGCTATTGCATGTTGTGAACTAAAATGATAGTCGCTTGTCTTGCGCTCATGGCTTATGGCACACATGCAAGGCATGCAAGGCAATGTAGCGCGCAATAGCATGAATGGAGGTTTTGGAGTCACATGTGCATGATGACTGTCTAAGGGATGGGATGTTCATGATTGGATGGATGTTGTTGGTTTTATGTCTTGTATTCTAGTTTGACTGGGTTCATGGTCAAGGGTATTTTGGTCATTGTACCGGGGCTTTCTTGTGGGCTAAGAAAGCGGAGATTATATATAGCATGTAATTTGTAGCCCTAGACTCTAAAGAGAGTCAAGATGTGAATCAATGCTCTCTTGCCATGGACGTAGGCAGTTGCTGAACCACGTAAAATCCTTGTCTCTTTCTTGTGTGGTATGATTGATAGATAGCAAGTTTCGCGCTTCCACATGCACACACACAACAGATGTAAAGATCCAAATTAATCTATGAAAAATCTTAAGGGGTCTAGAATAATCTAGAAGACTTTAATGTAGTCTTGCTTTATGTAGAAATAATATGGATGTCCTTATAAATTATGGGAATTTGTACAGATGTTTGAAGTATTCTAAAATGGTGTGGATGAGTCTAGGAATAGGGTGGCATCAAAAGTTTCTAGAATAGGATCTTGAAGGTTCTCATCCATTGAATGAGTAACATATGGACAAATCATAGCGATTGGCTGTATAGAATAGGACTATAAATGGCATAGTCTTCATTCATTTGTAATAAGAAGCATCATTGAAGCAATAAAAGTTCTCTCTTCTTTAAGTGTTTTCTATTCTTGGTGTGTGAGTGTTGCATAGCCTGGATCTGAGTTCTTAACCCGAGGATTACGGCCATTGGGGAAGGCTGAATTGCTAACACTTGGGTTGTAGCCGAGTGTTGGGTTGTAGCCGAGTGTCGGACAGGCTAGAAGCAATGCAATTATCTCAGTCTGCGACAAGCTGTAAGGGTGCTTTGGGAGACTCTGGAATAAGTTGAAGTTGAAGCGAAAAAAGAGGCAGATTTAGGGTTTGACTAAGTTTGGGGACATATTTTGATCAACTAGGGGTCAAATTGACAGTAATTTAAATGGTTCAAAGGGATTTAATCCACTGCAATTATGGGACAGAAAGATTACACAAGGTTGGGATTGGTTTTGGACAGTTTGAGTCAAGTTTAGGGTGGGAGATGCTTAGGCTAGTGTTGAGACTAATTGGGCAGGTTGGTTTTGGACAATTTGAGTCAAGTTCAGTGTGGGAGAGGTTTAGACTATTGCTGAGCCTAATTGGGCAGGTTTTGGGTGGAATCTTTAAGTTATGGAAGGGAGTAGAAGGAGGCAGATTTGTATTTATGACAATTGCAAGATTGCAGTTTTTGCAATGGGCAGAAATTGCAAGGAAAAGAGGAATATGGTGAGCTAGGGCCGTAGGGGTCTTAATTATGAGTATGGATAGGCTATGATTGGGTTGGGACCGTTGGGTTGGGGCTAGCTGAATCAGCTAGATTTTGGGAGGTTTTGAAGTGAAAGTTGGAGGCAATTTCCGCTAGAAAATTTGGGCTTGTTTTGTGTAGGGATCGAGGGTTCTTATTGGTATGGACTTAATGGAAAATTTTAGGGGGTTTGTATGGGTATGGTAAGGGTCGTTTTTGGCGAGGTTTTGAAGGTTTTTTGGTGGGTTTGAGGGACTGATTTGGCGCGGTTTGGTAGTTGGATGGAAAAAATCGGAGAAATAAGAAAAAGAGAAGAGGGCTGGATGTCCACTATGATACCAAAAGGCCAATACTCCCGATGCTCCTACCATAAGATGTATGAGTGTATGACCAAGCAGCTATGTGCTAATCTAATTCATTGAATTTGTTCGGATGGTTGAATCTCAAGCCAGAGCTTGATCTGATCTGGGATTTGACACCCTTGTTCAATACTTACTGAAGCACCACATGTTCACAAGTGAGAATAAGAACTTTATTAATCAAATTCATCATAATTCATTTGAGAGCAATTACATAGGTACAAAAAGACTTTGCTATGGCTGTCTTGGCTTTCAAGGTTACAAATTCTTCTCACATTAGAACTCGTGATCAATCTCGTATATGGACAACATCATTAGTTACTAGGCCATACTCGTCTAAATAATGTTAGAATCACTCAACCTTGACTTGTTAGATAGGCAACTAAATAGCCCATTTAACGAATCTATTTTCATGTCGATTGGGCCTGTTTCTTTGAAAGAATTTTTTGCTAGAATTTGTGATGTTGGGAACTCAACATGCTATGATGGCTGTCACTTTGGCATTTGAAAATCCCATGTTTCGTTACTAGAATTCTAAATTCCAGCCACCTGAAAAGTCTCTTTTGACCCTTGAAATGAATTCTTAGAATTCCAACCTCCTTGGCATTTGCAAATCCTCCACCCAAGGTAGGATTTAGGAATTTCACCATGGGGACAAAACTTTTGGGGAATTTACAAATTCCTTAGACATGAATTCTTTGAAAGAATTCAAAGAAACAGGCCCTATATGATGTTCAAGGTATGCCCATCTTTAGAAAACATGGGATTTGGACTCAAACACTCATAAGACTCCAAAACTTTGAAGATCTCTTATTATATCCATCAGAAGTTGAATGTAGATAAAAGATGATCTTTACTAAATCTACTACCCTGTGTGCCAGATGTCATATTTGAATGTGTATTTTATAAATTATGGGGATCAGAACAAACACACTGATCCAAAAAGGCCCTGGGGGATGGGATGGGATACTTGTGGGCCTTCCCTTGTGCCACCTTGTTTTGGTGATGGTCCTTGTTGGGACAATGGCCTCTTGGGCCCTTATGCCCAATGAATCCATTGGCTGAACAATTTGATCCATGGGCATGGCCATTGCCTTGTCTGTATGGTTGCATCAATATATATGAGTGACGGTGACAGACATCGACTTCTTGGCAGCTTAGCTTCTGTCCTAAGAAGGTTAATCTGCTATTATGAAACATATTAAGAACAGCGTGTTTGATCTGAACATTTTTTCTTGATTTTTTTATCAATGAATCTGCTTCAGGAAGTTGTACTGTTGATGCTAGTAATTCTTAAGAATTAGAACAAGAAATCTCTGCTCTTCAAGTTGGCAAAGAGCTGAATGCTTCCTAATTTATGGTACCTAAATTGATTGGTAGTATGACTGATCAATAAAAATTATTATTTGTATCAAATGAGCAAAAACATCCACATTCTCCACTCGCTGCAATGTCTGAAACAGGGTGATTCAGTTGGAAATTTGTTTTGGGATATTTTGCAGTGCATTAGGCACATGGGTCTTCTCCATAGTAGGCGCATTGGTGGCCATTCCAGTAGGTATAAAGCGCAAGTCCTTGGCACCCCTGGTTTTCTTTGGCACTACTGGTACTATGCTTGATATCATCATGGGAATCAGCGCCTGTGAAAGAGAACATGCAGAGCGTCAGATGAAACTTATGGAAGCACAAAATCTCACGACCGATGGTGAAGCACAAAATCTCACAATTGATGGTGAAGGCCAACATTAGCAAGCATGTGTCTCTTTTCAGCTATCTTCACTGTATGAGCTGATTAGTCAATAAGCTCTTCTGTCGACTGGTATATTCAGTGCCTTTGCTGACGAATCTTAAAACGTCTGCGTTCTTTATTGGTTGCATTCTGAAGCCTTTTATTCCTCTTTTGATATCTTTGCGTGTTGTGTACGAGAGTGATTTGATCTTCCAAGTTCGAGTTTTTTTTCTTCTTAGAAGTTTTAATAGTGGGGTGGCTCATAATCTTGCTGGAATGAGTCTTAGATAATCATTAGGGCATGGTTTGATGTCTTTCCAGATTGGTTGTATAAGATGGTGAGACCTTTATAGTCCCTTCTTTGTTGTCTGAATAAATTTCTCTCCTACCAAAAAAAGAAAAAGAAAATGAAAAACGGTGGATTTCAGTTGACTACAATTCATTCCTTATCTTGGCACAAAACTTGATAGGCCATTCCTAAATTAGAAACAATAATATCTTATGAAACTAAAGTTATCTCTATCCTTATATAGTTCCAAATCACTAAAAAATGACGAGATTAGGTGCTACACCAGATTCAATTTTTTTTCACCACTTAAAAAATTCACACCGCTACGTATCACTCACTGCATAGTATTTAAGCCACTACCAGCTATTTTGGTCCTTCTTGATGACAATGATGACATGTAAACAGTAGAAACCTAGGTCTCGAGGATGCGGTATATCCTCAAGTTGGGATCATCCAATTCTTCAGTTGCTGTAGAACTCAAATGGCTACCATTCATTGCCGGTTACCACATGCCTATTTCGTCGCAAGCATTTATGACAGAAATTCCCTTTGTCCAGAATTCCAACAACAAAGAAGGGGGCTATCTTTGGGAATTCTGAATTCCCCTTTTGCTTTAGTTTTGAAGGTGAGAATAAGCTAAGTTGCTTATGTGAAATGTCACTCTTGGCTCGCAGAATTCTAAGAATTCCTAATTTGCCTTGGAACATTTTGGAATTCTACTTTGAGACACAATATATCCCAAAATGCTCGCAACCAAGCATTTGTGTCTATCACAGGTTCTTTTTGTAAACATAAATTCTGACAGTCCATTACAGTATGTAGGCATTTGGAAGAAACATTTATTGAGGAATGAATTCTTCCAACATAAATTCCTTGGATTTCAACAAATTATTCCAATGAAGTAGGCTGTTGCGGTAACTCGAGTGCAGTGCAAATGAGTTCCTTGAATCCAAAATGATGTGTGGAGTGGGATGTGAATCTGGAAAAAACACAGAGAAAATACGTATAATAAGTATAGATATGATAATTAGGCAGACCTAGGGAACAAATTGCTCAAGTATAAGCAGACCTAGAAAACACACGGGTTGTCCGCTCCTTGCATGTGCGAGTTTCATAATGTCTCGCATGTGCAAGTTTCTCGGAGACCCAATCCCTTAGCTGGAATACAAGAAACAACAAAAAATTTTTAGTGAAAGGGTTCATCAAGAATCCCATTGACCGCAATACGAGTAATACAACTAAGGATCGATTGATTGGAAGATTAATTAAGCCAAAGACATCATGAAGCTCTAGAGTGCACAACTGCTTTAATAATTTTTATATAAGAAAATATATTTTGTTGTTAAGTAGAAAATTAAAGGAATATGACATGTTCATAATCATTAATCAACAAATTCTTACAAATAGTTGGGAATTCCAATATAATAATACTTGAGACATCACATTGATTACTTTAATAATTTTGATATAAGAACTGTTATTGAATGTGAGGTAGTAAATTAAAGGAAGATGACTTGTTCATGAGGTGAAATGTTCACTCGTGCAGTGTTGTGTGAAATGAATCTCACCCTTTAATATAGGGAGAGCAGAGACACATTAATAGCTGTCATGCATTTTCTTCGAGCACTTTCATCAAGCACATTTTTTATAGACGTCCAGAGGAGAAAATCTTTTCATAAGGTGAAATTTGCACTTGTATACATGTGCAGGTGAAGTGCTCTGTAAAAATGAATTTTGTCTCTATAACATAAGGAGAGCGGACGGGGACACACATTAACAACAAAGATGCATTTTCATCCGGCATGTCTTCTGTGGGCGTCTGAGGGAGAATTCCATTAACACTTTATTAAATTCAAATTTGCCTTAATTTAGGTTCATTAGGCACCTATTAAATTCATAAACAAATCCCATGGACTGTTTGGTCATGCCCATTTGAACATTTAAGTCTCGTGTTTATTAAGAAAAAGCTCTAGGACCCAACTACCAAGTACCAAACGGTTCATGTATACATGGGGGGTGAGTTTGGATCCCCACAGCATCCCCCTCACACTAATTTTGATGAGTGGAAGGAGCATAACTCTACAATGGGGGGCCCATCTATTGAAAATCTGAGCCACACACAATGCTTGTCCTCCTTAGTCCTTATGCACCATATGTCCTCAAATTTTACCTCAATAGGAATTTTGGATCGACTTTGAGATTGAGCATCTGATTAAGGACATGGCTAATGCATAGAAACATTTTCTCTTATGAGAATCCAACATGGCTTTCTATGAGCCCCTTTGATTCATTGGAAGCCACTTTTGTGGATATTGGGGATTAAAAATCCCGCACGGTTGTGGGATGTACTGCAGGTGAAAATTTTCACTTAAACACGGTTAATCTCCATAAGTGCAATCTCCATCCATAGATTTCTCCTCATCTCTATATTTAGAGGGAATTTAAAAAGGGTGGATACATGAAATATTCCTTGGGGCCCGCAATGCCGTAGAGATTCCCTAGTTGTCATTTTCTCCTCATCATATAATCAATGTGTGGGGTGGGGGTGGGGGTGGAGGTGGGGGTGGTGGTGGAGGGACGGAATTTACAAAGGGTGGATACATGAAATATTCCTTGGGGCCCGCAACGCTGTAGAGATTCCCTAGTTGTCATTTTCTCCTCATCATATAATCAATGGGGGGGCGGGGGGGGGGGGGGGGGGGTGTCCGACCAACATTTTGGATCATCAAACTGCGGGCCATACATGTACACACAAGTGAGTCCTGCTGTTGTGAAATAGACAACGAAAATGAAAACTTTTATAATCTGCCAGTATTAGAAGAAGCTAATTTTGGTGTTGGCCAGTATTAGAGTTGTTCAGCTTGTAGCCTCTATTGTTTAGTTTTGTTGCTTTTGGTGTTGGTATAAGGATTTTGTACCAATTTTTATTTTTTTTAATATGGAGATTTTTTTTTGTACTGTTGCTTTATCCTTAATTTAATTTATCGTTACCGATAAAAAAATAAAAAGAAAAAAAGAAGAAGAAGAAAGTAGTAGCTGATTTTTAGGAGATGTCTGGTAGGACTACTAATGCCCTACTTCCAAATCTCCCCATCTCTATAAATTCTTCAGTGGGGGCAACAACATAATTCAAACCACTAAAGTCACCGATATTCCACCTTCTACTAGTCATAGTTACCTAATTCATAGTTGGATTAATTCACACTCGAGTTTGCAATCCGTAATTCAAGACCTAACTTGATCATAAAATTCGATGGAGTAAGTTCATTTGATTCGCTTCTCAATTCGGCTAATTTGAAGTTCAAATTTGACAAGTTCAATGGACTAATTCACGCCTCTTGACTAAACTAGGTAACTATAGTACTAGTGTAGTCTAAATTCACTGTCCCACCTTGTAACAGGCCTACTTTAGATTTCACTCTGATAAGGGCTATTCACATGATTAAAGTAAAATAAAAAAAAACCGACAAATCACATTTTTTTCTACATAATCAATCTGACTGTGGGCAAACCTTCAACTACAGTGAAGTTTTAGACTAAAACTAGTACAAGGCTCTACAGTGATTTATGGTGAGAGGAAGCTTGGATTTTGTAGGTGTGCCCACTGATGAATTTATGGGGAGGATGGACTTAAAATTCTCCTCAGATCCCTAATTAATACATAATGAAATGATTTTCCAAACAAATCACAGGAACACAATAGCCATGTCCTCAGATATTAATTTATTCATTCAAATGTAGAAAAAAGTCTTAACACAATCACCAGTAAACTTGCTAATGCACACGAGGAATAGTCCCAAAGTCCCAAACTGCAAGAAAAGACAGGATGCAATTTCTACTGTGGGATCTTGTTGAACTTGCGGTACTGAAACTCCTTGTAAGTTTTTGTGTTATACAGTGGAGGGTTCTTATCATCCACCAGCTGTGGGAGAGGCCCGCTCAAAACATCCCCTGGGGGTGCACAAAACACGGCCCATGACATCCTCTCCTGCTCTTTGTTCACCAGGCTCCTGTGGAGAACGCTCTGGTATTTCCCATTGCTCAACACCTGCAGAATCATAACCAAATACAAGAGACAAATTGTACATGGTAAGAAGGGGCCAGTCCTTCATGAATCATGATCATCATCAAGGCTGCTGATGTTGTAGTTTCCATCAGAGCCGTACATCCAGTTCATATTATTACACAACAGGCCTAAGCGTGTATTTCTTATATTGTTTCAAGAGCTCAACTTGTATACCCAGTAGAGTAGATGTATTTTGAACCTGGTTGATTCTAATTTACTCTAATTAGTCTCACTTCTAATCTTGCATTTGTATTGGAATTTTTTTTTAGTTGATATCAAATCCAAGTGCAACACATCCTATTCATCTCAGGTTTTGGTCACGAGAGTACGAATCTGGAGAGTTTATGGGTCCACGGCCGTAGATAAGCCGGTTAGGAACACGATGGCAGTGTTTGGGTTCGATTTGATTGCTGTTTCACAAGGGGACCACCTGTTTCTTGGGTTGAATGCGGCTGGCAGGGGTGGAAACAAAAATCACCCACCTTCACAGAAATTTCAGGAAGACTAGGAACTCTTTGTTTTTTTGTATGTATGCATGGTCACCACACAATGGCTCCCATGGCGTCTGTTGACCAACAACTATATAAAGATGATCTTGACTGTGAAATCTTTTGATAAGGCGTGACAAAAATAATATATTCTAGTCTGTAAGGCTCTATCTCTGCAGTTGAATCCATCACGACCAGATTAGGTTTCTTAGTTCTGACTCCACAAGGATTAGAAATAAACCAAGAGAGTCAGAAATCCTATTCCTCCCATTAGCAGACCTCAATGTCTTAAAATCCATCTATCTAACTTCCACGCCCGTGAATTATTTTGTCTGTAGCTTGACTTGAACCCGCAACCACAAGATTGTAATGATGAGCAATTCTGACGGCTCTAGTCATGGATTGGTTGATGTTACTACTATACTATTATTGGCCGTGTCTACTGTCAACGCGGTGGTTGCTGGTAGGTTTCAATTCAATGCAGAAAGAAAGACAAGAAATGAATATAATAATAGTAAAGAGCACTGCCAACTACCTGAATCTGATCACCGATGTGGACAAATAGATCATCCTTACAGAAATTAACGGCCACCCAGTTTCCATCTTTCCAAAATTGAAGTCCTTGGACGTCGTTCTGGACAAGAAAGGTGAGTGCACTCATGTCGGTGTGGGGTTCGACCCCTAAGGCCAGTTCTGGCTGTGGGCATGGTGGGTAGAAGTTTATCTTCATCTCCAGCTCTATCCTTTCACCTCCCAAACTCTCCTTCAGGGTCTTTCCTTCTAGACCGAGGCCCAGAGACAACAGCTCCAGTACTCGATCCATCACTATCAACGTTTCCTTTGTACATTCCTCCGTCACCTCTCTGCATCAAAGATAGAAAGATTCATCATCAACGGAAAGATTAATCATGTTTTAACTAAAAAGCTAACGATAAGTATGGTGGAAGACATGTTAGAAGTTAGAACCACAAAGGCAGCTCTAAAGTCTAAATAGATGAGATAAGCTAACGACAGTCTTATAGCTAGTGCTTAATTTAGCATTATTTTGGGCCTGTTGTCTATTTTGCATTGAATTGCTAAGGATTCATAGTAAAGTTGGTTCTAATGAAGTAATATCATAGGTATTGAGTAAGATTATGATGGCTTAAAAGCCAAAATTTTTCACAAGGATAAGAAGGACAACAACAACTACTACATAGAAGATGATGATGATGATGGAATGTAATTAGAATACCTGTAAGAAGGTGGTTTTTTGGGCCATAAGTCGTAGTTGACCCTGGAATGAGGGCACATGAGATGAAAATAGTAATCAATCCACTCCACCTTCTGTTCCAGATTTTTGGTCATCTTAGTCCCATAGCCTTCCATGTTGCCGGATGTTGGATCATTGGCATAGGTCTCTTTCTCTTCTTGTGGGAGCTGGAAGAATTCACGGCCCACTTCCTGGAGCCGTCCAATGAGCTCGGGCGCGATGCCATGATCGGTGAGGACGAAGCCACCCCACTCGCTAGCGGCCCGCGAGAGCTGATCGATCAGGACATCCAACGGTTGAGATAGAGAGATTTTGGGCAATTCAAGTCCCTCAAGGGCCTTGCTGTTGGCAGGCTGCTCTTGGGCCGGCCTTACAAACTTGGCCGGCAGCTCCTTGAGCCCAAATGATGCAAGTGACTGCACCCTCTCTACTTCAGCCATTGATGATCACTCCCAGGGAAAAGAAGGATTATTCTTCACAACCTCTCTGGAAGTGGTCTGCTGTCTTCTTCTTCTTCGGTCTGTGTGTGGATGGATATCTTATATATACACAGAACTAGCACCTTTTTACCCTTCTTTAATGTAGATATTCTTCCAGTTACTATGCTTCGTCTTCCTTTATTTTATTTTTTTTGGTGGTGGGGTGTGGTGGGGGGCGCTCTGTAGTAGTTTTGTTGGGGCTGCTGAAAGGAGGATGGGAGAGGAGAAGCAGGGGGATGTGGCAGATATGCACCTGTCAAAGGAGAAGGGCCGGTGTGGAATGTGATAATTGACCTACCTAACACCCAAAGAAAATGACTGGGTGATGGCCATCCACGTAGATGATCCTGATTCCTAACCCATGCTCAGGACCCTTTAATGCTACATGGATTAATGTCATGCCTATACAAACAATTATTGGTTTTTTTTTTGGAATGGTTACTGACATCATGTTGTTGTTGGTATTTGGAAAGATTGGAGAGCTGAGGAGAACGTGACTTGTGTTTAGAATCCCCATCGGCACTGAATCGACTCGTCTAAATCGGTTGGGTGCTGGTCAGGGCCGAGTTGGGTTGGGCCCAACATAGAAAGCACCTACTCCAGAACATTTTTGCTTTTATATACTATGTAGGGCGTACCTTTAATGCCACAAAGCTGTAGCCCACTTGGTAGTCATGGGGTGTAGCCATGTAGGTGGTGAAAACCCAAACCCTAAGTAGAGATTGTTTTTTCAAATAAGCCCTTATATTTTTTTTTAAAGTATTCTTTACAAATAAACCCCTATATTTCACATAACCTCATAGAGTCTCCCATATTTTCTTTTATTTTATTTGACTGAAACCTCCCTTAACTAGTAATTAAAATATAAAAAATACCGGAACCCACTTAACCTTTTTTTAATACTAATTTACCCCGAAGAAAAAATCAATTTACTTATCACTAGAGCTAAAAGATAAAACAGCAGTTTGATCCTTAAACTTTGTGGGTCAAAATTACCACAAAAAGTTTACTTGGACAAACTTTTTGGCCAGAATTTTGGCCAACCCATATGGTTTCCATTGAATATCACTATGATATTCAATGGAAACCATATGGGTTGGCCAAAATTCTGGCCAAAAAGTTTGTCCAAGTAGCATTACTTTGCAGAATTTTCTTTATCCAATCTTAATAGTTGTCCAATCAAGAAAAAAAAGGGTCAAACCAAGTTTAGAACAGTAAAAATAAATCGAAGATGAATAATAAATTTGAAGTTAAATGTGTTGATTTTTTTGGATCCAAATAAATCCGTTAATGAATCCAATTGGCCATCTATCTATCTTTCTTTCTTTCTTTATTATTATTTTTTTCATTTGCTGAGTTAGGTTTGTGGTACTATGCATGTGGGGGCAAGTTGCCCACATAGGAGTCGATCCGGCGGCTACGTAAGATAGACATCCTTTGATACTAGTTGGCAATGTGTAATAAATATGATTTTGACCTACCCTATCTCTTATAAGTAAGGTGAGAGATGCTTCTATATAAATATTTTTTTTAATGAATAAATAATAAATACCCATTATTGGCTCTCATTAACTTCCACTAATACACTTTATTTAAGCGTAAAAGTTCTCACTAATTCAAGTTAATTTAGTAGGCCCCACTGGGATACATGAAGACTAAGAAAGTACAGGTAGCTATTTAAAAGCTAGATCAAATGATTCTAGCTTTTGGTATCCATTACAATAAGAGAATGTCTAACTGTCCCGACTGGGAGACCGGGCCATGGGTCGGTCTCCCAGTCGGGACGACTAGCAGGCCTCTTACAATAATCCTAGCCTTGGTAATTTGAGTAATGCTACTTGGACAAACTTTTTGGCCAGAATTTTGGCCAACCCATATGGTTTCCATTGAATATCACGGGCCAGAATTTTGGCCAACCCATATGGTTTCCATTGAATATCATAGTGATATTCAATGGAAACCATATGGGTTGGCCAAAATTCTGGCCAAAAAGTTTGTCCAAGTAGACTTTTTGTTTTTAAAATGATGCATGAAGTGGACTTCCTACCAAAACATAAAAAAAGACTGGGGAGTTCTATTGGCACCTCAAAACTACTCTCTCTACCGCACAATAAAATAAAATAAAAACTTTTCCTAAACTACCCCTCCTCCCTCTCCCTTCCTCCCTCTCCCACCCTCCCAGTCGCCGGCGGGGAGAGAGCCCCTGCCGGCAGCCCGTGGCAGAAGCCCCGGCCGACCGGCAGGCCACCCTCCCCCCTCTCCCTCTCTCTCTCTCCCTCTCCCTCTTTCTTCCTCCCTCCCCCTCTATTTTCTTTCTCTCTTCTCCCCCTCCCCCTCCCCCCCTCCAGTGGGGAGCCTCGGATCTCCCTCCCCACTGGTGACTGGGAGGGGGAGGGAGAGGGAGAAGAAGAGTAGGGAGGGAAGGAGAGGGAAGAAGAGGAAGGGCCAGCCTGATTTCCCTCCCCGCCGGCGACTGGGAGGGGGAGGGAGAAGAAGAGTAGGGAGGAAAGGAGAGGGAAGAAGGGGAAGGGAGAGAGGGAGAAGAGGTGTGGGAGGAAGAAACAGGGAGGAGGGGGGAGGGAGACCGGTCAGTCGGCCGTAGCTCCCTCCCCGCCGGCGACTGGGGGGCGGGGGCGGGGGGGGGGGGGTGTGGGGGTGGTGATGGATTAGATGAGGGAAGAGGGTGGAGGCTTGGAGAGGGAGGAAGGGAAGATGAGGGAGAGGGAGGGGGAGAAGGGAGAGGGGTAGTTTAGGAAAAAATTATATTTTTATTTTTTAGTATGGTGGGGAGAAAAATATTTGTGGTCCAATAGAATCCTTACTCCTTTCCCCGGCAATCACCGGCACGTTTCCACCTCCAGATGTGATTTTTAAGTGACAACTTTTTAGCTGCACTATTGTCCACACGATTTGACATTTTTATGCTTATTATTAAATCCCAGACGCAAGAGCCTTAAAAAAACTTTTAATAATTCTATGTAGAGGTTAAACGTGCCAATATTTTAGCTGGCTGGACATCTTTCCACACGATGACGTTTTAAGCTGATTAAATGTCAGCCTCAAGAGCCTTAAAAAACACATGTAATAACTGTAGAGGTTAATAAAACCTTACTTTTTTCTTATTGACAATGACATTGAATTGACGGATTGACAGTTTACTTTCTAATTTACTGGATTGAGACATATATTAATTTGTATGGTCCAATAGAAATTAAGTAATTTTAATTAATCGGACCCTTATATTACCTAATTTGTACTGTGATTAGAAGTAGACCTGTTATAGGTATACTGTGATTAAGAAGTAGTGTTTGGGTGTAACAGGGTTTTGGGGCTGATATTATAAATAGAAATTAAGAGTCTTTAGGATGTACAACCTCTTCTGATTGCATAGTAAACTCTTTCGTCTTTCCCGTAGACGTAAGCTAAAAGCCAAACCACGTAAACCCTATGTTCTTTTTGTGCGTGATTGATCTCTTCTAGTAGACCATAGATCACAACAACATGTTTGGGGTCCTATTTATTTCACATTGGTAATGTAAAGTCACCTTCAAGGGACCAGTCAAGCCAATAGGTAGGAGGACCATACAATAACCCAAAACAGCTGACTGATGTAGAGATTGTTGAACTTGTGCAAAGACCTTTTGCACAGAGGTAGATATCAAGTATCTAATATCTAAATCAAGTTTAGGAGGCAAACCCGCTGTAATGACTCACGAACCATTTGGTTCAAAGCATTTTTGATAATGAATTGGACTTATTAGGGCCCACGTATTCAAAATGAATATCATCCCCTTAAGAGAAATAACTTCAAAATTTTACTTTAATAAAAATTGATCCCACGATTGAGTACGTGAATAATAACATATGATTAATGCACATGATTGAGAACGCTTAGGATTGTGCTAATAATGTTGTTGGTCATGCACTCAATTTTACAGTGGGACCACTCTTATCAAATAAAAAACTGAAGATGTATCATTGGAACTTGGATGGTAATCATTTTGAACCGTTTGAATTATCAATACGTGAGCCCAATGACGGAGTTCCACACATCCCATTCATAGAAGCATGCGCGAGACACTCGGATCCGAAATCGTGGTTACTATGTTGGCCAATGCATAAACTTTTTTTTTTGGTAAAAGAACATGGAAACCTTACTCATCTGTTAAAATATCAGTTTTTTACTGGTCTTTCGGATTGTCCTGGCTCTTTGTAAAAGAAATAGCTTAAAACTATATTTACTCATAATATGATAATTATATATAACTTGTGAATTTAATTTTTAATTGCTGCTAGAGCATTCTAGATGTAAATAAAATCAAAACAAGATAATTGTGTTAAGAATAGAGTTCAATTACATTTCTATATGTTTTACATTTTCTAATAAAAAGGCCAAAAAAGAAATAAAAAATAAAAGTGGTTGGTCATATACATTTTGGGTTCCAGGCTAAAGTTTAATTTGTTCTGTTTATGGCTAAAACATGATTCACGAAAAACTTTAGAGACAACATATCAATGATCTTATTTTTATTGAGAATTATAACTCCTACTGCAAAAATATCAACCTGACTTAATTTAATATTTTATACGTAGGACAATGACACGAGATACAAATAAAGTGTTTGGCATTATCTAGTATTACTTATTTGAATTTACTTTTTGTAAAACAACTTATCTTCTGACCTTGTTACATACAATTAGCTACTACTTTGAGCTGATTATTTTCTTCTGACCTTAGACAAGTAGTTTTATCAGACAGTACTGGAGTACATTGCAGGGAGATGAAAGATCAAGGAGTAGAGGAGCTAATGTATGACAGCAATGTTAATTAACTAGGGTGAGGCCCACCATTGCAATATCAGAACTTGCTCTCAATCAAATCATTATGACCAGCCTTTTCTTGTAGGAATTGGTTACTTTAGATGGTGTAATCTACTAATCTCTACCATGGAATTTACCATAGATAGAAAACATAATCTTGGTTGAATTTGAAGTATTTGCATGCGAGTGATATTTGGCATGGTTTAAAATCGTGGTATCGGTCGCGGTATCAGTCGGGACAAAAACCGATATGATATAGGTATCAGTCGCGGTTGTCGCGGTGTGAATTTTTTTTTAATCCAAAAAGATTCACAAAAATATAAATAAAATCCATAATATTAGAAAATGCTGGAAAACAATATTTTTTCCATTAGTAACAACAATAAATCAAAATATCAGTCACTTTAAGTTATGAGTCTTATCTGTGTCGCAGTTCGCTGTCTTTGCCAATATTTCATATAATGCAACTATTATTTTGGCTCATGGTCAATTTATTAGTGTAAAATATAAAAAAAAATAAAAGATAACGTAATAATTATCTATACACTATTAATAAGCTATTAGTATTTACTATTTAGTATCATAAATACTCCAATTTTTTGAAAAAAGTAGAAGATTTAAAAAAAATCATTTTTCTACGCCCAAAATCATGTTTATAAGTAGATCTAGCATGAAAGTATGTAGATCTAGCATGAAGGTATGAAAAGATCATTGTCATATCATTTTTGGGTTTGTGTTGTGTTCTTCACTTAGATCTACATACTTTCATGCTAGATCTAAGTGAAGAACACAACACAAACCCAAAAATGATATGACAATGATCTTTTCATTCATTTCTATACTTTATCTAAAAATAAAAAATAAAAAACACATAATAGTAAAAATAAGAGAGTTAAGTTGATTTTCTCTTACTAAATAAAATGATTTCTTCAGAAAATATGTTGGAATTTGGAAATATGTAAGAGAATGAGCTATGGAGACATGGTTGCTCTAAGGAGATGAGGGGAGAGGAGAAGAAAATGGGAAAATAGGGAAAAAATTGCAAAAAATTAGGATGTTTTACCATTACTCCATCTCGGTAAACCGATATTTTGACCATATTGGCTGAGATTGACCGATATTTTGGAGATATTTTGCCTCACTCGGTATCACGACAAAATATCGTCACGGTATAGGCCGATACCAGTTTATATCGATCGAGATTTTAAACCAATTATTGAGAGAGGAGTTCAAGTCTAAAGTGCTATGATATAAGAGGAGAGACAACAATGTAGCTATCATGATGACGACGTGATTGCTAGTTGGCTATCATGAAGACAAGACTCACTTCTGGCATGCCATGTCCATCCATAAAACATTGATAGCATAAGGGATAATTACCGTGCGGCTGGTCATAAAGCTGGCATTAATAGCCCTAGAACAGCCAAAAAATATATATTTACCGTAGAGTTGTTCGATATGAATTTGTGATATCGTAGGGATATAGGATATCCTACAATCACTTGAACAGTCCGTATATTTATTTATTTTTTCCTTTACTGTGGGACCACCAAACTACCATCCAAACCGTTGGATAGCTGTATGAGTGTAAGAACTAATATCGCACCAAATTTAAACCGTTGATCTATCATGGTTATCGAGAAACTTGCAAAAAGAAAAGTGACCGTGATTGATCAACGGTTCAAATTTGGTGTGATATTAGTTCTTACACTCAGACAGTTTGGATGGTGGTTTGGTGGTCCCACAGTCAAGGAAAAACAGAAAAAAAAATAGACTGTTCAAGTCTTCACACTTCTGATTGTGGGATATCCTACATCCCTAAGATATTGCAGGCATCGATATCCTATGGATCGAATAGCTCTGCGGTAAATATATATTTTTGGGATATTCTAGGATTATTGTCAGCTTTATGACCGTCCGTACAGTAATTGTCCCCTAGCATAACGATGAGATCACTCATTTTTGCGCCCTTTGATTTTGTTTAGTTTTCCAACTTAAATTTAGCAACTTTTGTCCCTTTGGAGCTTTTTGAATAACAGCGAGTGAGAATGTAATATTGTAAAGTAAAAGTTAAATAAGTGGAAGAGATAATGATTGTGTAAAGGAAAAATCTATATTTACATTTCCTCTTTAAAGGAGTGTAGAGGGCTGGAACAAGAAGAGTGAGATAAAGAAGTTGGGTAAAGTAACCAGTTTAATGTGTTTTATGAAGTAAAGTATATTTGCGCTGGAACGGACAAGTAGAACTTTGAACTACTTGCTGTGGCTAACCAAACATGGGTAAAATAAATAAATCCAACCATTCACACTATTTTCCACAATTTCTACTTGATCTCTTGAAAAACTAACACTCTTAATTGGAAGACTCCACACAAGTGGGGTGCAGAATTTTAATTCCCTTCCAACGATAACATCGGAGACTTTATATATAGAGGCACAAGAACATGAGCAGGTGACATAAAACTTATGGGGAGGTGGGTGTAACTGGGAAAAATAAAAATTCTGCACCCGTGCTCATGTAGGAGTGTGCGTCCCGACTCTTCTCCCTACTCTTCGATCTCATAGCTGAGATACCTCTTGAATTTCATCAGGTCCCATATAAAAATGATACCAATTGGCGTACTCAGGCTTTGAACCCTGCACCCGTGCTCATGCAGGAGTGTACATCCGGACTCTTCCCATAGTTGAGATACCTCCTGAATTTCATCAGGTCCCATATAAAAATGATACCAATTGGCATATGAGTATGCTACAGTTTTCCACTTATGCGGGCTTTCTTCCCGTATGTGTGGGCTTTTCTCTTGGGTCTAGCCTCCTTGACATCAAAATGAATTACAAAGCATAAGAGCACGAGAGGAAATACGTGTAACTAGTGTGGGTGACATAAATCTGCATGAACTTTGGATCCTCCTAGTCTCAATAGTCTCAATAGCTAGACAAGTTTAACTGGTGGGGCTCATTAAAAAAAAAAGGGGGAATTGAACTACTCGAAAGTAAATCTTCTCATTGAGATGTGGATGAATTATAGTTGAATAGAGTTGGTCCCATAGTGAGATTTTAAATATGATTAATATTTTTGATAATGTATAACAACGCATGTTTTTTTTTTTTTTTTTGATATTTTAGTTATGTGTTTAATATGTGCTGAATCTTACTATAATACCAACTTTTATTGGATTAAAACTTGGCCATATCCTACGTAAAAAGAAGGGCATGTTTTTTCTTTCTTTTTTTTTTTTTTTAACAATTTAGATTTTTGATATATATATATGATCCTAATTGTGAAGTTTCATCTCTCATTACTGCATATAATGAGCGACAGCATTAGAAGATCCAAGCCCATGAAAGGAAGGCCACTTACTTCTTAACTCTTACGTTCTCAACCTACCTGACACAACCGTCCTTTATTTGGGCTTGAGACAAGTAATAAAAACTTTCTAAACCAATGATAAAATATAAGAAATCCATTGGAAGTGGTATGGACATGCCTAACGTAGGCAACAATGACGTTGGCGATGAAAGTTCCGATGCAAGTTAATGGCCCCACCAATAGGAAAGGGTATTCTAAATAGGACATGGATGAAAGCAGTAACAATAGATTTGAAGGAGTGCAACTTATTTGAGGATTTGGCGCATGATAGATCACAATGGAGAAAAAAGAATTCATATAGCCGACACCAACCTAATTAAAACAAGACTTTGATGATGATGATGATACTTCATTACTTTTGTATCTATCTTACGAATACATAAGGTATTCAAGTGTGGACCCAATTGCATCCTGAACAGTTTTAAAATAATGATCCATACGGAACATAGTTTTCCATATGGCAAGATCCCAAACCTTCTTAATTGTTCATCATTAAGTATAATGGGCACGGCGTTCATGGCCCAGCTACGTCATATCCAGGCCTGGCAGACTTTACAAACACAGGCCATATATGGCTCAAGCCTAAATTGGGCCGAAACACAAGCCCATCCATTTAGTCAATCAGACTGGGCTGAACTGGGCCTTTTATATTATTTGGTTATGATATCAAGCACTCCTTGTCCAGTCCAGGACGGGCTTGGGTATTGTGTTACTTAATCCAAGACTAGCCCATATATTAAATGGGCCCAGCTAATTAATCCAAGCCAGCCCAGAGTGACCACAGGCTGGCCCGGCCCCTGAGCACCCCTGATAATGGGGGTCTATCTCTAGTGTCCTAATTGAAAAAGTAACAGAGAGTCATGCACTCACGTTGCACTAGAGAATTAGGATCCAAACATTTATGAGCTGAGCCTAATCACCCAAGGGTGGAAAAGTGAATTTGTGACCACGGATAGCTGGATGTCACAGATCAAGAAAATCCAGGATTTGTTGATTGTCAGGTGTAATAATGAATGGGTCATGGAGTCCCGAACCATCCTAGTTTTTTATGTGAGTGAGGCTGGCTCTTGTTAGAGTCATCACTGACTCGAACATATGTATCATTGGAGGCAATGGGCCTGTGATGATTATCCAAGTAGGTCAGATTATTACTTTCTTAGTTTAAATTTGATTTTATTAGAGTTGATATGATTTGGGTTGCGTTGGAAACAGGCCTGTGGATTCTTTCCCGCATATTTTGGGCCCAACAAATAAATGAACTAGGTCTGATCTAATTAATTATAATCATACACAAAAGGATATAAAGTTGTACAAGTACAAGCAAGTTGGGTGTAAGCCTAATCTCAGGAGTTCAAATTGGATGAGTCAGAATGTAAGCCCTGCTATCTACACAAGTGAGACTTGCATAACCTTGGACCCAATCCGACCAGGCCCACAGCCAACCCTACAAATGGGCACTAATGTAAACAAAAACTATCTATGGTTTCTTCTACTTCCAATGTTCCCATGGATTGAAAGGATGGGCCAGTAAATGAATGAGCCAACATGATGGATGGTGCAAAACTTGCTACGGATGGCCTAACCACTGCAGAGACCTGTAAGTTCTAAGCTCCAAATTGTTAACCCTTTGCCATACTGGGTCTTCCAGTTCATCAGTTTCCATTATGATGGTTTATTTCAGTGCAGGGCCCTTTGTTTTATAGCTAAGAATGGTTGAATGGATGTGGCTCATTCTGAATTCTGGATATATATATATATATAACTAAATAATAAAAATTATGATGAAAATAACTGCGTTTTATTTTGACTGATAGTGGTTCCTGTGCATCTTAAAGGCTTTTCTACTGTTGATGAATAAGGATAATTCTCAAGATTTTGTTTCTGACTTCATGTTTCTTGAAAAAAAAAAAGGTACTTGAGTTTTGTTATACCTTTATTTAAACTGGAATTTCAAGTGAAAATAATGATTGGTTGGTGAAGTCTGATATAGACTTTATTCTATTATAAGAGTTTATTTGTAATTTATCGGTTTAATTTGGACCATCTGTTATAAGGTCAGATCTGACAGTTGTGGGTGTCTAGAGGTTTAATGCTTCATATATTTATACTGGATGGTGAGAGCATTGTACTAATGGTGAAAAGAGAGAGAACAAGAAAGACAGTGAGTTATTGTTCTCTTGTGGGAATCTACAATGATAGTGAGCGGCGTGAATCTTTCGTTGACGTAGGCAATCTTGTCGAACTACGTAAATCTGTGTCTCGTTGATTGATTATGTAATTAATTGATTGTCTCGTAGATCGTGCATGTGTTTCCGATCTCTAACAAGTAAATGCCAATGGACCACTCCATTGTGTGGACCACCAGGCCTTAATAATAATGGCTCATGTTCTTTAGTTTGGCCCTAGGCTCCTTGTTATTTCCATCACCAATTGATTTTATGATAAGTGATAGCTTAGTAGGGTCTGAGATCCTACAAGTGGTAAGGCTTAATATAAAATGAGATTTGAAACAATTCTTATGTTAGCAGGATTGTGCAGGGCTGCCTTTCATGGGTGCATTAACTCCTCCAAGCCTTATGAGTCTGATATATGGTTCATCTATCAAATCAGTTGATATTCAACAAGGTGGAAGGAACAAAAAAACAGAGATGGGAAAGATGAGCCTTTTGAGTAGGATGAGGATACTAAAATCTTAATTACAAATCTATATTGTGGTCTTTAAATAACTTAATTCAAAGTTTAAATCTTGGATAGCCATAGCTACTATTTTATTTAACTAGCTAAAGTCTTGCATGATTCTTGGAAGGCTAGTGAATGCCTCTATATCATTCTTGCATATGTAGTGAATGCTCTTGCATAATATGTTTGTGTATTATTAGGATTGGAGATTTTTAGTGATGAGTGTTCGTCCATAAAAGAGAAAGGCCCCAAAAGATAGGGTATGTACCATAGGCGCAACAAGATTTACTTGGAGAATTTAGGACCACAATTTGACAAATATATGAATATATTTTGGTGAATAGTAGGTATAGTATGATTTCATTAAAAGATTTAAGTACTAATCTATATCTTTTAAAAGTAGTGCATAGACAATGTTATTATATAAAGAAGTCATGAAGATATCTCTAGAAATGCAGGTACTGCCTGATTAGAACCCTAAAAACATTTCTCCCTGATTGAATGATTCCAATTTCCTACATGGGGTTGAGTCATGGCAGTAGTTGGTGGGATGATGTTTTTCTGTCTGTATATGTACTTTATTTGTTGTTGAATTTAGTGGGCGTGCTACCTCTACCAAACCATTCCAGTCCTGGGCTTCTGTTACCACAGTGGAATTTATCTAAAATTGTGGAGTGATTATGCAGCTATTTTTTCAAAGATATTTACAAAAACATTTGTTGTTCGAAATCTTCCCCACGATTGAATTTGCTGAATATTTCACTTCAAAGAGCATGTCCACTATATTTCAAAACGGTCCAACTCACTTGACAACTTCACTCATTTAAAAAAAAAAAAAAATGAGATTTGAATATTTCAAAAAAGTATAAAAATTCTACATAGTTCTTTGAATCAAGTCCTCTCCATAAAAGGAGTATGAGAAATAGTAAAAAAAAAAACCCCTTATATCATTTTTAAAAATTCCTTTAATGAATCATTTAAGAGAAATGATTAAGTTAAATCCAATTAAATGACCTAGTGTGGCTCCACTTCAACTGACTTAGACATCATTGGCTAAAAAATAGAAAATCAAATGTCTAAAAAAACTAGCTTCATTCAATGGTTATGTTCATCAAAACCAAAATGACTAATTTTGGAAAGCAAAAAAGAGGTTGAGAAAGGAAAAAAATTAGATACAAGAGAAGGATATTTTTATCATTTCTCAAAATAAATTTCATCGAGAAGACTTGATTGAAAGAATTCCTAAAATAACCAAAAATATTATATATATATATATATTGACATTTTCCCTTAAATCCTTTTCTCGTACTTTCGGGAAACTTCTAGTACCAATCGGTAATTTTTCCTCTCACCTTCTCTCTCTCTATCTCTATTTGAGAATCGATGCCTTCTCACCGCTTTCTCCCCCTTTTCGGGCCATGGCCTTTCCCCAACACCAATTTCGACAACACCAATCCAACAAATCTTTCAGGTAAGAATACAAAAAAACCCTAATCTTTTCCTTCATTTCGCATCTGATTCTCGATTTTCTATGTTTTCGATTTTCCCTCTTCTTGATTTTCTCCGAAATCAAAACTTTCAGGAATCTGCAGACCACAGATGGCCAGATCTCAGCCCCGATCGCCTTATTCAATCCTCCATCCTTCGCAGATCAATCTCATCCTCAATTCAACCCTCCTTGTAATCTCCATCTCCACTTCTCTATCTAAAAAAAAAAAAAAAAACTGATCTTTTTTCTGATTTTTCACACTTGGATTGGTGATTTTTTGGATTTTTGCAGTTCATGTAGTGGGTCTGGCTCCTGGTCCGATCCCTGCACTGGAAGGGACGAGCGTCGATCTGCAATGGAACCGTTGCGAGCAGAAGAACAAGAGATTGAAAGAACAGGAATTTTTGGAGAATTCGCAGATCTCGTCTGTTGATCTGTTGCAGACTCGGTCGGTCTCCACTGGGTTAGGGTTGTCGCTCGACGATCGGCGCATGGCTGCTGTTTCGTCGGGAGATTCGCCTGTGCTGTCCCTCTTTGATGAGGAGATCGATCGCGAGCTGCAGCGTCAAGATGTGGAAATGGATCGGTTCGTCAAAGTGCAGGTTTGGAGTTGTTTGCAGTTAATGATTTTTGTTCTTGTTGCTTGGTTTTTTTTTGTCTGGTTGCTATTAGGATTTGGTTGAGCAAACTTGTTGGATCTGTGTGTGTAGAAATTCATCATTATATTGTAGTATGTGAGGTTGGGATGCATCTAAAATTGCAACATCGATACTCTAGTTCTAATTTGATTCTGGATTTCTCAAGGGCTACAGCACTTTCACATATCAAATATAATCCATTATAAAAAGAAGAAGAAGAAGAAGAAGATTCCTCAGTTGCAGTTGCAGCATCCTATCAGAAATTATTTTCTTGCAGTATCTCTTTTTATCCCCTCAATAATGTTAAGGAATTTTATTGAAATAACGAGAAAACCCATCTTATAGAGAGAACAGAACAAAAAGAAACAACTTTATGAGGGTAAACAAAGGAGAAGGCCTTATCTGCTTCACCATTAGGCATTAGCTGACCCGAGAACACGGCTAAGCTTGAAAGTCCCAGCATTGATTAGGGTCCTGACTTCCTTAAATCCAGGTTGCCAATTTCCACAGATAATGGTGTCTTTGGTTGGTCATCTTATAGGTAGAACAAGAAGAATCTCCCTCAATTTAAGCTAAGAAAACCTGCATTTCATTTAGTTCCTTGCATCCTTGATAGTATCAGATTTATTAGGATGCTGTAACGTAGTTTGCATGACTTCCATTTATATATGTCTTGTTCTGGTGCTAAGTTTGGGATTTTTGTGTTTGGATTGTTCAAAATGGAATCAAGAATATCATCATCAAAGCTTTTTCAACAACTATTTAGGGGTACATGAATTTTGTTCTTGGGCCAAATCCTCATATAGGTTGCACTTCTTCATATCTATCCTTACTACTTTCATCCATGTCCTTTTCAGCCTACCCCTTCTCATTGGTGGACCATCAATTTATATAGAAAAGCTTTCCTCAAATGGTGTCATTGTTGGCTTGCGTTGGACATGTCTAAACAATCTCAGATGAGTCTTTTAATTTATCACCGATTGATGCTATACCCCTTAATGCTCCTAAAGAGCTCCTTTTTCATTCCAGCTTTCCTAATTTCACCACACATCTGTCTCAATATTATCATCATCTCTATTACACTCATGTTTTTTATGTGACTATGTGTTGCTTCTCAATTGACCAACATTTTGCTCTATAGGTCATAGTTCGTCTCATTGCTATCCTATAAAATTTTTTCTTCAATCTTGTTGGTATGCGCCAATCACAAAGCTCTCCAAAAGCAAGTCTCTACTTTAGTAATCCGGCTCTTATATTATGTCTGACATTTTCCTTAATCTGCCTTACTAATTATCGAACCAAGTTATCAGAATGAATCTCTGTGTTATCTTTTGAGCTTCATTCTCATAGGAGTTTCTGCTCTTTACACATCCCTAGTGAAGTTGCAATTCATATATTCCATCTTTGTACGGCTAATTTTAAAGCCCTTTGATTCTAAGGCCTTTTGTCATCTCTCAACTTTTACATTTTTGTTGTTACTTTTGAATTCTAGTGAGAACCAAATTCCATTGAGGTAGAACAGAACATTATCCTTTTTTTTTTTTTGAATTGTAACAGAACATTATTCTTGTGTCTCACTGATTGTATGATTAGGAGTACATATAAGAGGTCAAGGGTTCAAGGATTGGTACCACCCTCATCTTCTTATTCTTCTTCTTCTTCTTCTTCTTCAAAAAAAAAAAAAGACAGAACACTATCCCCATTGCAGTATGTTTTCATTTTTGTCTACCATTAGCCCAGAGGCACTGGTGATATTATGGCAGGATTGATTATATTCCATTTCTTTTGCATTTTGGTCTCTTTTAGTTTTAGGAATATGGATTAAAGTTACCTGTGTCTGCTTTCCACCCCAAATCGAAATCTGCTGAATTGAATTGTTTTGGGCTGAGAAGATCGTTGACATCCCACTTTTCTTTTCAGCAATGTTATCGGAATTTGTTAGTATGCATTTTTTTTTTGTTTAAATGGAATTTGTTAATATAATCAAACATGCTTTTGTGTAGTGTCCATGAATTAATGTTTCTTCCACTAAAATATCTATTTTGTATGTGTATATGTGTTTTTTTCCCCTTTTGGATGGTCTTATGGACAATAACCACATGGAATTGTATGCGTATGTTTGTAGGGGTATGTGGATATGAGTTTCATATAAACTGTTTCGTTGACCAGCATTTTATAACGGCGAACTGTTGGATAAGACCTTTTACCTTATGATTGAGGATGGCAAATACATGGTTCACCATGAGTTAAAACTGCATGTTTTGCATTTGTTCACTCTAGTCGTACATACTTCAGACCATAGTGATACAGTGATATTACATTAAAAAATAGTGATTCAGTGATATTCAAGGCGTCATCTCTCATGGTAAAATAGTTTGATGGAGTTTTTGCTTTCATGTAAAGGTGGGCCCATCATAAGAGTTTTATATGTGGTGGTGTGATATAACTGTCCCATGTGGGGTATTGCATTGTGTCCATGTATGCATTTCAACATGTTTGGTGCCCATTCCTATGCTTATGCCTAGATGCATCCTTATTCCTTAGCACTTGTCATCAACATAAGATTTCTTGTAAATGAGAAAACAACCACATAGGATTATACATATGGCAATTCTCATTTACTGTTATTAACTATGTATAGGTGGGAAGTTTTTCGGTTGGTTTTTTTTTTTCCTTGCAATTTGTTTCCATTTTTTATTTGAGATTGGGGGGAGTTGGGTTGTTATTTCTTTGATGCACGAGAGAATAAAGATGCAAAACACTTCAGTGCAAGAGGCAATGAAGGCCTTTGCAAAGCTGAGGACTGTTCTTAACTAGGAACTCCAGCCCCTCTGTTTCTCTCTCTGTTTCTCTTAAAGACAAAATTGGATCTGGAATCCTAATCATGCCCATGGGCTGCTATTTGCTATAGTTCTTAGGTGGACGTATTCTTTTGGATTATGTGATGGGAATTTTATACCCTAATATTCTTTCTTACCAATATATGTCCACCGATTGTCCCATTTTACTAATAGGGTGAGCGACTGAGGCAAGCAATTTTAAAGAAGGTTCAAGACAACCAACTCCAAACTCTCTCATGTGTTGAAGAAAGGATCCTCCATAAATTGCGTGAGAAAGAAGCAGAGATGGAGGACATCAACAAGAGAAACATGGAGCTAGAAGAGAGGATGAAGCAGTTGAACATAGAGGCAGGAGCGTGGCAACACCGGGCCAAATGCAATGAGAACATGATCAATACCCTAAAATATAATCTGCAGCAAGTTGTTGCCCAGAGTAAGGATAGTAAAGAGGGGTGCGGAGACAGTGAGGTAGATGACACGGCATCTTGTTGCAATGGCGGGGCCATTGACTTCCACCTTCTTGTTAGCAAGGAGAACAAGGACTTGAAAGACTTGATGACTTGTAAGGTTTGCAGAGTGAATGAAGTATGCATGCTTTTGTTGCCTTGCAGGCATCTCTGCCTTTGCAAGGATTGTGAGAGTAAACTCAGCATCTGTCCCCTGTGTCAGTCCTCAAAGTTTATTGGCATGGAGGTCTATATGTAATGGGATAACTTGGTTATGATATTATATTTAATGAATCACGATCGCTTCATGTTTTTTTTTTTCCTAGTTTGGGATTACTACTCATATCTAAGAAAGTATACTTCTTCTCAATGTGTTTCATGTGCTTCTCATGCTATTTAGTAGAACATTTGAGTTGAGCCTTCTATATTTTATATATATATATATATATCTGTTGCTGGATGTAGCTGCACCTCATTGCAATTAATTTTGTATTTATTCAACACGCCCATGATCAATATAATGTCCTCACTCTCATTACCCCCTCCCCTCAGTGGAATGGCACGAACCCCAAATTTACGTTTATCCAGCTATTACTTACCTCTTGAATTAAATCACAGAAACATGTGCTTTTGTACGAGGGCTGAAACTTGTCCAATGTTGGGGGTTCTTGAAGGGTAATATGATCAGACAATGCTCCTTTTTGACTTATCATCCTATACCCAGATGTTACCATCTTCCGCTCACCATCATGCATCTTGGTGGGTGCCACAGGCAGGACTTACCATCCTATACCTAGATGTTCCCATCTTCCGCTCACTATCATGCATCTTGGTGGGTGCCACAGGCAGGATCACTTGTATGTTAAAAGAGGAGAACTGTATGTTAAAAGAGGAGTCTCTCTCTCTCTCTCTCTCTCTCTCTCTCTCTCTCTCTCTCTAAAAATGAAAAAAATAATTAATAACTTACAAAAAAACAGTTATTAATAAGCCATCCATTTTCTATCTATAGCGGCATAAATACAATGATAAGTAAGGCTGATACAATCATATGAAGAACATCATTGAAGTTAATATATCATAAATGATATTATAAGTAGTTAAATATGTTTAAGATATCAATGTTACTGAAAATATAAATAAGTTGCAATAGTTATTTTTTATTCTCATTTATTTTTCTCTTTAGATAAAATATATATATATATATATAATTCAGAACCTTAGACAAGATTGTTCAGTCAGTTGTTTGGAATGTTTCGGAATGAGCAATTAGGAAGGGTGAATTTGTTGGTGTTTCTTTGGAAGATTTGAATAGGTCTTGGACAGCCCATTTACAAGGAGATTGGCATTCCAAATCCATGCATAAAATGAATTGGAGTCCTCCTTTGGCTGGTCTTCTCAAGCTGAAGTTTGATGGCAGTTATTTTCAGCATATCAACATGGGAGGTATTAGTGGTGTTATTCCTGATTCTTCAGGGAATGTTGACATGTTGTAAAAAACTTTTTAGGACCAATGAGCTCTTTAGATTCTAATGGAGCTGAAGTATATGCTTATTGATTGGGTGCCGTGAGTTATGAAAGTTGGGAGGATATAATGAAATTATTGAAGGTGATTCTATTTCAACAATTCAGTGGCATTCTGCAAGGTCGTCTTATATTTGGCTTTTGGTGGATTTGGTGGAGGAGGTGCATGATATCTCGGATCAATTAGGAGCTACTTTTTATCATGTTCTTTGCGAAGTAAATGATGTAGTGGATGGCCTTGCTAGGGAAGGGGTGTTTCGTTTAATCATTTCTTATGATGTTTAGCTTTCTTCTGTTTTATGTTCATTAGTCTTGTTGTTAGTGTTTTTTTTTCATTGTTTTGCCTTGTTTTGTTCTCTTTCTTCTTTGGAGTAAAATTTACTGTTATAAAAAATATAAGTAAAATTCAAATCAATTCATCACTCTTGCATGTTAAGATGTTCCATGAAGCTAAAAAAGTGTTCATGAAAAAATTGAAAACAATTTAGAAAAGAGACAAAATCGCATATGTACAACCGAATGCTTTAGTCGAATGCTTGTTCCTTGTTCATCTCTAAAGCGTATCCAAATCCGCAACAATTCTTTGGAGGTTTTGTTAATCACTAAATGACCTTTTAAAAATGGATTTTCTAATAAAATAAAATAAAAGATTATTTATATTAACCTCTTGGTTGTGGGTATTCTCGCATAGCCAAATCGCTTGAATCTCATGATTCAATGAAACAAGTATGGAATCATAAGATTCACACATGAATCCTAAGAATCGCATGTAAATGGAATTCATTGCATAAACATGAATCAAGCTCTTAGGATTTGATATGAATTGTAAGATTTGAGAGTTAGGACACTAATGCAGATTCTAAGAGGTGTTATGTAGCTATCTATATATCTCTATCTATAATCCATCTTTGTGCTGTCCATGTTGCATGCCAATCATGGGGGATGAGGGGTAGGCAGGGGGCTACAAGAAGATTATTGTTAGATCAAGTCATCTGATTAGGGAATTAAAATTTTAACCTTAGATAAAGTGTGCTTTATTTATTTATTCTAATGTTGGTATTTGTATGATGAGTGCTTTTTCTACCACTGTCAGGCATGGTATGCAAGGTTCTTGTTCATAATAGATTGGCCCTATCAAAGATCCTTTGTGTTTTCTTGTATGTATTAGAAGCTATTATACCCATATACTTATAATGTCTATTATATCCGATAATTCATTTTTGTGTGAAAACTGTCCCTGCTCTGTCCAATTTAAGTTCTTGAATTGTATGTGTATGGCACTAGGCCTTTTCATCTTAGTTACATGAAGTGGGAGTAGGAATAGGAGGGAGTTAAGAGTGCGATGGCAAGAAAGTAGCTATTCTCAAATTTTGTCAAGTGGTTACCTAAGGAGAAGTGGCTAGAGGCATGATTTAAAATGAGGGTGGCACCTTGTAAGGTCCCTGTAACTATGATTTGTAAATCTATGAAAGAATCCTAAACATTTCTTGTACTTCTTCCTAGTCTTATTATGGGATAAACTTTACTTTGTTTTTCTTTTTCTTTTTTTCGATAATTAAACTTTTCTGTAATGAGTCTCTTCAAAACCATTGATTGATGCATCTCATGTTATGGAACCAAAGCTTGTGAAAATGAAATTTGTCCTTGAAATTCTCCCTTCTGGCAGTTGTGAAATGTTCCTTAAATTGTGCCTTTAGGTTGTTTATTGTTGTTGTTTTGACTTGTATGGTGATTCTTAGAATGCAATATATGTTGCTATTCAGGTTTTAATGTTATCTATCTGAAGGCTATTTTGCACGGTTTCTATTGTATGAGTTAACTATGCACCCTGGACATGCTGGATTTTGATGTCTACTGAGACCAAACATGACATGACACTTCATGATTTTATTCTATTGTATCGAAATTTCAGACAATCATGTTGACTGCATGTTACCTTTTCCAATGGAATGCGTCAAATGGAAATATATGATGACTCATGTAGGAACCATTCTAACTTCTACTCCACTCATAAAAGCCATTGTAACATGAGTTGTATATTCTATATTAAAATATCTGATGCAAACCCTATTGTCCAACTAAACCAGACCTGTGGCCCGCATGTGGGACTTAAAGGAGTCCAGGATTAGCTTTCTAATTCAAGTAGATGTCTTGATTAGTTTCTAGTTTCATTAGGAGTCTTGGGTTCTAGTGGTTGTTTTGCTATACATTTGGATGTAATGCATTAGGGAGATTTAGAGTTGAAGGGTTTTTTTTTTTTTGAGAAATACCCTTCTGGCTGCGTGTGAGGGGTTCTGCTTTAGGGGATAAGTGATAAGTCATTTCAGATTTGTTGGTCTCTATCACCAAAGCTGTGTGGGGCTTTATCCACCTTCTGGCTGGGTGTGAAGAATTCCACTTTAGGGGATGATTTCTTATACCTGACATTAAGCTCTCGAATGTTACCCTAGGGGTTGGGTTACTCAGATGCTGTTTTCAGAAGATCTAGTTGGTTGATGCCGCACCAAGGTGGAACATACATTGATTTTTCTGGGTGTCATGCACCTCATTGCTTGGCAGGCAGATATGCTCTAATGCCCTTTATGTGGGGAAGAGTTTTTTGCCTAGCTAAGCCTGTCTCTGGTTCTGGTAAATTCCTTAACTTGTTGCTCTACAAACTTGCAAGCTTGATTATGGAGAAAAAAGCTGAAAAAAAGACTGATTATCTTTAAATGCTCTATCTTTTGGTGGAGTCGCATGAATGGGTGGCTTTTTTCGTCATTCTACTATATTTATTGACTGTTCTTATGTCCATGTTTTGATACTTAAGTAAAATTAGCTGGTGTTGAGTGGCATATTTCACATGGAACCGTGCATTATGGAAGTCCTTGGTACATTTTTCACCTTTTGCATCAGAAAAAATGACAGGGAAATATATTTTGGTCTTGTCTTCAAGCTGTCTGGATATGCATTCCTGAAAAATTTTTCTTTACCTTTTGTTGGAACTGTCTTTGTTGTGAATTCTCTAGGTTGGCGTTTCCTTTTCTCTTAAACAGAAAAGGAAGTGAAGTTTCTGTACTTACTGCTTTTATCATTTGTGATGAAATTTTACTATGATAAGGTTCAGCCTGATTGTGAAATCAATCTTTGTGGATTGGGACCCCACATAAATTCATGATTATTGCTTCCTTTTTTTTTCCCTTTCCTGTTTTCTCATTTGAGTTCTGATGTTCCATTGAATATTGATGGCAATCCCTCTTAACATTCATTTCAGTGGTTTCTCTAGTGCAAACAACCTATGAATTCTCAGATTTACATCTTAAATTATGTTTTGCTGAATGACCTACTAATGCACCTGGTTTGTAGGAAACACTGGTGAAATTGTATTAAAACCATGCATCGCAAATGAATCTGAGATTTGTAAGGTTTTGTGCAGACGACATTGACTTGTGATTCCAACTGCTCTGCTATTTCATGTTTAACACTAACACACATGTTTAACCTACTTGTTTAAGGATTTATTGTGTTTTAAGTTCACACTCTCTTACAGGAAATGGTTTCTGTTAACTCTTGACTTAAATCAGTTCAAAATTTTTGTTTTTCAAATGGAAAGACTGCTGCACCAAACCATAAAAAAATAGTCCAACTGAAATTAGAGCCTTTTCTGGACAGCAATAAATCCTTAAACAAGTAGGTTTCAGACTCCCTAAGCCTGCCCTACAAATAGCAGAGCCTTGGCTGGAAATCCACAGAATACTTTGAATTAATAGGTCAAGACCAAAGTAGCATGTTCATTGAATTTATATGGCTTTTTAATGAACTCCTAATTATTGAGTTGGAAGCAACTTAAGACTTTTAATTCCATTACTTAGCAAAGAAGCAAAAACAAAAGGAGGAAACTCTTTTAGTGCTTGGGTTGTCCAAGTGGGGGACCAACCGGGCGTGCGGTCCCCAATTAGACCAACAGGATGTACTAAGATATCTTTACCAATTATGGAGGATTCATTGTCTCCCATGTTTCAATAAGCAGATTTTGTGCTGATGGGGCTGGGCTTTCAGGTGGGGCCTCTTTAAAATCCTACCTGTTTCTTAGGACCAGGTCAAAATATGGACAGAAATTTGGCAACCAAAAAAAAAAAAAAAAACACAGCGAGATTTCTGCTATTCAGAGTCACAGAATAACCATGTGTGACAATTGTAATTCCTTGAGGATTTAGACTAATAGAAATCCTCATTCTGAGAAATTTTAAGTCCGGCCTCGCCCTATAGGACTTGAAAAATCTTTACTTTCGTGAATTTTCATGCCAATAGTGAGACTTTTCCATCACCATCTAGGACCCCTCATCACTAACTGTGAATTTAAAGTAGGTGAAAGCTAGAGGTGTTACTGGGTTGATGGTGCCATTAGAAGCTCGTTCAAGCACGGCCCATTTACTTAAAATTCTCGACCCACTTAGCCTAGATCCAGATTGGGCCTGGCAGGTCACTCCATTTTGAAAATCTATTTGTGTTTTTGTTCAAAATATGTCAGGTCCGGCCAGACTTTTTAACATAAATATCCCAGATCAGGCCCATTGTGTTATTTGGGCCACAAAATTAAGTTCAGGTCCAGCTCAGAAGCCCGAAATAACGGGGGATTTTCTCCTATGAATGGACTGCATGTACAGTCCAGCTCTATGAGGCCCACTTGAGCCCTCCTTTGATCAGTGCACCTACTTTCACACTCTTATTGCCTTCTAATCTGTCTCCATGTCCAATTTTATGCTCATCTTTACTCACCGTTGGCCTTGATCTAAAAAAAAATCTATAGTTAAAAGACCATTAGATTTTAATGCTGTTAAATCAAGGGATGATATAATCTAGTGGGCTGATTTTTTTATTTTTTTTGCATGACTCTGTTCCATAAAGACACCTTCCCGTCTATTCTACCCCGAATGACAGGATCCTTAAAACAGTTCAATCAGTGCTAAAAAAATTTATACCCTACAAGCCTGCGACTTAGGTTTTGGTAAATAAAGGGAATTTCATTAAACAACATAAGGAAGAATACATCGAAATAGCTTCTCAGAGAACCATACGCAAAAAATATTTGACCATGACACCTGATCAAAACTAGACCCACCAAGTTTAGCCATACAGTGAGCAAAAGTGTTCAGCTTCCCAATAGCATTCTTTAAGTATACACCCTGAATTAGCAAACAAGCAAAAGCAATACAATGGCAGCCTAAGCAAAAAAAGAAAATGAAACCCAAACTATGATGCACAAAAACTTGAAAATGAACAATGTATGGTATTGAATGGTATCTGATACAATTCACCTATTTGTAAAACCCATATCCTACATCATAGGCCCCAAATGTGTTGTTCTTCTTTGGAGAAAAAAGGTGCTGTCTTGTAATATCCTTGAACCATTTATATGCACATGGGCCACAGACGTACTTTTTTTGTGTGTGTGTGTGTGTGGGCTAAACAGGGGGTGTAGGGGGAGGGGGGACGCTTTACAGGGGCTGTAAGTGCCCTTGCCCAGGGCCCATTTTTCAGGGGGACCCAAAATTCCTCTCCTTCTGGCTTCTACCTTTTATTTTCTTTTCAATCATTTGGTGGGGGCATGGCTCATCCAATGGATTCCACCGTCCTGGGCATCAATAGACCCATCATCAAATCATCTGAGAGTGCTTATTGCATAACTGATTTGAGCATCCATCAGTGGGGCCCACCAATGATATTTTATATTTGATGGCTGAAATTCTGGGAGAATCTGGTCTAGCGTTAGGATGATTTGGGGCTTTTTTCTTTTTTACAAACAGATCATCAAGGCTTCAGCCCTTCACCCGTTCTTCTCATCTGTTAGTGGGGCCCACCAATGATTTTTTATTCCCCATATATGATGCTTAAATTCTGATATGAGTTCTCTTTCTTCTTTTTTTTTTTTTTCAAATAGTTATACTTGGGCATCATCAACCCATTGCCAATTTTTCACATCAGTGGGGCCCACCAATGATATTATCATAATGGCCGAAGTGGCCTAACTTTTGCTCTTGCCTTGGGCCCTGAAAAATTCAGAACCGACCCGCAGGGGCCGGGGGGGGGGGGGGGGGCGGGGGGGGGGGGGGGGGGGGGGGGGGTTATAAGGCCACAAATGTACTTAAGTTTAGGGCATTGGCCATTACAATAATTCCAGAGGTTTTGGACCCTGTAAGTCATTCTCGAGAAAATATCATCTTGGCAAACTGTTAGGATATTTTCAAATTTTAGTTCTGCTTTCTTGAAATATTATAAAAAAATAGCAGTAGATAATAAAATTATTTATGTTAATAATACAAATATAGTAAATAGATATACAAATTGTAAACAACTTCCTTGGTTTATAACGTTAGTTTGTATTTCTCACATGTTAATTCCCAATAATAATAAAAAATAATCAATAGTAGAAAGATAAAGAAATGATAGAAAAAAGGAGGTCGATATTAATATAACATAATATGAGAGCATTTCTAAATTTGCCTATATGTTTGCTCATGGATGTACTATGATATTATTAGATTTCACAAACCTAATTTGACATTTAGAACGCACTTACAATACCATAAATCATACATAAGAATAAAAATGAATAATGTCTTATGAACTTGGTTTTGAATTTATTCGTAGAAACTACATTTATTTGATAATCAAAACAATCTAACTTGCAACTGAAAAGAAAAAAAGATTAATATTGAATGATTGCGAGAAAGGAAAAAAAAAAAAAAAACTCATTAGGAAAACACTTCAATCTCTCATGTATTGCACCTTAACCTTAAATAATATAAAATCTTCAGTTGATTGTCTTTGAAGTACACTCAAAAGATTTACTTTAACGTGTTAAAAGTTACATAAAATCTGTGTCAATTTTGAAACTCAACATCTTAGAGCAGTGCAGGGTCTCATTTCCCACACAAAATGGACTGGAAAAAAATTAAATATCTTGGAACTTTTAGACTTTTTCACTCATTTTTAGAACCACCCCAATATGGGAATGATACAATAGGTATCACCGACACAGATGATACCCCTAGTTTCTTTGATACTGATATTTCAACCAATGATGTAACGTCAAAACAGAATGACGTGGGCTAGACCAGCATATATTCATAAACATCTCTAATGTTTTAATTTTTTCAGTTCAAAGCCAATATCAACCAATTAGGCTGAAAGAAATCTATCTTAAGGGCCTCCAAGGCTGAGCACCAATGTTCATCTCATCGTGAGCAAACGCGCTTGAATCATCATCCTATCCACTTGATTGGTTGGGAGGGTTAATCCCCCACTTCTGCTTACTTGTTTTAGATGACGGAGACTCGAATCATCATCCCAAACGACGGGGCAATATAAAACTTCAGAGTCGAGGGGGAGGTGTTTTGTGATTTTATGGTCCACTTTAATGAATCATAAATTTAGCCCCACTGGATATTTGTGAGCACATGGCCCTATAAGTTATCACAGGTCGGACCGATAACATGTGCTGCTTACTAGGCCGAAATGGTTACGACACCGACGCTTGTTTCTCAGCAGCCATCAAATCAAAGGGGATGATTGGAAGGAAAATGATCCAAACCACCAACAACAAAATGCCAATTCTTGAGAAAGGTAGATGTTCATGTGATTGGCAAGAGTGAGTGATCCAACGGTGTAAATTGAAGCATTCTGGGGTAGTCTCTCTTCTTTTAAGGCGTTTTAGAGAATCTACCATCCCCTCTATCATTCCTTTTCTCTTTTTTCGCAGCGGGCTTTCCAATCTTTCTTTCTTTCTTTCTTTCTCACTTTCTTCTTTCTCAATCCTCTCCTTTTCCTTTTTAGCTTTTGTGCGTAGAGTTACGAAAAACAACTCCATTGGGCAGACACCCAAATGCGTAGTCAAACTTTAATACTAACCTTTCTTTTCTTCGGTATTGGAAACAAATGCAGGCAAAGATAAAAAGAGAAAGCATCTCTTCTTCTTTGGCCTAGGAACCTGCTTATCATCTAACAGTCAAACAGCTCAGAGATTGAGAGAGAGAGCTAGAAATAAGAGAAAGGGATGGGGGTCCAAAGGGGTCTTTCGGAGCTTCATCAGAGACTAAAAAAGTAGGAAAAAGGCAAAGGTTTTTCGTGTGGAGAAGGATAGTAACCTTTCAATGCCTCCCTCTTCCCTTGTGTGGCCATTTTTCTTGTCATTCAAGACACTCTTCCTAGTCTTTATTTCATCTGTGTTGTTTTAAATCTCTCTCTCTCTCTCTCTCTCTCTCTCTCTCTCTCTCCACACACACATGCACGTGAGTGCAAGCAAGATAAGATTGATTCATCTTTTTAATTATAAAAGCAAAAGTAACATTTGGTTTGGAGGAACTAATACACTTACTGTTGTTAGATATAAGATATATTCCCAAAGGGGGGCTATATATCTTATTCTTACCTTTGAAGAAAAAAAGATATATATATATATATATATGATATATTTCATACATTTTAAGTAGAACTTGATCAAGAATATTTTTTTATCTTATTCACTAATAGATAAGTAGTAACCTTTAGTTTAATAATATTACACAATCAATTTATGGAAATGTAGTCTTAAGATTTCTTCAACTGTTATGGTCATCATTGTCATTCTGGGTTACTGTCATTGAGATTTTTTTTCTCCTCATCTATGCTTAGGGAAGCCCAAAAGATTAACTCTACAATCAGTTAATGGATGAATCCCTTGATATTTGATGATCTTTGGACTTTCCCAAGATCGAAAGTATTGACAACAATAATGTCACCAATTTATTTATTTATTTTGTTGAACAAGGCATCAATAGAGGATTGCATTCCATACAAGAAATAACCACTAACTTGACCGTACTTCTATTAGGATATCTGGACAATGTCATAGAAATCACGTACTACCAAATTAGGTTGGTGCATTGAAGGGGAAAGAAATGGGTGGTTAAAAAGAGACAATGACTAAATATATTAGCTGCATTCCGCATTAAATGGACGATATCTGCATAGGTTGTCCACCAGATCAATGGCTCCCATTGCCCCATAACGACTGGTACATTTATAGTGCAGGCAAGCAACCATCAATGGTCAGCAAACAGCCAAGAGAGAGAGAGAGGGAGAGGTGTGTTCACGAGCTAATAGAATATGAAGTACTCTGCACAAGTACATCAGACACTGCGATTCTTTTTGAAATTTTTGTTGCAGAAGATTCCAAAATACCTGTCATGTACTTGGAAAAGCCTACGTATTTTGTATCACCCGCATCCCAAATACGTTGCACCGTACACCTCACACCTCAAATTGTCCGAAGGTCTTTGCAATCTCACATTAATGGCATCCAGCAAAAGGTAACCCTAGAAAACACATTCAATGATTTCTGGAGATCCATCTCAGCTTTCTCATGAAGAATCAATCTCTCTTTCATAAAACATAGAAGGAAAAAAAATATCGATTTCATTAGATGAAAATCTTACCATTGAGAGCATACAATTACACTTTGGAAAACCCTCACTCAAACAATTAAAATGGAGAAGATGATGGTGTGGACTATGGGAAAAACTTAAATATTCTCCTCACTCTAACCAAAAACCCACCAGCATTCATGTTTGGGAGGACACTCACTCACTTTATATACAAACATTCATTCATAACAGTATTCGACTCAGACCAAAGGAAAAAAAAAAAAAAAACACAATCAAAGTGATTTAGTAGGGGTAAAAAAACAAGCAACAAAGGGATAGGAAACCCACAAATGCTTGAATGACTTGTGAGAGAACTAACAAGGAGATGGGGGCATGAGATTCAAACCTAAATCTTCTTTAGCCAACACCAAACGAGCCTTACGTGAGTTAGGCTCCATGGAAGGTGATGGGGGTTCCGGGTGCAATCTCTTGTTGGAATGTAGAGGCACCCCAAAGAGCTTTGGGCGAGAACTATTGTTACCATCGTTGGGGGGCTCTTCAAACATGGTTAGTGAGCTGCTCGAAGTACTACTAGAGTTCAAAGATCCATTAACATGAGCTTGTTTTGGAAGAGATTGATGGAGCCCCAGAAGCTGATGAAGAGGCTTTTGCACTAGAGAAGGACTAGTATTCGAAGCAATAGCAGGAGCGGAAGTGTTACAGATCATGAGAGAAGAAGGGAAGGAATTGCTTGGGGCAACAGGCCTCACATGGTTCTGAACAAAGTAGATGATGTCGTTGTAGAGCTTCCTCATGTGGGCGAGCTCTGAAAGAAGCATGGAGTTGCTACGCCTTAGCCTCTCATTGTCTTCGGAGAGAGCCGAGGCCGATCCACAAGCAGGTGGGGCTCTTGGAGACGAGAGAGGCGACGATTCGTACCAATTCGCTTGCTCGTCTGAGTCCGAAGGAGAGATGCTAGCTCTGCCAGGGAAAGGAAAGAACCCTGGTGTTGTAGAACCACCCATGGAAGTATGATGGTGATTCATAGAGACTTGGGGTTGTGAAGTCTTTCTTCTATGGATCTCGCACAGCAAATGCTTCTCTCCTTTCTTGAAGAATTCATTAGCAAACTCCCATCTATCAGGGACGATCTTCCTAAATCCCTACAAACAGAAAGAACCCAACAAAAATCAAATAGATTCACTTCAGAAACACAACATTCTAAAAAGATAGCACCCCGGAAAGTAAAATCTTGCTCCTCATCAAATGAAAAAAAAAAAAAAAAAAGAATTCTTTCTCTTTCTTTGCTTCTTTTTTGTGTTTTGGGGGTTGTTAGAGAAGAACCCAAATGGAAAAATAGATAGAAGAAGAAGAAGAAGAAGAAGATTATAGAGAAAAAGAGAGACTAACGTAGGTGTTGAGCTGTCGAACGAAGCTAGAGAAGTTGTTGTGCTTGAAGTAGTTGGGGAGGAGGTCTCGAGCGAACTCAGGGGGTCTCCAGACAACAAAGGTGGAGTCGTCTTCACCCCAAGAGACGATGTGGTCAGTAGAAGGGTCGTCTACAAGTTGGTAGGTCTTAGTAAGGAATGGGGCAGGGACCGATTTATGTGAGTCCAAGGACAGCAATATACCCTCACAATTGTCTAACATCAGAGCCATGAGGAAGCTTACAAGGAGAGATGAGAAAGGAAGGGTTTAAAAGGTAGAAAGAAGAAGAAGTAGTAGAGAAGAGATATAAGAGGGGTGTTTGGTACTACTAGTAGTGTGTGTGTGTGTGTGACTGTGGTTGTGTGTGGATGGGGGTTTTGAATGTGTTAAGTAGTAACCAGCAGTAAGTAACATGAGATGGGGTACTTTTTCCTCCTCTTTTATTTTATTGTATGGTAATGGTAAGGTAATGTTAATGCAGATGTGGAGTGGGGGTTTGTGTGTTTTTTCCTCGGTTTTCTAGTGGGGGAATATGTGTCTGTCTGTCTGATGGACTGTGAAGGGGAGTTTCAAGACAAACCCGTGACTCTCTCTATTCTACTCTACTGACTCTGGACGCGCGCGCACACGCACTTAAATCACGCACACGCGCTGATGCTTGTAATGGACTGATGGGCTGCCCTGCCCCCACTGTTACTATCACCTTCTCTCTCTCTCTCTTCTCTATGTGTCTCAACTCTCTAGAGTCAGATCTGGGTGTGTATATTATAAATGCATTTCATTTATTTATGTGCCTTTTAGAAGGAGAAGGAAATGGAAAATGTGGCTTGGTTTACTGGTCCCTCTCTATTTGTTTGGTGGGTGTATATATAGGATTAAGTGCCTCTGGGTCTTTTACTGTCTTTGTGGTGGTGGTGGGTTGGTCCTGGTCCTCCATCAATGGAATGGTTCGTTTGGTGGGGTCTCACTATGAAAGAATTTTATTAACTATACAATGTGTTGGTTCCAGAAATGGTTGAGAAAATGATAGATGATATGTTATCAATCGATCAGGTGCCCTGTATCCCCATGAGAAGTCCACTGTAGGACCCACTGGTTTGGTAAAAGATAGTAGGGGATTCAAAAGTGTGATATTGAAGCACACACTCTCAGTTGGGGATTGAGAAAAAGTGAACCGCATAGTGAAGATTTTTGGAGGACTCTTCTCTAAAAATACTCAACAGGTTAGGTAGGATCAACAAGAATAAATCACCACCTGCCGTTCTTTCACATGTACATGAAGAATGGATTATCACTCTTAGTGGGGCCCACCTAATCACCCATCCAAGTGGACCAACCCCTTCATTGATCCGAATGGACTTGATATTGGATCCACTAATTACTTTTATTTTTTAACATAGAATGGGTTAATTAACTTGTGGACCGTTGATGAAGGGGTTATGATGGACTGATGGCTTGAGATTGGATACAAAGTATCCGGGTACTCCAGATGAATGCTTGTTATCACTAAACACATGAAATTAATGCCATCTCAACTGTAGCCTGGTGATTCAACGGTTCTGATCAGTTATACAAAAAATGGCACCCTAGTGGTTGACCACACATGCTTTAGTTTTGGGTGACCCTTTGGACCACCAAAACCAACCCTGATCAATTCATAAAAAAACTGTACTGTGGTAGAAGAGTTGTAAATATCTGGCGAAAGTTGGCGTTTTGGTGGTTTCACGTCAGACGACTAGTCCTTTTTTCTCTCTCTCACTCTCTCTCTCTCTCTCTCTCTCTCTGTCCATGTATACCTTTTTCTCTTATTATTTGTAATGTAACTTGGCCTTTTATTGTTTAATCCCCACTAGCTTTCCCACTGGAATCCCATCATTTTCTACTTGCAGAAACATGATACATCGAACTACGTGATGGGATTTAAAGGTGCCTGTGACGACATTTCTTCTTCTTCTTCTTCTTCTTCTACTACTCTTTCTACTCAAATATTCCAAACTTCAATATCATATATGCTCTCCACCTTTACTGGCTCTTTTACTGCACACAACAAAGCCCTCTTTCTCCTTCTCCTTCTTCTTCTTCTCATATGGCTCGGCTTGGCTCGGCTTAGTGCCCCATGTGGGCTCAGGCGGTGGAATTATTGCCACTAAAAGTTTCACGGATAACTGAAAATGCAGCTTTCTTGTAATGCTCCAAGCAAATTTTGTTAAGATACTTTTGGAAATAGGAGCATTGGTTTGAATAATAATACTGTGGTGGGTGGGTACATGAAGTAGAAGGAAAAAAAAAAAGAAGAAGAAAGAGATGGAAACCATCAATGGGAATATGATGGGTAATTATTTGATGGAGATACCCTATGGATTGCTTTGATCATTTCTATGATGCTGATGATAATAAAGTTAAGTGAATGGCACAACTCATCTTTTCAAGGTTTATTTCCATGTTTTTGGATAAAATTGAAGAGTCACATCATGTTATTACTGGAACCAACCGAAATCTTCACTTTCAAAAAATAATGCAGCCTTGGCAATGGGGCTCTAACCGGATTCCACTCTTACACAGTAGTTTGATCCCACCTTCATCAGCAGTCGGGAATTATACTAAGTGGGACCCACTAAAGAACATCACCCAAAAAAATCTCTTTCAACCCAGAATCAGATGATTATAAGAATTTCCCTTTTTATAATTAATCTATCTAGTATCTTTTTATTTTTCAGCAATTGGAATTATACTTAAGTGGGCCCCACTAAAGAACATCACCAAAAATCTCTTTCATTTTAGAATCAGAGGATTATAATGAGAATCTCCCTTTTTGACAATATGATATCTTATAAGTTCATATTCTTCCATCTGTAGTCTTACTATATTTAATTTGCACCCAATCAAGTGAGTTGGGACCAATCGGGAGATAATGCCACTTATATGGGGAGAGAAATCTGCTCATGTAGAAAGAAAAGTCAGGAATGAAATGATAGATAGTTAGGTGAGAAATTGAATATTATCCAACCAATTGGGCTATTTCTCGCTTCAGCTTCCAACTATAGATAAGAGTTGAATGTACTCCCAATGGGAGGTTGCGTGCCTGTGATTGTTTAAGTTGAGATATAGAAACAATGGGCTTTTTTTTTTAGAAAAAAAAAAAGGTGTTATACACCATTAACTAACATCGACAAATTAGAAACTAATTTCTGTCATCTAAAGCAATTAGAAAAATGTGATGAAAGAGAGTTGGAAACAAGATTGCTCGAACCCTAGAAAATGGAAAAAATGCTGAAAGGTGACAATTTCTATTTCAGAAGTGACTTTAAATTTAAATCAATAGTAGAGCATTTGTAGGGCCCACTGGCTCTATTAGACATGAAAGGATTTTAGTGATTAGTCATCCAAAGAAAATGTAGAATTTATTACACATTGCTGTTACAGATATTACAAATAGGTTAGATAGGATAGGGGTTTGGTTGTTACTCATTTTTTTTTATCACATTTTACATATAAATTGAGATGATTTTCTCTAATAAAAGGCACAGTAAATTTTCATGCAATTTATTGGTCTGTCCCAAAGTTATTATGTTATCAGAGCAATGGCTTGGTGGTGATCTTGTAATAAGGTCAGCCAAGGTCAAGCCTCTTATGTTTCCCCAATAATCCTAGTGTAGCTTTTTCCTCTTAGGAAAAAAAAAAAATGCTCCATTATTCATGCATTTATGCAAGTCTTACAGTCTTGTCATTTTCCATCAAGTTGTATTATTGAAAGCTTTTAAAAGAGATTTATAGATCTAATCTAGTGGGCCACACATTGACTGACAAACTCAGAAAGAGAGGGATGCTACATCATCGATGTTCTTTATAGGCATACATTGATCATCAAATCAAGCACAGAGACCATTTCCACCAAATATTTGCCTCCTATTTTTTTAGAGTTCGTGTGGTTTATTCTTTTATATTAACAATCACATGACCCTTTCAGGAAATAACCACATGATTGCAGGAGGGTGTTAGGGATATTAGGAATAGGCTAGAGGGCATAAGGTTTAGGTTGTTAGTACTTTTCTTATCTTTATTTATTTATAAATTGAGATAATTTTTTATCATGAAAGATATGATTAGTTTCTAACCAATGTAGTGGTTTGTTTAAAAGTTATCAATTTCCATTGTCCCAATCTATGAAACAGATGGCAGCAGAATTAGGAACCTTCATTTTTTTAGTGACTAATCATTTGATTGCATGCATTTTCTCGGAAATCTTATAACAATGCCTGGTTGAATTGTATTTTCGGAGAAAGTTAAAATTTAAAGCCCTCTTTGATCTGGTAGAGCTAGTGGCCTTATAAACCTTTTTTCTTTCCTTCGTTTTTGTAGTGTTATAGAGAAGTTGGGGAGAACCACTTGTAAGGAACCTTCCAAGGATAACAAAACTGAACTGCTCAAATGGGCTAACTCCCATTACGAGTAAGTCCTGATGAATTCTCTAAGGCCATCCTCATAATTTCATCAATTAGGACCATTTATAAAATCCAAAGCGCTTGAAATTCTACCTTCTAGTATCAGCTTTGAACAAGACTATAGTCTAAATTGAGTTGATCGATGCCAAAAACAAGCGATTGAAATAAAAGATAAAGAGTGAAATCAAAATTTTATATGTACATATATGATTGGAGATGAGCAAATACAACAATATGCACTAATAATCTTGCTCCGAGAAAACTCGAATTGGAGTGAAATCTGGAGATGGGCGGGCACATGGAGAATGGATTTATAGGTGTGAGGGTGGAACTACTGAATAGTCTCTACTTTTACAAATTATTACAAGAGAGTGAGGTGGATGGAACCCTTGAAATTCTCATGTTTGTGAAGAGATCAATCCGAAGGTGGACCTACACTATCTGGAGTGACTCATGGCCCATTAATGAGAGTGGGTAACGTTCGTGAACAGTTTAAATTTAAGGAGGCGCAATGAGAGGAGGATTGTAATTGGTAGCTTTTATAAAGTGCCCTGACAGTCCAATGAGTCTAGCCAGAACAAATCCTTCCACATTTTCAGCTACATGCCGCCAAAATCAGCAAAATCTCATTCATCTTATATTGTGGGATCCACCTTCGACTAGCCCAAACTTTCCCTTGGTTTAAAAGTTCTGATCTCTGGCCCCATTATAATTCACTCCATGTAGCTGAGCCACATGAATGAATGGTTCACATTACAAGCATCAGTACGTAACAAAGGAAATTGATTTCGCTCTGGATATATCCAATGGATGAAATCAAAATGATATAATTTTGAGAGCTTGAATGTGAGAAAACTTTCTACAGGGCAGTTTTATACTGACTTTTCACCTGTTTAATCTGTTTTATTTTCTTTGAATTAAATTAGTCCTTTAGGGCAGTTGGGTAATAGGTAAGAAATTTGGGAGGAATCTGCAATTTGAGGATTTCTTTATTGTCCTCGAATAGGGATTCCCCTCGGATTATTTGTCTAGTTGAGGATTCCACATCGGTTTTGGTGCATATTGATGCATATCCCTGAGAAAAATCAATGTAATGTGATCCAAAAAAAAAAAAGTTCTCTAAATCCTATATATGCCGGGATGTTAGACCTATAAATGTCCAAAAAAAGGATTTTTACCGGCACAAATCCTCAGAGATTTAGAATTTCCAAATGTAGGTTTTATTTGACTTCATAAAAGATCGGTGAGAAATCCCCAATGATTGATTGCCAAGCATGACTTTATAATATAGGAAGATTGACCAAAAGCCACAAAATAGACAGATAAAAGGCAAAGTTGGTATCACAGGCATCTATTTGTCACCTTAGATCAGATGATTATTAACATTTATTATTCCATTTTTTTTTTTTGTTAGCTAGATTATGAAGTCCATTTATATTGACAGTTTCAAGCTCTAAAAAAACTTGCCACGTGTCCTGTTCGAATTATTCTACTTCTTGAGTCACAGAGGATTTGAATCCACAGAAGACCCAAAGACTTGTAATAGACTATACACAAGAGTCAGTGAAAAAAAAAAAAAAGGGGGTAGGAAACAATAAGCCAAGTCAGATTCAAGTTCCAATCTCTGATGCACCCGTCTCTGAGAGAAACACCTTCTAAATCTACTCTTCTCTTTCTGACCTCTTCTTCTTATCTTCTTTAACTCTATTGCTGACATGGTGACAGTCCCATTGGGTGTTTCTGTATACCCACCCTCGTGATTTTTGTTTTATACATTAACTTTCATCTCTTTTGGCTTACATATACATACATCTTCCTATACATGCATGTACACAAACAGATATCTATGTGTGTATATATATATATTTTTTCTTTCCATATATTAGCATTCACATGCAACCCCTCCCCATCTTTTCTCGTGAGCTGAAGAGAAGTCCTTTTAAAACCTTCAACCCCTTGAACATTGTCTTCCCATGGCCTCTGACTGCGTGGGTCCCTCATGTTGTTTGTCATCACGTCCATGGATTATATACATAAGGCCACCATCTCTTATAGTGTGTGGGAGTGAAAGAAGATTCTATTCCAATTTCTAAAACGGAGAACCCACCTTCCCTCTCTCTCCTTTCACACCCCCAAGCAGACCCATCACATGACCACCGCCAGCCACCTTCAAAATAACAATAAAAATAAGAAAGAGAGAGGTCGTTCGTACTGTTGCAGAAGCAATTCCAAGGAAAAGCAACATAAAAACAGAGATAAGCATGGTTAAACAAATAAAATAGATCTAGTTTACGAGATGTGTTATTGTCTGAATAAAGTTAGAAATCTCCAAAAGGAATCCTTCTTATTTTTCTATACTACACCCTACAAGGTTCTCTCTTCTGTCCTTTCTTGCACTCTCTTTTGTCTCTTTCTCTGTCCCACAGGGGCGAGAAACACAACAAAAATACATATTTTTATCTTCTAGACCTTTATCTTATTATGTATACATGGATACACATGACACATGCAACGAACAAACGTCTCTATATTCTATATTCTAGCTTTTATCTATATACATCAGAAAGGAACTTGTCTGTGTGCAAACTAAACATGTTCTGAAGGATGAAGGTTCATTACATTGGAGGTGACAGTCCCCTAAGCCATACCAATGAGCGGAGAGAAAGTGATAGGAAGCTTTATATTTAGTCAAGTGGTAGACCAGAGAAGCTGCCTGATTAGCCATTATATGGCATCTCAAAGGTATTAGGGTTATTTGTCTGGCTTGGTATTCAACTTTTAGAAACTCAAGCATGTATGGTTGCATGAGAGGGTGGAGTGGAATAAAATTAGGGGAGGGGGTTGAAAGTAAATACACACACACAAAAAAAAAAAAAAAAAAAACACTCGTAAAAGGTACTAAATGAAAAAAAAAATAAAAATGAAAGGAGCAACTATGAAAGGAGCAACTTTTTATCATTTTGTGCCCATTACTTTCAACTCCCTCATCTTCTTTTTTTCTCTTAATTTGACATTTAACTTTATTCCATTCCACTCTTTATGAAGCTTGTTCTATTATAATATAATAGAAATTATATATATATGATTTATGCCATAAGCAGTTAAAAATGAAGACACATGGTATTTTTTTAATGGTACAAATTCTATTCCCTATCTTCCTTTAGTTTAATTTCCATAAAAAGAAAGAATATTTAATGCTCATTTTTCAAAATTGACTTATGGCCTTATTTTTTTTAACTTTTTATGATATAAATTCTATGTATTTAACTCCATCATATTTTAATACAAACAAATAGGACCAAAGTAATACATTCCTATAGTTAATTACCAAACCATCAACTTACAAAATCAAATCCAGAAAAAGTGGTGGCATCTATCTATTCTCCTTGATGCTCTATTCAATCCTCACAAAATTGGTTTTTCTTCATTGGATTGATTCCTAAAGATTAATTAAGATGGAGTGTAAGGGGCCCTTATGATTAAAAATGAAAGCGATAAAAAACTACATATATGCTATTAGATGTAGGTCGAACTGGGCTCACCCCAATCACAGGATTATGGCACGTTTGGTAACATGTGAGACATTTGTGTGAAGAATAAAGAAATATGAAAATTCCTATGTTGCCATATATTTGAAAAGTCCCCATTGAGTATTTTACATGATATTGATGTGATTAGATGTATATCAACATTTCCTATCCGAGCTCTTCTCTACCTCTCTCAAGTGTATCTTCAAGCCTTTCTCTGGTAGACCTTTAACGCACTTTTGTAACTTTTTGTTCTCCAATTCTTAAGCTGGCTTTTGTTTTTGGTTTTTTTTTTTTTTTTTTTCCTTTTCCTTGCTGTTGCTCCTTGTGTTTCTTTTTGAGGGCTCTTAGCCTCTGTTTCTCTTCTCCTCTTCTCTTAATTCAAATTGCCTTTTAGCTTCTGACCTTCCAAATGCTGAAAATGGCTATGATGAAGAGAGCTCCTAGCCCCTTCTTGGCTCTGCTGCAGGAGTTTAGGGAGAAAGCATTCCACTTAGCTGAGACTGAGCTGTTAGGGGGAGACCTGATGTTTCCATTAACCTCTAACCAAGACCAGAAAGCTGCAGCAAAAGGGCAGTGGAAAAACAACTGAAATGCAGACTCCTGGTGAGTGCCACATAAGCTGCAGGAAGAAGCCAGATGCACACCAATCGTCTGGCCCCAGGCATTGGTGGGGAGCTTATTATGGAATAATTTCCATGCAAAACACGCTGTGGTAGGCTTGAGGAGATTGTTCCAAGCAAACTTGGACCAAACAGTAGGGGAGATTCTAGATCGAGAGGATTCCCAGGCTGCTGCAAAGGAGAGGGAGCTGGAATTCAACAGCAAGGTGCCTTCTTTGGACTTAGTAATTAAATTCTTTTTGGAGGATGCATCCTTTGCCCTAAGCAAGTTGTCTTCTCCTTTCTCTAGTGTTATTTTAGATTCTTTTTTCTCTCTGTGTAATCAGTTCTATCCTTCTATGCGATAGAGCTCTGTTTCTTTGGTTTTCTGCTGGCTCTCCTGCGGTCTCTCTTGGCAGCTGTTGTTTCTTCTCCTTCTTTTCTTAATTCAATTTGCATCTTAGCAATAAAAAAAATTGCCTTTTAGCAAAAAAAAAGATGTATATCAACATCAATGTGTAAATCTATAAAACTAAGGATTTAAACTCATATAGGGGAGGATCGAATAGGAAAACCTAAAAAATGAGAATTTTTATTGGCCCAAATGCTTAAAAAATTACATTTGCAAAACAAAAAACTTTCATATCCTTTGAAAACTTATCTTCAATAATATGGAGCGCTTGGATTCATCTAAATGCAAGCCTCGCGCGTGCATCACGGATGTCCGTCGGATTATGAATGATTACTTCTCTACTTGTGGAGACATGGTCAAACTTGTTGGACTCCATTTCTGTTCACAAATTTGTCAGTCCATGAAAAAAAAACAATGTAAGAGTCACGTGACAATGGTCCACGCCAATTAAATAGGTGGACTGAGTCACAGAAATGACAGAATTCACCCTCAAGTTATACATGTAATAGTTGAAATTATAGATCCAATGTGGAATTACCAACCATAACAAAAGACTGCTAATTGTGTTCCTATCTATATGTCTATCAAGATCCATCAACCGGGTCCCACTTGGTCACATCTCCTTATTTCAAGCCAGAAAAAGTGGAGCCCACCTCATATGATTGCCCCATATATCTTGATAGTTATAATGATGAACAACCTTTTGGCCTGTTTGGGCGACATTAATAACTGTAACTATAATTACCTACTCTTATCATTTCAAATTATGGTTCAAGCTTAAAAGGGTTTTAGTCAGCAAATAGATTCCTAATCTATATGATATAGGTGAATTATAGTCAATCATTGATGTTAGCTGTAGATAAAGTGGCCCCACCCTTAGATTGTCAATCTCACGAATCAGATGGCCTTACAAGTAGTTATTATTGCAAAGGAAATCGAGAAAGGCATATAAGTTTGAATAAGAATTATTCAATGATCTATCCAGATTCTAGACCATCATTTGTGGACCCTACCTTGGATTACGCATGTTGCAATATTGTTGCTAAATAAAGAGTCATTTTATTCTAGTGAATGTAACCCAATGTCCTTGGATTACAGTTGAAATGTTTCATGAATGATCTCCAACTGTGTGTGTGGGCCATCAAGGCATTCACACATCCATCCATCTGAGAGCTTCCTTAGCTTTTGAGCAACTGATCACTTGGATGGAACTTGGTATCTAGACACATGGATTTAATTTCATCACTCCATCGCACCTACTTCATGTGATCAAGCCAATTAAATGTCACACATCAGCTCCCTTAGATCTCGACTCAAACTCAACAAGTGGATGCTGGACTACATGGATCCAATATTCCTATCTATCTCCTATATATTCCAGCTATATTTTCCCTCATTCTTCTCAAAATGATGCCATGACCACTTATGCAATACAATCAGATTTCTTACTTTCTTTCATCATCTCATTCGTTTGTACTCATTCCATATAACGCTGACAATCTTAATTTTGTCACCAAAGCCTCAAATCTCATTCCCTTATCGATCATCCACTCTAGCCAGTACTTGATTTCTTTAGGAATTTTCTAAGAAACCTCAAGTCCCACACCCTTCATCGTGGCCCTAGGAAAATATATAAACTGTAATGGATTTTTTTTTCTGGGAAAAGAAATTGTAATGATTTGAGTTATTATTATTATTATTATTATTTAATTTTTACTTTATTGAGAACTTGAACATGCACACTCTCACTCACACGCCCATGTCCTAATTAATCAGCTGAGCTACGAGCCGGGGACAATTATCACATCTATTATCTAATCCATTTGTTTATATAAATTAGCCTTCCTTCTAATGACAGATACCTGCCTCCTTTCTAGCTAGAGATTACCTTAACCATTTTGCTGGTCGTATGGTTGGCAATATCTAATCCTCTTTGTAGCCTCCTTTCTAGCTAGAGAATGCCTAAACCATTTTGCTAGTCGTGTGGCGGGCAATATCTTCCCATTTTTAAAGAGTATTATTATATATATATGGTAATTAAAAAGAATTACACGTAGCGATACGATCCAATAAAGTGAAACTTTAAATCCTTTATCTAAGTAAAACATACATTGATTGATTAGATAGATTCTTTAGGAAATTATGTAGCACGTACAAGAGATTTTGAATAGTGCCTATTGATATATGCACACATAAAATAGCTCCAAAGCTAGAATGCCTTTCCTTTGTAATTGTTCCCTACTTGTGTGACATGTTATTCCATTCTCACAAAGTAGTATAGAAAACTACTTAGAAAAGGGATAAGATAATGCATAATTTTTCAAATCAACTTTAAAAGTGAAAAGTAGAACACCTGTGATTAGAGAGAGTAGAAAAGCTTTTCAATGTTGAATTTAGAAAAGGAGAAATAAAGGGAGAAAAAAGAAGAAAGAAAAGAAAGCTGCAATGCATTCACCAAAGCTGATGAGATTGGAGCAATAGAGAGAATTTCAGGTACTACTCCTGCAAATATGAAGGATGATAGATAGGAATAGAAGAAGTAAGAGACAGAAAAGCAGCTTCCCAAGGAAACTTTGAGTAATAAAGTCTAAAGGGGTCTTTATGCCAAAGAAGATTTATTAGAAATTGGGCTTCAATCAAAGAGATGGCACAAGCTTGTGTTTTCTTCCTTCTTTTACCTAAAAGCATGCTAAGTTTTATAGCTTTTTAATAGATGCATTAAAAGGAGAGAACAAGAGATGTCTTTTCCCTATAATCCTTTTCTCCATCTTTGACACTAAAGACGATCCTTTCCTGAAAGCTCTGGTTCACGTCAGGAGCCACCCAAGTAGACTCATGAATGAATAGGATTGAATAACACTCAGGGATGAAGATATGTTAATCTACTTCTATTATGACCCCATGCAAGTCCACTTAATTTCATGCTTTATTTTAAATCTATTCAGATCATATACAACCAATTTTCAATCCAATTTGAGAGTGCCTAGCTTTTTTTTATTGATCCCAAGTAAACACAAGCTATCTCATTAGAGTTGGTCATATATTTTAGATATGGTTAATCCAATGGTGTTTTCCACTCTGATTAAAGTGAGTTTTTTTTTTTTTTTTTTAATATTACTTACAAAGTCACAGGCATTGGATATGAATGGCATAGATAATGAATAATTGGCCAAACGTACAAGTTTTAAAAAAGTGGATCATATTACTCTTTTAAAAGTGAAAGTAATTTCACTTTTAAAAGTTAAACATTCCTACACATCTTTACGGTTAGAATTTTTTGGTCTATCATATCATCCATCCGATCTATTCGCGCACACAGAGGACCCTCTTTAATAGTTATCGGACTCCAAGGTTTGCACCCATCGAATGAATTGGACTATTGAATCAAGGGTCATTTTTTTCTTTAATAAAAGATCACTGAACTTGTGGACCATGAATCAAGGGATTAGAGGTATGAGATTGTGTCTATTTTGATATCTAGGCTCATCATGAGTAGATCTTTCCAATACCCCACCCCTCCCGTCCCCTCCCCTCCCCCCAAATGTTCCATGATCTCTGGGGGCTTCCCAACAGTTGGTATGCACAATCTATTTATATTAAGTGTATAAAAGAAAGAGAGGAAGCTAAATGAATTCATTAACTTTTACATTGTAAACCCAAAAAATCTTTTATCATTTAAAAGTGGAGAAAATAGATTTTGGTCAGAGTTTAGAATTTTGGGGAAGTATCATCCAAAGAAGGCCTTCAATGTGCCCCTATTTTTTTATCTACTTGTAAAAAAACATAATCAATTAATAGTTTTAGTAACCCCCTAAACCATTTTTTGCTGAAATGTTAAGTATATATCTCGAACGAAAATATGGAATTAATCAGATCTAATCATATATTATTTATGAAATTTAAATTCCAAAATTAAATTTGAGTTTTCCTTTATTTATTTCAAAACATCAAATTCCAATATTGGAAATACTAATTAGGAGGGTTAGATTTACCATCTATAGTTTGCTTTATTTTTATTTTTATTTTGAAAAACTAGAATATTCATCAAGCCATTTAGGAACCTCAATCCATTGCTAGATAGGAAGCCCAACTGAATCTTCTAGTAAGTCCAACGAACACTTCTAGAGATGTTCAAAAGAGGGCTTTTTTTTAATGTTTTTGTCACGTCAATAAATAGGAGTCTTGGTCATTCTTCCATTTCTTTCTATGATTCGTAGTTTTTACCTTTTTCCCAAAATTAAAAAAAGCTTCAACCTTTTTCTACGAAGAAGATATAAATATTTGGTTGGTCAGAATAAATGGGAAAGTAAAGTCTAAAACTTTACTTTTACTCTCACAATCATTAAAAAAGTTTTATATAAGAAAGCATAAGTAAGTCGGTTGCTTTACCGGTTGTTGATTTGCCATTTCACTCCTCTGGTTCCAATCCCTCATTTCCCTCCTATCAAATTACTTTAGCCCATAAGAACAAATGCAAATACTGTATACTTGAAAGTATAATACTTGTCTTTAACACAACTATCATCATCACTTCTTTTTTTTCTTCTTTCTTACTTTTGCCAAAAAAATTTTTTGTCATCTTTCTTACTGATTTACATTTACCATTAAATTATTCAAACATGAAGGAAGCTGAGGAATTTCACAAAACTTTCCAGCGATGGGAGTCTCTAATGAGATCGAAGAATAGGGTTCCAAAGCCTACACCCAAACTCTAACTTGTACTTCATACTTGATATGTTTTTTTTTTTTTGGTAGAATGCATACTTGATACTTGATAGTCAAGTAACTCAAGTTACGCATACCAGTTTATTACCATTTTAGGGGTGTCACCACTCACTACTGTAGGAATGTTTGTCAATTGGCTCATCTTGTGCTCAACACCCTTGTGGTCATTGTCCCCTGTCATAGGCTCATAGCGTCACAAAATATAAACCCTACCCAAAAAAGCTAAATTGTTGTAATTGAGGCAGAAATCACAGTCCTGCTCCTGCTCCTCATATAAAGAAAAAAGGAATAGAAGTTCCTTGTTGTTGGAATGATTTCCCTGGACAACTAGCACTCCACCCACTTCCCCAAGTACGATAAAAACGCCTTACATTGTTGGCATGGAGTAGAAACTTATGAGAAAAGATAGAGTTGGATGATGATGATGATGATAGGTTGGTAAAAAAGGAGAGCTTCCTGGATGTCAATAAAGAGGTAATGGTGTTGTATATTTGTTTGGGAGGGGACACAAAGGCTGTTAGATCACATGCCTATCACCTTCTTTCAGTCTATTCTTCTTTTTATTCCATCCAATAACACTGAAGAAATGTGTGGGATGGGCCCCACCGTTTAAGCTGTTCCTCAATCCAAGGGATTCCATGGATCAAACACCCCATGGCCCATCAACCATTTCCTCCATCATTACATGCATATGGAAAATCCAACTCTCACGTATGATGACTTCAATATAGAAATGTTACTTTTTAATATGCATATCAGCTGATAGTGTGTGTTATTATTGGTGGATTACTCTTTAAAATGTTTAACAAAATGGTCCATGTAGCATCAACTACAATCATTAAACACTTTAAACTTGGGGAATAATCAGGTGAAAGAGGGGTGCTTCTAGCTGTCTCAGGGAACTTGGTCAGTGATGTCACCCCACTTGATCTTCTCATCTCGCACTGTGGGCATGTGGGCCATGTGGTCCACACATGATGACCATAAAATAGCCTCATATGATTCGGTCAATGATATATATATATATATATATATCGGTTTTCATTGGGCCAGGTTGGGCCGGGCTGAGGGATACCCATGCCCTGCCCAACTACCGTACTCTACGCCCAAGTTTGACTCTTACCATATAATTAGTTTGCCCAAACCCCGCCCCCCCCCCCCCCCCCCCCCCTCAAGAAGAATAAGCCCAAGCATGGTTTAAAATCTCGGCCGATACCAGTTCATATCGGCCGATATGAATTGGTATTAGTCCATACCGCGACGATATTTTACCGCAATACTAAGTCAAACAAAATATCTCTAAAAATATTGGTCAATCTCGGCTGATATAGTCAAAATATCGATTTAACCGATATCTCGGCCAATATTTTGAAAATATCGGCCCAGATATGTAATGGTTAAAAACCCTAATTTCATGTAACTTTTTTCTTATTTTTCCCATTTTCTTCTCCTCCCCCTTCATCTCCTTAGAGTAACCATGTCCCCATAGCTCATTCTCTTACATATTTCCAAACTCCAACACTATTTCTTGAAGAACTTATTTAATTTAGTAAGAGAAAATCAACTTAACTATCTTATTTTTACTATTATGTGTTTTTTATTTTTTATTTTTAGATAAATCATAGAAATGAATGAAAAGATCATTGGCATCTCATTTTTGGGTTTGTGTTGTGTTCTTCACTTAGATCTACACACTTTCATGCTAGATCTACTTATAAACATGATTTTAGGTATAGAAATCTTTTTTGTTTTTTTCAATCTTCTACTTTAAAAAAAAATAATTGTTGGAGTATTTATAATACTAAATAGTAAATATTAATAGCTTATTAATAGTGTATAGATAATTGTTATGTTATCTTTATTTTCTTATGTTTTGCACTAATAAATTAACCATGAGCCAAAATAATAGTTGTATTATATGAAATACTGGAGAAGACAGCGAACTATGACACAAACAAGACTCATAACTTAAGGTGACCGATATTTTGATTTATTTTAATTACTAATGGGAAAAAAACATTGTTTTCCAGCATTTTCTAATATTCTAGATTTTTTGGATATTTTTGTGAATTTTTTTGGATTAAAAAAAATTTACACCACGACTACCGCGACGGACCGATAACCGCGACCGATACCGATATAATATTGGTTTTTGTCCCGATCGATACCGTGACTGATACTGTGATTTTAAACCTTGAGCTTAAACCTTGAGCCCAAGCCTAGTCCCAGTTAACAACATAAGGAGAGAGCAAAAAAAGCTTTCTTACACCATCCTAGGTCGTAGTTCAACTGATTTTTGTTGTTTATGCTTGTATAAGATCATGGCATTTGTTCAAGTCTTGTCTCGGTCTATCTCTACCATTATTTTTATAGTCTCGAAGCATGACCTTTATATTAAATGTGCTCAAATACAAAACCTGAGCCAAATAGCCCGATCGTAAAACTTAAGGCCCAAGCCAAACCAAAAGTGGGTAAGACCAATCTCAGGCTTGGGTCAGGCTGGCTCATGAACAGTTCATGAACACCACTAATGGTGTACTTACAAGAATTTATCGTTGGGTATGTCACGTCTCTTGTGTGCTCTTCCTAGCTAGTTGTGTAGGCTATTTTGGGTCCCAACCCCCTGAGTCGGGGTACCAAGAAAATGGGATAAGATTTGCAACATTGTTCTATAAGAGTCAAATTAAAGACAAAATGAAATCAATACCATTGAAGAAACTAGTACTGTGTCACTCTCAAGGACTTTTCTCGCTGTGCAATTGTCATTTTTTTTTTTTTTTTTTGCCTTTTAGAAAATTTATTTTATTATTCTTATGTCATGTATGTCTATGTATACAGTTCGAAATCTCCTTGGAACTCAATAAAGTTAATGTGGCATCTGTGTAGCTGTTCTTACTCTTTTAAAATACTTTCTTTAAATTTTAATTCCTTATCTTTAAATATTAAAATTACTATATACAATTACTTTAATAAGCTAAGTTATAGTACTTCACTTTAGTATTAATAACTTATTTTAAAACTATAGAAGTAACATTGGTATTCATCACAATATATTAGTATACCTAAAATTAAAACTAAAAAATCATTATAACTTAAATGATCAATTCAACCAAAAAACACATAAAACTACCCAACACAACAAACATAGCTAGATGACAGGAATCGACAAGTGAAAACCTGGGTTGCCCTCTTTCCCTTCAAGTTAATTAATTGAATTGGCCTAATAATAGCTTTTCTAGCTGAACTTTGTTTTTCAAGTTCCTGAATTCTATCTAAATATTAATCATCAACAAGCGAAAGATCGAGTGATCACTGCCTAGTGGAATTAAAACTTGATCAAGGGGTGAACAGCTAAATTGGATATACTTAATTCTTTCCTACTTAAAACAGTTTAAGCTTATAGAAAAAGCTATTTAACCTGAAGGGTACTCCATTTGTTTACTAAGTATTGAATTCCTAAAAGCAATTCCTTTTTAAAAGTGAAGGAGTAAAAGTTTAGATCCACAGAGGTCAGATATCACCCAACTAGATTTATTTCCTAGGAAAATGATGGTCCCTAAGCCCTAAGCCTTTCTTTACCTCCTTTAACGTTCCTTTGATAAAGCCTTGATGAAGACACTGCCCAGTTTTTCTGCTTTAATTTGCGTCCATATATAATGATCCACTATATATTGATCACAGAAGAATGGACCCAACTTGTTGAATGGGCACAAATGGACAACGTGCACGTCCACATGATGGCTCATGAGACCCTCTAAGATAATGCAAGAAAATGAGGTAATTAAGGCCTCATGTATTGTTGCCACTTTATCATGGAAGGGAAGAATCAAGAATATGCGTGTCATGTTAGAAAAGGAAACAAAATCAGATGCCAAACAAGAAAGGAAGTAAAAAAACTTGCATGGCTCTGATTTTAATAATAATAATAATAATAATATATTATTTTAAGAATGGGGTGCGGTGCAACAGGAAATTATATATAATGAAGAAATGAAATGAAATGAAATGGCCAGTGGGGGGTGGGTGTTCTACTTCTAGAAGAGCTGCTGAAGCATCACCATGTGACTGGACAACTGGTGCACTTCTCACCTGTGCATGCCTGTATGCTGAGGACAAAAGAACTGCTATTTTTAAGTAAAAGAAATACCCAAAAGATACAAAAGCTTGAAACCGTAGCACCCAAAAAGAAAAAGTAGGATTTGCATAGAGAAAGAGGACGACTCGTCGTTTTGGAACCATCTGGAAATTGGAATGCTTGTCTTTTGGATATTCTTGCGTCTTGCCTAAAAATATATTGTTTCCTATTTTTATTTGTTTCCAAGGGAACCAGTCCCATGTGGTCTTTGTTTAGAATCTCTCTCTCTCTCTCTCTCTCTCTCTCTCTCTTGTTGGGTTCACCATTTTTTAAGCCATAAATTGATTGCATGCATAAGACATTATTTTCTTTCCAATTAGATTTGGCATTTAAATGGATTACATGCATTAGACATTATAAACATGAAGTAGGGGCCAGACCCTGTGTGACTAGGTTATATTTACACATAGTAATAGAAATAATAATAGAACAATGATAGTGCCAACAACAACAACATTAGCACTAAGTAGTAACATTAATTATAATTGTCAGGTGATGGTGCTGATGTTATTTCCATTTGTTTAATTATGAGAAACTTCTTAAAGGGTTGCGGTACCTTTAAAGGGTAATTTGTTTGCACTCATTTATATATGTAAATGAGCGCATGCATATCAATTATGCATGTTCACTTTGTTGGCGATCTCATTTATACATGTTGCTCTTAGTTGGCATAGGAACACGATTTGCTTGTGGAAGTTGAGGGTTCAAACTGCTTTGCCACATTGGGGCTATAGGGGATTTGCCCAGCTCACGTTGGGTCCAAAGAGATTAGTTTGGCTAAAAGAGCGGAGACACCTTCTATTATAAAAAGAAAAACATACGACATGTATGAATGTGGTGTGACAATGGTGTGTACATGAGGTCATTTTCATACAAATTGTCACAATTGTAAATGTGTAAAAGGAACCCACACCTCATTAAGAAGAAGCCATTATAGACATGGTGTAAGGTATGAAGTCGATCCCTTAACTTCTCGCCAAAATAAAAGTTCCTGCACAACTTTTTCTTAAAAATCTTTTGCAGCTCCTATAGAGGCAAGAATTTTAACCTAACCCATTCAAAAAATTTATTTACCCATTAAACCCCAAGATGTTTAATTAATGTCTCAACGATCCCTAAAAAGATCTAGACTGACATTACTTACTTGCAATTGTATCTTTTTATTATAAGACTAATTAAGACTAAAAAGATTATATGACATGCAAGCTCTCTAGGGCTTCAAAGTTAGAGATCCAAACTAGGACCTGTCCCCAAGCTTTGGCTCCAACAGCAATCCTTGTTCTACCAAAAAAAAAAAAAAAAACAGCAATCCTTGAAATCAGGCACGCTATATGATCAGTAGCAGATTTCAATCATTTCCAACCATCATGATGTAAGCCGCACTCCTAATTACATGGAATTCTTTTTACTCCCTTCATTTTAGATGCTATAGATTATCCCAATGATAACTTTGCATTTTTTACTTGAATTAATAATCAAACACATCAAAATCATTAACCATGTCATCACTCAAATTAAAATAACTATATATGCCTCAGGATAACAATCATACTCTCTGAGCTTTTTGGGCCCACATGGGCCTCCACATATGACCACATTTGGCACAATAAAGCATTCTTTTATCAAATAAAGCATGAAATATAAAATCTCCAGGCATTCAAAAATCAACAAGTAACTAAATCTACCTTGATATGTAATTCGAATGTTTGTTCTCTACGTAAATAGCCTAATAGAGATCAATCACAAGCAATGATCTTATGTATAGATCAATTAAAGTTGGTGATAATCAGGCCCATAATATATAAGTTTACATAATAAACCTTTATGCTATTTATTTATTTATTTATTGGCTGATACGAATAAACTAATATTTTAAACAAGTCTGTTCCCATGATGCACTTGTAAATAAATATTTCAAAGCATAAGGCCTTTGGTGGGAAGCATTTGGTTCATATTTTAGGATAAAGGGAGGAATGCTGTAGGTACTTTGATGAACTTTTTCTCTTGCAATAAAAGGGAAAGACAAAAGGAGAAAGTGAATATGCTTCCATGATTATATCTTCTTCTACTCACCAACACCACCACCACCACTATCAACACCACCATCACCAACCGATCGAATCTTCAGAACCCCTTCCTTTTCTTTTTATCTCCAATCACATCCACAGCTAGTTTTGTCTTGCCCCATCACACCCACATACATTTACATGTAAAGAGAGAATGCATGCAATATTAAAAGGCAGCTCCTTCAATCATCCTCATTTACTGATCACCCCTTATGCTTTTTCTAATGCACTTTGTCCTCTCTCACTTCCCACTTCCTTCTTCTGCCTCCTTTTCATCAATTGATGCTGTACGAATTTGGATTATGTTTAGATTCTAAATGATTTCGTTACAGGATCATTATTCCATGTGGGGGTGTTTGGCATTTCCTCATCATTTGATGATCAAAAGCATATAAACCAATAAACCATTATCTACGGTTTGATACGAAAAGGAATTCACTTATTCGATCACAATCTAATAAAAAGAGCCCTGTTTATTATTCAAGATATGGATCTTTACTCTATTATTCTCTTTTAGTGATCCAGCAGTTTATTTTCAAGAGGTTTTCTTCATCAACACTTCATCCAAGGGGTATCCTTAAAAGTGGTATTTAATTATGCATAAAAGCCAACCATTTTGCACAGGGGCCACCAGGACCATGACATTGGAAGGTTTATCTTTGATATATATATATATATATATATATTTATAGGATAATATTCAAATGAGGGATTTCCTCACTATAGGGTGAGGGACACTCCCATTTTTTAGAATTTTCAAGTACAAAAGTTGTACTTGAAAATTCTTAAAAAGGAAAGTGTCCCTCACCCTATATATATATATATATATATATATATATATGTGGAAGTTTCAAGTGCATCTATCCCTCACCATAGGGTGAGGGACACTTCCCTTTTTGCACATGAAGACAAGAAAGTATACCTCACCCTATGTACTTGAAAAGTTACTTTTATACTTAAAAATTCTCAATTATGGAAGCATCCCTCACCATATATGCACTTGAAACTTCTCATATATATATATATATATAGAGAGAGAGAGAGATCGAGAGAGAGCAAAGCTCTCCTAAGCTCAAGCTTAGGAAAAAAATTTCGTAAGCTCATGCTTGTGGTGCTCACCTTTGGTCCATCCAAATGGACCAAACACATGACTTCCCTCAATTACACATGTCCACCAACTTTCGGTCATATCCGAATTTATTGGACCGTTGGATTGACTATGTGTCAATCTAAATGGATCGTTGACCATTAAACTTTTGGGCCCATATGGAGATGATATAAATCGCATTTGGGGCTGATTTTTTGTAGAGAGGAAGATCCAAGGGAGTCCTTGAAATCCCCCCACCCCCATCTCCATTTGGGTCCCCAGGTGGGCCCCACCACACACTTGAGCTTACCTTATTCTAAACTTGAGCTTGGGTCACCTTCTGTTCTTCCAATTATTTGCCCTCTTCCATCTGGAAATTCATTATCAGTTGCTCATATGCATCCTTTTATGATTGGAATCTTTTGGAGAGAGAGTCAGAGAGATACCCCGACCAATGGTATTCTCACCTATGACTTTGATTATTATTAAGTTATTTTGGATATGTTGGTCCCGAGTGAAATTCAACTATGTTTTGAGGGGGACAGTACGCTATTGAAGACTGAAAAAGATTCATCATAATCTTGGAGGGGTGATCGTTTCAAAGCTCGTCATTTGGTGGGTGGTATCACAAGATTTCAAGGTCTGCATCTTTGACCTTTATCTAATCAATCATTGGGAATATTTGGGATTAAGTAGGCGACTTAAATCTGGTATATGGAGTTCCTAATCAGATTTCATGTAATGACATTCAAATGTTATTTACTTTCTAAGTTCATTGCTTGACCCAACTTCTCTTTCTAATTTGGAGTGAATTTTATAACCCAATCCATGATTTTCCAGTAACCTCGAGCCGGGCTGTGGGTTTCTTGTTATAATGGGAAATGCCCCATAGGGGTGCACAAAAAATCCGTCGATCCGTAAAACCGATGTGATCCGATGTGATCCGTGGATTTTTAATTAAATCGAAGGTGTTTAACAGATTGGTGACGGATTGAAAATCTTGTAAACCGTTAGCAACGGATCGGTGACGAATTTCACCCTCAATCATCGGATTCAATCCTATCGCTCCGAACCGTTAACATTAAATATTAAAAAAAAAACTTATGAGGTCTAAATATAAGTTAAGAGGTCTAAATATATATAAAAAAGAAAAAACTTCAAGGGTCAAAATGTAATTCACTTTTATATATAAGTATAACAAATGAAATTCTAGATCAAATTTCACCCTAAATTCAACAGATTGAACGGATTAAACCTATCGGATCTGATGGATTGGTTTTTAACGGTCATATATTGGTGATGGATTCGAAATCTATCAATCTGTAGGTGACAGATTGGTGACGGATTTGGCCTAATCCGCACCAATCTGATTCGTGTACACCCCTAAATTACCCCATGAGAGAATAGATTATCCTTGTTTTTGTATAATAAATTTTTTCGTTTCTTGGACTTTTTGCCATATATAAGACCACCCTAATTTGTTGGCTTTATAGAAGCGAATTCCCTGCCGATTTCTTAAGAATGATTCCTTGAATCAGTTATAGGGCCCACAAGTCGGTGCTCCCTTGTAACAATGACAATCACTTTTCTCTTGAGCCGAAAGCAACAAGCTTTGCATTCAGCGAATGTGATTTAATTACTGCTTGATTGTCGTAAATGGATAATTAATTATAAACCTCACAAAGTGCTTATTTCTTTGAAAGAGGGAAATGTTTTTCCTAGAATCTCCCAACTTACCTTTTGATTTCAGAAATATTTGTATGATCAAGACCATTAACTTTCCCTTCACTTCACTTCCTTTCCCCTCTTTGGATACTCTTTCATGAATTGCTACTTGTTTTCCTGGATATTAAAAGATTGATCAGAAGTTTCTAACTTCACATTGCTTGCCTTGGAAGTCATTGGGTGTCTCACTTCAACTGGTCTATGGGTGGCCACTTGTTGAACATATTTTAAGTCAATTATGGGTAATGGGTTTCTATTGTTGAGCATATTTGAAGAGGGCCATGGGTCCCACAGTATTTGTTGAGCATGTAGAGTCAAATAGAGAAGTGCTCGATTTTACATTTCCATAGTGGGCTCAGCTACTATTTATTCAATTGGGTTTGTTTCTGGTCCACAATAAATTCAAAATTTTAGTCTTCTAATTTGAAACCCAGTTTAAGCACATTCAAATTTCTTTTTGGGCCCTCATGCTCGATTGGGCTCTGCTTAGGATGTAACTTAAATCCCTTTGACCGAACAAATCAATCCAAATAATCCAAGGTCTAATCTAACACAACATCCAAGAAATCTAGACCATTTGCTCCTGATTCAGCAGTGGAAATGGATGCCCTGTTTGATCCAAACAAGGTAATCAGGGGTGCCACATGGGGTTGAAATGTTACATCCCATTTCTTTAAAAAAAAAATCACAAGTCTTTAAAAAATTCCATCTCCCATGTGGCACCCCCTGAAATAGGGAATCTCGATCGTTCAACAGTCTATCAGAAGAACTTAGTCATAAGTAATCTCAAAACTTGACACTATTCTAGCTATAACCATTTGTTATGGATTTTTTTAGCATTAGAACATATGATTGGAAGTTTTTTTTTTTAATAGTTTTACTGAAAGATACCTCTTCGTCTAATAATTTACAATAAAATTCTTGACCTTCTTTTTTTTCTCTTTTTTGGTAAATGAATCAAATGCTAGAAACCCCGATGGGTAGTTCAGTTGGTGTAGGATTACAGTTTGCACCTCCGAAGTTGTGGGTTCGAAATTGCACTACCATAATGGGGCCACAGGGAATTTTATCCAGCTTTCTCTCTTGAGCTCATAGGGATAAATCTGGTTCAAAGGATTAGGAATCCTGGGTTATAAAAAAATAAAAAGATAAATAAAAAGATAAAAAATAAAAAAAAGGAATCATATGCTGGAGGGCATTGAGTGAAAATGCAGAGCCCTCGAAGGTCTAGCCAGACATAGCATTTGGTCTGGTTTCAAACAGGGCTCACATGGTTCACTAGAGCTTGAGCTGAGAAGGTGACGAGTTAGTTGTGATGTTCCTTGTTTGGGAATTTCAAAATTTCTATAAATAATTTCTTGTTTCTTCACTAGAATTCTAAAAATTTAGAAATTTAAGAATTCCCAAGTGCTGAAAATCAGGCATTTTTAAATCGTAGCATCCATTTGAGGTTTTCAAGATTTAGATAACTTTCTGTTGGAATCTTGACAAACTTAATTTCTAGAGTGGACCTCATGCATGCACTATAGTTTCTAGATATGTGCCTACGTTGCAGTTTTTGAAGGTGGGTCCCATGTTGCACAATTTCTGAAGATGGGCCCCATGTGTTTTTCAAGAGATGCTAGAGGTGAAAATCTAGGCCGGCGGCCCAAGCTCAGCACGGGCCCGACACGAAAAAACCGTGCCTGGGCCTTGCTTGGGCACGTTGACTTGGTCAACGGGCCGGCCCGGCCTGGCAGTCCCGCTGGGCCGTGCTGGGCCAGGGCTGCCAGGCCCAAGGCACAGCCCGGCCCCGCATGGTTAAAAAACCGTGCCTTGCTGGGCCAGTGCCCCAGGCCCGCGGGCAGCCCGGCACGGCACAAGGCCCGGCAAGGCCCGCCCCCAACGGCTCTTTTTTTAAAAAATCCCCTCCCCCCCCCCCCAACAATTTATTTGATGTATTTTTTCAAAACATCATTAGATTTATTCTACTTGTTATTTATCTTAATTTCTTTATTTTAATGAAATTGGTCGAAGACCAAGAGTGAAGAGTCTAAGTCTTTAAGATTTAAAGAACTTAAAAAAATTTAAAAAAAAAAGGGGGGGGAGGGAGATATGTGGGCCGCCCACGGGCTGCACGGTCCAAGCCCGACTAGGGCCCGACCCAGCACGGCACGACCAGAGCCATGCCCTGGGCCGTGCTGGGCTGACTCCAGAGGCCCTGGGCCAGGCACGACACGACCCGCATAATTATCATGGGCCGGGCCCGGCTTCAGTGGGCTGTGCCGGATTTTCACCTCTAGGCTTCACGTGCCACAAACTGTAAAGGCGGGTCCCACATAACTCTTGAAGGTGAGAGCCCCACACAATTGCTAAAGTGGGTCCTCCATAATTTCTTAAAGTGGGCCCCACGTAATTTATAAAGGTATGCCCACAATGTATCCTAAACGCGTACCACCTACTATTTCTTAAAAGTGGCCCCCACATACCATGACTTCCAAAGGTGGATCTCGCATTTGATTATCAAAAGAGTCCGGATCGTCTCTTTCGTAGAAACACGGAGATAATGTTTCATCCTATTTATATTTACCAACTATGTAAAATCTTATGTTAGGAGCTAATGCACCCTCTCAATCCACATTTTAACTTCTAATAATGGCCCATACAGCATGAGCCCCATGTTATAATACTCAAAAGTGTATTCAGTGAAGAATTTTAGTACTGTGAAACAGAAGATTCAAATAGGGATGTAAATGGGTCCTCGATTCTCTGACTATTCAAAGGATCCGACCTGTTAAAAATCGGGTCTGGATCCTTATTTAGGCCTCGATAAGTAAATGGGTCCGGATCCGGTTCCACCTTAGTTCGGACCCGTGAACCTGAGACCTGACATATTACCTCAATTTTCTAAAATCTCTTAAAAACCATATATATATATTTAATATCATTCTCTATCTAGACCCGGACCCAGATCCAAACCCGTCCCATATATTTTGTTCTGGTTCCGGTTTCGGAGCTAAGAAATTGGTTCCGAAATGGTTCTGGTTCCGGATCTGATTTCGGTTCCACCTTCTCCTTAACGGTTTTGGGTCTACCATGGCCCGGACCAGACCCGACCCATTTACAACCCTAATTCATGGAATTCGGGACAAATGAAGTTCTCAATATAAATTTCTAACACGAATGAAACATGGAATTCAGAAATAACCAAATTCAACTGTATTTCAAAACTCCAGCATTTAAAGTTCTCAGACGGATTTAAAATCCAGAAATTATGTACAGAAATGGGGCCTATGTTGTTATACCAAGAAATACAACTAGTGCAAGCCTAGCCTTTTATTTTAGTTGTTATCAAGCTTGAATCCTATCCATGTGCATCAAAGTAAGTATATGCCCAACCCATTTCCAAAATCCATATACACCATTGTAGTGACATATGGGCCAGGTCCATGGTGAACCCAAAAGAGACCCAATTAAATGTGTAAAATGAAAACAAGGCCTAACTTCCATGAACCTGACTCAAAATGATTATATAATACAAACCACATCCCCTGAGAATCAAACCTACTCTGCTTGCTAAGTCACATGGTCGTCAGTCGTCACACAAAAAAAAAAAAAAAAGACTATCACTACCAGTCTGGTACTGGTAGAGTGGTGTATGTAGCCGACCAGTCCCAGACCCATACCCAGTCCCAGACCCAGACCAGATTTTACCACCCACACCACATATTATCATTGGGCCTAAACTTATTGTCAAGTGTAGCATCCCAAGCCATATCACATGATTTGGTCTGATCAATAATATCACACTTAATAAATTGGTTGTGTTGTGTAACTTGCGTTGGTGTAAATTTGAATCCATCCTCTTCCTCTGATTTGCTTTATGTTCTTGTCTGCAACTGCTTCTGAAAGTATAATTCAATCCAAAAAAGAAGCAATGGCTATGGTGGGGTTCTTGATTGGTGTTTTTGGGGGTTTACTGCTCTCTCATGCTGCTTATGCTACCGTGCAATGTAAGCCCTTTTTTTTCTCTTCCATCAACGAAATTAGGGTTTCTCTCTTTTCTAACCCATTAAAATTTGTGCAGATCGGGGCATGCTTATGATCCTGGATGAAGAGTTCTCAAGGCCTCCAATTAATGTATGAATGTGATTTCTATTGCTTCCTTTTCTGATCCAACTCTGTATGTTTTGTTGTTTATATCTAGGGTTTCGTTTTGCAGATTGTGATGGAGCTTGCTCTAGGGCTGGCTTTGTGTATTTGGGCAGCTCTCACCGTGCCGGGGAGGTTCCTTTCCATACTTCCTCATTCTGATGAAAACAGGTCTGGGTTTTTTTATTTTTATTTTTAATCTCTTTCTTTTCTTTTTTTTTCTCAGTTTGTGTAGTTTGAGTTGAGTTTCTTTCTCCAATTCAAGAAAATGCTTTGAATCATTCTTTTTCTGATTAATTAGGAGTGAAAGTTGTCGAAAGTTAGGGTTTCTATTTCAACTTCTCAGTCTGGGTGGTTCAATTATCTCATCAAGGAATGCCCAGAAAAAAGGGTAAAAAAAAACCAAAACAAAACACAGTGAGGTATAATTTAGTGAGAAGAGTGTATAAGACATCAGTAAGGTGAAGTGGTGGTGTATCTCTATTTCAGAAACTATGAAGAGAGGTTCATTATACGGTGATAAGTAAAGATATAATAAGGCTGGTTGGTTCAGACTAGGGAGAACAGAGTAAGACACCAACAACTGAATTTTTTTTTTTAATCTAATGGTTAAATGAGATTATACAAAACCTGCATCATGGGGCAGTAACATGTGTTATAAACAAGGTTTGAAAATTTGGCCGAGTCCGAGTCAAGTTGGGACTTTGTCGCTACCAAGTAGGGTCGGTATGGACTCAGTCGAGTCCTGCTCTCTCTCTCTCTCTCTCTGTATCCCAACTCTTTCACTTCCAAACCTTTATCACTTCCATCTTAACTCAACTCCTTCAACTCAAGGGTTGCAAAAAGGTTGGGTCTGGGATGGAACCATGTTGTATTTGGATCTAGACTTGTTATTAAAAGGATGGACTTGGATCCAAACTGGAACCTATCAAATGGGTCTGGTTCCAACTACAAACATCTACAAATTGGGTCCAGTCCTGGTTCTGAATCCTCCTTTTCATCCCATTCTTCTTGCAACTGTTAGATTTGAGAAGGAATGAGATGAATTGGTGAAAATGGAGAGATAATAGATGAAGAAATAAGGGATTGGAAGGGAATTTGTCACGACCCGAGCCCGAGATCGGATTACTAAGGGCTAACCCCGGGTCGCAAATGCATCATACTTACTCCCGTAAATTCCGAATTAACCGAAGTTAAGACCAAATTCACAAGGAATCTATCATACTTACCTGTCAAATGTACATTTTTGCGGAATATATATATATATACATTGACGGAATAGTAACTAAACAAGTCCTTTACATAAAGTAAAGTCAATATACACTATCCATGTACAACTAAGTCAACAACTGCATATTCAAATACAATGAAGGTGACCTCTAATTACTATTCAAAACGAATATACAAAAGTGTTTATCAAATATCTCCAAACATTCTATTCTTTGGCACTCCGATTCAAGTCCATTCGATTAAACCTCCTGGAGGTATCGGATGAGCCTCCTCCGCTGGCGGTGCGGCCTCTGCGTGACTGGCACGGGCAACTGGGCCTATAATATCCATCAATAACATCGTGAACACGACGGTTCAACAATGTATATGCAATTCTATGACAGTTCATGTTACCATATACAATAACCTGTCAATTTATCAATTTAACAGTTCTAGACAATTCAATTCAGTACAGTAACCACTCATGTGAGTCAAGCAATATCAATAATTAAGTTGGTAGCTACAATAGTATTTGTTTCAACTCTGTTCAGTTCTTCCTAGAGGAAGCAATCATTCATCCACATTCCATTCATTAATTTCATTGAGTATCTATTAAGTGACTTATCACATGGGACTCTTCAGTCCATATATGTGTTTTTTCATTCAATAAATATTTTCATTACATGGCTTATCAATTCAGTGACTTTTCAGTCTATACTATTAGATGGCTTATCAAGTGAGACTTTTCAGTCCATATATGTGAGATTTACCAGTGTCTTGATCAGAGATCACTAGCATCACTACGGAGTTACGGAACACTCCAGTACATCTGCTGCAGTAGGATTATTCATTACTTCATTATTATATTTAGTAATTGTTCATTATTCGGTGTTACATTTAGTAACTATTCATTACTCATTACATTAATCAGTTCAACTCGATAACGAGTTTGAGAAACTACTATGTAGTGTCAATACTCAAGAAATCTAGTCAATCTATGATTTAATCTAGATTTCTAAACCAAACAAATGGGTGAAGCGCTCGTTATCCAACGTACGTGTTATTCTCGATGAACATCACTTTATTTAGTAATTTGTACGTTCATATAACCTTAGCTAACACTTATGAAGGTTTAGATATCACTAACACTAGCCTCAGTGGTTGGGCTTTCAATTCAGAAAAATCAGAATTTAAACTACAATTTTTCTCAATGGTGGTTACTTGGCGGTTAGCCGAATTTTGGTTGGCGGCTAGCCGAGCGATGTTCGGTTAGCTTGCAGTTAGCTTTTCAGAACCCTGTAACTTCTGATACACTCAGAAACTTCGGTCACCCCTCGACTAACCAAATTCTCAAATTCGGCTAGCCGAACTCACTCGGCTACCTTGCGATTAGCTTTCCAGAAGCTTATCTTTTGAGGTGAGGTTCTAACTCAATTTCGGTCAGCTCACAGTTACGTTTCGGCTAGCTGAATCCTCAAATTCGGCTAACCGAAATTCAGTGGTCAGCTCATGGTCAGCTTTTCGGAGACTGACTATTTTGTGGATTTCGGCGGTTGGCCTAGCGGTCAGCAGTTCAGAACTGAATTCTGGAGCTTTAGAATTCTGAAACAAAAATCCAGAATTTGAATTCCTTGAACTCCAAACACTTCAATAACATCATAAATCAATAGGAGGTGTATATACTTGTCTCTGACTGAAGGTTGATTGGCAAAACCCCTTTGCTTAGCTTGGATTGAGAAGGAAATTTCTCAACTTGAAGCTTTTCTCCAAGAAAATCCAAAAAGATGATGAAGAAGGTGAAGAAGATGAAGTTCTTCACTTGAATCACTCCAACCTTCTGCCTTGGTGCTTGATTGTGATGAAATGGAAGAAGGAAGAAGAAAAAGGAGAAGAAGGTGCCTAGGGTTTGCTGGAATGAGAGAATGAACTCATTTTGAGTTCATCTTAGCTTATATAAGTCCCAAAATTGCACTTAGGCCCACTACTTCCCTTTATTTACAATTCAAGTCAAATGAGGGGTCATTTGATCTGATACTTGTCGAACGAGTTCGAGTCTTTTATGGAAGTTAACGTACTCGTTGAGATACACATGTTGGTATCAAGAGTTTCTGTATTCGACAAAATACGCAAAGATTCATATTTACGAAACAGCCCTTAGTTTCCTTGTTTAAGTCTAAAAACTCATTCAACTCATTCAATACCTCGATTATCATTTCATTAAGCCTAACTCATTCATTTTAGGCTAATTCAATTTCATTTGGCCATAAACCATCATTAGCTTTGTTAACCATGATTAGTTAGCCTTAATTTCAATTAATCAGAGTTAATCTCGATTAACTCGGGACGGGGTCTAACAGAATTGTTGTTGTTGTGTAATGGCCTCTCCTTAAGAACCACCTTGCAAGGAAGCATACCTTGGTTGTGCATCGAAGATTTCAAATATGCAACTTCTCTATCTCAATTTCTGATGAATGCACTAGAATTCCCTTCTTTCCATGATTCAACAACCATTGTATCATCGGTACAAGTAGAACAAAGTTTTATGCAATGGATAGGAGGGATTGAGGGAATAACTTGGGATTTTTAGGGTTTTGTTGGAATGAGTTGGAAACCCTAATAAAGAGATGAGAGAGTGCAAGGAGAAGGGAATGTTGTGTATGCAAGCAACATCCATGGCGATTGTTGTTACTTCATATGAGAGAGAGAGAGAGACGATTGTTGTTACTTCATATGAGAGAGAGAGAGAGAGAGAGAGAGAGAGAGAGAGAGAGAGAGAGAGAGAGAGAGAGAGAGAGAGAGAGAGAGAGAGAGAGAGAGAGAGAGAGCTTTTCTTGTTCTTGGGGTTGTTTGGGGTTTTTCATAGTGGTGTAGATTTTGATGGGATTCTTATTGGAGAAGATGATGAAAGGTTTAGACAGTTTTCTACATGTGCTCGTTGATGTTGTTGTAAAGCAGCGAAAAGGGTTGGGGGCACTAAATAAAGAGGTGAACATAGCAGCAGGAGGAAGCAAGGTTACGGGGTGACAAACGGCTCAACTCTTGACCTCTAAATCCTAACCCCATTCACTTCTCAACCTCTTCCACTTCCAGCTCAACTCCCTTTCTTAAATCCCAACTCCTTCAATCCCTTCGACTTCTCAAGCTCTATATCCCCATTCCCAGCCCCCATCCTCATCCTTTTCAAAATTCGAACTCAACTCCTTTTCTCAACTCCTTCAACCCCTTTCACTTTCAAACTCCATCAAAACTTCATCCTTTTTTTCATATGTTAGAACGAAAGCTATGAAGGGTAGATGAATTGAGACCAAAACATTCCTCAAATTGGAAGATGAGAAGGGGCTTGATTTGGATTATGGCTGGCAGGGTGAAAACAAAAATTCCGATAGGTTTTTGCACTCTCTCTCTCTCTCTCTCTCTCTCTCTCTCTCTCTTCTAATCAATCCATTGGGGGGACACCATTTTTATTTTTTAAAATTTGCTGGTGCAAAAAAGGGGCCCAAATCCACTTAACCCAATTCACCTGGAGTCACATGTTGTCTTGACTCAGCCATGGCTGAGTCGGGGGCCGAGTCTGATTTTTCAAACCCTGGTTAGAATAGTGTGTGGGGGACTGGAGAGACTGACCTTCCTAAGTTTGTTGCAGCAAGAGTTTGCGTTGAGAATGCATTTATTTTCTTGGTTATGAACAGCTTGATAGTATATTTCAGAATTAAGTTTGGTTTATGTTATTTTGAAATGATGGCTTGCTAATTACATCGATTTAAAAGATAGCAGTGAACAATAAGCTAGGACTTTGAATGAAAACTTTTAAGTCATATTGTTTGAAAATTAACCTAAAAAAAAAGATTACGTGGACTACAAGTTTAATACTTCTCGGCTGGTCAAAATTGAGTGTCGCTCGGGCTCAGGGCCAAAGGCTTCTGGGCCGGGCTGGGCGGGAGATACCCTAAGAACAGTTCAATACTTTTGAGAGTAATATGTTTAGGGAAATATTGAAAATGACTTGGTGCCAATGTAATAGATTCAGATATTTGGGAGCAAACATAAGGCACCATTTAGATGCGTCATCATTGTTGTCGTCAAAGCATGGTTTCAACTATGCTGGGGTCAGCTCCACGAATTCTTTTTGTCCATTCCGACCTATTTTGAGCCAAATCCTCAAATAAGTTGTACGTTTTTATATCTATTTTTACTATTTTCATCCACGTCCTCTTTGGCCTATCCCTTCTCCTTGGTGAGCCATCAACCTTCATAGCCAAGTTTTTCCTTACCAATGTCGTTGCCGGCCTGTGTTGAACATGTAACGCCCCAATTCCGGATACCGATATACTTGTTCGATTACCCGAAATTGGCGCGCTACTTCCCGGAAAATCCGAGAACTTCCAAGATCGTAGGTCGCAGTGAGGTCCAATTTAAAACTTTTTGACCAAACAATGTTCAATGGTTAAAACTTGCGGAAGCATAACATTTAAATAGAGCGGAAGCAATAGGTATCATGTATATTGAAGGAAAGCAGAACAGTGGTCTAATTAAAGTGATTCAATGTAAATTTAAAGTTATACATTTTTCATTCTACCCTTCTCACTACAAATGTCACTCAAAACCCAAAATAACATAAACTCTCAAAACCCTGGAATGTACTCCTCGCCCTCCGGCTCGACATCCGCGTCGGCCGGGCCCCATGCGTACTCTCCGGCTACAGGTGCCTCCACGAGGGCTAATGCGTCGTCGGGAATCTCTGGGTCAAGGCCTAAGCACCATAGAATGGGTCAGATCTAAATGATCTGGCAAGATACAGCATACTACTAACATAGCATATATATATCAAAGGAATTAAAGACGGGTACATAATTTAAATGAATAACAAGGAAAGAGAACTAGGCAATCGTGCATGTAAAGCATAAGGAATCAGTATAAGGAAATCATCTACACAACTATAACTAAGTGGCACATTCACACGAGCTGGAATACCGCGGGATATTATGCCGCGGCCCTCCCATACTGAACACAGTTGCGGCGGGGAAATCTCACTAGTGTTGGGAATTACTAATCCCACAAATCATCTCATCAACTCATCGTCTCAACACTCCAGATCGGCACGGTATGACACCTTGCCGTCTTAACCACACAGCTCATCATGATAGCTCCTCAATACTCAACTAGCTCCTACCGAGGATGATCAGTCCACCGGCTGAGCTTAAATCAACCGAGTGAATGTTCATGCCGACTCGAGAATAACTCTAAGGTCTGTGTCTGTCTAGGCTTTGCCTTGCGTGAACAAGGTCCTAACAATCTAACAATACCTCTATAAGGTCCACACATCTTAATTCAGTCTCTGGATCTTATTCAAGATCCAGGCCCACTCGTTGGATCCATACCAAGGCCCATCAGTACATGGCCTGGTCTAAAACCGTCCAAACGAGGTAACTAATCCATCTACTACTGACAAACAGTTCCATTATAATCCATATAACTTAACAGTCCAATAGAAACTATCTCTTCAAGCTAAAGGGTTCACATCACCACACTTAGGCCCAATAAGGGCCCGCCTAGACACAGACACGGGTCAATGATCTCCGAAGTCACATCATCGGGTCACCTCTAGATACCCTAGGTTCAGGTCTTCCAATTATGATTAATTAACGGTAAACAGCTAAACTAAAGATCTAAGAATGACAGAGTAATAATAATGAAGTATAAACTTCAATCAGAGAATCAACGGGAAAAGCAACGGTCCAATCCTAGGTAAATGGGCCACTTTAGGTTCGGGTCTATCTCCGGTAATTCGATCTCTAAACGATGTCATTAATGCCGTAAAATATTGTATTTGGTGCTTAGTTAGTTAATGGCATCTATGACAACTCTTGGAGGTCGAATCATCTTAGATTATCAACCAAAACTCTAAACAGTGGTCCCCGCGAGTCAAGGTTGAGCCACACCGTTGACTCGGGCTTAGGACACTGACAAATACTCATTTGGATGGTCAATGGGCCCCACAACTGATCATATCTACTAAATGTTGAAAACTGGAACAATCAGGGTTTTCCAGGTGAACCTGATGTGTTGTGAGCTCGGTTGATTTCCTGGCCGGGAAGATCAACCGAGTGCACTAACTAATCTGAATCAGGCTTCCTGGACAACTTATATCGTTTCTAAAGGCTTACAGCGTGTCCGGTCAAACAACCAGGCCTAGGTGATTGACCGCATACTCTGAAAACCTTAGAACGATTGATGTTCCCGCTTTAAACATCACCTAAAGTAAAATCCTAAGTATCAAGTCCATTTGGGTGTAAGGAGTCTGAGTTTTTATTGAAGAACCAACTTTCAGTCACTTCCTGCACAAACAGCGTGAATCGGGTCAACCGGTGCAAGACCAGGTCAACCCGACTATTTGAAATGAAATTTGTGCAAGAAATGGCTAAGGGCCAGTTTTCCAAGAAATCTCAGTGTGGCCGGTTAACCTGCCTGCATAGTCCGGTTAACCGGCTGCACTGCAGCACTTCCTGCAGAAGAAATAACTGGGAGCTGCCATTTCTGCAATTTCAGTGTGGCCGGTTGACCGGCCTGCAAAGCCCGGTTAACCGGCTACACTGCCGGTTAACCAACCGGTTAACCGGTTACACGAAACTGGGACAAAACCCAGTTTCTGCAGTCACTCTGTTTTGGCTCCATTTCCACCCAAACTACTTCCAATCTCTTCCAAACTTCACCCAACACTTCTAATCACTAAATAACACAATAACCATCCATCCATCACCTTATGGCCCACTGATCTTCCAAATGGGGGGTGAAAACCCCCATCCATCAGTGACCTTTCAACCAAAATAGAAAGACAGAGCTCCAGGTATAACTAAACCATAACAGAACTACAAACGAAATGAACAACTACTGAATCACAAAGTAAAATACATATCCTAAGTTATGAGTATGATGCACTTGCCTCTTTAGCTGAATTGAGAGAGATTTGTAGAGAGAAATAGAGAAGTAACAGTAAAGATCCAAGTTCCAGCTGTGAAGTGAGGAGAAGATGAAGCACAGCTGCTGTAGCAGCTCTTAAGAGTTGTTTCCAATGCAATAACAGCAGCCTCCAGCACAGTTCCAGCAATGGAAAGAAGAGAGGAATGAAAGGGAAGAAGAGGAAGAAGACACAGCAGCTCTTTAAAACAGATTCCAGCAACAGCTGGGCCTCCCAGGTGAGGAATTGAAAAGGAAGAAGATGATGTAGCTGCTGCCTTTAGGAAGACAGTCACAGAGGAAATATTCCAGCAGAGAAGAAGTAGTTGCAGCACAGCCCAGCAGCTTGGAGGAAATGAAATGGGGAGGAAGATGAAGGCAGCAACAACAGTAGCTCCAAGACTGAAATTCCAGCACAGTGACAGTTGCAACCCTTGGCTCAAACGTAGAGAGAAGAAGGAGGAGGAGAGGGTTGCAATGGGAATGAAGGTAGTTGGGGAGGAACAGTAGTGGGCTGGAGCAGTTTTCTTGGGAGGAGGGCTGGAGGTTATCTTGGGATGGGGGCTGAGATTAGGTTTAGGGTTCATGCAAATGGGAGTTAAGAGAGGTCTTATAGTTTTTAGGTGAGATGGTTAGTTACTAGTTTAGCCCTAGGGTTTAGTGGAATTAGGGTTAGGGTTTGAGGTTAATTTGGTCATTAGGGAAGAAGGTTCTAGAGAGCACCTTTAGCTTGCACTAACCCTCTTAATTAACTTAATTAATTAGACTCTACTAACTAAGCCTAAGATTAACACAACACCCAACTTAATTGAAAATTCTACACAACTAAACTAATCTAACTAGAAACTAGGAGAATCTAACTCACCTCTCTATCAAATCCTAATTAGCACAAAATAAGGAGTAATTAACCAAGATTAACAAAGATTAGCAATAATTAGTAGTAATTAGCAAAGATTAGCGAAGATTAACATAATTAAACAATAATTAACATAAGTTAGAGTTAATTAGTCTATAAAATAGCCCTTAGAGGGCCCACCAAGGGTGGGACCTCACAGAACATGCCCAAAACATCTCAAATGGGTTTCTCTAATTTTATCCCCTATTGATGCTACCCTTAAATGCTCTCAAAAGTGCTCATTTCTAATTTTATCCTTTTTAGGTTTACCACACATCCACCTCAACATTCTCATATTTGCTATATCCATTTTGTGCATATGTTCCTTCTTGATTGGCCAACATTCTGTTTCGTATGTCATAACTGGTTTAATCGCTGTCCTATAAAATTCCGCATTCAATCTTGTTGGCATTCGTCGGTTACAAAGCACTCTAGAAGCAAGTCTCCACTTCAACCATTCCGCTTTTGTCCTATGTTCGACATCTTCATCAATCTCTCCATCCTTCAACCATTTAGATGCGTGTAAAATATAATAATGTCAGGTTCCAAATGATGATTGGTTTTTTTTTTTTTTAAATGTTGCTGTAGTTACATTTTCAAGATTTTAAAATGAAACTAATAAGCAATAGAAAATTGAAATTTTAGAGTTCTTATATTTTTGTTTATTCAATTTTACTGATTGGCCTATTCTTAAAAAACCTTCTGGTTTGAATGGTTTAAACATTGCAGTCGTTGGGCAGCATGGTTCACTGTTTAACTGAGAAAATGTGGTTTTGGCCAAACCGAACCTTAACAAGGGTGAGTTCTGGTTCAACACAGTCCAACTGGTTGGTCTGGTCCAATTTTTAAAACATTGGTACTTGTAAATCTCGATTACTCTCCTTTCAGGGGTGAATTACTCGTACCAAGGTTGCTTTGTTGAACTTTTTGTGTATTTTATGTTCCTGTTCAAATACCTAATGGTGGTAATAAAACAATTGGAGCGATGAGAATGAGATTTCCTTTGCCAAGTTGTGGAAGAAAAGAACAAATATCATCTAGTTGACTGGGTCTTTGTGGGCACTTTCAAAGAGAAAGGTGGCCTTGGTACTAGACCATTGAAGCAAATGAACCAGGCCCTACTGAGCACGTGGCTGTGAAATTTGGAAATGAGTTAGGAATGTGGAAACAAGTTCTTATATCTTAGTATGGGTTGCTAGGGATGGTTGGGATTTACTATCTTCTTATCGTCAATTAGGTGTATAGTGCACTATCTTAGCTTTCTGAGATTCTTTCATGGTGATGAACTGCCATCGGGTTGGATATGGAGCTTGTATTTGTTTCTAGTTGGATTCATGAGTGGGTCATGGGTGCAGGATAACCCAAGCCAGGATCCACTGAGCCAAACCCATGACATATGGGTCAGTCAAGCCCATTGGGTCACCCCACAACCCTAATGGGATTTGTCGTCTGTAGAGTTGAATTAATTAGGATCCTTTAATTTAGTTGGTTTGTTTAAAGAGTTGGTTTGTTTTAAATAAGTTCCATTAATATTTAGTTTCCTTTCTTGTTCAATAGTCCTAATTAAGAAAGGGGACGTCCAATCCCTTCCTATAAGTAATGTAGTCCTCCTTTTGGGCAAGACACTTGAATAAAAGATTTCCAGTTTCCTTTTGATTTGTGAATTCTTCTTGGTTGTGCGTGTTACTGTGCGTAATCCATTTGGATTTGGCCAACCCCCATCTGTGGAGTTGGTCCATCTCATTCTCATGACCTAGGCTGCATCATTCACAGGCCTCTAGTGTTTTTCTACTTGAGTCTGTTTGGATGTGCTCTTAATCAGAATGTAGCGGTGAGTGAATATACAGAGAGGGTTGCCAGTCGTACTCTTCCAGGGTTGATGTGCCATAGAAACTAGAAACCTAATGAAGTTGGAGGAAAGTCAATTCCAAATTGCTAAACCAAATCAATGAGGTGTACAACCTGGTGGTGAGCGTTGAAAGGAGGGTGTCGTTGGGGTTTATCAATGGGTGCTTATCTGTGTCTTCTTTCTTCTTGGTTGTAGGGGTTAGAATGGAGATCTTAATCCTGGCTCTTGTGTGGAGGACCAAGGCCCCACTCAAGGTCTCAACTTTCGGGTGGACCGCCCTCTTGTGTGGTATCCTGACAATAGATAACCTTTGGCCATAGACAAATTCTCCATGTGCCTGGCAGATACTAAATTGGTGGACCGTTTGCTTCTCTAGTACTGAGTTGCCCAGCTTCTGTGGTCGTCATCTTTGCTGTCATGGTTTGGTTGTAGCTCAGTCTACTGAATTCTGACTAGGCAATTGGGTCTTAGATCTATCAGATGGAGAAATCTATGGAATCTTTCATTCATTGCCGCTATTTGAGTCATTCGAAAATAAAATAATTCCTGTTGCTTTGAGGGGAGAGTTTCTGACAGGGAAAGCATTATAGCCAAGGTGAAATTCTTATGCAGCTTCATGGGCAGCTTCTCGAGCAAATTTTCAAGATTGTTTTAGAAATTATTCTATGTTGCTGGCAGGAGGTGGCCCTCGATCATCCTCATACAACATTTGATGGCCCGTTGGTCTCCCTCCTCTAGAAGGAACATGTAAGTTAAATTTAAGGGAGTGCCTAGGGGAAACTGGGATAGGTGAGAGAGTTGGATGGATATTCACTTTGTGCCCTTCGCTGGGCGAGGGGTCAAAGGATTGCTCCTTGGGTGTGAGTAAATGAAGTGGATTTAGCAAGATCGTTAGAGGCTTCCTTCATTCACATCAAGTAAGATACAAACAATTGAAGCTATTGGCAAAACAGGGAGTAACGAGCAACCAGCTGACCTATTGAAATGTCTTACCCTCTTTGTAATTAGTAGGTGGCATTTTCCTGCATTTGTTCTCAATTGTCAGGTACTTTTTTTTTTTTTTAATGTGGAATGCCCCCGTGTATTATCTTTATGTTGTTGTGCAGCTTCTCTTTTTCACTGTAAGTTGCCATTTCAAACAAAAACAAAAAAAGGTAGAGATAAAGAAAAGAAAAATGAGGAAATGTCCAAAGATAAAAAGATATAAGAGAGGCTTGCCATCAAGTGGCAAATCACATCAGGGCAAAAAAGAAAGAAAGAGCAAAAAAACAGAATGGGTTAACTGTATGCTGTTTTTGGTTTTCACGGTCTCTTCTACTTAGCTTGTCAATATGCTTATCAACAGGAAAAAAATTATAAGAAGAAACCATTCAAGCATCAGACTGGATTGACCTATCATTTTTGACAAATTTTGTAAGAATTCTTTATATTTGTGGTCAATTAACATCCTGTGGGTATGGTGTACAACCAGAAAAAAACATCCTGTGGGTATAGTTGTCACTTTGCCTCTTGCACCAGAATGCTGAGTCTATGCTTGCATCCTCTAGTGTACTTCTGTAGTGGTCTCTTTCCAAGTTTGCACCTTGGGCTTCTTTTCTTCTGAATATAATAGGTTAGTTAGGCTCATATAATTGAACCAAGCATTTCCTTGTATGACACACAATGGCTTTGAACCATGTTTCGCTGCTCTGAGCCTTGATGTAAGACCCATATGAAAATGAACTGATATGAGTCTCCTCTTTCTATATTTGAATTTTGATAAAGGAAGATGCTCCTATGAGAGGGAGATATCTCTCATAGGAGCATCTCCCTAAATACGTTGGATTTAAAGACCATGTTTGCATTCATAACTGTTGAAAAAGTTTAGGGATAAAGCGTGGTTTTGTGTACCATGGAAATGCAGGTTAGTTTCTCTGCCAACCAATTTGGACTTTATGATCTTCAACCACCGTGGCAAAGTTTTTCCTCTCAAGCAGACCTGAAGCTTATACAGTAATCTTCCAGCAATTTGGACAGAATCGGATCATGAAACAGCCCTGATATGGGACCCTAGGGACTGATCTTTGTGTTTGAGCTTCCTGTCATTTTGAATCTCAAAACAAGTAAGCAACTGCAAGAAGTGTTTCTTGCAATATGTTGTTTCTGCATCTGTAGACAACGTCTTATGTCATACATTTTGTGCAACCATGAGAAGTATTTGGCTGTATCATTCCTACTTTATCTTAGATCTGACCACATCCGAACCATCTGTTTAGTTAAACTGGTTTTCGTGAAAACAGCAACATGTCATATTTGTGCAGCTTATGTGGCAAGATGAAAGTGTTCTATCCATTTCATTTTTATAGTATGAGATGAGGATTTTCAAGAGTGACCGAAAGGGATGACATTCATTTTGAGCAACTTGGATTTTCAATAGATGGGCCTACTGTGGAGTTTCCTCCTTACACTCACGGGATGTGTGAAGTGGGGCGGGCTCGGTAGATCTGGACTCTTAATCGCAGCTTGGTGTATTTAGACCCACTGCAGATGTTATTGGGATAATATTGCCGACAGATAATATCACTATATCAGGATGATTTTATTTATTTATTTATTTATTTTTTCAATGGGATACTTAGTAAAATAATCTTTTTCAAATGGGATACTTAGTGAAATAATCTTTAAAATAAAAATAAAATATAGTAAAATATCATCTTAATAATTTGAATACTGACTATTAATCATAAGAATAAAGTACTTTTGAGAGGAAAGAAAAAGGTAAAATGCAATGCGGCCATATAATCTTAAGTGGGGAATGGGCTTTTGTTAAAGTAGAAAGTGCTCGCTATTGTAACCTTAATTTTGTTGGTTGTTATGCTAAGTATTAGGAAAAGAAAAGAAAATAATAAAAAAGAATTGGGTTTTATTTTTTCTTATTATAGCTTGCGGATTCATAACTTTTAATTGACTGGCTAGACAAGTGGGGTTGTTCAGCCACTCAAGGGCTTGTTTCAATTTTTTTTTCTTTATACTATAAACGTGTTAAGATTTTATTAAATGTTTAATGAAATGACATAATTCACTAAAATAGTTTTAAACACATGAAGTAATAAATTAGATTTTAAAAGCTTAGGATGATGACCACAATGGTGGCCCATTATTCACTTAGTATCTCATTAGGTTGTTTTCATCATTTTCAATATACGTGTGACACAGAGACACGAGAGATTCAGACAAACGAAGATGATCATCTCTTAACCACTACATATATCATCCATACATGAGCAACCAAGTCTAGCTATCCTAGACCTAGGGACAGCTAGAGGAGACACTCTAGAAAAAGAAAAAGGCAGCTAGCTCTAAAATCTTGTGGGAAGAGAAGTCCGTGCCATTGAAAAAGAAGCCTACTTCTGCAAGGAGAGGAATTCAGGGATTAAATCCTGAGCATTTGGGAGAAAAGTGGGAGTGCCCAACAAACTGGATCACCCCTTTATTCTCCATATTTTATAGCTTCCTGGCTGCGATGCAAGATGCAAGTGATCCTATTGTTATACCTTGTATAGGGTTGTCAAAGTTTTAGCAGGTTAAACTTAGTTGGCCTGCATATTAGTCTCAATGGGCTACGCTTGAGCTGAAGTTTAGATAAATTTAGAGGGCGTTTGGCATCTCATATTATTTTCATATGAAATTGGAGTGGCTAAAAAGGGGAAGGGGCATGAAAGGTAGAAGGAAGATAATAAGCTGAGGATGGTTGATACAAAACACCATCAAACTTTTCCATGTGGTAAATATTATGTCTACACTGGATATTTAACTTGTCTGGCTTGGGTTTAAGGCTTTGCTGTTTTCTATTAAATATTAATGCACATCCAACTTCCAAGCCAGAGACAAGATCCGACTATAAATCCAGGGACAAGACTGCAGGTTTTAAAGCTCACAAAATAAATAGGAAGGCTCCAAGCCTACCATGTCCTTCAGGTCAGAAGGTGGAACCATGGTGCATATGGATCGGCAGGCTTTATTTATTTATTGTGCAAGAGAGATCTACCTCCAAATCCAGATCCAACATGATGAACCCAATCTGTGGGATCTGGGTCCAGCATCAACTTAGAAATCAAGCTTCAGTTTGAGATAATGATGTGAGAGGAGAAGTGGGGGTCTTAAAATAGTGAGTGATCATGTGATATCATCCATACGTGCTTCATCAAAACTCAAAACAGTCAAATGATCCAAGCACTACAGGTTCTTTTGAGATAAGTCTTTTATAAATAAGAATAAGAATAAGAATAATAATACACAGCTGAAGTCGGTTTTATACCATGGTTGGGACTTGGGAGAGTCAACATGGTCACTGGGAAGAGTTATATTTTTTTTTTCATTTAAATTATTTTAAAAAATTATCTAGAAATAAAGTTTTTGGACCCATGGCCTTTACTCTTATAAAGGAAAACTACAACTCGTGAACTTTGTGTACAATGTACTTACATTGCTCACGTTGGGTGGGGCCATTTCAAGGTCCATTGAACACTTCAAGATTATGTCATTGGAGATCTGAAATCTTGTCCCGAATTGACTAGGAACCATAAATGCCACTGTATGTTTAAGGGCGAACCGTTTTTATACTGTCCATCAAAGTCACATCCAAATGCATGTAAGGCCAATTCATAGCCATAATGCAATGGCGTTGGAAATCAAACTATCTAAGGCCATGTGTATATAATATATACATTGCTTCATTATCACTCATATATATATATATATATATATATATATATATATATATGCAATAGCTGTGAAGATGATCTTATATGATTTTTTTATTTTTTATTTTTACCATTATTATGTGATACTTGATGGCTAAAATGAGGTTATGGACTTATGGTTGTTTGTTTGTACTCATTTACAATATGAATAAATGATCTACAGTTGTGCATTATTACGTTTGTTTGTGTTCAATTGCATATTTAAATGGTATTTAAAGAATGTGCAAGTAATGTCCTTACATGGTAATTGCATTTGGTTACCAAATAGGACAGGGGATCAAATTCCATCAACCACTTTATAAATCCATAGGAGCCATGATCTATGCTCGTTTAATATGAAAGATATGATAATGTTCTCTTCTCACGGGTGTGTATATATATATATATATATATATATATATATATATATATATATATATATATTAAAGGAAAAAGGAACAGGCGAATCAAAGCATGAAAAGAACAGTAACGAAGGAAAACAGAAAGGGCAGCGTTCTTTCGTGAAAAGAGAGAGCACAGAAGAAGGAATGCAACAGCCCAGAGACACTCTTTTGTACTGGTGCACTGTTCCATTTCTTGCTTTGGTAAGAAGAAAACGATTCCTTTTATGAGTGCTGAAAAGCATGAACAGATAAGAGATGCTCTCTTCCTTCAAGAGCTGTTAAAAGCAAAGGAAAAAAAAAAAAAAAAAGAAAAAAGAAAAAAGAAGAGAAACTCAACTTATTATATGTTGTCCGATGAGTGGCCCATTTAGATGCATTTCAATCAGTGGGTGGAGGCAGTGGCGAAGCTTAGATTTTCTTGTAAAGGAGGCAAGTGATGGTTGACTGATAATATTTTTTATTTATTGATTTATTACGGATCATTCAAAAAACTAATTTTCTTTCAGATTTTAACAATAATATCTAAAGAAAGATCCTAATTTTAAAATACCCAATATTTCCAAAACATAGTTTCTCAAAACTTTATGAGTTCATTGGAAAGATGAAAATACTCAGGCTCCCCATAACAAATCTAAACCACTAAAGATAATTATTTTCTCCTTGTTTTTATTGTTGAGAATTGGCTTTCACTCCAACAAACATAGGACTTATATTAGATTGATCACAGGTGAACCAATCCCCACCCATGATTAATTAATGAAAATCAGTTTGTTGGTTAATTTTGATCATTTGAGGGGCCACGATGTTGTGATTAGCATGAATGTTTGAGAAGGTAGTACTATGATCGAAAGCCATTCACCAAGTCATGATGAGTTAATTGTGGAAGGTTTAAATGAAAAAATGAAAAATACAAACTTAAGAGTTGGAGATCCCATCTCGCTCCCAATGTTACAAGGGGTACGAAACTCTCTAATAAGGCCCACCTATTGAATATCGAAACTGCTCAAAACAGACATCCTCTTTGAGTGAGTTTCCCCAAAATTTATTGCAATAGAAATAAGAGTAATATGTCAGTTTGGCAATTCACTTGCAAAGTAAATTTAAAGTAAAGGGGACAACAAAAGAAAAAAAAACTGTAAAATTTCAAAATTCACTGCTTCCGTTGTTTTTTTCAAAATGTCAATCTCTCATCCCGCTAAAAGATAAATGCCTCTTTCTAATATATATTCCAAAAGTCAATAAGGTCGATTTTGAGATTTTATACCTTCTGACAAGACCCTTCTTTATTTTTTGTCTCTTAAAAATGACGTTTTACTCTAAATTCACGTTGCACAAAAATTGCCAAAGAGAGCATATATGGTAAAGGAGAAACAAAATCTAATCTTAAAAACTTATTGAAGCTGAAAATCTAATCCCCATATACTAAACCGTATATCGTAACCCTTGCAAGTTTAAATGCGGGATCAATATATATATATATATATATATATATATATATATATATATATATATATGACCACCCAAATCACAGTCCCCAGTCGGATTGAATGAATGATTCTTTGATTGCTTTATAAATGGAACTAGTTGTGATCACAAGTGAGAGTTTATCTCCCCATGGACAAAGAGACCCACTATTTGGACGGTTCTTGGAGGAATTTTACTGATCCTAGCAGTATCAAATAATTCATTTGTTGAAAGAGACACGAGCAACATATTGTTTTGTTTGTATGTTTCACAGAAGGGGATCTTTTCATAAAGGCCCTTGTATTTTGTACAATCTAAGAAAACTGTATTATACATTTTCATAAAGCACCGTTCGGCTACAAATTAGTAGATTTTAATTTTGTCAAAAGTTTCTTGCAACTCTTTTTATAATTAACTTTGTTAAGAAGTTTCTTGGACTTAAAAAGTTTGTATTTGACCACTTTATTGTTAGGAATAATCCACAAGAGCTTTTTTTTTTTTTTTTTTTGAGTGAGGGGCTGATTTGGATTTGGCTCATGATAGATCAGAATTGAAGAAATAAAATTCATATAGCTGACCCCAATGTAGTTGGAACAGTGCTTTGATTATGATTACACTGATGATGATGATATAAGGCTACAAGTAAGGACCCGATTATTCAATTTCTCAACGGGCATTATACAGAAAATCTGAGTAAGGTCAATTTTACATATCCAATTAATATTAGAGTTAGGGTCTGAGTCTAACATTAATGATATACTTATACCTGTTAATCCAAATATAATATATAAATAGTAGAATAATAGATATTATGCAACCTATTTAAGTGCATAAAATATAAATTTTTGTATGACTATAATACATAACCATTTTGTCGATAAAAATAAGGTAAATGATCCACATTAGAGTCCGGCCAGCATCCCCGAGTCTAGGTCTAAAAATTATACCAAATAATGGGACCGGATCAAGTACCTACGATGGACCTACTTGAATCCAGACCGCTTACACTCATACTATACGTGCATGTCTCGTCTTCTGTGTAAATACTATCAGCCAGTGTTTCAACAGTTGTACAATGGAGAAGGGGTTTTATAGCTAGGGTTGTCAATCGTGCGTGTTAACGAATTCGGGTTACGAGTTAACGAATTCGTGTTAAAATCACCTCAAATCGTACACGACCCGTTAACTTAACGGGTCAAAAAAGCCAATCCGAACACGACCCATTAAATTAACGGGTTACACGATCCAACTCATTAACCCGTTAAGTAATTAAGTCATTTTGAAAACTAAAAGAAAATCCATATAAAAATATAATAAGGAGAAAAACATATAAGCCACACGAAACTCTAAGTGAGGATCTAGAGTGGATTCCACCTAAAACTCCACTATAAAATAATAAATTTCAATTTCTTATTTATAAATATAAATTAATTATAGCTACACTTAAGGACTAAAAAAATTAACGGGTTAAGCGGATTGTTAATGTGTCACTGGTTTAATTCGTACACAACCCGTTAACTTAACGTGTTAACGGCTTTGACCCGTTAACGATCCAAACCCATTAAGAGCCCACCCAAACCCGTTAATATCGTGTGGGTTCGTATCGTGTTAACGGGTCGTGTGACATTTTCACAGCCCTGACTTATAGCTTCGTCGGGTCCTCTTTTCTCATCTTTCTTTCGAGGGTTTGAGTCCTGGCTCCTTTCCTGCGTAAGCCGGCTCCTTTCCTACAGTGTGCTCTCTTTCTTCTTGTGGTGAGCCAGATTTTTGTTAGAGGGGTACATATCTGAATAGGTACTTTGGTTTTGGGGGCAATCCGAGAATTTTGAAGGTGAACTAATGATCTTTATTAAGTTTTTTAAAGCACACCTGAGTTTAATGGGTGCGACTGCACTCATGTGCTTGTGCCTGGTTACACCTTGCTAGGCTCGGAACCAAAAGAAAAAAAAACAGAGAGAGAGACAGAAAAAGTTCTACAATGATATGAAATCTTTGGCAAAAATAAATCACTGATTTATCAAATTCAAGGAGAGACTTCTGTAATTTGACTGTTAGTTGAGAAAGACTTCAGAGGATAATAATAAGGATAATAATAATAATAATAATGCAGGGGCCTTTATGAGAAACCCTTCATCAATGAATAATTATAGAGCTGTGGAAACCATCGTTCAAATAGAGAGAGAGAGAAAGCAACATGACAAGAAATTGAGAAAATGACATGGGTATTTGTCTTTCAAGTAAAATACCAAGCAAAAGGTGAAAGATGTCAAGTAAAATGCAGTCAGGGAGAGGGAAAGGTGATGGAGGATGGGGGACCGTCTTTAAGCTTTATCCTTTTTTATTCATATACATTTATTTTAATCAAATCATTCAAAGAAAGCCCTATTATTTTATTAGCTTCTTCTCTGACTCTGCAATTCCTGATGCAGATGCTATTCTGAAAAGAATATTTCAGAATACAGAAAGATAAGATATACATTCTTATATCTTTCATTACATATATATCACATATAGTGAAAGCAATAAATCACAAATTCTAAACTGGATTTATTATGGAATTCAATGTTTCCTCACCGCGTCCTTACATTTTCTAAGTATTTTATTTATTTTTTTGTTTTTTTTAACTCCTTTACTTAGCTCTGATATCATACAATAAGTATATCACAACCTGAGCCCGAGATTCAATTAAATTCGAATCAACTCCGAGTCGCCACATAAGTACTCCCGTAAACTCTGAATTAACCGAAGTTAAAACGAAATCCACAAGGGATAACCATACGTTTTCATTTATCAAATATACATTTATGCAGAACAATACATACAATAATATCATATACAATTGTTCACATTTACAAATGTATACCACACAAGTCCTTTACATAAAAGTAAAGTCCTTTACATACAAATAATTATAATTTTCTATTCATGTCATCATACTGCATATTTAAAATATAATGCAAGGATTACAAGTAAAAGTGTTTCAAAAAACAACTTAATTCCAAAGTTTTTATCAAAGTTCTCGCTCTCGAATATCAAATCAAACGATATCCCGTCCATTCTATTCTACTAATCCTCCTGAAGGAACCGGAGCGGTCTCCTACATGGGCGTTGCAGCCTCTACAGAACCGGCATGGGTAGTTGAGCCTATAATGTCATCAATAACACAGTGAATACGGTGATTCAGCAATGTATAGACACATTTATGATTATACATGCTATACATATGCTTAATATGTCACAATATACCATTTAAACAATCCTTTAAATCAATATCCATTTATGGACATTACAATGACAACACAATATAAATTTAGAGTCAATGATAAACACATACAAATTTGACAAGTACAATAGCATTTCCTTTCATTTATTTCTTCCAAAAGGAAGTATCATTCATTTCATTAAATTATTGTGGGATCTATCAGAGCTTGGGCCAAGGACAACTAACATTCCCACGGAGCTCCGAAACACCCTCAAATCCATCTACTACAGTAGGAATAGTCATTTAACCCATTTAAGCTCTTTTATGAGCTTTAACAGGATAGTCATGCAGTGTCAGACTCAAAGATCAATACAATTCAATATATTTCTCAAGTCAACATTTAATCCATTTGAATTTCAATTCAATTTAATAACATCGTATACAATTAAGACCGATGAAATTCATAATTTAGACTTGAGATTAACAATACAATACATAACTCAACTCCAAAGAGTTAAGACAATTTACAATTCAAATCAATTCACTTTCTCAATTCAAACCATCCATTTAGGTGAAATGTTCAGTTATCTAATGTTCGTGTTATTTGATGAGTCCTGAAAAACGCACATTTTCAAATACATTTTGGACCATTTTAAGGGCTTATTGATATTAAAGAGTTTTATTTAGTGTCAACTCATATTTTTTATGCATTTAGGGTCCATTGTAGTGCATTCATGCGTAATTTGGTAAAAACTCACACTTTTTGCATAAATTCATGAAACCTGCCATTTTTGGAGATTTATTTTTGGAAAGTCGGTTATTTTGGGTACATCAAGTAGGGGTCTCATGCATCGTCCATTTAAATTCTTTACATAGAATTATTCTTGAATCCATTTATTTTAATTTATGTAGGAGAAATCAAGAATGAGACCCACATTAGTGAAATTTGATAGAGATCAAGGGTAAGACATCTTTCATGGTGGACCCACATATCTTGGTATTTTTGGAGAGTTTGAAAAGTCAACAATGAAAAGCTAGATTCGTGATTTCAATATCAAGAAAGGAAACTTCAGATTTGGTAAGATCTAATTCTTACTAAGTTTGAAAACTCAAAAATCAAGAAAGAAAAGTGTGCTAGAAGAGTTGACAAATCAATCAAAGAAACTTGGAAGCAAACAAAAGATGGAAGGGGAGTCAAGTACCAAGGAAAGAAAGAGCCCAAGATCTCTTTGGACGTCCACATGTGTCTCACACACCCCATTGCACAACTAAATTCCATATGTTCACAAGTATATATTTTCGGATTTTTTAGGGGCAGCAAGATTAAAATGGTCATAACTCTGAATCCAACCGTCGAATTCGTGCAATCCATACACCATTGGAAAGCTCTTTTCGAGTAAATATTTTTAAAACTAAAGATTGTGTCAATCGGAGCTAAAACGAGGAAGAAATGGCCTCTAGAAGTCGATGCTATAATTTCTACTCAGGATTGCAATTTTGCACATGGAAAGCACCAAAAATCTCTCACTCATCTTGCTATTTCTTTGAAGACTTGTTGGCAAAGGAAGGGACTTGGCCCAAGAACTTGATCGACACTTAGATGTGTAACGCTTAACCGCAAGACTACGGTGTCGCCAAGTAGTAAAGGACTAAAGAGTCCGGATTATCGATCCCACGAGGAGAGGATGGAACAAGCAATGAATCCAATTAATGTAGAATTGAACTAAGATATAGCTAATATAGACAAATGAAGCGAATAATTAAAACTAATAAACTATGCAATGTAAACAACTAATTAACAATCTAAGGTATGAAATTAACAAAATCTAAGCTAATCTAACAAACTACACTAAACTAGTGGATGGATGAATGGTGGTGGAAATGGAAGATTTATATGAAGATGTGGTGTGAAATGTGTAGGGTTTTAAAACAAGTGATTTGAAATGTGGATGTAAGAATCTAAAAGTGAAAATAACAAATTAAACAAGGATTTAAATTAACAACAATAAAAAAGAAGAGATTAGGCAATCCAAAATCCACTAAGTATGAAATTAATTCAACCAATGCATAGTCTAATTCAACTCCCAAATCTACAATCCAATTAGCAATCTCTTGCCTAATTGGGTTGGATGATATAACAATGAAGATCAAAGTAAAGAAAACAAAAGGCCAAGATCCTAAATCATCATTTAGTCACCCTAACAATAAATCATCAAAATCAAGCTACAAAAGATCAAAGATAAGGGCTCTAGAGCATGCTATGTGAGAGAACTTAATCCAACTACAAAGCATCAATTGAGATTATCCAAGCATCAAGTGTAGAGATAGAGCATGAAAAATGAGAGAGATTAACACAATTAGATTTAAGATCTAATAATCAATGAAGGCAAAAGTAAGGAATTTGAACTAAAACATGCATATAATTGAACTAATCACATTACTTAGCTTCAAAAGGAGAGCCTAACCCAAGAGCCTTAGCCACTAAACATCAAGAAAGAGCTCCAAATACACACTCTCTCTAGATTAGTTACAAAGAAGCTCCTAATTACAATCTAATAGTAAAAATAAAATTGCAAGAAGACTAACTTGCCAAAAGATCCCCCCCACTCTACAAAAACATTCTAATTTATAGGAACATTGAAGACATTTGATTGGCTCATTTCATTTCACAAGGATTGCTTCCATTAGATTAGTTGCAACTTGAAGGCTTTTGATTGGCTTATTTGCTTTCACATGGATTGCTTGAATTCAACTTGGAGACTTTTGATTGGCTCTTTTGTTTTCACATGGATAGCTTCAATTTGATTGGTTGCAACAAACTTTCCTTCCAAAAGCATATGTGCCTTTTGCTTTATGTGGTCCTTCAACTTGGAGGCTTTTGATTGGCTCATATCTTTTCACATGGATTTGTGCCATGGCAAGCTTTGATTGGCCCATATCCTTTCACATGGAGAGGTGGGTTGGATGGGAAAAAAATAATAATAATATGCAATTGTTAGGATTTAAACTCATAACCTATTCCATACCAATCCAAGCTCCAACCAATACACCAACCAATCCTTTGTGTTAGGAAATGACTTCTTTTATCCATAAAGTCTTCTCCTCTTATTTTGGAATTCTTCAACACTTCCTAAGATTTCTTCATGTAATTTCTTTATTGAAATCTCTTCTTGATGGCTTGGGACACTAGCCGGAAGGTTGGGATAGTTGCGGGGTCCACCTACACAAGAGAAATTACATAAAAATGCGCTACAAATAATCGGATTTATACATGATACTTCGATAATCTGTTAATGTGATAGAATGATAAAATCTCTGTGTAAGGCAAATGATATGCATATGAGATGTTGATGAAACTTGGACTAATGAGGGGTAAAATATGCAATATTTAACACTCATCACCGTACAAAAAAGATTGCATGCTACAAACTTGGAACAAAGAAGGAAAGAAAGAGAGCAAAAAATAAGGCATAAGCATCCCTCTCATCATATTGGAAGATAGACTAGCTCTCTTTAGAATTACTACTGCACTCCATCTTCTTCCTCTCTCTTTCTCTCCATTGAAGTCCTCAAGCGATTTTTCATCTAGAAGAGGCTTCTCATCCTGTAGAACAAAGAAGGAAAGAAAGAGAGCAAAAATCTATAAATTGAAGGCATAAGCGTCCCTCTCCTCTCATGGAAAAATAGACTGGCTCTCTCCAGAATTATTACTACACTCCATTTGCTTCCTCTCTCTTTCTCTCCATTGAAGTCCTCAAACAGATTTGGCTGGAAATCACACTACACCCTTGGGTTTTTGGGTTTTTCATGTTGAGGAGGCTTCTCATCATAGTATGTAATTGTCATTGTTTTTTTTTTTTTTTTTTTTTTTTATCTTATATAAGACTTTGCATATTAGTAAAAAAAATTCTTACTCTTCTCAATTTTTCTTTCTTGTCCTTAAGTGATTGATGCTTGTTTTATGTTTCTTTTCTTGTTGGTGTTTAGATTGACGACCCAAAGGCCCTAAGAGCATAATTCAAATTATGACCCCGCTTAGAAAAGAATCTTAAAAGAGAAGAATACACTTCCACACATTTAAATTTATGTTCTTCCACACATTTAAGCTTATGTTCAAACCACACATTTACTTTTCTTGTTTTCACCACACATTTAAGTTCTTGAACTTTTTTTTATTGTCTTTATTTTTATGATCAATTAAATTTTATGTCTAGTTTTGCAAAGTTTATGGTTGGAACTAGTTAGCATTGCATGCATATTCATATTAGTGGAGTTTAGATATGTTTAAGTTGTTGGTTATTCGAGTATTCAAAACTGAATTTAAATTTAGAATCAGAGTTGTGACTTGAAAGGATAACAAAAATCAGTGATTTAAGAATCTTGGCCAAATATTTTTTGGAAATTCGGATCCCAGAATAAAGAGCACAATTCTGCACATTTTTGCAGAAATTTTAGGACAGATTCTGAGTGAAAAGTTGGGGATCTGATAAACTTTGAAACTTGGGGAAATTAAAGTTTGATCAGTATACTTTCAAACCCTAAAATTTCAAGAAAAATTAATGTTGGAAAGAATGTGAACTAGTGGCTCAAACATGGCTGGTCAAACCTACATGTGTCCAGAATTTCTGCACATTTTTTGTTTTTAAGTTATGTTCATGCACTCATATCTCATTCGTTTTATATCGTTTTCCACTTCCGTTTTTTTTATTTGAATCATGAATCATTTTAGTTTAAATTCCAGCTATTAAACTCAGTTTAGGTTGCATTAGATTAAGAGAAGTCATGCATTAAAACAGTCCAGCATACTAGTTTTCCAGACTTGGAACTTTTTTAGCATATCATAGCATGCATTGCATTACTAACATTACTAACTTTCTAACTTAGGTTTCTTTTGTTTTTAGTTTAGTTTCTTATTTTTATTTTTGGTACTTTTTATTCTTGATGTTCTAACTTGTGTGTTCTTTTGTAGCAATTCTTGTTTTTAGTTTAGAACTTTTAGATTTAGGAAGTTTTCTTTTCATTGGATTGTAATCAATTTAATTTCTGAAAAGTAGGAATGATGGTTGTAACTTTTCTAGTTTATTAGGCTAGATTTAGATTTTTAATTTAGGGCAGGTACAAGTTGAAAAGGAACCTTAGCTTACATTGCTCCATGTAGATCGATCTGGTCTCACCAGTTTATTACTACATTACAGCTCTACACTTGGAGTTTATGATCGTTATTCTCGATGAACACCACATTATTTGTAATTTGGTACATTAGCGTGTTATGGATTTTGTATATTGCAATTTGATGGATGCATTATCATTTTAGCATCATTCCAATTTTCACACATGCATTGATTTAGAAAATCTTGAAATCTTGATTTATACATGCATTGTTTTTAAGACTTGTGAAAATATTGAACTATGCATGTTTTGATTTTAACCTTGGATGCATTTTAAATTTATTTTGAAAAGAAATTTTAGAAATCAAGCTAGCCTATGTTTTATATCTTTCAAATCATTTTAGGCTTTTTATGTTTTCATGGTCTTAAACCTCTTAGTTTGATTTAAACCATGATTCCAAACTTGATTCATTGGCCCAAAAATCCCCACAAAAACCTTGAAATATACATTTTTGTGGATTTTGGTCCCTAGGCCCGGGTCGACCCGCAGTGTGCTTGGTCGACCGGGTTCAAGCCCATGGACATGATCGATCGAGCACACAGCAAGTCGACCGGGTAAAGAGCCGTTGGAGCTCTTTTCAAACAGACAGATTTATGACCGTTGAAGCCCAGGTCGACCGGGGAAGGTGTAGGTCAACCAGGGACTCGCAAAAACTCATTTTTTTTAGTATAAATACAAGTTCATTCATTTGAAAAATTTAAGGATCCAAGGGATACTCGTTGAGGTGTTTTGAGGCCAATCAAAGGGGAATGAGCTAAGGGATGAAAGGGGTCGTTTGGAAAGCTAAAGCTTGGTTTCATTGAGTTAAATCACTAAGTAAGCTTTACTTTCTTTAATCATATGTTTTCATGCTTTGTTTTAATTATTGGTAAATCTTTTCTAGCATGAAAATTTATGATTTGTTGTGTCCTTAACATGTATATGTTTTTGAATTGATTTATTATTTTGGATGCATCACCTTGATTCAAACCAAGTAGTACTCACATTGGTATATCTAAGTAAATCATGTTAATGAAAACATCTTTAAAATTATATGTAACATGATTTCTATACTTGATTGAATCTTTGGTTGTTTTTCATCATAAGAAAATCACTTTCAAATTTATCTTATGTTTTGGATTCAACAACTTCACAAATCATATGTACTTTTGTTTTAAAGTTTCACAACTTGTTTAGCGTTGATAGGTATATCATTTTCAAATTAAATTTATAATTACATATGATTTGTCCCCTAACTTCAATCAAATCTATTTTTGTGTTTTATGCTTATAGCATACACATATTGAGCTACATTGTTAATTTGATTGAAATCCTATGCATCACATGTTTTGTTCTTAGAATTTCACAACTTGTTTAGAATACATAAGTATATCTTTTACAAGTTAATTTTAACATGTGATTAGCATTCTTTCCTCAATCATAAATGTTTTTATGAGCTAAAACTTTTAAAAGCTTTTAGCGTACATTTATGAGCTTTCATTTTTAAATTGATTGAGGAAATCATACATACACATTGTGCATTCATCTTTGCATACATAAGTGTGTGTGTGTGTGTGTGTATGTGTGTGTGAATTAGATTTTCACTTTCATATCTGCCTAATTAAGAGGCATTGTAATGAGCTATAAATTGTATCTCCATCAAATGTATTCTAGACACTACTTAGAGAGATAACTAACCTTTTCGTTGTAGAGGTTATTGCTTAGCCTAAGAAAAGCATATTGTAGAGGTTATTGCTTAGCCTATTGAAAAGCGTAAATAGTGGAAATTCGGTGGGGTGTTGGATCACAAGCCGGTAGTGGATGTAGGCATTGAGGTCAAACCACTTAAATCCTTGTGTGATGGTGCATGCTTTGTGGTGATTGTTTTTGTTAGTCTCCACATTTAGTTTGATAATCATCACTAGTGACTAATTTAATTTAAAGAAGTTAAAATTGGTTATAATTGGTCACTAATTTGAAGCTCACCCTATTCACCCCCCCCCCCCTCCCCTCTAGGGTTCGGATCACGGACTTTCATAGAGTTCCTTAATTAGCACCTATGGAGGTAAAACACCAATTCAAGTCCTTAAACTATGCCTTCAATATAATAAGATTTTATTCAGAGAAATTAGAATTCAATTATGAATATTTCCAAGTTCGGTTGCATGTTTAGTTACCTGTCTGTTAACCCAACAATACTACTCAGCTAACCGAATTCACCTCGGCTACCTACAATCAGCTTCCCAGAAACTCACCATTCTCTTTCAATTTCTGCATCTAAATTCGGTCAACCTCTCGATTACCCTCGGTCAACCGAACCCACTCGGTTAACCCTCAACTAATTTCGGTTAGCAATCCAGAAACTGAAAATTTCTGAAAACTTACAGGAGCATTCGGTCACCCATTCGGCTGATTGAACCCTACTTGTCGGTTAACCGAATACTAGTTCGGTTACCTTCGGTCACTAAACAAGAAGGCTTATTTTTCACTCAAATCTCTCAATAAGTTCGGTCAACCGTTCGGTTACCTATCGGTTAACCAAACTGTGCTCGGTTCTTCAGAATTTCTGAATTCTGACTCTAGAATTCACACACCTTCTATTACATCATGACCATAAAATCTGAGTATACTTGCCTTCTATTGGAGATCAATTGACAAAAACTGCTCTTTGTTAGGTTGATCCAAGATGAAATCCCCAAATTCAAAAACCCTCTTTTCAACCTAACATCATACGCAATTCAAAAACAGATTCCTTAAGTTGTTTGTATTAGAAATCACTCTAATTCACCTACAGAACTTGAAAGTTCTGTAAAAACAACTTAACACTTATTTGTAATTCTATGAGAAGAAATCTTGAGCTTCCTCTCAATCTCTAACTCCCAAAATTGAAAGAAGCTCGATGGAGAAGATGATGTAAATGAAATCTCCTCTAAATTTACTTGCACAACCTCTAATCCGGTCAAATATTGATGAAGAAAATGATAAAGAGGAAGAAAAACTGCCTAGGGTTCTTGAGTTATCTGGAATGACTGAACATACTTAATTAACAATAATTTTAATTAATTAGCATTAATCTTGATTAGTTCGGAACTGGGTGTAACCTCCCAACAGCAAAATCTCCCTGCTTTGGATTCCTCACCTTATTATCTCCCACCCAAGCTTTTGAGCAGTATCCTGTCACTTGACCCTATAAATATGGGCCCACAGGATGTGATCGAGACCGTTAAACACCACTACCTTGAGATCAAACCTTCTATAAGCCAATACCAAAAGACCCCACCATTTCAAAAATCTTAAACCATTGATAAGACGGTCCCAAACTTCCCAATCAAAATGGAAACAGAACAACGGTCCAGATTTGTTCAGAAACTTATATGCTTAAGATCTTCCAATCTAGGCGGCCGTTATCTGGAAAAACTGATCATGTAAGATGGGTCGGCGTTAGATCAACGGCTTAGATCACCATAGATGGGGCCCACATGTAGGAAACATAATGCGGGAGTTCACTGGACATGACCTGATGAGGTCGAGGACCACAAAGTTTTTTTGTACGTGCCCCTTTCCTTTATTCAAAATTCAAATGGCTCCTCTGTTGCAGATAACATGTCGCTTTTGCTTGTGCTGACAAAGTATATATGATATATTAATAGGGAAAAAGAGAGCAGTTCTCTGTATCTTGCTGGGAAGGATTTCCCACTGGTGTTTTGGATTGGGGTTGCAGCACTCAAGTCTCAAAACACATGCATCGATCTTTTACCCTTATGCAATGGACAACTGTCGGTTTCTGTGGATAAATGTCTACATTTCACACTTGTGCACATGTTTTGTTTACATGTTGTAATGCTAAAATATTAATGCCGTCTTCAGTCACCTAACTTCTTTTGTAGTCGTTGGTTGGGGTGTTGTATGTATAGTTCCTTCCGTTGCTTCGGCAATCATGCATGGTTTATAATGGGGTCCACATGACTCTGGAGGTAGGTGATCCGAGCCATCCATCTAAAGATTGGTAAAATATATGCATGGGGATCAAATCAAGGAGATTAGATTGGCTCGAGATTTTAAGTTAGGAAATAAATGTGTTGAGTTTGAATGTTGAATATGTTGGTTGTTACCTTGAATAAATTGAGATGGTATTCTCTAAACGAAAGTAAGGTCATAATGATTTCCCAATTCCTGCCTCTTCTTATGTTTTTTCAGTTACTTCCATGTTTTTTATCCTCTTCAAATCTAATCTGGTGCTGCGTTCTACAAAACAAATGGTGATCACCAGCAAAGATTGTATATGATCATATATAATTTAACCGTTAATTAGATCCATGAAATATTCAAAGTTATCACTAGGATTTTACTGTTGTGTGTAGTTTTAATGGACTTGCACTGAGTTTCTCTGCCAAATACGTATTGAATTTATTGGTATTCATGGTAAAGGTGATTTTACTGAAGCCATTTCCTAGAGCAATTTGGTGTAGGGCGGCATGTATATATATAGAGTTTTTAAAGCTCTAATAAAATTAATGGATGGACACTTTAGGATCTATTCATAGTGAAAATATGCAAAAAAAAAAAACACCGATCAAATGAAACCCTATGATCTTTAATGTCGTCAATTGAATGGAGAAAATAGTAAGCTCACTATCTATTTGCTAATCATTCATTTCATAGATGTAGATTAGTTAGATGGTAATGTCTAATAAAACCAATTCCTTTATAAATAGATTGATATTAATATCCTTCTTATATTGTATGGCCAATGAGCCTTACAAACTTTGCCGAGTTTCTCATTCCAAAGAGCAGCAAAGAGCGTTCTACCGTGAAAGCAGCAAAGGATTTGCATCCTATATTCAGCAGGGGAACATAGTGAAACATGTATCATGGATAAATAGATTGCTTATAACTTAATTTTTTTTATTTAATTTACTATGGTTTTGGGTTGGTAAATTTGACTGTACAGGTGCGTTAAGACTTGACTTTTGCCTCATAAGTGTTGAATATTTTAAAATTTTCTGCAAAATGGTTTATTCAAGAAAGGTGTCACGACCCGGACCCGAGATCAGAGTCGTTAGGGTTAACCCCCGGGTCGCGATGTAATCATACTTACTCCCGTAAACCCCGTCTAACCGAAGTTACAACGAAGTCTACAAGGGATCTTGCATACAATCCTGTCAATGTACATTTGCGGAACATATATACAAATAATATACATTGACAATATCGAACAAAATGAAACAGACTATTTACTTTGAACTTCATAGTTCACTTTACATCGTTTCTTTTCCACTATAAACCACTGCATATTTACATACAATGCAGGGGACATCATATACAGAACCTACAATACCAAAATGATTATACAAAATAACTAATACAAAGTTTCCAAAAGATTTTTCATGTATATGCTCTCTAATCATGTTCATTCGGCTAGGCCTCCTGGAGGTAGCGGATGGGCCTCTTCCGCTGTCTGGACGGTCGCTGAGGGACCGGCACGGGCAACTGAGCCTGTAATATCATCAGTAATACCGTGAACACGACGGTTCAACAAGGTATACATACATTTATGACATGTCCATAATTACTAGCAATTTATTGTCTAACAGTGCTAAACAATTCATAATAACCATAAATAACAATAACAATAATATGGCAACTACACTAGCATTGGCTTCAACTCCATTCTCTTCATTTAATCTTCCAAAAGGAAGCATTTCATATTCATTTATGCATAATGTGCAATATTTATTAATGGCTTTTCAGTGTATGACTTGTTAGTCAATGACCTTTCGGTCCAAATAAGGTGGGATCTCCCAGTGTCTTGATCAGAGATCACTGGTGTCACCACGGGCTCCGGAACACCCTAATCTCATCTACTGCAGTAGGAATAGTCATTTCATTTCTCAATTCAATTCAATAATGAGTTTAAGAAACCGCTAGGTAGTGCCAAACCCGTTAACCCTTCGTATCAACTTCATTCTCAATCTAAAGTAAGTCTACATACAATCCTCTAATCAACCATTGAGTGTAACTATGGTTATCAATGCAAGTATTACTTTTGATGACATTACTTAATTGATTATGCATTCGAATAACCCTAGTTAACACATATGGAGGTGTACTTAACTATATGAGAACCATTAATGACCACATAAGCGATCCTAGTTCTCGAAAAATTCCAAAACTCACCCCAATCGCGAGGACCGTTAGGTCCGAGCGATTGGCCAAAATTTCCACTTTACTATTAATGGCATTTCTGTTAGGTTCGCTCGAGCGAGTAAAGTTCGCTCGAGCGGACACATTACAGAAGGATGGTCGCTCGACCGCACTTTAATGTTCGCTCGAGCGACCAGTCCAGGACGCGTTTTCCTGAAACAGAACCTCGGTCGCTCGAGCGACCCCCTGTTCGCTCGAGCGAACTGTCCAGAATTTGACTCCGAAATTCTGATTCTTTCTCCCTTCTTTCTCACTCACTTCTCCCTTATTCCTCCACAACCTGCAAGCATAATGGGACCTCCTGTCCCCATCCACACACACCATCCATTTCAACTAATCTAACAATTCATACCCAATCTCATTAGGGTTTTGAAACCCATAATGCACCCTAAACATCCATTCTTTCTATCAAAATCCACAAAACTACAAAACTACTTCAATAAGCATAAGCATATGTATCACTTGCCTCAATGGAAGCTTTGCTTGCTATAAATCCCTTTCTTAACTTGGATTGAGTTGGAATCCTCTAAATGAAGCTTGACTCCCAAGAAGATGTTGAAGAAGATGAAGATGATGAACTCCCCTTCTCTTCACTCACCTCAATTCACACTCAAGGAAGAAAAAGGATTGAAAGAAAGAAGAAGAATTTGAAGAAGAAAGAAGAACCGGATGAAAAAAATGAAATGTTGCCTAGGGTTCCATCTCAACTTATATAAAAGGCTATTTTACATTTAAGTCCAATAATTCTCATGAATTCTATTTCAAGTCAAATCAAGGTCCATTTGGTTCATTTCTCGTCGAATCCCTTCAAGTCTTTTATGAAATTCGTCGTACTCGTCGAGATACACATGCGGGTATCAAGAGTTTCCGAATCCGACAAAATACGTATAAACCCGTATTTACACATAAGTCCTTCACTTGCTTATTTAAGCTCCATTTCGATTCAATTTCGTTCTTAATCGTGTCTAACATTTCATTAAGCCTTCATTAGGCTACTTCCAATCCATTTGGCGATAATTCACCATTAAGTCATTTAATCCGGCTTAATTAGTCTTAAGTTCCATTAATTAAAGTTAATTGGGATTAACTCGGGACGGAGCCTAACAATAGGACAATGTAAAAATGACGATTTTACCTTTCTATTGTCATTTTTTTGCATTGTCCTTTATCTTAGGAGTTGCTCTAAAGGGATTTCTTAAATTTGAATACTTATTAGGCAAAACTCAGATCTATTGGCACCCATACGGTGAAAATCCCTTAACCCTTCACTTCTAGTGCATTTGATAAAAATAAGTTCGTTGCTTTGGAAATTATATTGGATTTCAATACTGACCAAACAAAGAGGTCATTGGAGATGAGTATGCCACCTGATTGATGGATGGATCAAGACCTATTCATGAGTTGGATCCCTCTCTTCCTCAAACCTTATTAAATGTCTTCAGAAGAGCGTAAAGATTTGAATTATAGCAAATAAATCATTTCTTACAGTGAGGAACTGAATAAATAATCACAGTTCACAATGATCAGATGTCGAGGCCCACCAACTTTGGACTTCAGAAGCGAACCAAGAGCCTGGCAAGTCCACGTGAACGACATCAATGGTGGGCCTACCACAACCTTGTGATGACTTATTCTAAACCTTCTCACCCTGACCCAGCATTTATTTATATTTTTACATTGGACAGACGACTTTCTCCTGTGCTCCATTGCTCCATTCAAATCTGTGCCATTCGGCATGGGGTCATGAAATTCAGGAGGGCCCTCCTTTGGGGACATTCCTAATGAGTTTTTCTGGTGAGCCATTCGGCATGGGGTCATGAAATTCAGGAGGGCCCTCCTTTGGGGACATTCCTAATGAGTTTTTCTGGTGAGCGCTGTGTGCAGGAGAATATTTTTTTATATTAACCCGTTTACCAACTATATTTATACATGTATCGGTATGTAGGCATGATGACCATAGCTCCTCGTGTCAGATGAATGTAAAGCGGAAACTCTACATCATTTTGCATGCTTAATGGGCAAAGTACACGTACTCCCCCTTAAGCATAAACAATTCAAAATTAGATCTTTTATAGTGTTTCTGTGTATATAATATAAAACATGCATGCATTGGATGTGATGATGGGTCCTCTGTTTGTGAATTGAATATCATTAGGACATAAGTTGCACAGGTTCAATAGCAGCTTATTCTCCAATGGTGTCAAATTCGTATTTCTAGGTTCCAAATTCCTGGAGGGTGATCTACAAGTCATGCAAATTATCCCGATCGACTTTGGTAAAGGTTGCAAGAGAGAATTTATAATCTTAGGTACAGCTCCTTTTTTAGTTTGAAGTCGGCCTAAATTTAGCTATTTTAGATTTTTACTTGTTTATATGTTTATATAACTAATTAAGGTTTACATCTTAGTTGCCTGATTCGAAAGTCAAATCAATTCATACTCTATGCAGTTCACTTTGATATGTAACTATCTCAATTTGAGAGTCTGCCGGAGTTGATTGCCTTCAATCAATTAAAAAAAATAAAAATTTCAGTCACAAGGGATGTGAACTAACCAATTCACAGTTTGAGACCTATGTGCATGAATTCGGTAACTATGGTTTAGATCTCAATCTATACATAAGTGTTCATACATACACATCTACACTTGTATAGTGAATACATGTTTACATATAAAATGAGGAAACATAATCAATGTCTTTCAGGTTTAGTGGTGAACCATGTGTAGCATTGTTCCCCGGCTTGTTTGTATGAGGTCAGATCACTAAAAGTTCACCCAACCCGAGAAAGAATTTATAAAGGGAATGCTATGTATGGTAAAGTCATGAAATAAGAAGCAATAGATCGGAATTATTGGTTCCTGATACATTACAAAATGTATATTATTCTGCCCTTGTGACCCACGATTAGGTAAAGTTAGGCCTTCTTGCAATGTGGTTCAGTCTCTCCAGATTGGAAGCACCTTTATTATATAAGGGATACCTAAAATCTTCCAGACGAGGAGATCCCAACAATCCAATCATCATATCATAAATAAATAATGTTAGGTAACTAGACAGACGAGAGGGAAATTAGGGCCTGAAATTAAGACGTTTTAGTGTGGAATATTTTAAGTAACAACAATTTTCAGGAGTCCTATCATATCCAATTATATGAACAGTGGGAGAAACTGGGTCGGATCCTGGTGGAGTCATGGAGGATCCAGATCCGTTTCTGACACGGATTCCACGATTTGTATACGGATCCAACATCAACTTAAAAAGAATATTGGGCCAGATTCTGAATGTGGATGCAAGATAAGATGAATGCATTAGTGTAATTGTATAAGAGACCTTCAAATAACTATTTTTAATTACAAATGGATATTATATGGTATGTTTTTTTTGCTGAAGGGTCATTTGTATTAAAAGAAGAAAGAGGAGAAACAGAGGCAAGACGCCCAAAAGAGAAAGAGATCAGGGAGAAACGACCAGAGGGGAGAAACCAACAAGCCAAAGTCACAAGACCAGCTTAAGGGTTGGAAAACAAAAAATTACAGAAGGATTTTAGAGGTCTTCCAGAGAATGGCTTAGAAATTCTCTTGAGAGAGACAGAGAGGAGCTCCATCAGGAAGAGGGTAGTCTTCGCCCTAGTGGCTCTGATATTGTTGAAGGTGGAGTCGTTTCTACATTTCCAAAGAGCAAAGGCTGTAGAGAAAAAGATGACTGCTGCACCTTTACAAGCAAGCCTGTCACTGCTGTGGGAGAGGGCTTGCCAGATCTTGGAGGGGAGAAGAGGGCCAGCAAATGCTGTGCCAGCAGAGGACAGGATCCAGTTCCATATATCAGAGGAGAAGGAGCAGAGGAAGAACAGATGGAGAGATGACTCTTCCGCTTGGGAGCATAGACTGCACCTGGAGGCCAGATTAATGCCACAGTGTTGAAGCCAGAGCTGCGAGGGAGTTTTGCCATGAAGGAGCCTCCAGGCAAAGAGGGAGACTCTCGGTTGCTGAATGTGGTTCCAGACCAAGGGGGCCCAATTCGACCAGTAAGCAGAGGAGGTCCTGGCTCTGACCATATTCCAAGCTTCTTTGGAGGAGAGGCTATGGTCCTCATGGGAGTTCCATAGGAGAGAATCTTTGGAGAGAGGATCCAGGGAAAGGAGCTGGACACCTTCATGCAGAGAGGCTGCCACTTCACTGGGGATATCTGGGGGAGACAGCCACTGATTACCATCCCAAAGGGAAAGGAGGGACTGGTTGGGGGGAAAGGGAAAGGAAGGGAACTGAGAAGCCAAGCTACCTCCTTCCATCCAGTTATCATACCAGAGATCAACCAGACTGCCAACGCCAATTTTCCAAGAGCTTCCAGATTGAATGAAGTGGGTTGAGGATCTGATTTTTCTCCAGATACAGGAGCCAGCTTTGGGAGAGGAAGGATGCCAGAGAGAAGTTCTGGGGAAGTATCTACTGACCATCCACCTAGCCCATAGGGAGTTGGACGTGGAAGCAATCCAGCCCAGCTTAATGAAAGAAGCTGCATTTTGCTCCTGAATTCGTCTGATTCCCAATCCTCCTTCAGAAGTAGGAAGGGTGACTGTTGCCCAGTTAACTTGACTTCTGTTCTGCCTGAGAGCTCCCCCTGACCAGAGAAAGTTTCTCATGATAGTCTCCAAGTTAGAGCAGATTGACTTTGGGAGAGGAAGGACCATAGCAATGTGGATTGGCAGACTACTGAGAACGTGCCTTACCAAGATTCTTCTGCCAGCAAGGGAAAGAAATTTTGACTTCCAGCCTGAGAGCTTGTTAAGAAATCTGTCCTGCAGAGAGGAGAAGTGCTGTCTTCTAGGGATGCCAATAATCAGAGGAACTCCGAAGTAGGAAGAGTTAAGAGGTCTGTCTTGCATATTTGTAATGTCCAGAATTTGCCTTCTCTTCCTGTGATTGCACTTGCCAATGAACAGCTTGCTTTTTTCCAGGTTGATAGATTGACCAGCATTGGTTTGGTAAATTGAGATGACCTCTTTCAAGGCTAGAAGGCTCCTTTTATGGGTTTTTAGGAACAAAAGGATATCATCAGCATATAAGAGGTGGCAGGGGGTATTTGGAGCAGAGGAGATGGGAAGGATGGAACTGTTAGAAACCATGTTTTGGATGTTGAGGCTAAATATTTCTTCAGCAAGGATGAATAGATAGGGGGATAGAGGGTCCCCTTGTCTTAATCCACAAGAGGAGCTGAAGAAGCCACAGGGCGATCTATTGATGAGGACCGAGCCTTTAGCAGTACTCACACATTCTTTAATTAGGTTGATCCATTTGGGAGAGAAACCAAAGAAGTGGAGGGATTTGAAAAGGAATGGCCAGCTAAGCTTGTCAAAAGCTTTGGAGATGTCCAGCTGCAGGCACATAGAACCACCTTTTTGCTTGGAGTGGAGCTTTTGGAACAGCTCATGGGCTAGAGCAATATGTTGGTGGATAGACCTTCCCTTGACAAAGGCTGCCTGGTTAGGGGAGACCAGGAGAGGAGCGATCTGGGAAAGCCTAGAGGCCATAATTTTTGCTATGATTTTGTAGGTGAAGTTAAGGAGACTGATAGGCCTGTAGTCAGCAAAGGAGGAAGGGGAATTGCATTTGGGGATCAGGGAAAGAAAGTAGGAATTGGAGGCTCTATATAACTTGCCTGTGTTGAAGAATTGCTGGGTAGCCTTTACTACAGAAGAGCCAATGATGTGCCAAGAACTGGTGAAGAAGAGTCCAGGGAAGCCATCCGGACCAGGAGAGCTGTCTTTTTTAAGACCAAAGACAGCACTTCTGATTTCCTCTGCATCAGGAATTTTCGAAAGACTGAAGTTTACTTCTGGAGAAACTTTGTAACTGTCTAACCTGAACAGACTGTCGGAGGGAGCAGAGTAGCTTTGATTGGCGACTGAAGAGAAATGGTCCACTGCCAAGGACTTAATGGCAGTCTGATCGTCCACCCACGAGCCTGCTGAGTTGATTCTATCAATTCGATTCACCACTCCTCTAGATTTAGCTGAAGCATGGAAGAAGGCCGTGTTCCTGTCTCCATCTTGCAGCCAGCTAATTCTGGACTTCTGACGCCAATGAATTTCTTGAAGGTGGAGGAGGTTATGGAGGGTAGCCTTGGCATTTGAAAGAGAGAGGTGGAGAGAAGGAGAAGGATCAGCATCATGGAGGGCTTGAAACTCTAGGACATCCTTTTCTGCTTCAGCAATCCTAATCCTAATGTCACCAAAGACATTCTTATTCCAGACTTTCAAAATCTGCTTCAAGTTTTTTAGATTGGAAGCAAGTTCCTGTTGGTAGTTACCTGAGGATGCTTGGTTCCAGGAGGCAGCGACGAGAGGAAGGAAATCAGGGTGATGGGTCCACATAGCTTCAAATTTGAAAGGAGCCTTGGCAGCTATAGGGCGCCTGGAGTGGGAGAGAAGCAGAGGGCAGTGATCAGAGGATAGCTTGGGAAGGTGGGTGAGCAGGGGATCAGTGGAGCAAGAGAGCCAGGAAGAATTGCAAAGAGCCCTATCAAGCCTGGCTGCTACATAGCTAGTCCCCTGGCGGTTATTTGACCAGGTGAATTTATTTCCAGAGAAACCCATGTCCTGCAGATCAGTGTAGGTAAGCAGCTGCTGGAATTCAAGGTTAAGGCGAGAAGGGTTGAGACTATATTTCTCAGAGGCAGACAAGATGGAATTGAAGTCACCAATAACACACCAAGGATAGGAGGAATTTTACTGAGAAGAGAGGTAGGTCCAGAGTTCTCTTCTCTGGATATAGTTAGTAGAGGCATAGATGCATGTGAGGAGGCAAGTAGAGGCAGAAGAGGGACAGCTAAAGGAAATAGTCAGGAATTGAGAGGAGTAATTAATCAGAGAGATGCCGAGGTTGGAATGGGATTTGAAAAAACACCAGATAGATGCAGGAGAGGAGGGATTGTTAGAGAGGAAGCCATCATAGCCCAAGGAGGAGAGGAGGGAGGGAAGGGGGGGGAGGAAGTCATAGGCTCAGCTATGAAAATGATATCAGGAGAATTTGAGGAGGCCAAGTGTCTAAGGGATCTAATAGTAGGGGAATTTGAGATACCCCTACAGTTCCAGTAGAGGACTTGGATCATTTGGAACTAGTAGGGAGGGAGGAGGGGCCAATGAAGCTCCTGGTGGCAGGCCTGGAAATAGAGCTGGAAGATTTTTTTTTTTTGGTTTTAGATTTCTGTTTTTTGGAGTAGGGAGAGAGGTCCACAATTAGAGAGATGCCGGCATTTTGAGAAGGTTCAGTGAGCTGAGCAGGGACAAAAACTGTGTCTAAGTTAGAGCTTTGGAGGGGGAAGGAAGAGTCTGTGAGGGAATAGCTATCCAGGATGGAGAAGGAGTTAGAAGTGTCTAGGATTGGATCTGGATATTTTTCCAGAATATCAAAGTCTAGAGGGGGGTCAGCAAGGTTGGTTTGGGGGACAGGGCTAGGACAGGGGATTTGGCCAGGGGAGGAGGTGGGGAGGGGGGTAGGGCCTGGGTTAGCAGAGGAGTTGGGAGGGTCTGAAGAGTGAGGGAAAATGGAGCCAGGAGGAGCAGAGTTCTGGTGGGAAGAGAGGGTATTAGGGAGAGGGTTGGCAGAGGGGGGAGGAGATTGCTGGATGGGAGCCAAGGGAAGGACAGAGGCCAAGACTGAAGCAGAGGGTCCAGGGGCTGGGACCAGAGGGGAAGCTGAGACAGGGAGAGTGGAAGGGGGTTGGCCTAAAATGCCAAGACTAAGCAGGGGACTGGGTTTATTGGGGATATGAGGTTTAGTTCCAGAGTTGCAGAGGTGTGCCGAGTGGCCTGTGGAGAAACATTTAGAGCAAGGAAGATTTTCATAAGTGATAGAGAGAGTGATTTCAGATTCACCTTCTAGCTCCACTTTGATCTCTGAGGGCTTAGGTCCAGACAGGTCGAGCCTCACAAGGATCCTGGCAAAGGTGAGAAGTTTTTGAGAAGCTGTAATATCATCTAGCTTGATAGGGGAGCCAATGGAGCTAGCTAGAGAAAAGAGGATGTTAGAGCTCCAACAATGATAAGGGACTCCATGGATGCGAATCCAGACTGGGTGGAAAGATGGCCAGGAGGAGAGATCTTGACCAGGCGACCAGGGAATGATTTGGAGTTTCCTAGATTGCAGGAAGGTAGGACCTTTGGAGATGGCGATATCTCTGTCCTCCTTGGAAGCAAATCTAAATAAAAAGGAACCCTTGTCCGTGAGGGAGATAAGGCAAGGCTTAGAGAGATTCCACTTGGAATTAACCTGGGCAGTAAGCCATTCAACTGTAGGTCTATTCCCAAAGAATTTTCCTATGGCTGCATTAGAGAAAGAGGCTTTGCTAGGTTCGATCAGAGAGGATGGGATTTTCATAGAAAGAAGACCATCTATTAAGGAGGAAGGGGGATAATCCGAAGGAGATAGGGGTGTAGAATCAGGGAAAAGGGATAGCCAGGGTTTGAAATTGGTGGGTGGTTGAAGCTGACTGGTAGGAGCGATTGGAAGGACCTGAGGGTTGGAGAGGAGCGACAAGAGGTCTGAGGGGAGACAGAAATGAGGCGGGGCAGGGTCTGGGGGTTTGGGGGGAAGAAGAGATTGCTCGCCTGGGGGCTTACCTTTGGCTGATAGGATGATGCCAGAGAGGTGGTGGTGGAGCATCTCCAGTTGGTTGATGTCCCAGTTAGATGAGGAAGGAGGAGGAGGAAGAGCTGCGGCTGAGCTGGAATCATTTGCAGGGAAGGTGCTAAAAGCCTGGGAGGAGTGTTCTGACCGGCCCGGAAGAGAATGGGGGAGAGCTGCAGAGTTTCCCAAGGGGGGAATCAGCAGCAAAGGGGGATTAGGGGAACTGGAGGTATGGGTCGAGGCGACTGGACAGCTAAGGGGGGGGGGGGGGGGGGAAATCAGAGGAAGAGGAGGGCGGAAGGGGAGGGTGGCTGAGGAAAGGGGGGAACGCTGCCATTTTTTGCGATATTATATGGTATGTGATTAAAGCTAAATAGAGTCTCAATGATGAATATATATAACTCAAGCTATGTAAGCCCCTGAAGCCTAGGTATAGTTTTAATATGTGAAGGTAATCTTCTCGGATTCAGGTCCTTGGCTCAAAACATACAGGAACCTGGTTCTGGATTCTGGATTCGAGTGTTTTGAATTGTATATTCATGGATCCAAATTTCTCATGAACCCAAAGATTGGTTTTTCAACTCGCTCTATTAAGAATCGAAGACTTTAGCTACTCATATAATTAGATACCCATTCGCAACCCGTATGGATCCCTAAATTGGGGTTTAGATTTTTTTTTTAACTACTACACATAAAATGCTCTCTACGTTTTTCAAAATAAAACATGTAAAGTTACAAACAAGATGTATTTGATAGACTTTTTTTTTTTTAAGAAAAAACATATTTAAATGTAGGAAATTAGGGATCATATCTTGTCAAATTTATATATTAGCCAATGGCTATTTATAATCATAAAGTGACTCGATATAGAGGATATAATCTAATTATACATCTCTAACAGAAAGCCTAATCATATCACAATTCTAGCCTAAAATAGGAAACCTAATCACATAATAGCATGCACTATCTAAGTACAATCCAAATCTAATCTAATATAATCTAAGATGATTCTCTATTACTCCAAACCTCTCTACCTAAAGGCTAGCGGATCGTTCTATTTACTAAACAGGCTTTAGAGCAGGTTTGTTTGCAGAATATTGGAGAAGTCGTAGTGGGGGTATTCAAATTCTATAAATAATATCCACCATCTGGATTAACAAATGCTAAAGAAACCCCACACATTTTCAAAGCTAGAATTTTGATAATTATGCAGACCAAAAGAGTCAATACACAAGACTGAATTTTGAGAACTCACAAATTAAATCCAAGTACCAAATGTTTTTGTTCCTTGCCTGTCTTTGCTTGGATTTTCTTTCGTTTTTCTTTTTGCTTTTCTTTTCTTTTCTTGGAATGAGTCTTGTCTAGTTTTTTCAGAGAGAAATGGGAAGAAAGAAAGTAATATATACGAAATGTTGAGAAGATCACTTTGTAAGGATTTATCCAAAAAAACTAAAAATGAGCCATAGTTTTAAGGTAGAGTCAGCTAATTGGAAATGATTCACAGGAGAAACTTTGAGTAGAATTACGTATTGTGGAACGATTTGATAAACAAATTCCCCCAATTCCAACAATTAATCAACTCACCCAACATAGTCACAGAAGAGGGCGCGGTGAGTTGATACATTTATGACCAATTCATTGTTTCTGAAACAATTAATGAATTGGGGTTCTTGTTTTGCCAAAACGCTATACATCCAGGAATTTCTACCTCATCCAAGCCCTAATCTGTTTATATAAAGTTAACATTTGTAGAATTGGAATGATGAATAATTGGGTTGAATAGATTGGAATGAAATAAATAAATTTAACTATTGTACAAGAGTTAGAATTCTCTCAAAATTCTTGCAAAACCATATGAGAGTGCTTGAGCCCAAGCCTTCTCAAAAAAAAAAAAAAAAAAAAAAAACTCAGAAACCTATTGTACGGATTAATGCTTGAGTTTGCCACACTGAAAGGAATCATTAGCATCCAAAAATGGCAAAAGAAAGTGATGTCATGCCACAAAAGCAACAGTGCAGTTTTCGAGATTATTTGCTTATCTGTGTGATGAGTCATGAGTGATGACATTACCCAATATTTTTCTAAATCCGTTGCAGCAAACTCATGGTTTTGCAAATTATAAAATAACTTGAGGAAAAGAAAGAGCTTCTAGAAACAATTACATGAAAAACATAAACCATGGAATCCTGTCCTGATCATCAAGATCGGTTGCTTCCTTTCTCAACCTCGACATGCGTACAGAGGGGGTGTATGGATGAAATCCTACAAAGCACAATCTGCTTCAATAGGATGCATCCAGACGTGCCCCTCTATCACTTGAATGTGAGAAAAGGAAAGATCCTCATCTCATCAACCCTAGTAAAGGCAATTGGATGTTAAATAAACAGCAATTCACAACTTGTAACAAGAGCAGTTGCATCAGGGCCTGATCCTTCTAGAAAAGCGTTCCAGCATTGACAGTGGCAGCTGTAGCAACATAATTGGAGAATCATAATACGTTCTGTGGCTTGACTTGTGCATTTTCCGGCCAGATTTCATCTGATTCCGGCCTCATTCGACAGAAATATTATTTGATGTCCGTGCCTAGTTTTTGCTCCACAGGATTATTATGGGGATCTATAAGCATGCATGCACACCAAATCAAGAATACATGTCACATGATCAAAATCATCTAATAGTGAGCCATGATGGATGAACCCAAACTTCCTAGACCATTAGTGGTGGTTGTATCAAAAAATAAATAAACCAATTAATTGCTAAACTTCCTAGGCCATTAGTGGATTATTCCATCTGGATGGATGAATTGTTATATATTAAGTGGTTGTTTAGATCTGAATGAAATGTCATTAGCTGAATCAGGATTATTTGAGGATTTTTCCCATGGTGACCTTGAGTGGACCAATCACGGCTAGCCACGTCACCATGGGAAGCCCCTACCCAGATGCATGGTAGGCTGCTCGCGTGGTTAACAAGCTGCTCGCAGTGACGTGGAGGGCCTTGATTGGTCCGCTCATGGTCATAGTGGGGAAATCCTTAAAGGATCTTGACTCGTTATTAGCTATATTAGCTTTATTGCTATGTCACCCAATAGTCCATGATTCGAGTTACGGTAGTACAAATCATGAAGTAGAACATCAAACAATCTATGTGTCCGTTTGTTTGCATGTAATTGAAACCGTAAGAAACTCATGGTGATGTGAGTTGTACCATAAGATTATTGAAGAGATGTTAGCATAAAGGATATAAGGTGAAGATGTAGATGAAATCATGAATTTATAGGATTTGACTTACTGGGGGAAATAGCTAGGTATATTTTTCTCACTCTCCATAAATTTGTTTTCCATAAAAGGAAAGGCACTTTGTCACTTTTAATGGATTTATTGACCTTGTATTTCTTCAATTTTAATCACTTTTAGAAATATTTCTTTGATTTCATAGAACTTCAATGACAGACGTGGGGGTGGGGGTGGGGGTTTGCAATTGTGGCCCCTCAACTTTGGGGGTTCATTCACACAATAATGAGGGGCGGTATGAAACTCTACCTTTGGTCTCCTAGGAAATACCCAAACCATTAAAAATGGATGTATCTTCCATTAGTGTGTTGACCCCAGATTTTATGCCAATTGGAGGTGGTCCCACGGTAAGATTGAGATTTGAGTTCTTGATAGAATTTGCTCAATCTTAAGGTGGGGACAAACTTTTATAGGAGTAAGGTTTAAAAATATTTTATTTGAAATAAGTGAATTTATTTTGAGCAGTTCAGATTTCAATTTGCGGCCAATGCTGTGAAATACCATCACCCCTAGCTGGAAGCATGAATGAGACAAGTCATGAGTTGGCGAATGGCTTTAAATACTACATTCTCAAGCATCCATGCCTAATGCATCCACTGTGGCCTATCAAAGGACCAAATGTAATCAATCAACTTAATCAATAATGGGTCCTACTTTGATTAGAGTGAGATATAAAATCAATGTTAAAAAAAATAGAGAAATGATTATTTTGAGCGATTTTCATTATTATATTTTTTAGTTGCCTTCACAAAGTTTTGAGAAATTACGTGTCAGAAAAGTTTGGAGTATTTTCAAATTTAAGGGTTTTCTTCTAATTTTATTTAAAAATATGTAAAAAAAAGTTAATTTTAAATAATTAGTAATAAATATATAAAAAAAATTATCATTCTCAAACAGAAAATAGGTGTAGATGACTACTACTAATAATAATAATGTTCGAAAATCTTAGATCTAAAATTAGATCAGTTATACAAAAAGACAGACTGTATATATAAACATATGAATTAAAAACTCATCCTAGTTGTAGTGAGAAATAAAATTATTTAAATGATGCCAACAGAAAACTGCGATACAGAGATTCAGATAACCCTGGTCAGTCCAGTTCGCTGTCGGGTTATCAGTATTCTTCTCTAATTGATAATTCACAATAAGGACCCCTGACTTTAGCCTCTTCTTCTGACTCATGTCATGTGAGTGTGGGGTTTAAGGGATAAAAAGTAGCCGAATTATACGATACTCTCCATAGATTTTATGTTCAATCATAGTCACGCAACGTTCCTAGCTATGCATATATGCTAATACATCCATCCACCAATCCATCCTTATTGTCGATATCTTATCCTCAGGATCATGGCGTACTTATACTTTGAAAATAATACTGATCTAAGATGTCCTCCTAACCGTTGGATATGTTGGTTTGACCCAACTTACAGATATCATCAAACATCAATAATTTGAGGGATTAATATTTGTGATGATGGCATAATCAATTGGACATTTGGGTGAAACCCATTAAATATAAAAGGTGAGAAAGCATGGAATAAGCAGCCGGATTAGTTAGATGTAAGCCAGATGTATGGAAATAATTAGGTGGCTGAGTATTATCTACTATACTCTCATAGAGCATCATATCATATCATTACTCTTGAAGGGAAAAGAAGAAAAAATTATTGTTATTTGAAGGTGTTACCAGAAAGACCAACGAGGCATTCAACGAACATTGAATTTCAGCATCTCATTTCATCCAACCCATGTGAAGAAAAGATGGGAAAAGAGAAAACCCAAGGACTTTTTACAATGACAAGTTTGCAACAAACAGTATGTTGATGTCAAAATTTTGTGAATTTGTTGTGTACACAGTACAAAGCCTCTCTTATATATAGCGCCTTCCAAACTGCCTTGATAGTCGGTTCCTGATAACACCAAGTGGCCAACCTTCTTCTATTTTATTTTATTCCATCTCCATCTCCTTTTCTTTCCCCTACCCTTTTATCACAGCTGCAAGTTCTGATTAAAACTTCAAGTTCTCTACTCTTCTCTTTATCTTCTCCATCCCTCTGTCACACAGTTCCTCAGATCCTCAGCTTTACAGCTCTCAGGTCCTGCTTTGTTTCTGCACCCTTTTCTCTCTCCTTTTTTTTTGGGTCTCGGTTGAAAAAAAAAAATACAAAAAGTTAGAATTCATGGATGGGGAACTAATAAAGTCCACAAGAGAAGATCAGATGGATATGATGATGATGATGCAGATGGACAAGGTCTCTGATTTATGCGGCCATTACGCTGATATCAATGAATTACCATCCATGGATTTCTCATGCGGCACCGCAGCTCCGGTCTACGACGCACTAACCTTAACTTCACCACCATTGATTTCTCAACCACCCACCTTACCCTTGGTGGGTCATCTAGCTCGAGAGCCACCGATTCCGGCGATGTTCCCAGAAGGTGAATTATCTGGCGCAAGTCCGTCGTCTGGGGCGGGGCAGAAGAGGAGCTCGGTGGCAGCGATGAGGGAGATGATCTTCCGGATAGCGGCAATGCAGCCGATCCACATCGACCCGGAGTCGGTGAAGCCGCCGAAGAGGAGGAATGTGAAGATATCCAAGGATCCTCAGAGCGTGGCGGCGAGGCATCGGAGGGAGAGGATAAGTGAGAGGATAAGGATTCTGCAGAGACTGGTGCCTGGTGGGACTAAGATGGACACTGCATCGATGTTGGATGAGGCAATTCACTACGTGAAATTCTTGAAGACTCAGGTGCAATCGCTGGAACGAGCTGCTGCGAATAGGAACATAGGGCTTGGATTTCCTGCTGGGGTTTCGAATGTGAATTACTCTTTGTTTGGAAAAGGTTGCCAGCCTACTCAGAACTTTAGCTCTGCCCATCTCCTTAGCTGATTAAATTAGTTTCTTTTTGTTACATCTACATTGACTAGTTAAGCTGATTTGGATTGTTGTAGACAGTATGATCGTGTCTCTATGGGCTACTGGTTCTTGTTATTTTTATCATATGTGGGTTGGTGATGAAGAGTGTTATAATTTTACTCGTGAATAGAGAGAAATGGTCGTTGTAAACGTAACCACCACCACCACCATCATCATCATCATCTCTTTCTGTGTGTATATATGCTTTCCTAATCTGCAATTTAACTTATCTTAAGCTGAAATGATGCCAGTCTCACAAATTAAAATTGATTATATCTGTATTTTGTATGATGGAACTGAAAAATCCAATTTTAATTGGATTCGTCTTGATTTTAGATACAATCATCATGCAAAAAAACAATTTTGATTTGGCATACCAACAGTGTTTCAACTTAACATAAGATAAGCTTCAACTCAGGAGAGTTGGCTTTATAGCTATCTATCTCTATGTATTCAAAGACTTTTGGATTTGATTTGGGAAGGAAATTGCCAATAGGATTTAAACGTTGCTATGAGTCTATGACAGTATGATGCAGAAACTGAAACCAGATTAGAGGATCTTGATGGAAGGCCGGAGAGGGACTGGCATCAATGAAAGCCATCTGGGGTGCATCACAAGAGGTGGGTGTACGTTTTGATTAGACATTTCACGCCATCTAACTGATACCCACCGTTGGATCTCCATGTCAAAAGTCATTCAAATGTGTTGCATTCTATGTTGATGTTCTTCCATCTCCTGAGAATTGATCTACTAGGGCTTATTGATGTAGAACTTGAGTTTGTAGTGGGTTACTGAAGTTTCACCAGTAACCCAACCATATCAGGCCTTGGGAGTCCTACTCGATAGCCAAAAGTTCAGCACATCATAATCCGTCTGATCTTCTGAAGCTATCCATCTCACCACTCCTCCCCTCCCCTCGGCCTCCTGTGCTCTCAGATGAATACATGGGACGAATTAAATTTCCTCTCCCTATCAATCCTACGAAAACCCGGTCGGTACATATTTTTGCTCAATACTCCTCCCCTCATGAAATCCAGTCGGTGCACTTTTCGCAACACACCTCGACCAGTTTAATTTGATATTACATTACATTAAGGGCACGTTTGGTAATAGTTTTCAAGGAGGAATCCATGCTCATTTTCTATGACTTTGTGGAAAACCCACGTTTGGTAAAGGTCAGAAAACCATTGCAAGAAATTCTTACATACTCATTTCCAACGATACATGGTGTCAAACCACTCCCCATCGCACAACAGAAGTCTACGCATATGTGGAAAGGCGGAGGTACAGTGGGTTTATTCGTCGTTTTAGCATCAGCGTTCTTTTGGATTTTTTTGGTTTTTGTTTATGCCAACAACAAGATCTGATCCGTTAATCATGCTTATAAGGCCAAGAACGGTTGTTATATAAAAAAAATCAGTCGTTGATTCTTCATAGATGTCAAGATATTTGCAAAAACGTACCAAACATTTGATCATAATTTCTGAATTTTTGTGAGCCCCTTGAGAATAATCTGAACCATTCAAACTCTCATCAAGTCCAAAATGGTTAGTGGTTCAATTTTGGCATTCGTATTCATAATGAATCATTAGAAAAGGGCAAAAAACCTATAGACCATTGATATGCCACAGTGCAAAAAAGGGGATTACATGGGCAGTCCGTTTTTGTTGACTTTCTTATTCTTATGGGATCCAAAATGATGATCCAAGCCGTGAGTTATTTCCAATATATCAAAATCGTTGAGGAGATCAAATTTCAACCATAGATTCGTCATGGATTTTGAGATATTTTCAAAAAATCCATATTTTAAAATACTTTTATTTTTTATTTTTTTGGGCCTCATTTGAAAGATTTGACCCGTTCGAAGTCTCTAGAGTGCCAAGGAAGGTTATGGGGTGAATGCTCCGCCCTTGACTATTAATGAATTTTGAGAAAATTGCAAACAAACCTATAAGCATTGGATCACATAGTGTGTAATTATAGGATTCCTTTTATTTTGCCAAACTTGGAACTCTCCTCAAGAAATTCACTTTGAAGATAGCTTGATTCTAGCTGAATGAAAGAATTCTCTAAAGTGAGAATTCCTCTTTGTCAAACGTGCCCTAAATTTCCTATCAAAACCTAAGACATTAGTATTCAAGCATTATTATAGGCAATAGAAATACTTTTCAATAGTGGTGAGACCATAATGCATTATTGTTGTCTACTATGTGTGGCCTAGGCTTTATAATTTAGTAAATCTCAAAGAATCAAAAGTCAACATGGCCATCAATTGAGATATTTAAAAGGGAATAGTTATTTGCGGTTACGATAATCCGAGAGAGTGGTTTTTTTACCCTTGGCAATCCATCACATACAGATACAGGGAAGACCCACTACAAGAAATTTAGGCTGCTGCGACGAAATCTGATGACGAGTTTTTTTTGTCTTAAAAGAACACCCAAAGGGGACGAAATATAAATTTTGTCGTCTGTTTTCATTTTTTTCAAAAGTATAGGAGACGAAAACAAAATTTCGTCTACAAGAATATGGCGCCAACTTGTTTTGTGTTGGCGCCAATTATTTTAGTTCATTAGAGATGAAAATTGTTGTCACAAAATATAAATTATTTTTGCGACGAACGTAATTCGTCACCAATAAGGATAAGTTATGGAAGACGAACATATTTCGCCACCAAAATAAGGCGCCAATTTCATTTGCTTTGGCGCGGATTATTTTAGCTCATTGGAGACGAACATTTTTGTCACAAAATATAATTTGTTTTTGTGACGAACTTAATTCGTCACTAATAAGGATAAGTTATGGAAGACAAAAATATTTCGTCACTAGAATAAGGTGCCAATTTCATTTGCGGGCGCGAATTATTTTAGCTCATTGGAGACGAAAATTTTTGTCACAAAATATAATTTGTTTTTGCGACGAACGTAATTCGTCACCAATAAGGATAAGTTATAGACAACGAACATATTTCGTCACCAAAATAAGACTCCAATTTCATTTGCTTTGGCGCGAATTATTTTAGCTCATTGGAGACGAAAATTTTTGTCACAAAATATAATTTGTTTTTGTGACGAACATAATTTGTCACTATTAAGGATAAATTATGGAAGACGAAAATATTTAGTCACCAAAATAAGGCGCCAATTTCATTGGCGGTGGCACCAATTTCGTTCGCACTTGAGCCTATTCCTCTCTTACAAGTATTGCTTTGGAAAAGCATTTAAAATGACTAAAATTGGCCCCCCAAGGCCCTAACGTCCATCCCCCCCCACCCCAATCCAACGCCCCTTTTCCAAAACTCATTTCCCCCTTTGTCCCTCAATCTATCCCGGTCTCTCTTTTCCAAAACCTTTTTCCCCTTTTCCAAAATCCTTTTCCAGGAGAGGAGAGAAGAATCATTTTCCCCATTTTCCAAAACCCTTTTCCAACATCTCCCACCCATCGTCTCAAGCAGCAGCCCGATGGCCCATTGGCCCCCATCAATCATCATCACCCTCTATCAACACACGCAGTGCAGACCCATCCCTGATCAGTGATCCCTCTCATCTCTACTTCTCTCAGTCTCTCTCGCCTAGAATTCCCAGACGCAGCCACCATCACCAATCACCATCATCTGTGCCCATCATCCTCCATCCAGGAGTCCGCCACCGCCAGGTACACCTACCTCTCTCAGTCTCTGCTACTGTGAGAACTTGGTCCGGGCGGTACCCTTAACCACTGGGCATAGCATGTCAACCACGGGCTTCAAACGGTGAGTCTCCGTTAGCCCACATCAGAAATATCCAAGTCCTGACCTTGGGCTTATAAGTCAAACCCCGTATTAACTTAGCATGAGGCTTTTTAAACCATGCGTCCCCAGAAATTGTAAGAACTCCGAAGTTAAGCGTGCTCGGGCGGGAGCAGTATTAGGATGGGTGACTTCCTGGGAAGTCATCGCGCGTGCACGTGGGCTAAAGTGGACAATTTCATGCTGAGTTGGGCTGGGCTGTGACAGTTGGTATCAGAGCCGATGACGACTCTATTTCTAGTAGGGGAGAATGTGAGATCTTGGTCCGGGCGGTACCCTTAACAACTGAGCGCGAGTCTACGATAACCCGCATCGGAAATATCCAAGTCCTGACCATGGGCTTATAAGTTAAACCCCATATTAACTTAGCATGAGGCTTTTTAAAACCGTGCGGCCCCGGAAATCGTAAGAACTCCGAAGTTAATTGTGCTCGGGCAGGAGCTGTACTAGGATGGGTGACCTCCTGGGAAGTCCTCGCACGTACACGTGGGCCAAAGCGGACAATTTCATGCTAAGTTGGGCGGGGTTGTGACAGTTGGTATCAGAGCCGAGGACGGCTGTATTTCTAGTGGAGGAGAATGTGAGATCTTGGTCCGGGCGGTACTCTTAATCACGGGGCGTAGCATGTCAACCACCGGCTTCAAACGATGAGTCTCCGTTAGCCCGCATCGGAAATATCCAAGTCTTGAGCATGGCTTATAAGTCAAACCCCGTATTAACTTAGCATGAAGTCTTCTAAAATTGTGTGGCTCCAAAAATCATAAGAATTCTGAAGTTAAACGTGCTCGGACGTGAGCAGTATTAGGATGGGTGACCTCCTGGAAGTCCTTGAGTTGGGCGGGGTAAATGCGACAAAATTTTTTCGTTTCTACTTCTTATATTTATGACAAAATATTTTTGTCACTAATTACTTACAAGTATGTTTCCAACATAGTGTATTGGAGACGAAAAAAAAATTACTTGTTTTCAACAGAGTGTATTGGAGACAAAAAAAAATCATCACAAATTTATCTTTTTCAATGACGAATTTTTTTCGTCTCCAATACCTTTTAGCGACAAGGCTTTGGCAACAAAACAGGTGACGAAAAATTTTCGTCTCAATTAGTTTTGGTGACGAAATATGTACATTTTGGGACAAATTTGTGTCGTCCTTAAACCCCAAATTTCTTGTAATGACAGGGTGGGTGTTGGCGGGAGCGAAGAACGGGTGGAGGGGGGGGAGGGTGGTTTGGGGTTTAAAAGTTTGTGATGTTGAGATACAACTGTATATGCAGTTACTGGACCCATTCAAACTTCCTTGAAAAACCATCCGTCAAAGTATCAAAGATGCAGTTGTTGATTCATTCGAATGATGCTATGACTGCTCATCCTAAGACATATGACAAGTCTATCCTAACCAATTGTGTCATCTATATATATTGTAATTGTTGCATTAAGTAAGTATTTAGAAAAAAAAAAAAACTATTACAAAAGTGTTGTGTTCTTTCTTACATCCATATATGAACAAGTTAAAAGTCTTTTAAGGAAAAAAAAAAAAGCATATTTTGAAAGTTATTTGTATTTTTTTTATTTTTACATTTACCCATTTTCTTAATATTTCTTTTACATAGAGCTCCACAAGTTGAATTTCCTTGTCCGCGCTTGGACATATGGTCCACAAAGTGAACGTTCCAGATCGGCCCCATTCCATGTGTGAGTTGAAAAGAGGCTGTGGATTGCCCCTCCTTGAAGAAAACCAACGGTTGTTGTAGATTGCATGAGAATTCCACGTGAAAGTCTGACGTACGGCATGAGAATGGACGTGCGGGTGGGTGGGGTAATCTGATCTTTCCCACGTGAAGACGACCCATCTCAGCTCCAAGGGTCGACTCTCTCTACGGTAATTACTGCAGGAGGCTCTCTAAGGCTGCATTTCAAAATGACTCTACATCCTCTTATTCAAATGAAATTTGTTGAATCCCTTCTGAGGGGATGGCTTAGCAAAGTCTTACTGGCTGAAAATAAGTTTCTCTCTCATGCATGATCCCTTCTTTCCAAGTTTTATTTCCATAATAAGTAAAGTGTACCTTTAAATCGCCTGACATAATTCTCGAATGTATGTATTTTGCATCTTAGCAATTTAATAGTGGGATCAACTTTCTTGTGTATTGAGCTACTTGCATAATGCCTTGGGTATAAATTTTTCATTTTCTCTCGTTTCAATTTCTATAAAATGAGAGTTTATTTGATCAGCATTTTTACCTTTGGTGTTTATTTTAACTAATTATTTCTTGAATTACTCTGATTCCTATATAATCAGTTCTTAATTCTTATTTGTTCTAATGAAAATATTAAATGACTTTTTCATTTAAGGCTACAAAATGATTTTTCAACAAATAAAGGATAAAATCTTTACTGTGACAACAATATTTACAATCTTACATTCAAATCAGTTGATTTTGCTCAAACAACAAGAGCATCTTGCAGCTAAAAACAGGTAAACGATGGAGATACTTAAAAGATATTATTTTTTATAGGGTTTAAATTTACCACATTATCCTGAAAGTGGAAAGTCAAAAGCAAGTATTGCTGATAGAAAAAGTAGGTAAAGGGCCCAGAAAGATCATGCAAGTACATGTACCTTCTCTCGCTCATAGCAAAGAAGACATAACGCTACTCGCCCTCTGATTGGTTTAAATGGGCGGTGTGGACCCATTTGTCTAGCTAGGTTCGCCCAGTGTCAAAAGACAGATGTAGTCGCTTTGAGAGTTGAAACTGTGGGTGTGGGTTGTGGTCCTGCTGAAATTTAACTTGATCTGATTCTGACCAACCAAAATGAAATAGAAACTACAAACAAACAAGGTCGCTTTCATGGCACAGATTAGAAGCCCTCGTGATGGGGATGAGTCGATTCTCCTACTAATGAGGAGAGGTCATCCCATGCACAACTTGCTTGTTGTAGCTGGACCATTAATCACCTGTGGCCCAACAAAAACACTCCAAAGCAGAATGTGGGGACCACCTATAATAGTCTCCTTCCTTTTTTTTTTCCCTCTTCTCCAGAATGCATCCATGTGGTTGTACAAGTCTGGTCCAAGGCTGCTGCTGCTTCTTAGTTTGCTCATGTTAATGTGTGTGTTTTTTTTCTTTTATAATCTTCTTCTTTTATTTTAGGAGACTTCCTTCCTCCTGTAGAAAATGACAAAGAAGAGAGAGGATTGCAACCCCACATTGGTATCCAATGGCATATTGGGTTGGATTTTACTGCACAACTTGTAGGGCGTGTTTGATGTAGTGAAAGGACGTGCGCATTTTTCAAAAGAGAATAAAACAAAAGAACTGGAAAACATAAGCAAAGACAAGAAGATTTAAGTGGCTCGACTTTAAAAATTATTAAAACTTCACAACATTATCTTCCAAATGGGACTTATCACCGATCTTATCCTTATTTCCTCAGATGTTGAGATGTCCTTTTAAAAGAGGCAAAATAGATTCTTTTTTAGGAAAAAAGAATTTCAACATAGTTTTTCTATATCAGATAAAAAAAAAAACATGTTTTAAAGACTAATTTCTAACTAAAGTGGTTTTTTTTTTTTTAAATTTGCGCAAAGTAGTTGAGGATAGTTAATTAGATAATACTATTTTTTGTTAATTCACTAGTAGCTTAGTGGTGAGGCATATTTATTCCACAGAAACAATTAAGAGGATATATAAATCTTTAGATGTCGTATTGATGGTGAAGGACTTGGGCAAATTTATATGGATTTATTTACTAGAGCTTAAAAAAATATAAGATAGGCTAGTTTTCAAGATAATTTTCTATCAGATAAGAAAGGTAGACATATGGCTAGACTAATTTCCCACTAAAGCCACCATCAATTAATATACCAAATAAATAAGATGAGAATATTTCTTATAAAAAGAAATTCTACGCCATAAATGTCCAGTAGCATGCCACATTGCCACTCATAAATATAAATATGTCGAGTTTAGGTCAACGGGCCAAAAAACCTCTAAACGATTAAGTTTAATTGGGTCTAGGTCCTAGTTTAGGTCTTAGCTTAGAAAAAGAAACTCCATGCCATAAATGTCCAGCATAGCATGCCACATTGCCACCCATAAATATATGTCCGAGTTTAGGTCTTAGCTGGCTTTAATTCTAAAGTTTTTGTCCACATTCGTTCAAGCACATATTGGTTTTTCAAACCAACCAATCGATAACATCACGTCTCTAGAAGGTATGGAAAACCCATATTTAACGATATTTTTGAGGAAAATGTCTTCTCCTTTCAAGAAGGTATGGAAAACACATATTTAACGATTGTAAATTTATGAAGATTTGGATTAGTGAAAATTCTCATTTTTAAGAATTTGTGACATAAATTAATTTTTCTCAGCTATATGTCCGTTATGTGCGTGTATTAACGTGAAACCATCGGTTATTTAAATCCTTAGCAAGGAATCCCTATTCCAAGGCAATGAGGAACTCTCTAAAGTTCATATCACCAAACCTGGTCTAATAGTTATTGACGCATTTGTTGCAAATGTGTAGTTTTAAAAAGAGAAAATAATCTTAAAGCTTTATAAATTAATTAAAAATTCTAAGAATATTTGGTTTTTAGAGATTTTCAACCCCATTTTGGGTGTGTCCGGTCCTTGATGTCATTTTCAGCGAGACAAACGATTTGCGTAGTTTTCTAACACTTCACACTAAATTCTCTCTTATTTTCATCCATAAACATGGAAATTTTATGGTACTTGCTCAAATGCGTTACTTTGTACTATGGTTGCTTTTTTTTTTCTATATTACCATGTCTTTGTAACCATGAGTCATTCTTTTAATTTTTTTTAATTATTTTGAGGCTTGTTTTTTGAGTTAAGCTAGATAATGTGTAGGCATTTCTCCTAAAACAAATGCTCACTTCCTTAGGTCCACTTCAATTCACAACTATCAATTGGATAGTAAAATGGAATTAGAGGTGTTAATAACATTTGTCTATTAAAATGAATCCACAGATAGTTCAACAGTAAGACATCCACTTCTACAAAATTGACCAAGGCTTACTTCTTGGCTTTAGCGGCGTAGCGATATGGTGAGAGTCTTTGGTGATTATGCGTGTGTATGAGAGGGGGAAAGCGCATCATGGCAAACTTATTAATTTATAGTTGTTCGTTTAGTGGCATGAGTGCTTGAAAATCTTACTAGAAACAGTGCTTTAATTTGTCCCATATCATTTAATCCTTTGGATTTGTATAAACAAGGTATCCACATATACGGCCAACGGCCCACACTTTAACCGATGGGATTATGATATAGAATGTCTCTCGAGGCTCGACCCATGGCTCATAGCGTTACTGTTTTTTTCTTTTTTGTAATTAAAAGGGCTATGGCATTGCTTAGAATCCAGCCAACTGACTTTTGATTATCTTCTGCATGGTTGGACAAGGACCATGTAATGGTTCCACATTTGTCGTTACAGCCAATCCAAGAAGTGGCCAAATGAATTTAGTACTGTGAGCAAATGGTAGGATGAATCTCATAAATTTTATCACATGGGGGCAAAGATGTGTCTAATCAACTTTAAAGATAAGCAATAAAAAACTATAGTTGAATATAGTATTATCACCAATAATAACGTACACCATGATACTCTGATTTTTCTCTATTTCCATGCTCCAGATAAAAATAAAATAAAATATTGCCATGTTTTCAGAAATAGAATATATATTTCACAGCGTTGCCTTTACCTTGTAAGATTGTCGTCCACACTGCAGGTTTCTTTGTCCCAATCCGTCCTGGGATAAGCTTGACAACTCTGGCCCATTAGGTTGTTGGGCCTAATATTAAGTCCTACATCTAGAGGTACATGCTTGAAAGTGAGGTGAGCCCCATTAAACTTACAAATTTTAACATAGTCCCTTTCATTAATGATGCTGCCCTGGTCCTCTATAAATATATATATGGGCTGAAGCCCCACCAAATCAACTATTGGGCCAGGAATCTAGAACCAAGTCGAGCCCACAAACATAATTAAAAATCACAGCCTATATCCATTCAATGTGGATCAGACTTCGGCTGACCCGGCCCAAGTTAACCACAAATTATCCATACAAATGTTGGGATTTTCTAGCCAAAAATCAAACAATCGAACTACTCAACCTCCCTACCTATAATGAGCTGTTCACAGAAATGCACCATTAATGTGTGCTGTTTCCTATTTCTTTGTTTCTTTGTTTCTTCTTCTGGTCGGTATACAAATTACATTACTTTGCCTCCTCAGACATGGCAGTGTTCATGTTTCAAGGGCCTTGCCTCAACTAATATCTATTTATTCCATCTTCCAAATCTAACAACATTTCAGTCAACTACCCAAGTCCACGCCCCATGTGAAGACACTAGCTAGGAAGATTCCAACAACCCATACGAGTTTGATAATTGTGAAGGAGGTGGTGGATCCATGGATATAATATTAGACCTCTTATCTGAAACTGGGGCAGTTCATGCATGTTCATTGCATCCATATATATTCATCCATCAAAATCAAACTTTTTGTTTCAAGCTTGCATGGCTATAACACATACAAATGCATGGCAGTGGATCCACAACATCCACATCATTAGTTTCACTATGGATCCGTCATATTAAAATTAACAGCCAATATCTGATTGGATGATCGCGACCATCCAAACGGTGATGATCATCATTTCATCAAGATCTTCCATTAATCTCCTTCATGAAACAAGCCCCTTCAGCATAAATACATGTGTGTGTGTGTGTGTCAGAAGATGATGAGCGTGGGCTTGCCCACATGCATCATTGTTAAGTGTTCTAAATTCTAATGCCCATGAATACGCGTAGACTTGGAAAAAAAAAATGAGACAGTTATGATGGACGGTGGGGATAGGAGAGAGATTATTATGGGCATGAAGAAGCATTAACATTGAGCTAGGTTGCCTGAATTTGGGCAACCGTTTGGAGGAGTGCTGTATGTCTGACAGAGACATATTCATTCCTCAACTTGTCTGTTGTGCTAGGTGCAGATGAATTAGATTTTGAGAATCTTCCGTAGATCTTCACCCACAATTCTACTCGTCGGATTGTAAACAACAAAACTTTCAATCCACTCTCTTTACCAATGAATAAATAATAGACTGATTCCTTTTTTTTTTTTTTTTTTTTTTGTTATATAAACTTTTTCTCTTTTGATAAAAAAAAAAAAGCTAGATGACTAAGCGCCTTTTTTTTTTTTTTTTCATTTTGGGTACCCAGCCAAGTTGGCTAGGATCCGTGAGAGACCCCAACCATGGGAAAAGAAGTATGCTCTAGAGGAAAAAGAAGCCCCAATCATAGAGAAAGAAGCCTACTCCAAGTATCTAGACCCTAGTAGTAAGGTTAGAAATGAGGTAATTAATCAATTGGGAACCCCTCACATTCTCAAGCCCATTTGTTTACATGGGAATGAATTTTAAGGAGTCCTACCGAAAGTGAGTTCAATAAAGGAATATTAAAGATGTGAGGGTAAATGACATAAGGTGGAGATGTTGGCATTTTTTTAGAGTTTTATTCACTAAAAGGGTGATGGTGGTATTCATATTCTATGAAAAAACGATTATTTGATGATCATTTGTGAATTTTTATCTTTATTTTATTCATGACTTTAGTCACTTTAAAAGTAGGGATTTCTTCAAGTTTATTTTTACAAGATAGCAATGTATATATTAACAACCTCCAAAGAAGGGAGGAGGCCACTAGGAATTCAGTGTCAAACAAAATAAAAAAAACAAGAATAAATTTTAAAAGACGAATATGTTTCTCTCTCCGGTTTTTTTTTTTTTTTTTGGATTTTTACAAAACGATTAGGCTTGCACTCAGATTACATGAACGAGTAAACAAAAATATATATATATATATAAAAAAAAAAGGGAGGGAAAAGACTGTCATACTTTTTTTAGGACAAAAATGCCCCTAATGGCAATATCGCCACTCACTAGTGATAGCGTCACTTATCGTCTTTTTTTTTTTCTTTCTAACCTCATCACTTTCTTTCTTTCCGCTCGCCAAAACCTATCTCTTAGAGTCTCGAGCCTAAAGAAAATAACTTATATTCAACGTGAACCAAGTAGTTCCGATCTTTAAAAGGTTTGGCCTCATCCTTTTATTTCTTTTTTTCTTAGTGAGAGTTGCATTTGCAAAATCTTGAATTTATTTGAAAATAATTTTTCTCTCTGATATGTAGCTTCTTTGAAGAGTGTTTAAGACTTGAAGAGATAGGTTTAAGAGCAAGAGGAGAAAGAAAGTAATGGGGTTAAAAAAATAGACGTTGCGGACAATTTCAAAATAAATAAAAAAGTATGCCACCCTCTGTCGTTATTTTTATATTTTTGTATAAATATTATTTATCTAATAAGAGTTTAAGCTTAATCTTTTTTTGTGAAAATCCATATTTTAAGACTTATTTATGAGAGATATCTTGTGGCATTGTAGCAAAGAAAATCACACCAAGTGTCACAAATCTGGGATAGTATGTTATGTTTTTGCATTTTATCTTTACATGTCTTAATGTTTTGTTTTAGAGATATGTGTTTTTGTCATTTATAGGAGCAGGAGAAAATAGTTTTCTGCTGTGTTTGAATATAAATAGGGTTGATCATGGCCTGGGCCAACTGGGCTCAAACTCATGGCCCAGCCCATATTGGCCGAGGCCCGAAAATGGAATATTGGTCTGTTTAATATTTGGGCCTGGATTGGATTGAGGAATAGGAAGCCCAAATCCTGGCTGGCCTGGCTCAAGTAGTATTGCTTCTAATTCAGTGATAATTTGTCCAAACAATTGTTAGAATGCCTACACAACTGATAGAAGCCAGATTCTGCACTGCCTGGGTGACTAAATTGGTGGGCTTGAGCTTGACATTTACAGCCTCTGTCAGCCTCAGCCTGGGAGTTCTCTTTCACAAGCTGAAGTCCAGCATTCTTCAGGATTGAGTCTAAATTTCCAGGCCTATGGGCTTAGTATTGACTTGATGGGCTTTTGCCCATTGCTGGCTTAAATTGCCACCACTCAGAACTCCTGGCCTGATATATTCAACACAAACAGGCCTCTAGGTCTGGGCCTTGGCCTGAGTTTAACTTATGTTAATGATTTGGACTTGAAGAGGCTGGGGTGGGTGGCCTGGTAGACTAGTAGTGGACCGGCCTGCAATGTGAAACCTACTATCGATCATAAAGTCAAAACTAGTTTATAATAAATTTTCATGAATTTTGAAAGTCTTGGCCGAGTCAACTGATTCTTCACTAAGTTCAGATTCAGTCAACCTACTCTTGGCTTGATCAGTAACCCAGCCTGGACAGAACTTGTTACTGATTCTTCACAAAGTCCTCAGCTTTTCTACAGATACATGTCATTTGGTCTAGTTTTCCGGAGTCCCATTGAGTTTTAAAACCATGCCCAAGATCCAAATGGCTTAGAGTACAAAGGGAATGTTTCATCCACATACAAATGCTCTAAAAATATGCGCGTACCACCTGAATCATAGTTCCTTTCTAAGTAGAACCCATATGGATTCGACGTTTCCAACCATCCAATTCGTGTACTCAGAAATGGACTAAGATAAAATGAATATTACATTAATTGATTTTTTTTTATGAATAATTTTACTGTATTCAATCAATCATCAAAGTCTTATCCCAAGTATGTTAAGTTGGGATGGATGAATCATGTTTCCTCTTAGAATTCATGTTTAGGTCATTCTGACAAAAGTTTTACACCGGTTGCTTTTGTGTATAAAATAGTTTTTTTTTAATTGCAATAGAATAAAAATATGTTAATATAGAAATACTTCTAGATCTAAACATGATCTGCGGATCATTTACAAAGGATAAAATACATCATTTCAAGACCAAGATAGTCCAAATTTAGCATCAATTGCTTCAATAATTTGAAGTGTAGGTATTATGAGCCCTATGGTGTATTGTCTATTCCTAAGATGCCTCGAGAAAATAGGAGCATGACCATGTGTGCAACTATAAAGAAAATTGGTGCTTGGATGCTTGTTAGTCAACCACGTGGAGAAACCATTCAAAAAAAAAAAAAAAATGTTAGTCACATGGAGAAGAACAGATTGGTTGGTATTATTTAATGATCTGTGCAACTATAAAGAAAATCAGTGCTTGGATGCTTGTAAGTCAACCACGTGGAGAAACCATTCAAAAAAAAAAAAAAAAAAATGTTAATCACATGGAGAAGAACAGATAGGTTGGTATTATTTACTGATCTATGGAATTACAATATTAGGTGGTGTTCTAGATCTGAAACCACCTCTTTTGTCTTTTTTTTTCTTTTTCTTTTTTGGAAGTTTTTACCAGCCCATTATATGAAAAGATAAGGGCTTTGTTTCAGACTTTCAGTTCCTTTATTTTGTGTGAAGAGACAAGACAGTAGATCTTTGAGGGGCCTAATTTTATTTTAGAGAGAGTACTGAGATTGAGATCAATTTTAAACGGAACATACATTAAGCCTCTAGTATGTAGGAGGATGTGAAATTCAAGTCTTATCTATTCAAAGCTGACCATTCACCATTTCATCCAGCGCAATTTAGATATTAAGGAGTGGGTTTTATCCATGGGGGATTATTGAAAAGTATTTTCACCGTCTCTACTAATGCCTTGAGGTTTTTTGTAGGAATAGTTAGCTAAAGAAATTTTATATGGTATTAGAGCCAACCAGATATGAGTCCATTGATCTAGACTTTGACCTGGGCTTGTTTCCAACGGGCTGGATAACAGATACATGTCTAGGGTTTAAACCCTTAATAAGGCACAGCCCATTGGACTCCTATCAGGCCTGTTAACCTTTAAACGAGCAGACCCATGCTTGCCCATTTCTTAACCATGCATGCTATGCTCAGATATGTGTTCTAGATTCTATGGTGGAACAGGCCAGGACCAAACATGGACTCCTAAACTGTAAATGGACTCAGGGATGAACACAGGTGACTCTGGCCCAAATGACACCAATTGACAGCCGATTAATAGTGTCTTTTATGCATATCTTTCATTCAAGTATTCCCCCACACCTTTCATCTTTTTAGGTGCTTTCCTTTGTTACATATGCAAAAGAAGATTGACAGTAGAAATAGAAGTCACGAATGATTACAATGGTTGTATAACCTTTCTCGTTAACCTTTTTTTTTTTTCCTGTATTTAGGACTCGAACACACACAATCTCACGTGTCTCAACCAGCGGAGCTACACTTCTTGGGACATGACCTTTCTTTAATTTTAACCTTTCACCCCATCTCTACATGCAGTTGGGAGATTTTTCATGCAAATTTCTCGTGTTTACTTAAATTAGTTTATAGTCATTGTACTTTATTTACTAAGACGTATGCTATACTTTGTGTTTCCAAGGAATGGAAAAAAAAATTCCTTCTAACAAATTCTTGGAAACGGTGAGATTTTCCTCTTTTCTCTCCCATTACCTCTCAGTCCTCACCGGCACTTACCATGATTCCTCTTTCACGATGCATGAGAAATAGTCGAATTTAAAATGTTCCCATTCATACTCAAAGGCATATCAATCTTGTGCTTAATTCTATAAAGACTAGTTTTCATAAGCACCTAATCAAAAGGAATGGATAAACTTTGAAAAAATTGAGAATTAGCGGTTGCCCAGTTGCCCAGTTGATCAAGTACCTTGTTTATCACCCAAGTGTGAGCAGGTTTTCCTTTCTATGTGAGCAAGCACTCTTCATGCGGGAGCTAGCATGCTTCTCTCTTTATGAATCTCTCATGGGTCCCAACTCCTTTGGATGGAAAAAAAAAATCCTTTTTGGAGGAATAACCTCTCAAAAGGAAGACTCATCATTTCTTGATGCTTGCATGTAATTACTACATGGTCTTTTGAATGATCAAAAGAAGTAGGACCTGTTTGTTTGCAGAATATATGAAAATTCTTGTTGTGGGTATCTAAATTCTTCAAATGGTATATTCTTCTAGCTGGATTCACATATGCTCAAGCATCCCAACATTTTGAAAGCAAGAATTTAGAGAATTATACAAGTCAAAAGCAACAATTTCATGCAACTTGATTTTTTCAAATCCCACTAATCAAATTGGAAATTTCAAATACTATGGGGACTGCAACTGGCATCTCATTGTCAAAATCTCCAGCATATCGCATTAGATGTTCCATTCAAACAAACTTTCCACTTCCAATTTCTCCTGTATGGTAGGTAAAAAGGTGAAGTTGATAGCACGTTTCTTTTTCTTGGCTTGTGATCAATACACGTTCAAAAAATATACAAAAAGTCAATCCTTTCGAAGGAAAAATTTGTAAATAGACATTTCAACTTCTGAGATGGTTTATCCATAGCAAGAATTTTTCCAAGGATGATGTAGTAGTTTCTTTACCATGAAATATTCATGAGTTAGTGGTTCTCTTGTATGGTAGCAGGTAGCAAAGTGAAGTTGATTGCTGGTTCCTCTGTTTCTTATTCTCGGATGTGAATCCTCATGTCCAATATGATACATACCTTTCATATAATGAAAAAACTAATACAGAAAATTAGAATGGGGAAGAAATGGTCCACTTCGAGGGTCAGAGACCTCCTAATGTTTAATTCGAGGAAAACATGCCTCCAATAATAATTCATTCATTACAGATAATTTTTATTGATCGTTACCTACTTACTTAGAGGCTTTATCGTACAAAGGTAACAAAAGAAAGTGAATAACCCACCTCCTATAAGCTAGCCATAAACAACAACCCACCTAACAAATATAAAAAAGGTATGTATCACAATACAAGTTCAAAACAGAGGGACAAGGTTCCAAAGGTCAGTTTCTTCTTAGGAAAAGATGTAGATAGACATTTCAACTTCTGAGAAGGTATAACTCAAACAAAAATTTTCCAAGGGATGATAGTAGTTTCTTTACTACGAAATATTCAGTTTTGTGGGCCTGCATGGCCCTCGTATAATCAAAGTTCTTCACATGCACCACCTTGAGTGAGTTGTCACTAGCCCAACATTGACACTCATCAAATATTTGTGTGCCCCCAATTAATCATATAGATTTTTTCCTAAAATTGGGTATTTTCAAATGATTAGGATTTAATTTGAACAAATTTGAAACTCTCAAAATAGCACATCTCTCAAAGGGAAAATTTCATTTGCAATAGCGACATCCGCTCATATAGCTGTGGGTTTTAATCCCTTTAACCACTTTTTTTCTTCAATTTTGTGGGCTCTAAATTAGTAATTCAAGTTGTTCATCTTCTCTCTTAGTCTAATAAACCTAAACATTTAATTTCATATCTCAAATCTTCATTGGTTTTGAGAAATTTGTGAAAAATCCCAACCTATAAATCTAATTTTTTGTACTTTTGAGGTCCCCAATTCATGATCCGAATCATTCAATATTCTCGTATAAATGATAAGCATCAAGACGTTTAGTTCATATCTTAAATCCTAATTGATTTTAAAAAATCAGTTCAAAAATGTCCGAAATAATCTAAAAATATCTAAAACCGTTGAGTGTACTCATTTACAAGTGTGAAAAATGGGGATTTTGAAAGACATGATTATGTATCTCACATATATAATATTTGCATTTGTAAAAGTCATTTTACCATACATGTGCAAAAAGGCATATTTATAGGACTCTTAATAAGCATTCCCTTTCTATAATATGGTAAATGTGAGCAGAGTACAGGTGAAGGTTTGGAAAGCCATACAAATAGCCTATTTTTCAGTAGGGCACGGTCACCCAGCCATAATCTTTGTTCAAATGGTGTGATGCAGTAAATGATGTAAGAAGTGTAAGTAATTTCAGTTGTCCCACGCAAATGCAACAACACATATGGGCCCAGTTGATTCATATGATTGACATTATATTGTTGTGGTTACTCACTCACTCACTCACTCTTATTTAAGAAACTTAGATTCCTTGTCTAGTCAATATCCAGATTAAACCAAGTTTCCAAATAATGTCAAAAAAATAAAAAACGTGGCAAATGAATCAAATGACGTAGATGAATTAGAAAACTGATCTTGTAAGGGGAGATGCATATATAGAAGAAAATATTCATACCATCATATCTCAAAGATTTTTTTGTGATTATTAACTCTAAGATCCAACCATGATAAATATAAGATTAGTATCTTCGCAAATTTAACAAATCAAAATCCTAGAAAAAGTGAGGGTTCCCTTTACATCCCCTTATATTCTTCTTATTAAACTTCTTTAGCTAACCATTCCTAACAAAACCTCGAGGCGTTAGTAGAGGTACTAGAAATACTTTTCAATATCTCCCCTCGGTTGGAGCCTACTCCTCAAATACTCCTCCTCGGATGGAACTCGGACAGTACACTTACGGTGACACGCATTTTTTTTTCTCTCGGGATTCGAACTCGCGACTGGTTGGCTGTCATACCATATTAAACTTCTTTAGATAACCATTCCTAAGAAAACCCTAGGCATTAGTAGAGGCAGCGGAAATAATTTTCAATATTCCCCCTCAAATGGAGCCCGCTCTTCAATACTTCTTTCCTTATATTGTAAGAACCGGCCACTTTACCTTGAACACCTAGGAATTTAATGCCAAGTAGGCAAAGGGCCCTTGATAAAACCAATCTTAGTGGCTCAAAGGCGTGTTTATATTAAGTAACATCAAGATTCACACAATAGGGAAACAACCCTCCAGTTTTGCACAGCCTGATTTTCTAGTGTTTGTTGTGAAACATTCTGGTGCAAAAATTATCTTCTTTTTTTTTTATTCAAACCCATTCTTCAAAACTTAAGCAAAAGGAGTGTTGGGACTTGGGACAAATGTGGGTTCTCCAAGCAAATAAATAATAATAATAAAGTCTGATACCTGATCCCACCTGACTCGCACCGACAGAACTCAGATTAGACTCAGCTGAGGAATTCATAATTCATTTATTTTTAATTTTTTGCGCTGAGTTAGTTCTGAAAAGTGAAAGTAAACGTATCCTTCTAGCAATGGATCCCTCAAGGGCGCTGTGGGAGGAAATATTCATGATTTGAGTTAGGCTCTAATCAAGGAATTTTTAGAATACCATGGAGGATCGACGATCACTTTGGGATTTGGATTTATCTGCTTGCACTTTCGGCCTTTTGGCCAATCATCCTGGACTCGCAATCTATTGAAAGTAGGACTCGTGTAACATGTTATCAAGATGGTAAATGAAGACTTCACGGGAAGTGGGCGCCACCTTATTTTTAGGTGCCGGGTCTATTCTTTGATCCCGACTGATTCTTAATTTGATTCTCGGAATCACAAGTTTGACAATGCTATTATGTGGGGCCACATCTATTAAAATCTGAATTGCTCAAAGGATCTTTTGCTGCTTCAAATTCTTCTAATAGGATTTAACCTCAAGGTCGAAATTGATCACACGTAGAAACAGTATAGGAAAACAAATATATAGAAAAATACTTTACATATTTCATATGCGATCGATCCCTTGGTGCACTCAATTTCTATTATAATGAAATAAGGGTAAGATTTCTATACAAGAGAGGAACATCTACTTTCAGCGATTGTTTTAGTAGGAATATAGTAGAAGGATAGTAAAAAAAATTAAAAAAAAACTGATGTAAAATGAAGTTTTACTTTATTGTTGCTTGAATGAAAAAGGTAGAAAAAAATTGATGTGACATAAAAACTTTACTTCTCTGTGTTTTGATGGAAAAATAGGAGGCAGGTAAAATTTTGCCCTACGAAGCTAGCTTTTTACTTCTAACTCCCATCCCTTTAATCTTATTTACGCTTTGTCTTGACCCAGCTCTACTTTTTACTCCTCTGATGTAAACAAACAGGTGCAGACTCGAGAAGACCGTCATCACATTTGACTAGAACCAGGGACCTACTACAGAGCTGCATATTTATGACAGGTTCCACATGATCATTTCCATATCTCAATACCACATGTAAACATCCAGGAACCTGCTTAACTATCTGAATGGAGATTAAGTCCTTCAAAAGACTTTTCTCGACTTTGAACAAGCCCACCCCACTAAATTACTGCTTATGTCTTAATTAATCAAAGCCCAAGGATTTGGCGTCTCCATAACTCACGCTTCCTACTTCTATATCCAACCCTGCATCCCTGATGGAATCTTGTACTATTTACTGACTCAGGCCTGAAATTCTTCTATTTCTCTTTCCAAGTTTCCAAACGCATCTCTAATGGCTGGAGAACCCAATGTCTTCAGTGATAATTATTTGGTTCTGAAACCTGAAGAGGGAGGGATGCGTGACCTCTTCCAATTGTTATATTCGCGCAACATCTGCAGAAATGGACGTGTGGATTGCCCAGAAGGTACAACGCTGGAAGAGCTGAACCGTCGATGGCTGATCTTTGTCTCTCTCCTTGCACAAGTAGTTTTGCTTCGTTTGAGGAATCCCATGTTATGGATTGGATCGGTGATCCAGTGGTGGCTCAACCTTTTGTTGGAGAACACAAACTTGCAGACACTGCTGTTGAATCTTCTGAAAGGTAATCTGTAAGCTCCCTTTGTCTCATGTACGTAATTACATGTTGGTTGGGTAGGAGGTTAGTTATGCATGGATATTTGGGGTGTAATGAGATCTTTGGTGCTTTGGACTATGGGCCCCATCTTTGATTAGAGAATATATCTTCTGATTGGATGGATCTAAATCCTCTCTGTTCATGATCAATGGTTGAGATCGTTTGGCCAGAGGATGGGGAGGGTTCTAGCCCCATGGCTCGTTTGCATCAAATTGGGGTCAAGGGTGGATGGATTAACTGCGAACTCTGCCAGCTAGAGGATCTAAGTACACCAATCTTTAATCTTTTTGTGCATGTGAACCATTACTCTGTTTTGTGAAGATCCACCACCTTTCTGCTTGATTTCTGTGGACTGAATTTTCATACCGCAGTACCATTTGTTTTTAGCATTTATTGGGGATTAGGACCCACCACCCACATTCTTGATTTTTGTAGGGAATCATCATCTATCATGATTTTTTTTATTTGGTTGGAAACATAGTTGATTTATGGGATTTTTACGAAAAAATTTAATTTTAAATCTTAATTCAATGATTCCATGAAAAAAATCATAAAATGAAAAGACAGTTGTTCGTACATCATTTTGGACAAAACTACCATATTTGACGATAACATCAACCCAATTTACGATATCATCAATTGGGTTGATGTTATCTTCAACTTCCATTGCAAAAGGCTACGTGTTGCTTCATCCAGTGATGGAAAGTTTGTATATGGGGGCAAGCATATCTAAATCCATCTACTTTCAGTTTGTATCTAGAGAAAATCCTCATTTCGGCATTTCATCAAACACTTGTACTCCAAATTCACACCCTAAAAAGTTATGAGAATACCCTTTAATATAGGCGAAAAATGAGTATAAATCAAGCATGGGACCCACACACTTGAGAAAGATTGCCAAGACCACTTAAATAAGACAAGCGGGATGCAAAATGCAATAGTTTTCACAAATTTTCCATCGCTAGATTGAGAAAGATGAAGCAACATGACATAGTTTTTTATAATAGAAGTTGACGATATCATTAACCCATCAATGATATCGTTAACTTGGGTAGTTTTGTCCAAAAAAATGTAGAAACAACTCTCTTGTCATTTTTTTTTCCTTCATAAAATCGTTGAATTAAGATTTAAAATTAGTTTTTTCATAAAAATCCCTTGATTTATTCAAGAAAGATGATTATATGCTACTTCACCTATAATAGACGGATAATCACAATTTTAACTTAAACCTATTTTTGTGAGAGCATGAGCTTTAACATTGTTAATTCTACGGATTGTCTTGAATTTCACTACGGTGGGTTATTTTACCTTCTCTCTTATCTTTTGCACTATAGCATAAATCTCCCAAGGTGGATCGTTTGCCTCTGAGTTACTCGCATCTATAGACATCAGCGAATCACTTATAACCTCTTCAGCGAATCGCAGCTAACTTTCCTCCATCCGTATTTTATAGAGAAGTCTATAACCTCTTCTACTGCTAGGATCCCCACTATAAGAGAAGAACCACGCTGCATCAGTCTTGAAGATTGTACTAGAACCTGACCATCATGATTTCGAAAACGGAACCATGTCGTTTTAATCGTTTAAGTATTAGAACCTCTTCTTAAAAAATAAAAAAAAGTATTAGAACCTCTTAGTTGAAAACTTATTTAGTCCTTTGATGAAAATAATTGTTTCGCATGGCCTTTTTTTGTTTTTGTTTGGGTACCCTTGCCTGGGGGAGACGTAAGTATGAGATCCCATTTGCTTGGCCTGTCTGTGTTACCTGCTTGTTTGCTTTTCCCCTCGGGCTTGGACGACACTAAGTCCCACGTTGGAAATAGCCAAGTCATGATTCCGGGCCTATAAGTCAAACATCATCTTAACTCAATATGAGGCCTTTTAAAACCGTACAGTCCCGAAAAACATAAGAATAAGTGTGTTTGGGCGAAAGGACTGTTGGAAGAGAAGCCCTCGCATATGAAAAGATTCCTAAATCAGCCAGGTGACATGTCAAGCTATTCTCTTGCTTCGATCTATTGATATATTATTCTCTTGCTTCCCCAACTATATGAGAAATCCAAGTTGGTCGATTTCATGGCTCAGAAGGAACAGCTCCAGGGCATATACATGAGTACATGACGTTGGTTTGTCTGATTCCATGCTTTGCCACCAAGAATACGTTGCATCCATTCCAAGTCATGACTTTGGGCATAAGTTAACAAAGTTGCAAAAAAAAAAAAAATTGAAAGTACAAAGTTGCAATTATTACTCCAAATGATGTTTCCATGCCAGAAGTTAATGCTAGACGTTTACAGAAAAGATTTACAGAATAGTCTTCTTTGTTCCTTGGACGCTATATACAAAAAAGTAATTGGATTGACAGGAAAAATAGTTTTGATGAGTTTTCAGAAATATTAAAAAATATATACCTTTTATATGCCAACTTTCATCATTCTTTCATTTACCGAAAAAAGAACTTTCATCATTCTTTCATTTACCAAAACAAAGAAATTTTATAATTCTTCATTTCATTCTCTCCTAAGAAACAAGAAACAAGAGATTCCACTCAGAGTCTCAATCTCTAGTTTAGCTGAAATAGGCACACACTATTTTGCCTTATCAAATCATACCACGGCATAAAATCATATGTCAACTAATGCACCCTCTCCTCCGAATGAAAAAAAAAGAAAATTTTTTTATACAGTTGGCATAATTTAATAGGACGAAACAGGGGATCCGGGTTATGGACTCACTCACTCAATGACATAATTAGAAGAGTTCACTTAAATGATGGAATCGAGTGGACTAGATAAAGATAATCAGGGTGGGAAATATAGTATATGGGACCACATTAGTAACATAGTTCCAACTAATTATCTATCCATTTTCTAACGGTTAACCTTAGTTTACGAATGTAACAGAAATAAAATCTTATTCACAATTGTTATTGAGGGGTGTCATAATTATTGTCAAAATCAGAATGGTGTCTTTATTGAAACTTCCTTTTCTAACCGATCATTTCTTCATTTAGTTGCAAGAAAGGAGTAAGAAACTGATAACACCTTTTGAAGAAGGATTCTATCTACCATTGTTGACATATGACCTTTTTTGGACCCTTTGACCTAATGGAAACCTAGTCGAAGTCTGGGTCTAAAAAAAAAAGAAAATTCAAGTGCATTAAATGGCAATGCTTAAAGCCATTTTATTTTATTTTATTTTTGTTATCCCTAAGATTCCAAAATACTTTTCCATATGACAAACTATTAGGACCCATAAAATCCTTTCACAATTATTCTTCTTGGACTTAAAGATTTTCGTTTGTCCAATTCTCGGAGGATTTACAATTGCCAAATATGTATTTTTCATTATTTTGTAAAGAGCCAGTGAGGAATCTCTATCAACTTTTTTAACTTCACCTCTATTCTTTCTTTCTTTTTTTTGTGCTCTAATAAATACTCAAAGACCCACACCAACACACCCATCCATCAACGTTAAAACTAAGGATAGAAATTAATTGTTTTTATGGAGAGTGAGGTATTTCACTGTACAGCTACTAATGGATTGACGACACAAAGGCAACAACCTAGCTAAGGGCATATTTAAATTCTCTTCGCTTAGAGATATCAAGCAAATTGATGAATATCTTAATCTCAAACGTTTTTTCGGTTTCCTCTCCAATCCAGCCATTTAACTCAATATGTTATATGATCACATAGGCTCTACATGTTTGGAATTGCCAGCCCAACAAAATGTACACTTTATCCAAAAGATTCTTCGATACCTAATTTTGGACTTGACAGCTCAACAAATTAAAACATGGGGAATCGTCACATTTTAAATACTGGACACATTTTAAATTGACATAAACAAATGGGCCTTATTGAGTGCCATTGTAATCTTGATTTTGGTCTCTTATTGATGCATCTCTAACAAATTGCACTCGTATATAGTCCTAGTCCTGCTTGAACTCATTTAACACAGTTAGTTGCATAAACTTGCATTGGTTCTTTTGAAGTGGTTTTAATTAGACTAAACAGAAGTCATGTTAGTGCTGTGCAGGGCAGGTAGTGCGACCGGACCCCAGGTCTGCAACTTACAGATCGGTCCTTGGACATGTAGATGTGAGACTTGATTTAGATAAACTCATCAAACATGGCGACGACAGATATCATGCAGCTCTCTCTATGATGGCTTCTAAGTTAGCCTACGAAAACCAGGCCTTCGTACGTCGGACTGTCAAAGATCATTGGAATGTAAGTCTTTTAAAACTAAACGAACTAATCAGCCTAGATTACCTAATTAATTAACTTCTGAGTAGAGTCGATGGAGATGGTGTAACTAATAATATCTGTATCTGGGATTGAATGCAGATGGAATTCGTGGAGTTCTACCAATGCTGGAACGGTAAGAACAGCTGACTAAAGAGAAATACAAAGTTAGAACTCAACAGTGGGCCAACCTAATGAATACCTGAGCTAAAAATAAATAAATAAAGGCACTGCCGTACTGCCGTTTATGGGGATCCCTAAATTTCACCCCGAGTAGAAATTGGTCCCACCAAAAGATTATTCATTTGATAAAAACATGTCATTAACCAAATATAATTTTATCTGTGATTTAATATCATGTTTTTTTATTAAACGACGAATCTTATCGTGAGACCAACTCCTATTAAAATAAAATTTAAGAGGGCCTCATATAGGAAGAAGCCTTTGCTTATGGGAATTTCAACACCATGGTCCTGCCACATTGGTCACCTAACAGAAGGAAAGAAGCCGGTTGAGTTTCCCTGTGAAGGGTGCCGATTGAGGCATCTCATCCGTTTAAGAAAAGGGTTTGATGTGATTTTAATCCACACCTTCATTTTTATTCACCTTAGTACAGATTTCCAAGGGACAATGACTACTCAAGCCTTCATGTTCAGTGACAAACCAACAGACCCTGACCTGATAGTTGTGGCCTTCAGGGGCACTGACCCCTTCGACATGGACGACTGGCGCACCGATGTGGACTTCTCTTGGTACGAGATCCGTGGAGTGGGCAGGATCCATGGAGGCTTCATGAAATCTCTGGGCCTGCAGAGGACCCAAGGATGGCCCAAGGAGATCGAACAAGGGCCAAACCATCACCTCTTTGCATACTACGCCATTAGAGAGAAGCTTAGGCACATGCTTGGGCAGAACCACAAGGCCAGGTTTATTGTGACTGGGCACAGCTTAGGTGGGGCATTGGCAATTCTATTTCTTGCCATCTTAGCCATGCATGGAGAGGTGGGGATGTTGGAGAGGATGTCAGGGATTTACACGTTTGGACAGCCGAGAGTAGGTGATGAAACGTTTGGGGGGTACATGAAGAAGGTCTTGAATCGGCACACGATCAGTTATTATAGGTTTGTTTACTGCAATGATGTGGTGCCTAGGTTGCCTTATGATGACTCCACTCTCTTGTTCAAGCACTTCGGGACGTGCCTCTACTATAACAGTTGCTACGAAGGAAAGGTAGCTCTCTCTCTCTCTCTCTCTCTCTCTCTCTCTCTCTCTCTCTCTCTCTCTCTCTCTCTCTCTCTCTCTCTCCAATCAGGCCCTCTTGCTAAGGTGCATGGCCCGGCCCTTAAAGAACCACACGCCCTATTATGTTGGCATTTAGATGATGCATATAATAATATATGTTGAAAAAAGTTTCAAGATAACAAAATCATTATAAGGTTTTTTATTATTATTATTAGAGTAGAGTTAATCATCAGATTAATCACTTACAAAAAAAAAAAAAAAACTTTATTTGTGCATATTTTTCCTCTCTTTAAATCCAATTATTATGAGTGGAGATTTTAAAATCTAATTAAACTACTCTAATTCACATTTAGACATTGTTCTATAATTAAGGAGGATTTTACTCTAATTAGTCTTATGCCCCCATAAGATTGACCACTCTTACAACATACATTATCAATTTGATGGTGAAAATAACTTTAATTGGACTGAAGCTTTTCTTGATAATATAATAAAGTGGGACATTACCATAATTATCTATCATCATTATAATATTCATCATCGTCATCACCATCACCACCATCAACACCACCTCTGCTACAATTAATTAACCATAATCATCGTCATCTTCTTCATCATCATCCACCACCATCACCATTGTCCTAACTAGAGCACTCTTTAGAAAGGGTAAGAGTTTTGGAATTTATTTAAAAGCTTGTATCACGAGAGATTTGTTTTGTACATAAAAGGTTTTCTAAAGCGGAGAGTTGTCAAGAAAAATATGATTGTAATTTCATTTCATTAATTTTTCTTCAGATTGTGGCTGATGAGCCAAACAAGAACTATTTCTCACCATGGAAGGTGTTGCCCAAGTACTTGAATGCAGCGTGGGAGCTCTCTCGAAGTTTCATCATTGGATGCGTCAAGGGCTCAGATTACAAAGAAGGGTGGTTTCTGAGATTTTATAGGATCAGTGGGCTGATTTTCCCAGGATTACCAGATCACGGACCTCAAGATTACGTCAACTCCACAAGAATTGGAACGTCATTGATACATTCTAATGCAATACAAAACAATAAGGTTGACTAACTTAAGATTGATTTACATCATATATGTTTATGAGATATTCATGTAGTTTGAGCTTCTGTAACTTGGATTCTTTATTTATTGAAAGTTTGTGACTGAACTTTCACTGAGGGTTTGGCAATTCATTGAGAAAGAAAGGCAGAAGTAAGCTATCCAAAAATCAAGGGTGTGATTGACAATATTGTTATAGATCTGAATCTTCTATTTCTCCACATTATCCAAACGGGATCGATTTGAGTTTGTCCAAAAAGTATTGCTAAGATATGACCTTAGATTAGATAGCTAACAAAATTTATCAGATTTAATCTTTTCTTGAGTATAGCTAGATCCTAAACCTCTCATATAATTGATAGGATGAGTCGACCTCAGACCCATTATGGTTAAGTTGTGCCTATTCATCTTTTTATTGAACTGTGCATCAGTTGTTTTGGTTAGGATGTGTTGAAATAGTCAATTAGGATTATCAATCATAAGTGATTATTTTTAACTTGAAATCACGCTGTATACGAGCAAGAGTAACTGAATCATTAAAAAGTTAATGCAATTGCTATGAGATTACAATAATTTAACTGCAGATCGAGGCGTTTACGGGCTAATTACATACGCTAGCAGATCTGGGTTTATGGGCTTCGAAATAGAAGCTCCCACTAGCTAGGTTCAAATCATATGATGGGCCCAGCACAAAGCAAGCTAGACTTGAAAGGCTCGATTTGCCAGCCAAAATTTGACAAGGCACATTAGGGTTCGCTTTCAGACAAAATAGTTATCCTGGTTGGGATGGGCCTAAGACATCATAAAAGCACATCTAGGACTTACATATTTAAAGGTCATCATTTACATATGTAAACGATACACATACGGATTTCTTTTTACCCCAAAGGCCACATAGCATCGTTCTTGTGGGAGGGAGCAACCACACACAATGGGAGAGGACGAGCCACATGCAGTGCGGATCTAAGTACATCCATTTGGGAGCGGTCACTCGTGCTGGACCTCAGTCCGCTTCTAAAACCATAATGAAAATTATGGCTCTACTTTGGAAATTCACATAAAAATCATGCGTTCGCCCCCAAAACCCACATGTAAATCCTGGGTTCGCTCCCAAAACCTAATTGTTTGTTTGTGTCCACACCCCTCAAACAAAAATCCTGAGTCTACTATTGGCACAAGTGAAGAGAGAGCAGCCCACACCCACACATGCATAATGGTTATGCATCATGTTTACTTGTTACACCCTTTTTTCCACAATAATAGAAAACTATTATAAACATAGAGAAAAATCAAGAGAGAAAAGAAAAAAAAATACACACATGCACAAAGAAAAGAGAGCAAAGATACAAGATAAATATACCCACAAAGACAAGCAAGTAAATCTACCTCCCTAACCACCCCTAACTTGAAAATGCATTTGCATGCATACTGTTTGCCGACTGCCTTCCATGAAGAAACATTGTGTTCATACATGAATTAATATATAAAGTCATAATTTCATTAAAAAGGAATTGGTATTTCCAGGGCCTTTTGTCTAAGCAAGACATCTGAGAGATTGCATCTAACGAATCGCTTTTCACCATGATGCAATGAAGATGATGAGTTGAACAAATCTCTTCCATCATGTTTACACTCGTATGCATATATGAGGTGTAAAAATTACGTGCAAATGATATCATTTTCATAAGAAAATTTTCTATACCTAAATTAGTGGGAAACTCACTTTCACAAATCCTACTTTCAAAAGGCTCTAGTAAATTCTTCATTTGAATATTATTGCATTTGGTCGTGCAATTGGTCACGAGATCAAATCCCATCAATTACTTTATTTATTTATTTATTTTTCATTTCTATAGTAATTTGAACTGTTTAATTCATTTATTGAACTAACAAATTCCAAGAGCTTTAAATTTTTTGCCATAGGTGCTCATAGATTTTAAAAAATATGTGAAAAAAGTTTTTAAAAAAAATCGAACTTACCGATCTAATTTTCTGCATTTTTGTTGGGCCCCATTCATGATCTAAATTATTCAATATTTTCATATTAATAATAAGCATCAAGATGCTTAGTTTTCTATATAAAAACTTTATAGATTTTGAAAAACTTATGAAAAGAAAAAACATACGAAACATCTAAACACATCAAAATCTATACATTGGATGTACTCATTTACTCATATAAAAATGTTGATTTTGATAAACATGATATACTGTGCTTCGCATGTTTAGTATTTGCATATAAAATATTTGCATATGATAATATTGACATATTTAAATTTATTTTCCTATTCTCATGCCTAAAGGGCAAAACCACGAGCCTTCACCACTTATGATGTCTTGAACTCGGACTGACTCGGTCAGTCGGTCTCCACAATATTTACAATGTTTGCATGTTAATAGGTCGTAGGTACGTAATACTAATACATTGATATTTGGGTGTGATAAGGTCTATGTCGTATTGGGCGGTGGGGTCCCATTTTTGATATTATGAGCCATGGGAGAGAAGAATCATCTTCTGGTTGAATGATCAAAATCCTCCATGCTCAAGAATAATGGTTTGGATCATATGGTCAGAGATTTGGGATGGATTCTAGCCCCACGGTTCGCTTGCATCAAAGTGGGGTCAAGTGAGTAATGCTACATGGACAAACTTTTTGGCCCGAATTTTGGCCAACCCCCATGGTTTGCATTGAATATCATAGTGATATTCAATGCAAACCATGGGGGTTGGCCAAAATTCGGGCCAAAAAATTTGTCCAAGTAGACTTTTTGGGGGTCAAGGAGGATGGTTAGTACTTAATCTAACAGATAAGAGCTTCTTCAACTGAGATGCCAAATTTCTTTTGATGGCTGATATGGAAATTTGACTTTCTGGAATTTGACAATCTTCAAAAGTGGCGACTCCACCCCATATGCCAAATGTAATATTTTATTTTATTTTTTTAATTTTACATTAAATTCAACATATCTCCTGGTCCATTTTAAAATAAAATAAGCGTAAACATAATTTGACATCTCCCTTTTCCATATGCCATGTCATTTTTTGCGTGGTTATAGGAGTGAAAATCCATGCCAAAAATCCAATATATCATGTCCACCTTAAATTTGGCATCTCTATTGGAGATGCTATGAGAGGATTCAAATACTCCAATCTTTAACCTTACTTTTCAGTGTATGTGAAGCATTACTCTATTTTCTTACCACCAATTGTATATTGAGACAAACCAGATATCCAATGGAGCAAGTTTTAATTAAGTGGTTTTAGTGATTTGTGTTTTGTGCTGGGCGTTGTTGTTATTGTTGTTTGTTTCCTTGTTTAATATGAATGAAATGCCTCTTCTACCCAAAATAAATAATAAAATCCACCACCTAGCCTTGATTTTCCTGGACTAGATTTTTCTTATCTAACCATCTGTTTTGAGCATGGCTTGAAGATCAGGACCACCACCTATCTTCCTTCTCTTTTTTTTTTTTTTGGACATCTATCATGTCTTGGAAAACTGAACCATGGGAGATAGCAAACAGTATTTTGAGGAGTCAACATCATCACCACCTTCATTGTCAAGATCGTCATCACCATCTTCATTAGGACAAGAGGCAGGGAAGTCTTTTTAACGCTTGAGCTTTATTAATTTTCTAGAGGAAGGATGTCATCAATATCATCATCATAGTCATTATCATCATCAAGGCCTTGTCACAACTAAATTGGGATCACCTACATGAATTTTATTTCTCCATTTTGATAGATCCCAAGTCAAATCCTCATCCTCATATGATAACTTACATATCTTTAGATCTATTTTTACTATCTCCATTTAAATCTTCTTCGGGTACATTGGACATACCCAAATCGGATTTCTCTAATTTTATCACCTATTGATGCCGCCACAAATACTATCAAAATTTTAAAATAAAATAATATTTTCTTAGTTTTTTGCATTGCAAAGCATGCAAGATTTCTAAGTTTCGAAAATGAAACATCATATTATTTAATATCTTATTGGATTTCACTTTTTCGTGCAGGCACGAAGTATAGAAGTAGAACAAAGGAAAAAAGTGCTGCTTATTCAGAAATTGACATTCCTTGTGTTACATTCTGAAGACACCATATTTAGTGTCATCTGGGACAGGTTTTACAGAGGCAGAAAGGCAGAGGCCAACTACCTTCCTTGTGTCAGCAGGATCGATGATGCCATCATCCCAGAGCCTTGAAGTGGAGAAGTAAGGGCTTGCCTCTCTCTCATACACTTCTACAACTTTACTCTTGAATTTATCCTCTTCTTCTTGGCTCCACTGCAGCACAAAACATGATTAGGAAGCCAGAAAAATCCACCATCTGTTCTTCAACAAAACACTCAAAACGAAGAGCAAGAGATGGAAGGAGACGAGCTTGAGAGCAGAATTTAATTCAATTACCTCAACACCTTGTCTTTTCTTGGTGCTCCTTTCTATTTGAGCTAGGACACCAGCAGCCTTAAAGAAGCAATAAACAAGAAACACAAGTTTGATTAAGCTAATTGTGAAACAAAACATTTTAGTTGTGATGAGATTTGCATCATGTCCCATTTGATGACCCCAAGCTCAGGTGAAGGAACACTATAGTATGGAGAGAGTCAAATCCGGGTCCAACCCAAGAGCAGGAGGATACAGAAGATAGGCAGTCAGCTGTATAACTTTGTTAGATCTTGGTAGTGACTTGTAGTCTTGTATTCATGAGACAATTCCTGAGCAATGGCGCCCAAGCAATGTGTGGCACTCTATTTTTTGCGAACACAACTTTCAATGATGATGATGATAGTATGAAAATGTGTGTGTGTGTGTGTGTGTGTGAGAGAGAGAGAGAGAGAGAGAGAGAGAGAGAGTAAATTGAAAAACATATGCGCCATTTTGGCTCAGGCTTGCCTTTCATAAATGGCAGTCATGTATAGAATCAGTTATTGTGCTAGTGCACATGGACATCATTTTGAAAGTCTTGATAATTTTACCTTAAAAAAGGGAGAAGAAAGTCTTAAGAATTTTAACTGTTGGTCTGCCAGTTTTTCAGGTGATGGCTAACTTAAATGAAGAAAAAGTGACATTGTTTACATGGAAGTGAATACACAGGAGCTCATGGTCAAATGGGCTCCAACAAAGGATAAATAAAGAAGTGAGGGGTGAAGGATGTAAGCAGCAGATGTAGATGGGACATTGCTGAAGGATGTAAGCAGCAGATGTAGATGGGACATTGACTTTCCTGAAATTTGAATCTCAATGGTTCAAAATAGTAGTTGAGGCGAGCGTAGCAGACGGTGAACAAAACTATATGTAGCGGGCAATATATACTAATTGTGGCAACACAGTCAAAATTTTAGTAAAAAAATCCAAAACAATATCCAAAAAATTCAAAATATTGGAAAATACTAAAATTTATTATTTTCTATCATTAGTGACTAAGATCGGGGGCCGTAGCAGACCCATCATCGCATAGATTGTAAAGTATTTGTTTTGATCTATTTGTCCACATATAATCATGTTGGTCAGCTATAATAAATTAGAAATTAATAAATTGTTAATAATCAAATAATGTCATCGAAATTTCATCACTATTATGAATTTCTAAATTCCAAATTCAAATAAGCTATTTGGCATAGCTGCACAAAACACAAGATATATAAAATACCATTTAAAATTCAAACACAAATGGAAAAAACGTCTTTCATCAATGGAATTATGCAGTTTTGTTGAGACTTGGGAAACATAGATCAACAAGTTAGAATGCATTTGGATATGATTTGGTTGGCCCTCTTTGAGAGAAAAGTCATTTAGAAAAAAAAGGGAAATTTAAAGAAAAACCTTAAACCATTTACAATTGATCCATGGGAAACATAAATCTACAAGTTAGAATGCGATTTGGTTGGCCCTCTTTTAGGGAAAAAACCCAAAAATCCAAAATAAATAGTAAAAACTAGAAGAACCCCAAGGGCCTATTTGTTTGCATTAGAATACATAGGAATTCAATAAATAAGACTTAGTATAATTCATGCCAGAAGTGGTTAAAATGAAGACCAAAGGTGAATATCCAAAAATCCCCATCAAATAACCTCCCCTTTAATGGAAATTAAATAGAGGCAATGTGGGAAATGAATACCCAGCCATCACCCTACTAATTCAATACCCAAGAAAGTCAAGGTCTCATTTACTAGGGGTGTAACGGTTCGGTTAACCCTCTAATTTGGGAAAACCGTTAACCGAACCGTAACCGCAGTTTTCTGTCTTTAAAAACCGTAACCGTAACCGTATTCACAAAAACCGTAACCTCGGTTAACCGTATTAAACGGTTCGGTTACGGTTAATAACCGTGGAATGCCTTCCTCACATAAGGGGATAAATGTGAATGATTGAAGGTAAAATGACACATAATGAGCAATTAAATAAGGTAAGAAATATTTCATTCAACTTCCTTATTTTTTCTTTTATTTGTAAACGATACGGTTAACCGCATACGGTTAACCGAACCGTATGATACGGTTCGGTTCGGTTAATAACCGTGAATTATTACGGAAAACCGTAACCGAACCGAACCTTGCGGTTTTTTTATTTCATTAACCGTAACCGTAACCGAACCGTGAAATACAGTTATTAACTGCGGTTCGGTTCGGTTCGGTTCGGATAAACGGTTTTCTGGTTTTTTTTTTACACCCCTATCATTTACAATTCCACATAGTTCCTTCCCTCCTCACCTCATATCCATATCCTTTACCCCTCACCTCTTAAAAGTCCTTCATCGAGCTCATTTGACCTTGAATTCCTATGTATTCATTTCCTATGTAATATAATGCAAGCAAATAGGCCCTAAACCATTTGGAATTGATTTGTGGGAAACATAGATCTACAAGTTAAAAAGCATTTTCAAGTGGTCCATGAGAAAAAAAAAGTGTGGAAGGGCGGCAAAGAACCAATGCGCATGTGAGCAACAGTTTTCTTCTTTCTTTTTTTTTTTTTACAAAAAAGTGTGCTGACCTCATCCTCTACATCGCTATTTTGAATCATGATTTGAATTTCTAAGGCGATGGCTAGTTATTCATTTCCCATCTCCTCTTGCTTTATTTTCCATTAAAGAGGAGACTATTTGATGGTAATTTTTGGAGATGCACCTTTGTTTCTTCACTTCTAACATTTTCAAAAATACAAGTCTAAAAAGCCTAGGAATTCAATCAAATGAAATAAATAGGCCCTGAACAAATTGAGGATTAAGAAACTCTATAGCCCCATTCACTGGATTTGCTACATATTAAAAATGAGCCTTCTATGGAAGGAATAAAAGGGAAGGGGATGATTAGGCATTGTTATCTGCAAAAGATATAGTGTTGGTAGATGAATCAAGAGATACTGTTAATGCGAAACTCAAGAGATGGCGGGAGGCTTTAGAATCCAAAGGCTTTAAAATATGTCGTGCAAAGACAGAATACATGAATTATAACTTTAATAGGCATATAAAGAGCTGAAATTACTATGAGAACTGAAGACCATGAGATAACACAAATTGATTCTTTTTGTTACCTTGGCTCCATAATTAGCTAAGATGGGGAGATTGATGAAGATGTCGAACATAGGATAAAATCGGGATGGTTGAAGTGAAAACTTACTTCTAAAGTGCTTGTGACCGACGAATGCCAAAAAAAATTGAAGGGAAGATTTTACAAGACAACGATTAGACCAACTATGACCTATAGTGCAGAATGTTGGCCAATCAACAAGTAGCATTTGCACAAAGTGGATGTAGCAAAGATGAGAATGTTGAGGTCGATGTGTGGTAAAACAAGGAAGGATAAAATTAGAAAAGAACACTGTCAAAAGCATTTAGGAGTAGCAACAATAGGGGATAAAATTAGATAAACTCATTTAAGATGGTTTGGGCATGTCCAACGTAGGCCAGCAACGGCACCGGTAAGGAAAAGTTTAGCTATGACGATTGATGGCTCACCAAGGGCAAGGGGTGGGACAAAGAGGACGTGGATGGAGGTAATAAAAATAGATATGAAGAAGTTAAACTTATCTAAGGATTTGTCTCCAGATAGATTGGAATGGAGAAACAAAATTGTGTAAGACGACCTCAATATAGTTGAGACAAGGTTTTGATGATGATAATGGGCTGATTAGGCATTGATTTGTCAATCTTGTCCTGTCATTTTCATTATGCATTCTCATTATATTTAGTGTTGAATTCAACAATGCGTCAAGTTATGGGCTGGCAGAAATTGCGAATGGAGTATTGGTTCGGAAGCCTATGAGAGCAAAAGCAGAAAGCATAGGCTCCCCAAAAAACAGAGGTGAAGGGGAGCTTTCTCCATGGAATGGATAATAGAACGCTTTCTACAACAGCTGCTCCCCTCACCTTCAGCCTGCAATCCCTCTCCCACCAGATCAACCTATAATGAAGTTTCCTAACCGCAAATCAGTATGGCAACCACAGCTGTTACCAAACCTCAGCTATCCTTGCCATCAAATCATACATGTTCACATGTAAGAATGGGATCTTCCAATACAAAAAGTGCATAAGAAAGTTACCTGATTACCACCCATCACAGATATTCTCGCAGTGGGCCAAAGGAACAGAAAATTTGGACTATATGCACGCCCACACATCCCATAGTTCCCAGCACCAAAGCTTCCACCAACAATGATCGTTACCTTGGGAACCTGTACAATAGATCAACATAATAAACATTTTAGTTAGACAGTACAGATCAGTCAGTTGTAAATGTATGAAAGATGATGTGGCAGTTAGGTTTTCAACCAAATTGCTAACAATTAAAAGCAAGATGTGGAGACTAAATAAATGTGAAATAGTCTAATAGAAATCAAGTTAGTTTAAGGTTATTTATAAGAAGGCAGCCAACAATTATCTTATCAATGCAACTAGCTCACCAGAATCAGCCTTCTGGGGGGCCTGCTAGTGCCCTTAACACCATATTCACCCGGATATACATGAATCTGGATATATTTACTTTTTAAGAAACCAAAACCGGTTAATATGCTAAAGTCGAGGCCTGAATCCACATGTTCAATAGTACCAGTGTGAGTATGTACAGTAGGTATTCAGATTAAAGTTTGGATCTGAAATCATTTGATGAATGGTGGGCACAGATGACGCATCGCTTTCATGTAAAACATATGTATCGCATCTACATGTGTGGCTACACGAAAATGGGTGTAAACGGAGTTGCGTAGCAGACCTCCCTAGGTCAATCCCTATTGAAGTCAGAGAGTTCAGACGGAGACGGGATATCACAACTATTCATTGAGAAATAGAAAAGCCTTCCCAAATAGATCTAGGAAGGATAAGATAAAGAATAATTTGTAACCTTTGCACAAGAAACTGCCATCACCATCTTTGCTCCAGCTTTAGCAATACCACTTGCCTCAGATCTTGAACCAACCTATAAACAAATGAAGTTCTAGTTGATAAACATTAACTACATCCATGTCAATGGTCCCATTATCTTGCATGCATTTCAAGAAGAAGAGTAAAATAATTTGTGGACATTATCCTCCTCTAAAAACTCAAAAAAGCTAAATCACATTAAACCCATTCAAATAGTCAATGACAGGAAACATAATTGCATGAGGAGTGTGGACAATTCATCAACTAAAAACTGGTAATTTAGAAGTCCACTATAACAAACAAAACAAAGGACGTCACAAGATATATCAAATCATGGCTTGAAGATAAGAGTTGATTTCGGAGGTCAGCTCACCGGGCAATGTATCAAATCATGGCTTGAAGATAAGAGTTGATTTCGGAGGTCAGCTCACCGGGCAATGTATCTGGTGCTTTATCCAATCTACACAACCTCTAATAGGGGGTGAAGATTTTGTTGACAACTCTACACGGGTACATGCACACAACACCCTCCATGGGAGAATACAACGCACAAAGGCACAACACAACCCCTAAAACTCAAACACTCGACCTCCCGCTCTAACACCATGTTGACAAATGACAACCACTTACCGTAAAAGCTTAAGCTGAGAGAGAATGACTAACAATGTATCAAAAGGCACAACAGTTTTCACATTGTTTTCCTTTCTTATTTCTCACTACATCACTTGGTCGAGTTATATTAGTTCTGGGCAAAACATCAATCTTCTGTAATTCAAGAAATAAAACCTTTTCGTTGAATAATAACTAGGATTTTATTTAGAAGAAAATTATCTGCGCTGTTACTATAAAGGATAGAATTAGACGCAAGGACTTTAAAAGTAATTTTCGCATGAGGCATGAGTGGGGTGTAGCCATGTAGGATATAAGGTATCAATACAGATGCAACCCATACTTTCCTAGAATCCGCATGACTGAATTTGAGGAATGATTCAAAGAATATCCTTGCAATAGTTCGTGCACATTTGCCGAATGCTAAAGACTGCTCTTGTCAGATTAAGCAAAGGGTTACTTGTGAAATAAAATAGAGGAAGAGGGAGGCCATTCAAGATTTCAGGTGATATGGAGAGGATTAACAAGTAATTTTGTGGAGTAATCGAGACTATGGCATTAAATAGGGTTAAGCGCAAGAACAAAACTCACAAAGGTGACTCTTAAAGTAGATGAGTTTTGCAATGTTGAAGATGAGTAGGTGCATCCTTAGTCAAAGAGTGATGATCTATAGCATGATTCAAACAATGCATAGAGAGAATCCTCATTCTCAGACAATGCTTTTGTGAGAAAATCTCACCATACTGTGAGAGTAAGGGGTGGGGGCCCTCAAATTTAGGCTGTTGGCATTGGATATGGATGTGGGGGGCCCCCCACCCTTACACTCACAGGAGCATCTCCCTATATATATATATATATAGAGAGAGAGAGAGAGTTTTGAGTACTTATTTGCAGTTTCTAGGTAGGTTTTGTGGACTTAGCTTTGTCGGAGGGGCCTTCTTTGTTCTCTTTTTTTTTTTTTTTTTTTTTTCAAGTGAGGAGTTTTGGAGTAGAATTCTTTTAGCTAACCCAAATTGATAGGATAAGGCTCTGATGATGGTGATGATGAAGATGATGACAAAATAAGGCTAAGCAAGAAGGCCCAATCCAAATGACCGGACTCAAATCAAAACCTCAAGCAACAACTGGATAACATCTCCAAAACATCGGATGGACACAAAACTCCTTTCCTCTAAAGCGTTGACTACTCCAATTACACCCTAACATGGGAGAAGGAATCATCGAAAGGATGAGAAACATAATGAAGCTCATTGAGAATGTTTTGAAATAAAATCATTGAACCTCAAAACTCATAGTTTAGCCAGCCTTTGCTCTAGAAAATATTCCCGTTTCACTCCAGTTCTAGATAACCAAAAAAGTACGGAAAGAATTAGAGTACAGGATATAAAAAAGTCACAAGCTAAAGAGCAGGGTTGCCTAAAACACATTTCTGGTTGTCATTGGTACCTAGTGACCTGAAAATGAAAAGAAAAAAAAATATTTTCCTTTTCATTTTTATGTACTCATTGCATATTTAATGATCTATAGAGGCTTACAAAATTCATTCCAAACAGAGGCCCTTTTAAATGTGTCCTAGAAACAAAAAAACGCGGACATTTTGATACAAATCAAAAGGAGGATGGAATTCCAATAAGTGGTACTCAGAAATTTAAGACCATACCATAAAACCAGTGATATTCTGAAGAAATATCAGTGGAATGTTACGCTGGGCACATAACTCAATGAAGTGGGCCCCTTTCAAAGCAGATTCAGTGAACAGTATGCCATTGTTTCCAATTATTCCCACTGGTTGTCCAAAGATCCTTGCGAAACCTGTTACTAGAGTCTGCACAAGCATGTTAGGATCATCATGCCTTATAGAAGGTCAAAATGAATAGCTGTAGGAAGTACACTTTAGTAATTTAAATGCTCTCACACTGCCATACAACTTCTTGAATTCATCAAATTCGCTTCCATCAACAATGCGAGCAATTACAGACCGGATGTCAAAAGATTGCTTATGGTCTGTCGGTGCTATTGAACGTAGTTCCCTTTCATCGTATAATGGATCTTGATAATCCTGTTGGGAACTTGATAAGCTATTCATAGCCCTTTGCTTTCCAGCCATATGCAAGTTCTTAACAATATGCCTCCCAATTGCCAATCCATGCAATTCATCTACAATGAAGAAAAATATCCATAAATATAATCAGGCATGTAATATCCTTCAAGCAACAAAATATATATTAGGCATGACACCAATGATTGACAGCTATAAGTGGGCAAAAATGATTAAAAAGAATACACTAAAAATTCAAACGAAGATAAATTGTCTGAAAACTACTGAGAATGCCACCCAAATTAATTCACATATAAAAGAACCACAATTCAAAAGAGGGAGCAGGAATGTCATAAGAATCCAAATTGAAATGGTTAGCAATGTCAACAGAACAAAAGTAGAATTCAATTGTAAAATACATACAAACGCACAAGACGACAGGCTCTTAAAAGCGTCAAGATTTCCTAAAAAGTACCCAACCAAGCTTCTGCTTGACATGCTTTGAAGTTAGAACCACATCAACTGACCAATTCTTACTGCCTTAAGAACACTCATTCAATGCCACAGCGACACTAGGCTCAACATGATGCACACACAACAAACACACCAACATACTCTGCAATATGCATGCAAAGCATGTGTAATGAATATAGCTTCTCGCCACTTAAAGTGAGTGTAAGTGATTACAAGTTTGAACAAAGGGTTATCAGAAAAGCCAACAGTCTGTCACCACCCTCTCACTAGATGAGGTACCAAATTGCAACAAGATTTGTAGGAACCGCCACCTGCAAATTTGAACCATAACTTCTACCAGTCCACAACTATGTGCCTACATTATTAATGGCAGTTCAAGAGAAAAGGTGTTTTGCCTAGTAATGGGGTTCTCCATCTAGTGGCACATCCTGTTTGCTTTTAGGCAGCCACTAAAAGAGGAAGGAAAGTGGAAGGTGTCCTTGGAGACTGACTAGCTTTTTGAGTTTGACAAATTCTAGCAGACCGTGTCTATTACGATAGAAAATGTGTACGTTGCCCATGTCTCAAAGGCATTGTGATTGATGGGCAGACATTGTCTTTGTTGGGGCCCTATTCTAATCTAATATAGTTTCATCTTTTGAGGTTTTAGTGCTACTCTCATGTGAGATATGATGAAAAGTTTTAAATTAGATTAGATGCCCGGGTGAGCATTTCCTTTCTTTCTTTTGATCAAAATTCCTTCGTAAGCCTTTACCGTTGGATTCAAGTACCCCATCTTTTCACCATTAACCTTTTGGGCCTTTCAATCAATGGCTTTGGTCATCTGATTAGGCTAATTCTCGAACCACCCATAGTTCATTATATAGACCCTCCCATCCGCACCCCTCTCCTGCCGGTGGCAGCCCTGTGCCAATAGTAAGATAATACGGATGATATTTGGGCCCATTGGTAATTCATGGGAGAAGGTGTTGATTCAATTGTATATCTTCACTACAACTGGGACTGCTGCAGATTCAGGGATGATGCACCACAACTGTGACTATTGTGGACGACGGCTTTTATCTACCAGTATATGTTAATCATAAATGGGCTCCACAATGCTTGACCATTGTGGAGGTGTATGTGTTAATCAGAAGTGGGCTCCACAATGCATGACCATTGTGGAGGTGTACCCTGGTGACTCACTACTATCACGACTGTCACGGAGGTTCAACATGGCACATGGGTTTTGGAGAAAAGCATAGAAACAATCGAAGAACAATCCTAATGATATCGAATCATATGATATATATATATATATATAGAGAGAGAGAGAGAGAGAGAGAGGACTACCATCAGCAAAATGATCTGAAACCCCTGATATTTTACAATGCAAGGTCGCCCCCCCTAAGTCCTCTGCAGAGATTTCCTCTCCTGTAGCAGCCTACCAAAATGCTCCTTCAGATAAACCCAATATTTTGAGAAGATGCATTTCATAGTGTTTCATGGTATTCCTAAATTTATTATAAACAAAATGGAACTACGTGTCATGGTAAACAGCCTTTCTGACTTCAGAACTAACCTTGACAAGAGGAGGTCCTGCAAGAAATATTGTGCCATTGCCTTTGACAATTACACTCTCATCGGCCATAGCAGGTATGTATGCACCTCCGGCAGTACAAGAACCTAAAACGAGAGCAATCTGTGGAATTCCATCGGCAGACATTTGAGCCTGGTTATAAAATACTCTACCAAAATTATCCCTGTCAGGAAAGACATCAGCCTGCCTAGGAAGATTTGCACCTCCACTATCAACCAGATATATACATGGTAACTTGCACTGAGAGGCAATCTCTTGTGCCCTGAGGTGTTTCTTCACCGTGACAGGGTAATATGTTCCTCCCTTGACAGTGGGATCATTAGCCACAAACATACATAGCCGTCCATGAACTGGCCCTATACCGGTAATAATCCCTCCAGATGGGAGGGACTCATCATACAGATCATGACCAGCAAGCTGCAGCAGTGAAGCATAATATTAGAAACAAAAACATACCAACATAAAAAGGAAAAAGAACAAACCAAATAAAAGTGGAAGAAAATTGAAAATGATATACCCAATCTAGAAGGACAAGTGGGACTTTATAAATTATCAATAATAATAATAATAATTTCGGTATAAATTTCAGCTACCCTAAGAACTGAAATGTAGAGTACATAATGTCAATGTTTTAAAAAATGAGCTCGGGGGAGTGGGGAAATCGGTTCCCCTCAAGTATAGCCGAGTCAATCTAGTCTCATGCAACTTGGCTGAGCCACCCCAACCTCACCCTAAAGCCCAACAACCTTCAAAATTATAGAAGCATATGATTGAAAAAACCTAAAAAATTGAAGTGCTATAAATGAATAATTCTAAAATTCCTCATGTTTTAGTTAGAATAAATTATTTTAAGTATAAATAGGCATTACTATCATTTGTTTTTCACTCAATCGAATGAACAATTCACCCTATCTTTGAGTGGTTAGATCTTCCAAAAAAAATTGGTTTTAATCTTCAAAACTCTCAGTGCAAAAGATAACCAAAAGACTCCCAAAGCTTCTTCCTCTTCCAAAAGGAAATAGTGGGAAAATAATTTGTACGAGGCCTTTCCTATAAGAACCAGTTAGAAAATGCTTGGTCGGGATGAATGAAAACAGTTCAATTCAACAAAGATGGAATCTTTAAATTGGGTGCTCCACTATTTAGTTGCTAACAACAACTACACACTTAATTTACAACTTCAACTGCTTCTAGCCGATCCCCGAGAGATCAAAATCAAAATGCAGGCGCAATATCACTAATTCAATTGCTCAGAACATCAATCATCATAGCGAGAATTCACTCTCAATTCCCAATTCAACTTCCTCATTGAAAACAAGACTAAATTGAGACCAACAAAACAAAGTGGTGGGTTGGGACGGGACAGAATCGAAGATTTGAAACCTGAGAAAGCTCGAGGAATGAAGAACCCGGATCGAGAAGCCGATCGATGCGTTCTCGGGGAAGCAGCTTATTCCTGCTCCGATTTCTTCGCACAGATTCAGAGCCACCTCCTGCGAGAACCTGAAAGATTAAAGCAGATGGTCAGAGATTTACATAGGATTTGAAAGGTTTGTATACTAAGATGATTTCTAGAGAGAGAGAGAGACGATTCCTTGTCGATTTGGGATTGGAGCTGAGTGAGGATTCCATCCATGCTCTTGGAATTCCGAAGAAATGCATCGGAGCTTCTTTCGATGCCGTCTGGAAGTACTCCAAGGCAATATTCTCTTTTTTGGAGGGTTGATTGAGAATTTCTCCATTGAAAGGAAGATATTGCTCTCCTTGCTGAACCCCTAAGCATTTTTTCTTCTACCTTCTTCTTCTTCTTCTTCTTCTTCTTCTATAAGGACAAGCTCTTCAGATTTCATGTGCCCATTTCTTCATTTTTCTGCTGTCTGCTTATTATATATAGCTTACATCTGCAATTTGGGCATTGTGGTGGGCCACACCATACAGGGTTTTAATTGATTCCATGATGGACAGGGGGCAGGCATATATTGTACAAGTGATCAGAGCCGTTCAACAAGTAGAATCACCAGTGATCACACGTTTACAGACTTTATGTGTGAGTGATTAAGATTGTTGATCTAATGGTATGAATCCCAATAGATAGCTTAGTTGGCCTAGGACCACGGTTTGTTTCCGGAGGTTGTGAGTTCGAAACTCCGCTACCACACTAGGGCTACAGGGGATTTACCCGGCTTCCCTCTGGGCCCGGAGGGATTAGTACAGCCCAAAGGATTGAAACCGTCCGACAGCAAAAAAAATAAAATAAATAAAAATAAAAAATAAATAAATAAATAAATCTAATGGGATGGGCAGCTACATTAACTTGTATAACCCAATTCCATATTTCCAGTGGATCTTAGGACATATATGCATAGACCTTGTAGAAATGTATATGTACTGAGTCATTCCCACGTGTTTGGGTCTTGTGGATAAGACCACAGACTGTTTCTTATGTGTAAAGAATTGAGTTTCTTGTTATGTTCATCAGTTCATGCTTATCAAATGGTTCTATGATTGGAAGACCAGTCCAGTTGAATGGAACGTGGATGGGGCGCAATTTTAGGCATCGATTTGACTGCTCTTGGGTCACTAATAGGCAGGCCCCAGCTAAGTAGGATGGCACACCCGTCAGTTAAGTAGAAAGGAAAATTAATCCAAAAGGGGTACCTCAGTTGGTTTAGACCACGGTTCGCACTCGGAGATTGTAAGTTTAAAACTGCACTATCACACCGAAACTACAGGAGAGTTTATCCGGCTTCCCTCTCGGCCTTGAGAGATTAGTCAAACTTAAAAGATTAGGAATCCACCCAAAGCGGAAACGGTTACCTAGTGTTGATTGAAGTTCTAAGTGAATTCAACCCACATCCAGCTCTGTTCAGTATTCAAGTCAAACTTGGTCCAACATCCATAAGTTCAGGTCAAAATTTCCTTAAATCCCCTCCCCCTCCCCCTCCCCCTCCCCCCCTTTGATTGAAGTTCTAAGTGAATTCACCCACATCCAGCTCTGTTATGTATTCAAGTCAAACTTGGTCCAACATGCATAAGAGGTAAGGGATTAGGGAGGCATGAACTACTATTGAAACCCAAACGAATAATCTCCCATCAAATGGAATATCCTTAAATTTTAAGTCAATTCCAAGATTTGAGGATACAAACCCACAACCCATGACAGTTCGTTCAGAGCATCTTTGAATCGTGCTTCAAAGATGGTTGCTCCCATGACATGTTCACTCTTTTTTTATTTTTTTTTTCTTTTTTTATTTTTTTATTTTTTTTTGCTATTAGAGGGTTTCCAACCTTTTCAATTTCTAAAAGAAAAAAAGACTAAGAGTGGATACAAAGACCTCTAATTCTAGAAGAAAGAGCAACAGTCGACCTGGCCACTCAGCTAAACCGTTAATCCACTTTGAAAATGCGGTCAGCCTTTATCTTTTAGGTCTCGAAGTACATGACACTAAACAGATTTAATTGACGTCGTCAAATCCATACATCCGACCACCGAGCGGGGAAAATGCCCGGTTTGGTTTGGTTTGGTTTGGTTTGGTTTGGGTATCGGACCGTGGGGGTGTTTCGGTTGCGGATAAAATAGAAAGCAGTTCTGCTTCTGCTTTGCTTGTACCGCATAAAGATATTATTTGCTGGCTGTGTTGTAGTAACATATCTTGGTTTGTTGTTAGTTCACAGAGCCAGAGGCAATTCATCGAATGGCTTGCATGGCACTTGGTCCCTTCCACTGCGCAGCCATCCCTGCACAGCCACAGAAGACCTCTACCATCTCAACTCGCAATGCCAAACTCACGACTCTCACTTCCTCTCCAACTCTTCCCGCCAAGATGAAGAAGGTGAGTCTCTTCACTTCCCTTACCTAATCTCTGTTCCAAAAACCCTAAACCCTAAAACAGAGACATTTCTTCATTTCTCAGGTTCTTGTTCCCGTCGGACTCGGCACGGAGGAAATGGAAGCAGTCATCTTAGTTGACGTCCTCCGTCGAGCCGGCGCCGACGTGCTCATGGCGTCGGTCGAGCCGGAGCTCAAAATCGAGGGCTCTGCAGGCACGAAGCTCGTATCAGACACCCTCATCTCGTCTTGTTCTGATGATATTTTTGATCTTGTTGCTCTACCCGTAAGGATTTGATTCTTTCTTGTTCTGATTTTGATTGTTAATTTGTAGTTGCCTTCTTTTTAAGTGCTTTTTATGATTCAAAACGTCACGAGAGAATGAAAGTTCACAACTTTTTTTTTTCAGATTTCTGGATTCATGATTATGGGTTGGGTTTATGGAGTTTAGTGTTATCGCAGTTGAAATGCAGAATCTGGCAAAAAAAAAAAAAATTTTAATATGCTTGTGTACTTCTTACTTACATTGTTATATGCTTAACAAAATTTATGACGTTGTCCACCATTCTGATGAAGTGGGATTTTGGACAAGGGACTGTGATTTGCAATGCAGAATGAATGCCTTCTTATCATCATTGGGGTGGTCGGCGATGAAGCTATCATGCATGCTACATAATTCGGGTAGCCGTCAAATTGTCTGATTGTAGGAGAATTGGCTTGCTAAAGGGAAAACTAATAGTTTGGATTTGGAAAATTTGTCATTCAATGTTGTGATGTGAATTTCTTGTGGGTACCCAACTCAATGGCCTCTAACAAAGCCATAGTGAATAAGTCTATGAGACGAGGAGGTTCTTCGTGTGGGGGCTGAGGAGAGGGGGAGATGGGATGTGGATAGGATATGTGTAGGATTTTTGGGCTTTTTCTTTGCTCTTGATGTTGCAAGTTCTATACGGCCTTGTTTTTCTCTTAAATCTCATTGTCACGTCTTGAAAAAAAGAAAAAAGAAAAAGATAGCCATGGGATTAAATATTTGTAACTTTTTTTTTTCAAACTAATGGGGCAAGTTGCAAGATTTTTACATTTTCTAGATTAAATGATGCCAAATTGACTGTATTTTGTGCAATGTTTGTGTCATAAACTCAATTTATTGAGTTCAATCTTGTCAAAAGTTGTTCTTTCAATGGCCATCTCATCAAACCTTAAGAAGTCCCACTTGAGAAAATGCTAGCGGTGGTTGGTTTATTGGACTAATCTAGAGTTGCAAGGGAATTATTGGGATAGAATTGTCAAGATTTTGAGGAAGAGTTTTCCCCCCAAGTATACAACATTCTTAGTGTGGTATTAAAAAGACAGACTGAAATCTACTTCCAGCAAAGTTATTCTTTTCATTGTTCTTACATTGAAACAGGAATCCATGATGATCGTGAGATTTTATACTGCAATCTATGTGGATGTTCTCAAGTTTACTACTCTCTTTTTTTTAATGAAAACTGTAATACCAGGGAGGCATGCCTGGCTCCACTCGACTGAGAGACTGTGAAATCCTTCGGAAGATTACTAGCAAACAGGTTGAAGAGAAAAGGTTGTACGGCGCTATTTGTGCTGCTCCTGCAGTTGTTCTTCAGCCATGGGGTCTCATGAGGAGGAAAAAGGTATTTGCATACCTGGTCACTTACTTCTACCATGGGGGAGTTTTAGGAGCGTGGGTTATGGTGAATTACCAGAACAGAAGGGTTTTTTTACTGCTAAATTGAGTATTAACCATTTGGGGTTGTTTTGTAGAGGATAAATGCAGGCCCACTTGTAGGATTTTGTCCTTGAATAGGAAGTGACTTTCTTCCTAGAAACTAGCTGAAGTATGATATTCACCAATGGAAACCATTCTTTCATTTAATAAACTGTATTTCTTTCCTTTCCAAAAGGCGGCATTTATCCTTTCTAAACTTCTCAAATTCAATTTTCAACTGTAGATGCCAAGCAGGAGAAAATATTGTCCTCTCACCCTCCACCTACATTTTCTCCTCTACTTTTCTCCTCATTCTCAATTCAGTAGGGATTCCCTACTTTTGCTTTCACCACATCCAAACACCTCTTTGGTATTGATGATTATATCTTGATTATTTATCAAATCAAAGGTAGAGAATCTTGGTTGCTCATTCTGTGTTTTTTTTTTTTACTATTGCAAGATGACTTGCCATCCTGCCTTTATGCACAAACTTCCTTCATTTCGCGCTGTTAAGTCAAATATCCAAGTATCAGGAGAACTTACTACCAGCCGCGGCCCTGGAACGGCCTTTGAGTTTGCTCTATCATTCGTTGAGCAACTGTTTGGGAGCCAACTTGCTGAAGAGGTTGGAGGCACACTGGTAAGTGGTGGGAATGTACCCTTGTTTGCTTTGATCTTTGGCCCATTTCAGGTTCTACATTTGAAATTTCTATTTTCATGCTGTTGATAGCTCTAAGATTTTTTAGTTGCTTTTTTTTTTTTTTATCTTCAAGTAGTTTTTGGTTATTGCACTTTTTATTTACTTTTTTTCTTCTTAAAAGGTATACAACATTTTATTAATCAAAGGAAAGGACATTGAAAGGGACAGTTTTGTCATTTTTTTAGCCAAAGGTGTGATTGCTGCTTAGAGAAATAATTAAGTTACCTGTCTGTTGGGGCTTTTTGTTTGTTCACACTAAATGCATTAGTGTTATAATTAGCAGGGACAAATATTTTTAGTTTGTTTTCGTGTGCACATGCATGCACATTTGGTCACTTTTACTTCTTGCCTTTCATGATGTAATCATTGTGGAGAAAATCTCTAGCGATGACGCCACCATAATCTCACCATATTGTATTCATATGTTTTGTGAACTTTTACTTGAACCTTCCTTTCATGATCCCAATAATTGTAGAGCACACTTTTTCCAGTATTTTTTTTAAGACTGTTGGATAAACCTTTTTTTCCTCCAGATCTGGTCTGTCAGCATTTCTGTTCACCATGGAATCTGATCAATTTCAGGTTATGGTTATGGTTATGGTTATGGTTATGGTTATGGTTATGGTTATGGTTATGGTCATTTGATTTGATGTGACAAACTATGGATATTGGTACCATCTGGTGCCAAAAAAAAATGAAGGGACAAAAGTTGTGGAAGTACATTTGGGGGAAGTAAAATGTTCCTTCTGAAATAGATCCCACATTTGAAGAGTAGTAGTCTGATGTAGGGAAAATCAATTCTTGGATAGCTAATTCGGTTTATCCAACTACTAGTAACTAATTAGCTAAATTTAAAAATCCCAAAGATGTTTGGAATTATCTGGCATGTTTGTATGTACAAACAAATTCAGCATGCTGAATCCAAATTGAGTGGGAAATAAAGAATGCTGAATAGGGCAATGACACTATCCATGACTTTCTTGTTAAAATGAATGGTTTATGGAACCAGCTAGCACTCATGATCTGAAAATCTTAGCCATCGAAAGTATTTATATTTTCATCTTTGTTTTAATCATTTTAACATCACAGTCAAACCGGATCAGACCATTAGTCAAATCAGTCGAACCAGGTCAGCTTATGGTCAAACTTGAACAGAACAAACCAGTCCAGTGGTTTGGCATCTAGTCCGGTTTTTATAGAAGTTCATGTAGAATATGAGCCTCAAAACCTAAAACTTTTTATCTCAATGGTTCATGTCTAAAGCTATCTTTTTTGTCTTTTTCTACCTTGCGTCAATTATTCGTTTGGTAACTTGTCTTGATTTATTATTGCTGAACTTCTATTTTTAATCATACCAATAGTTAATAGAGAACTTATAATTTTGATAATAATTAAGGTCTGGTCCCCAAAAGAAAATTAAGTGATCATTTTTGTCTTACATTTGTGTTCATTATGTGCTTCACCGTCTCTTGACATATAGATCTCAAAAATTTAACACCGAATATATAGAATTGTATAATGTACTGCTGCTACATAATTGGGACAAGGCTTTGATGATGATGACGACGATGTATAATAAGTTGCTATATCTAATTACTCGTTTGTGCTTCTTAGCTGATGCATCCTGATCGTGGCCGACCCAAAAAGGAAGAATTCAATGAGGTCGATTGGTCTTTTGATCATACCCCTCGTGTAAGTAGTTTATTGTTTTTCCCTGAGTATGAGAGGTATACAATATTACAAATCTAAACTCTTTTATGCATCCCATTGTTCATTGTTATGCTTAACGCTGTTAATTTCTGAAAAGGAAGTTGACATGGCAACTATTTTGTTTAAATTCTCAATTCATATTCTCGACCAACAGTTAAATTCAAGTCACATATTAAAGTAATCCTGCTTCTTTTTCCAGAAAGCTTTTTAACTAGTTTCTAATTTATTGCCCAAGGAAAATCCGGAATCAAGTGTCAACACCTCCAAGATGAAAATATTACATGATTTGACTTAATATATTAGAAAATATATTACATGATTAATGATTTTACTTCAACATATTAGAAAATGTTAATATACAAGGAACTGTTTATGGATGTGTCAACACTGTGGGAATTTAAGGTGTTCACTACATTTTTTGGGTTTTTTCTTTTGGCAGTTTTACTATGTTCAGACCTGATTAATTATTAGCTTTTTTCTGTGTATTTTATAGGGATTTTTTGAAAAAAAAAAAAAAAAGTTGCAACAATTTAAGTATTTTTAAGATATTTTTTTTCTATCATTTTGGCGATTTTAGATCTGTTGAGAATTCCAATTTTTTTATTTCGAAGCCATTTCCGTAGTTTTGATTTGTTGCTCTCTTCCCAAATCAAATGATATCATTGCACATTTTGTAACCTGTAGGTGTCTCCCACTTAATTTGCACTGACATTGAAATTATTTTACAGGTTCTTGTTCCCATTGCAAATGGGTCTGAAGAGATGGAAGTGGTAATGCTGGTAGATATTTTAAGGCGGGCAAGGGTGGATGTTGTGGTTGGTTCTGTTGAGAAATCAATGCAAATTGTGGCATCTCAAAACACAAAACTTGTTGCTGACAAGTCTATTGCTGCTGCTGCTGCTGAGTCAGTGTATGACTTGATCATTCTTCCGGTGAGATAAACTCCATATCAATACATGATAATTGACCAAATGTTTTAACACTTTTTATAAGTCTGACAAAATGGCAGTAGGTACTAGGGTTAACTTTCCTGGTGGTGTTCTACACTATTGCTGGTAGCAAGTAATTCTGGCTCCTAGTCCAATGATATATGAGCCATTTATATTGCATTGTTTTATGTGTGCTATGTTGTAAGCTTGTAGCTCATTAAAAACTTTACCTCACTCTTCAGAAAGGTCCTCACTATTAGAAGAAGGCCCTCGATGCTCAATGAGTGAGCTAGATTCAAGCATTGTCCTGTAGCGTGATTCCAATCTTCAAATTCAGTTTTAGAATAACTTTTTTCAGATCTTCTAATTTTTTAAGTACATTCATCTATTACCATTTAAAGTTTCTACAAGCATGTTACTTAAATGTTTATGCATGAATGCATTAGGGTGTTATGGTTCTCAGGCATAGACCCATAAATCCAGGGCCAACCTGAATTTTGAAATGGATCCATATCCTCTACCTATACCTAATATTTTCAGGTTGGGACCTTCAGGTATTCGTGGACCAAATTTCTTCCCTGATCTGCACAGTTTTCTTCATTTCTTTTACTCCTGCTGTTCACTTGATGTGGTGTTGAATCTTCCAACTTTTATTCAAAATGTTCTATGATTAATTGTTTCAATGTGATAAAAAGGAAAGGTAGAAAACCTGTTTAGAGAGATGGTGGCATTGCACATCATAGTTGAAATTTGGGCCCTGGTCACATGTTGTTTCTTTTCAAATGTGGAAATGAGTTTCTGCCAGAAATTGAATGAATGCTCATCACATGTTTCACCTATGGAACTGGTTTTCTCTTTTCCATTTGTACTGGTTGTCCTTTCGTCCATTTAGACCCTACTTTAACCCCATCCAAGTGCCACCCACCCCCCCCCCCCCCCTCCTCCTCTCCAACCATCTGTGTTTTTTTTTTTTTAATTGCTGCTGCCTTGGTGTGATGGGTGTCAAAATGCAGGGAGGAGTTAGGGGAGTTGAGCGGCTGTTCAAGTCTAGGCTTCTGAAGAAGTTGCTTAAAGAACAAGAACTAGCTGGAAGAATATATGGAGCAATATGCTCATCTCCAACCATCCTACAAAAACAAGGCTTGCTCAAGGTTTTGTACTAACATAAAGAGTGATCTGCTCTCGTCATCAGTTTCATCTCTATGCACTTTGTCTGCATTAAGACTTATTCTATTTCCAATACAGGATAAAAGAGCCACAGCTCATCCCTCTGTTATCAATCAGCTCACAGGCCAAGTCGTTGATGATGCTGGAGTTGTAATTGATGGAAAACTGATTACCAGCAGAGGCCTTGGAACTGCAATGGATTTTTCGTTGGCTATTGTGAGCAAGCTCTTTGGCCATGCACGCGCCAGAAGTGTAGCAGAGGGTCTTGTTTTTGACTACCCAAGAACTGGAAGGACCAATGCTTGAGCATGCCTGGGGATCTTAAAGATGCTGATATAATATACCTAGCAGTATGAGAAACTTGAGCATTTATCCTTCTTGCCTAATGACACTCAGCCAGTGGGGACCTAACTTTTTTGTGTAATCCAAGTCTGAGCCTTTGCCAGTCGGACAATCTCAATGTAAGGTGATATGATCAGATGCATGATGAAATTCATTCATTAGGATACCTGAATTAATGCATTTCACATGAGAAAAAAAAAGGTATTTTTCGGTTGCCATTGGATTATATACTTTTCATATGTTTGATTAGCCAATCTGAATTTTCTGATATCTATTATCATCGCTTGTAGTCTATGATGCCCAGATACGGCACAAATACGGCAGGGACACACCATAGACATGGCAGGGACACTGGTTTTACATGTAAAAAGCGAAGTATCGGATACGATATGACACGATACGTTGCCCATTTTGAAGTATCCGTGCATTATAGCTTATAGTTTAAACACTGTTGTTTTTCAAACTGCAAAAGCATATATCCCTTGGGATCCTGTGGGTCTGTTGCGTATATTTTAAATGCCTATAACTAGTGCTTCTCATGGGTTTTCTTATAAAACCATTTCGGGGTCATTGCAGGATTTTGGACACGCGGCTGAGCAACATTTCATCTGGAACTATTCATCTCCATTGGTTGTGCTGGGAGCACATGCCCTTGAAGATTAATTGGACAGACGTGCTTGGCTACAATGAGATGAGAAACAAGAAGCTAAATTTTGATATTCTTGAGAACCAGGTGAAGCACTTGTGCATAACATCAGTTGTCTACATTACACATATACCTTTCAGAGAAAAAGATTGAAATCATGTAGAGCAGTTTGGTAAGGCAGGAAGTAAGCAAAACCCAGTACATGGACTCATCAATGGAGAATTCTCCTATTACACAAGGATACATTGGTTGCCAGCTAATTTATATCAGAAATTTGCATGTGATCGACTTTCTGCTTATGTTTTTCATCTCTTTATTTTTGCACTCTTTTTAAGTTCTTCATCAGAGATTTGGAATTATTCAATTTTCAACTGTACGGATTTATTTTAATGTTCAGATTTCATCAAATTAGGTTATATTTATATAGTTTTTTTTTTATTTCATTATGAATAAAACTACTATGTATAAGCTGGTCGTCTTCTAGAGACTAGAGCCCATCTTTTTGGTCCATTTATTGTATTGCTTCTGGTATTACTCCATTTTCTCCTCAATCTTTTTTCTTTGAATTGCTTCAAGAGATGCACCTTGAGGCCACAACATGCAGCACAGTAGGCCAGAGACCAGTGCCCCGAAGGGATCTTATGGTGCATCTTACAAAAGGGCATCCTTTGAAACTTAGGGGCACATTTGGATTGGAGATTGGATATCCTTACTACAACATACCTGCAACCCTAATTACCTATGTAACTCCAGTTACCTACTCGTTACTGGCTTATGCAAAGTATGGAAAAAAAACTGTAAACTTCTGATAAGTTTAGGTTTGTTCATCACTTGAGCCAGGGTATATCATCTTGTGTTCATGCTTCTTTTGTGTCTGTTACTTGTTTCTGCTAGACATGACATTCACATGCTTTTGTTGGATCTTGACATTCAGCAAGACCAATGCGTGCCCACTCCAATTGAAGTTGGACCAACCAGTTTGCTTCTAGCTATTTAGTGTCTCACTAAACTTAGGCATTACTGAAAATAGCTGGAATAGCTGTCACAATGGATAATTTGGCTGTAATAATGCATACATGAAATCCAGGCAGTACACATTGTGACACCCTGTAATGGATCTTAGCATTAGGAATTTCCTTCTATCTATGAGCTTTTTTTGTGGGGCCCAATTGTGGGCTCCATTTGGGGATGGGACCAGGGGGGATGGAAGGATTTATATGAGACCATCACAAGTATCATCAAGTTTAACCCGAAACCCATGCTCCTAACCCTTTTATCCATGACTCACAAATTTAATGACTTCATATTCAAAAAAATATTCTTGATCCGACGGTTCATTCCATTTGGATGTGTGTCAACCCTTGGGATTTGTGACTATCGGGGGTTTCCTATTGGTTGCTAAGTTTGGATGGGTTATTAGTTGGACTAGGCAAAAAACTTATTATATTATAGTCCTCACTTAAATATTTCCCTACATTTATTTCCAAGGGAGAGTGCGTTTTTATATCATATTTCCTGGAGTAGGAAAATGGTCTTTTTAGATTGGTTTCCTAAGTTTAGGAGATCAGTTGCACAGGAGGGAGTGGTCAACCATCTTCGTGGAAAAGATAACCGTCCATTTTTCCAGACAAATGATGGATCTTCTTTCTTTGTTTTTCATCCCTTATCATTAAATTGGATTCACAAGATCAGTTTCCTTGGAAATGAAGCATTCACACACTATTTGTTAGAAAAGCAAACCCAATATCATTGACGTACCCAATTGAGCAGTTGTTGGTTTTTATTGGGTTAAAATCCTTTTTATTTGGCCCAACTAAGGGGGGCAGTGGGCACCATTGACTTTGGGTAAATAAAATCAATATTTAAATATACTACAAGAAATATGCAGAAGGGGATGGTTTTCTCCCATGGGAATCTCCCGCATAAAGGTTGTGATTAAGCGTCTTTAATTTAGAAGAATCCTGCTTTATCTAATGTGGGGATTAAAAAAAAAACCACACTGCCCTCCTACAGGACTCAAAAGAGAAACAGAGACATTTCACTGGAAAATTGAAAATGCAATTGTTCAAACCCATGTTCACGAAAGTATCACCTAAAAGCATGCAGAAGCCTACACTGGTAAGCTGTATAGATGTTCATTTCTGTGGCCCATTGGCCTTCAAAACAATAATACAGGCAAAATATCCCTTCATGGGTAAACAAATCGCCTTAAAGCTCAGGATCCACTTCCAGTACTATGGAGGGAGATTCCCCACATCTCATGTTGAAGAGATTAGATTATTTGCATGTTGAGGTCTCATCCTTGCAACCTATACATTATTGAAATTGTGGGACATGTCCAACAGAAAAGTGCCATTATGATAATTGCCTTCTGTTGATTCCATGCTGTGCCAGAGGCCAATCGCAAACCAACAATATAATATACTACCAGGCTGCTCGCACTGCATGAATAGTCAATAGTCAAATGCCACTCATTCCCTCTCCACTTCTGCTTTTCAACATTTTGTTTGCTTTGACATACAAGAAGTCCTTAAAAAGGAGTCGTCATCCATCACTTCTACTGCAAGTATGTATTAAGAATGAGACTATGAAAGCTGACTGCATCCCTGAAAATTTAAACAAGATAAATGCAACAAATTGAGGTGAGCGTTTTGGAACCATAATGTTAGTAAGGTGCAAGTAATAATGATACTTAATTTCAAAAATTAAAAGAGATAAAAGAAAACATCTACCTAGCTCTAGAACTGTGCATCAGAATAGAGTGATCTCGGCCAAGAACTGTGCACAATATGGTAAAAACTTAGCCTATAGAACTAGGGATGGTCGATCCTATAGAAAAATAGAAAATCAAGAGCGAAAAATAAATCACCATATATCAAGGGACTTGGATCCTGTACTGCTTTTGCAGAAGGATGCCATCATTCGCCTTTTTTTTAAAAAGACACCTAGCAGAGTTTTGTGGGCCTCGCAAGCCCAAATAGATCCCAAGAAAGACTTGAGATCTACCCACATGCAAAAGTCAGGTCCATTAGATGTTGTCAGTTGTCTAATATAAAACCATGAAATGGATGGTAAATAGATAAACAATTAAATTTCTATCTTGACGATCTATTTCATAGCCCAAAAAGTTAGATTAGACCACTGATAACGTCTAATGGACCAAACTCCTTTTATATAGCTATATCTCAAAGCCTTGTTGTGTCTTGCATCGTCAATGGGCCCTACAAACTTTTCCACATGTTATTTCCAAAAGAAGCATTGAACATCCTGATGTAGAAGCTTTAGAGTAATCGTGTCCGGTATCAATATTTGACTGTTTACATAGTAGTTGCCACTTCATCCCATCAGCCAATGTAACCTTTTAACCATAAGTATTATTAACTTGTGCTTGATGACTTTTTATATAATCATCTGAATACTAAACACCAAACCATATATGAATTACAGAAACAAAATTGGAGCACTATAGTTGTAGACAGGTGAAAATTAGCACTTACCAGCAGCTTGAGGCTGATGGGAGAGTACATGCAGCTAAAAGGCATGGCAGGTGAAGCATCCAGTCAAGGATCCCATTTGACCAACCTTGCGAAAAGACACAGCCTTTTCTGACGTCATGCTAACCTCATGGACTTTGCTAGCTGACACTGAGCTGCGCATCTCTTGTGCCTTCCTCTGAGCCAATCTCAGCTTGTTCATAATCTTGTTCATCGATGAAGTCCGCATCTTTTCTAGTTTCATCTGTATCAAACTGCAAATTCAGGCAAGAGCTTCCATTTCCATGTGTTATAACAAATTAATATATATAATCATGGGAAACTTCATAATGACCAAAATAAAAAATAATTAGTGTGAGCAAGTCAGATCAGATAACTGTGTTATCTGACTCCACAATGTGCCGAAGATCTACTGATATTATGATTAGGTTGGCTTCTGTTTTTCATATTGTAAGGACTATGGAAACTCATGCAAGAGCACCTCTAGTTTCCGAATCTCTGCCTCAGCTTTTGCTTTCTGCAAGTTCTCCCAAGCCATTATACTAGCTTCATCCCTCTTAACCCTGCAGGGGACCATGAGTTAGATAATTAAGAGCCACAAGGATTATCCAGTAAGATCAACCATGTTCAACAGGTCAGCTTGAGATTTAGCAAGGTCTGAGGACTTGGTAGTAATTTCATGCTTCTAGTTTATTGTCTATCCAGTACAAAAGAGTTGAGCACTCCTAAGTAAAAAACATCTATTACCCATGTATCTAATTGCTAAAGCAAAAGAAACACTATGAAATAATAATTGCAGAAAAGATTCTAAATTAATAATTAAAAAAAAAAAAACACCCCACCCCAATATCTTTTGACTACAATACCCTTACCAGTGTATCTTACAAAGTGAGAGTTGAAACTGTTGGAAGGCATTCACACAGTGATTTGATCAACAAATTCAACTATTAATGTGGTTTTCACCAGTTTTTTCCAGAAATATAAAGGTTCATGATTTTTAGAATGCTTGCAAAATAACTGGCAAAAGAATTACAAGTTATGCCTGCCTTTTTTTTTTTTCTTTTTTTTGTAGTTGTAAGATGCGGGAGTCAAGACACTAATCCTAAGATTCTAATAGGTGTTATGCAGCTATCTATATTTCTCTATCTATCAAGTTATGCTTACTTTGATATGCATATCTCTGTCCCTGCCACTTCCCAATCTGAAGCTTGAGGTTCAGCAACTTTCTTCTTCCTTTCTCTATTGTTTGTTGAGCACTTATCCAGTCCTTGGGCTCCATGTTTCTTGGACCTTTTAGCAACAGTGACATGATCATCTACCTGCACATCCTTGACGTCTAATTTAGAGGGATGGTTGCTTTGCAGCTCTGCAATGGGAAGAACTGAAGAGCCAGAAGCAGCTTTGGGAGATGAGTTAGGACTCTGTACGGGGCTCATCTGTGTCCCTATGTCTCTTCTTGAAATAGCAAGAGAAAACTTGGTAGCTGCACCCTTGGTGCCATCTTTCTCGTCTGCAAAGGGGATCAGTTGTTCGCGACAATAAGAAAGGGCATGAGGAAACATAAAATCAAAGATAAACTGAAAAAAGCGAATGCTACTTGCTAGGATCATCTGATCACTACTATTTTTGAAGTGTGGGCTCTCCACACAAGTCCATATAGATGGATCATGGATGGTAATGAGGAACCACCTCCTTGACACACACACAGTAAAAGATTGTTTGTATGAGAATCAGCAATGACAGCTGCAACCCCAATGAATTAGTTCCTTTTGAACATGGAATTCTTACGCTTTAGAATAGAAAGATGCCACACATTGCCACATGTATAGATGTTAGATCAACCTGCTGTATCTCACAGTAAATAGGCCACTGCCCAAAAATCACACCAAGAGGAACAAAGCTAATCTGCCCTTTCTTAACTCTGTTTTCCCCAACAGTCCTCACCGCACGGATCCAATGGTATAAACAGCTAATTGCAAAGCAATAATCACCTTATACAATGATAAAATTAAGGAAGAAGATAAATTGTACAGTCAACAAAACAGGAGTCCATAATTAGTGATAGAACTACATGCTTAGCCTAACACATGTAAACAATAGCAGCATCCAAATTCTCTCTATGGCAATCCTAATCCACCCTCCTAAACAACTCTTTCTAACCAATCTTTCTTCTAACTCTACTCCCCCATTCCAAGGACTCCAACCTAGCTACCCTGTCTCCCTCTCGAGGACTTTTATGATCCTTATCAGCCGAGGTAGCAGCCTGGGATAGGGATAGTCTGTCATCAGTTTAAAACCAGTAATCCCCACTCAATCCATTTATATGACTGTTTCAAACATACAAAAGAAAGGAGCCTCAAGACCAAGAAGAGTGATTACCTCTGGGTAATGAGGACTGGTTCCTCATATCTGACCACCCATTCACACTAGCTGATCGCATTATACAATAATGCTCAGTAAGCACAGGACAATTCCCCCCACCTCCCCCAAATACCTGACTTGACAATGAATCTGGAACCAAAACCGCAGCCGAAAACAGAGAGCTCCCTGTAAAATTCCCGACCTTGTTTCCATCGAACACTGGCGACGAATAATTGGAAACTCCCAATCCACTCAATGGCCCGCTCTTCGACAACGGCCGCCTATTCTGTGGAGGAATCAATGGAGGACGATTAACACCACCACCCTCAACCGGACTAAAAATCCACTTCTCCGCATCTTCCCATTTGGATGGCAAGTTCCGCCCATTGTTGAAAGGCAACAGAGCAGCATTCCCATATCTCCTCCCGCTGCAATTCGCCTTCTGCGGAACTCGTTCCGCATTGCCGGCTTTCTGCAACCCCATTCCATCACCAGTTCCTTGGCAATAACTAGGCGTGCCAGGGCTGGGCAACATCCCTGTTTGGCGAGAAACAGCAGAGGTTTTCTTCATCGCTACGAATCTGGGCGAAGCGCTCGTCGCATGGCCTCGAGTGTTCAGGTCAACAGATGCCGGTCTCCTCTGCTCTTTTTTTCTCAGTAGAGCTTCAGGCCTAGACACCCGGATATCTGGAAGGTGAGAAAGATCAGGATTTTTTTTTTGTTGTAAGAAACAGAGGGGAAATGAGATTCTAGCAAAGGTTTTAGTACCTTTGAGTGAGTTCTTCGGTGGAATTGCTACTTTTCCATCTTCATCGCTTTCGTCTTCTTCAACGCTGGCTGAAGAGAATGATTGAGAGAAAAAGGTTAGTAAACAGCAACTTCCACTCAAAAAGAAAGTCCCTTTCTGGGTTACTTTTTACTCCTTTCCGTCATTCTTCTTTAACTACTTTCACTACAAGTACTGTTACTAGTTACTATCAAAACCTTCTTCTTTGGGCATGTTCTTCTTGATAGGGTTACTGCTCATCCGTACAGATGTTCTGCTGCCAATCTTGTCTGGGCCAGATGAAGCTGTTCGCTCGAGATCATGTACCAAATCCTGGAATTCCAACACCCAGATCAAAATCTGAAGAAGATCATCATCATAGTAACACATTACGATTCCTTTCTTCAAACAACAAGAATATCTTCCTATCGATCCAAAGAAGGAAACTTTAAGATTTTCATGGTCTTGTAATCCGTCAGATGATCGAATGGCGAGAATGGGGTGTGAGATAATACCTTGGAAAGCTGAGAGATGAGGGATTGGTGATCGAAGCAGCGATCGATTGGTTTGGATTCGTGAGAGAAGATTGCAGAGTCTGGACTGAGATGTTGAGTACGAGTTGTCGAAATGGGAAGAAGGTTATGGTCTGCTGCAAACCCCAACCCTAGCATTCTCGATCTCTTCTCCGCTTCTTTGCATTAACAGCACGAGAGAGAGAGAGAGAGAGAGAGAGAGAGAGAGAGAGAGAGATGGCGGGAGTGTGGCGGGTGGTGGGAGGTCGTGCGGGGAAGGGAAGTGTCTTGTTTTTTGTTTATAAGGGTGAGTTCGTTGGGACGTTGGAATGGAATGGACGGAAATGCCCTTTTGGGGAAGACTTGGATTGTTTATTTGACAGGCTAAGAGCAAGTTTAGTTTAGTTTAGGAAAGAAAAGGTTGTATGTTTTTTATTGGATCAGGGAGATTTGGGAATTGAGTTTGGCAGGGGAATGTCTGTGCTTGGACAGTGATGTTTAAGTGGACTGGCTTTTATTTGTAATCTTGGGTCTGTTTTTTTTTTGAAGAGATATGCCCATCTAGTTTATAAACTATAAAAAAGTGACAATGGTGACTGGTGAGTGATCTTTTCATGACAATGAAGGGGTAACTAGGAAGACAAGGACTGGTGCAAGGTAGAGAAGGGAATTATTATTTAAGGGTGTGTTATTGAATTATTAGTTGTTCACTCAAATTAAGCTTTTTTTTTTATTTTTTTCCCACTCTAGTACATTTTTTTAGTTTAATTAATAAGAAATCTTAGTTGAGAAAGCTTTAGAATTTAAGACCACAAAAGTCGAACTGCTCTTGTAATAGAGATTCTTCAATGAGGATTTGTATAGTTGTGGATTTCACATTGATATTAATGTGTATTGATCTCTCTATGAGAGTTGATGGCCGCTAAGGAAAAAAGGGTAAGTCAAGGAGGATATCGATAGAAATAGTAAGGTTAGAAGTAAAGAAGTATAATCTATATGAGGATTTAGCCTATTATATAATGAAAAACGAGAAACCGAATTCATGTAGCTTATCCCAACATAGTTGGGACAACGCTTTAATGATAATGATGATGATGATGATGATGAATGCATGCACGCTTATCGATGAATATAGCTGAGAGGATTTTGTCAATCGATAAATCAAAACAAGTTTGGATTTAAGTGGGTGGGCCCACTATTGATTTAAACGTTGGTGAACATATGATCCGGTTCCCTTTTTTTTTTTTTTTTATGGAACCAAGTAATGAGTCCCACTTACATGCCATGTGTCATGTGTGGTACCTATCATTTTGTTATCAACGGGTTAGTAGGCTCTTAATGTATACACACTTGCAAATCTTGGATGTACCTCTAGATGGAACTGGTGATGGCGAAAACCAAATATCATCATAATATTTCAAACTGATGCTAGAAATGAAAATAAGAAAGGACATGGAGAGAAACTCTAAATAAAGTAGGGAAGAATAACATGATGACACTTTTTGATATATGTCTTTTTTATTTTTAATTGCATATTTCAATAGGTTTTTTCTAGGAACATACATTTTTTTTTTTTTTTTGAAGTATCATGATCCATGAGAAAATAGAATATACAAGGAATCACAGGGGGAACATTTAAGAAAATAGAACATACCAAAATCTGTTTGCATTTTAAACAAGTGGCCCAATATGCATTTAAGTAGGGGTCCTAATCCTCTGTCACAGTCATTACACGGGAGTTGTGTAATACTCTATGAAACTCGATCATTATATGTACGCCGAACTAATTTAGGCCGTTTGAGATGATTCCCATTCCTTTCAATGATATAGTTTCAAGGAAACGGATCCCATATTTCGGATAAAACAGGGTATATGAACTGACTAGGAGACAATGTTGGACACTGGAGGACATCAGATTCCGGTCGGACAAGGCTCCATGCAATCCCATATCGGAAGGCAAAAGTACGGACTTCCCCAGCTTCAGCCCCACTGACAGAGAATTGGCTACTCCTACGCCTAAAGACTGAGACCCAGGAAGAAAGCTCGGCGGGCTTTTGTGCCCAAGAGAAGGGCTCGACTGAGGAGGAAGAGGGAGTCTTCCAGCCAGGTAGATAATGAATCGAGATCGTCAGCTGACTTTGCCGAAAACTTACCCTTCGTCTTCCTCAGACCAAGGTCAAGAGAAGGACCGGTCACATACCTTTTGCCCAAAACTGAAGGGGGGACATGGAGAGGAACCTTTCCGGCCTCGAAAGACGGAAGGTCCCCGAGATTGCTAAGTAAATCATTTGCCTTGCGCTTAGACATAAACAAGGGGACGAGGGGATTCGGATCCTAGTTTTGAACTTTATTTTTAAAGAGCGGGCTCCACCGTTCAATTGACCACTTTTATGAAAATATAATAATACCACGTCACTGCCCAATCATGTTTGGGTCATGCCACATTAATCTGATGCATTGGGGAAGTTACTTTTTAGCATTTTAGCTCCAGAAATTGAATTCAAGCCTTTTATCAATTTTTATTACAGGACCCACAGGATTGTCTTGTGGTCAAGATGAAACCCCACAGGTGTACGTATCATTGATTGTGGTCTTTGAATGAGTCCACAGGAATGCCAGCTATGGTAGTATGAGGACTATGTAGACTCCCCTTTTGTTGAGAGTTAAGAGGCTGCATCCACCAATTACAGTGCAACCAACCGACACAAGGTGGTGGGTCGTCATCAGTACTGGATTAAAATTATTTCAGCCGTTGAAGGACCACAACAAGTGGTGCCCATTTTACCTCATGTGTCAACATCCTACGGTTGAATATTGCATATGGTGAGGACTCAAAAACAATGACTCAAAAACAATAAACATTGCGTGGAATTATGAGAGTTTAAATATATATGAAGGATTCTGCACTCTGTCCGGTTAAAATTGTTCAAAAACTTTTAACTGGAGAATTCATGTGTTCAAACTTTAAAGAAGTTAGACTCCAACAAAAATATCTCTAAATTTTTCTCCAATAAAAGTTGTTTCAACCATAAAATTGGTCTTTTATTCAAATTTATCATTAATACAAACTCATATATTATTAATTAATCACTTTTGCCATAAATGGTCTATTCTACCATGAGATTAACTCCTGTTAAAGTAGAATTTGGAAATGCCCCATAAAATGGGAAAGAATTTATTTAGTTTGAGGGGCTCTGATTGTTTATAGTTGAGTTCTATCATGAAGTTCTACTCCTAAAATCCTGTTACGCCCAAACACTACTTCTTGATCATAGTAAACTTATAATATACCTACTTCTAATCACAATACAAGTTGGACAATTCAGGAGCCCGATTAACCAAGATTAATTAATTTCTATTGAGCCATACAAATTAACAATTTTCTAAGTCAAAGCCTCCTTGGATGACCTGAAATATACAACCGATAGATCTAGTTATATTAAAATTCAATTACTTCACAAATTGATCACGGTCGATAATAATTCAATGAGTTTGACCCATCATTAATTATTTCAAAATATTTTTTTTATTTGTTGTTATTTTTATGTCAATTGAGTTGGATTAAATTGAAAGTCAGAATCAGGTTGCACCAACCATTAATATTCACTCATAAATTTCCCCTGCACGGGTTTGATTCTACATGCAAGAGGACCCTAAAATAACAGATAGAAGGGGGTGACAACGTGACATGTTTTATCTAAAGATTTTCAAATTGCCATTGCATTGATTTTTAACAGTTTATGTGTCTAGGGTACTATCGAAGGTCTTTATAGTTTCGATTTTGAAGATTTTGAGTCAAGTACTTTACAGATAGACCCATCACAGCCAGATTAGGTACAAGGCAGGTGTGAGTCGGGGAAAATCCAGATTTAGCCCTATTGTAAAGTTCCTGTTTCTGAGGAGTTGAAGTTATTTAAAAGTGGATTCCACCTTATCGAGAATATTGAGAAATATTTATATTGTCTCTACTAATATGTTTTGCGGTATTGGTTAGAATGATTATCTAAAAAACCTTAATATAATATCAACGCCAATATGTCACAAGTTTGATTTCGAAAAAATAAATAATGGACGCTAGAAAAATAAACTTGTCACCAAGAAGTCCCCCCTGGCTACATTCAAACGTGGTGTCTGCCGAATGCATTCACCACAGTTCAAACAGACCAAGTGACCAACCCTTAGGACCAAAGCCTAGTCATGATTTTGACTAGTAGGACAATCGCTCTAGAGTTTCATGGATTCACTATGTGATCCTTTGTCTATTTGGGCTCGTACCTTACCACCTAAATACTTATGGGCGTTGAGATGCTTATTGGGCTCTTCTTTAGTCTCTGAAACAAACAAGAAAGCTGAATCAGAGATAGACTTCACCTGTGATCAAGTATGGGCCTTGATTTTGCTCCTGATTGACAATTGGATCTGCATTTGTGTCCATAATTAAGGGCCCCATTGGGATTGGGCCAGTTAACCCAACCCAAACCCACACTCTTCTCTCTAAGTAACACTTGGCAGATGGCACTGAAGGCTTCAAATGTGGGTTCACTTTTCTGACTGCAATCAAATCAATGCAACAGTGGTACCACTGGGTATAAGTTTCACTTAATTAGTGCATTTAGACTCCAATAATACTGCTTTGACCTTTGGGCCACTGATCTAGCTGCTTTCATTTGTTACCTCCAACTTTGTTAACTTTTTCCAGCTGTCTATGTATTTGGAGCAAGGCGAGTTCATTGCTGGAGATACTAATTTTGTCCTCTATCTCAAGACTCAAGAGGCTACTAACAGGCCGGATTAGGGCTAGACTTACTTGTGTCCTCCAGGCCCTCCATTTAAATTTGAGAAGTGTCACAAGACTTAAATCCACATATAGGGCCTAAAGTTCTAATGGACCTTAACTCGTAAGTCCAGAATCAGCACATTAAGGGTAATCGGACCCTAATTGTGGATCTGGGTTTGCCCATCAAACCCAGATGCATGAGTAGGCCCCACCCAAAGGGACATGAGCCACATGATCAGGTTGGACCCAGTCTGGATTAATGTCCATTGACACCCTTGGTTCCTGGACCAATTTTCTTCTAAGATTTTTCTACAAGAAGACTTTTTTTTTTTTTTTTTAGTTTCATTATTTATTTATTTTAAAGAAGAGGACAATTAAAAAGGAAGCACCCCTTCACCTTCACCTTCACCTTTCCAATTTATGATACCAATTTCACATCTGTGACCTACTAACTGCACTCTCTTCCAACTACCATGCATTTCCTCTTTCTGTCTTGTCTTGTTTGATTTTGTTTTAAATGGTAGGAAATAAGCTTAACTATCCTGCCAGGATAGTCATCAAGAGCCATCAATCCAACCGCCTCCACTGACCCAAGTCATTCTCCATTTAATGAAAAACTAATGTCATCCAGCAAGCACCAGAGCACATTCCGAGTTCATAACATTATCCTGGGGTCCAATGTTCTAGGATGAATCGGTTGATTTGCAACAATGGATGGCTAGGATCTTACAATCTGCGCAACATCCTTACAACAATCACTGGTCTATTGAAAAAAAAAACCGACATTTTATTCAGTATAAGTTGAAACCCATTTTGTAATTATTTATATTGCATTTGTAGGTATGAAGACAGGTCAACTTCAGGTCAGGTCTATTTGGTATACCCAGACCCAAAAAGGGCAATATTAGACCATACATAACCCATTCTTGAGCTTAGCTTGAATTTCTGGACCTATATCATATTCAAATGGAATTCAAAATTTGTTGTACAATTGGGTCTCGGAATTTAACCCATGGACCTGAACCCAAATCTTATTTGGGTCCATGCAGTAAACCTGGAGGTGGAACCTGGACCTTAAATTTTTTTTTTTTTTTTTAAAAAGGGTCCAAATCCTAGACCCATGACTGATTTTTCTAGTGTTCAGAGATCCACAGCTAATGTTCACCTTGGGTGCACCTCCCAGATGACAATCTTACCATCTGAGTCTGTCAGTGTTCATTTGTCAGAGCCACCTGATGGTGGATGAACACAATTACTGTATGTCAGAAGAATTTTGGTTCCATTGCCTATATCCATTATGGCACTGGTGGGCCAACCAGATGAGATGTCCTTCAAAAATTTTTCTTTCAAATAGAGAACCGAGGGACTCATTTGGTTTGATATTTCACTTGCCAGTAGGTGCATCCGTACAATTTCTTGATGGTGGTCTGTTGGTTGGCCATTTCACTAAAATGACAAAAAGTCCAAGAAAGTCTTCGCAATACTAACATTTAAATGAGCCCCTGCTTAATGCTTCTCATTTAAAATCAAGATTTATTGCTAATAAATAAAACTATCTGCCAAAGCTAACATGTGCACTCTTAAAAAAAAACAAAAAAAAGGGTCATTCAATCAGTGAGTTTATGAGTGTGCCCCAATAGGCCCAAGCACAACCATTTAGCACTAATGTTGAAAAGAATGTAGTTACCTTATCATACATTGCCATTCTACTATTACTTATATTTTTCTCCATCATGAAGAAATGTTCAAAGCAACCAACAGAACCAAATCTCTGTTCAGCATTCTTTCAAATCTTATGAATTTTCATTATTGCATTATGTAGGCGAACTTACAAAGCAACTGAGTTATACATTACCTTCCATAGCATGTAGAAAAATGCTCTCACAAGCAGTAATCCATTCAAATTGCTACTGATGTTTTTCTTTTTGTACCTATTGAGTACCCGAACTCTAATAGGCTTTGGCCTAATACAGTTGAATGAAAGGCAAGGGTATACTTATGGATTCAAGCATTTTTCTTTTCTGTAAAAATTGGTTACATAGTGACAATCATACATAAAATAAACCAATCAGTGATGAAAATTAGAAGAAAAAAAAGTTGCTGATATGGTGCTTGATGTAGGTGCATGTGTGTGGACAAGCTTTTGAGAATTTTGGTGCATATGCATTATAAGTGAGCATTTGCAAGCAGACTGCTGTAGCCAGGGCTTCCTACAACAGTTCTTGCTTCACTGCATGTAGCTTTCTCATGCTTGACAACAATTGCAGGGGCAGGAGATTAAAAAGAGACAAATAGGGATAAAAAAAAATAGGAAACCAAAATCTACTAGATAACACACAACACTACTCTCAATCATTTACAAGCACACGATTCGTTTCCGTTCTATTTGTACAACTACCATCACAACAAAGTAAGCTAGCCAAGCTACTCTCTGCTTGATATTCTACCATGGTCCTGTCAGCGTCCTTCTCAACCATAGCTTCTTTGGCCCTCCATGTTTCTTCTGATTGATAATGTCCATAACCTGTTGTCCATCCAGAGTGGAAACCTCATGTCACCTTACAAATTAATCAACAGTTACTGTTCCAAGTGATTTCTGTAATGAAAAAGAATTCTTCTTCAATGATTGAAAAACATTATTTTTCTTATATGAAAAGAAACAACGAAGTTCAATAATAAATAGTATATACATTTAAGGGGCGCTATCTTTATGAAAGAATGGTAATCCAAATATAATGATGGGTGTAAGATCTTACACCCCATTGAACTACCACTTATCCTAAAACCAATTGGTGATAGGAAACAGCACAACAATAGTTTTATGGTGATGGCGAGGGCTCGACCACAATTATGACCCCTCAGGAGCGAGAGTGGACGTTGATCGACCTCAACAATCCCTCCCTCAACGGCACACCGGCCGTGACTCCTGCTGTGAACTCACAAAATGCGTGTCCCGTGACTCGAACAACCGACCCACCAAGCTCTGATACCACTTATAGGATCTTACAACCCATTGAGCTACCACTTATCCTAAAACCAATTGGTGATAGGAAACAGCACAACAATAGTTTTATGGTGAGAGCGAGGCCTCAACCACAATTATGATCGCTCAGGAGAGAGGGTGGACGTTGACCTCAACAATGGGACCTGTCCATAAAACAAAGGGAACAAAAAAAAAAAAAAAAAAAAGGATTGGGTGATCCCTAAACTAAAACAAACAGGAATTATCAGTCCAGTGAAAGGCATCTCAAATATATTTATATGGTGACACAGAAAATAGAAAGGATTCCATTCTGTTTTCCATATGACCAGATCAGCTTCAGTAGATTATTATATAGTAAGAATTATGGAGTCATGTTATCAGCTGTGAGATCCCACGTTGTGTGTGGCTTGGTTGGAACCTCAACTTAAATCCACATTATGTATTGATTAGCGTAACTAAGGCCTGTGTAGCTCCATTGTGAACAATGAAATTTATAACTTTTTTTTTTTAAAAAAAATCCAAGAAAGCAGTTTTTGAAGAATATATATCCAAAAAAGCAGTTTTTAAAACTTAAATGGACTGTATGCCCTGTCAAAGATCAAGATGCTGAGGCCAAAATGACCTGAACACTTTTAGGTTACAAGCAGACATGTTAGAGAATTCGAGACCATGAAAGCATGACCACTAACTACCAATGATTTTCCTTTGAGATTTGTCAAGGAAATCATTTTTTTTTTAAGCTACTTTGAATGGTAAGATGACTTGAACCTGCACCCTCATGGTAGTAAATATCAGCACCTGCCAGCAGTGCTACAGGCGCTTGTCAAAGAATTTGTCTATTGTTCTAAGGACCTGGCCTCAGATTTCCAAGAATCCAGATGTTGGCATAAACTCCACAGTCCACACTTGACACTCCACATGTACCTTGCATCTCTTAAAATTGGTATGATAGCATGCACAAGCTGCAAAGCATGCATATACACAAAACAATATGTTCTGATTTAATTTTAAATCTTCAAATCGATGAAGTGCTCTTTTTGCAATGCATTTCAACCTTCCATTAACCTTGTAGGAGGCATAATGATGTTGAACATAAAAGGATTCTACACATGAATTCTTCTTTTTCCAATTAAACTTCAGAGAAGTGTTCCAAAACCAATTCTCTTACTCTAGTTTTAACCTTCTTTCGGACTATATATATTGGGTCAACAGTATAATGTTATAGAGAAACAGAATATGCCAACATAAATAAAGGAAGAAATATAACAAAGAGATAAAATAAGACTCAGATAAAAGTAGAACAAAAGATGTTAAGCTAGAAATTATCCATATGAAGGGGGAAAAAATTAAAAAGAGCACCTAGACACCCTCTCCTAATTTTCAAGGTATTTAAGTGCTTGGATGAACAAAAATCAATTGAAGAGATAACATTTATATTTGGAGAGTAGTGTAAGTTAACAAGGCAATGATCATCCAGATACCATCCAATGTGATCAACGTTGTGGTTCTTAGACCATGTGGACAATCAACAAATGCATCAAGCCCTTGAAGAGGATATTAGAGACTGCTGACTTTGTATTATATTCATAACATCCCAAAAGGATGTGTTTTATGGTTATTGTCTAGGACACACAATATACATGTATAGTCTACCTTGGAAGCTTTAAATAGTATGCTTATGCTTCTAAGCATAATAAATTTGTTGAAGAATGTTCTTTCAAGTGGCCAAGCTAACCTACCACAGTTATATAAGATAATGAAATTCCAAGGTCGAATGAGAATGTGTTAACATTTAGGATCCCTCTCCCACAAAACAAAAAACCAGTCAGCCACTCCTCTATTGGAAGTATTAAAAAGCTGGCCCTTCTAGGTATACTCCCAATAAATCAACCAATATAAATTTTATGCTTGTGTCAATAACCAAAATATTTACTTGGAACTTACCTTCACAATAATATATCATCTTGTAACAGAGCCCCTGATGGCAAACGTGTGTTGAAAAATGTTTCAGTCACTCAATACCAATGTCTACTTTAACTTACCTTCACAATAATATATCATCTTGTAACAGAGTCTCTGATGGCAAACTTGTGTTGAAAAATGTTTCAATTACTCAATACCAATATAGCTGACCCTTTTACTCTCGCATATAAGAAAATATAAAAAATTCTTCCTTCCAGAAAAGGAGGAAGACACGGACAAGAACTTGTCCACCAAAAACCTACTGGAATACCTAATAAATCATATCGACAAATGGAAAAAAGGATCAGGCATGAAGTGTGAAAGAGAGGAGTGACATCAAAGAGCTTCCCAAACACAATGACAGACAATTCATGTTTTTGGTACATTCATAAAAGACACAAGAACTGTGGAAAACAATATGACACTTTTTCATAATGACCAAACAGATCAGTGATTGCAAATGTACACTTGAATATCTAAATGGTGAGAACCAAACTATATTGTTAACAGTAATAGCCATGACTTGGTATTCTGTCACAGGGTTTAGGTAACAAGCTCCTGTTTATTACTTCACAGAAGTAACAAGTAACTGAGAAACGAGAAAAAAAAAAAAAAGAAAAAGAAAAGAAAGAAAGAAAGAAAAATGCAAACATGCAAACAGAATTAGCAGATTTGTGGTGTTACCATTTGTTTCTCTTCCATGGAAGCAACAATTTAATGTGGGGGAAAAAGTGGAAGCAGCTCAGTAAAGAGAAAATGCCCTGGACTCTGAAGTGTTTTGTAATAATTAACTTTTAAAAGGTGAAATTCTATCCATAACACTCAACGCGCCATCAATTCAGTTCCTAATCCCATATCATCATTGTTATTGGATCCTTATCCCATAAATAAAGAGATAAATGTTAATCTCAATCTAAATCCCAAATACGAGGCATTTTCTCCCTATGGATGAGAGAATCAAAAGTTGAAGCTTCTATGTTACTGTTACATTGTGCATGTTGATTTTGTAGATAATTACCTAAGATGAGTGTTACGATCTTGTTTCAAAACCCAGAAAGTGCCAACAAAGATGCACTCTAAGACCAAAATGTAATGTTAAATTGATTGTATATATGAATATTTTAATACCCAAAAGATTCAGTTCTCTCACTAATTTCTTACAGTTATTTTAATTTCAAAAGGAAAATTACACTTTCAGAGAAGAAAATAAGATATATTTTTAAAGCACATGAAGACTTTATAAAAGGTCTCAAAAGACAGACATAAATATTTTCTATCCAAATAGCCACATGCTTTGGATGGAACACTGATTGAAGAGTTGATATCTTTCAATTGGAGCATTTTGGGACATCAACCATTGATATTTTAGGTACAGAAATGGAGAATCAGAAAATTGTAAACTTGCGGCAGTGCAAAGCTCACTGGAATTCCACTTATGTCTCATGAGACACTTGCTTAATTCTCTTTGAATAGGACATTCTAACTTTGTTTCTGGAAAGTAGGCCATGAATGGAATAATGGATCCATTTAGTGAGATACGAACGGGGTAGTGGATCCATTTGTAGCAAGAAAATGCAGAATAGGATCCTATAGGTAGAAATCATCATAATTGGAGACTTGAGAAAGTCACGAGGCATCAGTAAAGCACCTCAGTGTAGCAGAAATATTAGGAAAACAGAAGCATTACAGTATGATTATCAGGTTTGATGTACTGGCCATAAATACTTTAAGTTAATTTTATATGGAGACTCAACAGTCATGATTGGCTGCTATTTGAATGATGCCAATTTTATCAGTATATAGATGAAGCAAATTTCTATACACATATATGCCTCATACATGTAGCAACTATTATACATGTTCGTTAAGACAGACCATGAGAACTAATCCGCCTCTCTAAATAAATGACTAAAGAAATTTAAAAAAATGAGGCATTAAAAAAAAATGTAGTAATATGAGGAAACAAAACGAGCGAACTAAAAAATAGCAAGATCCACTCATCAGGCATGAAAATGTGGCCCTTTAAAGGTTTTGACAATGCTTCATGGCTACTTGATGTAAAATTGTCTCATTTGTTGACTTGTATTTTATAGAAAGGTGTATACAAGTCTAGGGTGGAAACAAGAAATGTACCTGATTTTTCTGCGTTTCCAAAGTTTCTACCTGCAACAACCAATATCCATGATCATTAACAGCTAATTCCATTTCTTGAATGAGTCAACAGAAATAAATGATGCATACATGTCTCTTCTTCAATGCTTTGTTCTCCTCTTTAAGTTTTGTCACCTCAGTTTCCAGTTCCACGGTGTAAGCCTGGCAGAACACAAAACCAAGAAGCAAAATCTAAGCAGAAACATAAAAAAGGAAAAATCAAAACACAAATAACCCCACAACAACTAAAACATAATAAACAATGGTATAACAACTAAAGCAACATTTTTGAGAATCAATTGTGTCCTAGCTCTCAGTTTAATGCATAAACTAAAGTAAGGAAGAAACCACATCTCATTTTACTCAATTTCATTAGATATAGTATAATATTTTTCACATTCCATGGTTCAGATCATTCTCAATGATACTGTGCAAGGGTTCCCTAGATCACTATGATCCCCAGAGTCTACAAGTTGGGCTGCATCAATCCATAATCATGTGTTGGCTCACCATTTTGTGATGGGGGTTCATGATCCTAACATTTCTGGTTTGTGAAATGTTTGAGATTTGATGCATAATAGATTGTGGTCCAACCTGGACAAAGTCATGACCAAAATTATGTAGAGGTCTTTAATGGGCCTCTCTAATTTTACTAGTGGAGTGCCTTTTTAATTATCAGAAATGCTTATACTGTGTGCCCTATAGAGAATAGCCTAAAAAGGAAATAAATAACGAAAAATCCCACTGGAAGAACCTTGGCACTTTAATTGCCATGTAGAAAACAGAGGCTAAGAAAATACAGCAGCCATCCATATTCAACAAAGAAGAAGGGAAAAGATTTGACTCATACAATCTTTCATCTAGTTTCTTTCTTTCTGAGAATGTAGGGTAGTTTTCCTGAGTCTTAAATAAAAGTGGTTAAATATTAGATGGCTAGACTTGAAAGACCATCATCTGAAAAGCTAGCAAATGAAACAAAGTCCTACTAACTACTGAAACGGATACCTGAAGCAAATGAACATCTAAGAACCATGTGAATCCAAAACAACAAATCATCTCATCCTGCCCTGCGAATTGGGACCATTAAGTAGCCTAAAAGCATGATCTAGAAACTCTGATCCGATGGTTTAAACATGTCATACAAATAAACATAAAAGATATATGGGAATGAAACATGCTGTACATAATGAAGAACTGCATCCATATGTTACACATGCATTCACACATCTCAAAATTATACTTCAAGTGGAAGAACCATGGATGGCTTCCAATTTTGTTTTACAAAATCCACTGCAAAGTGCTTACAACATAAAAAAAAATAAAAAAAACCAGAGCAGTATACAATGAATATTCAATTATATAAAGAAAAATTACCTGCTTACGAGCCCGCGACCTTGCAGCTGATTCTCTATTCTTTATCATTCGCCTCTGCCTCCTCTCAACAACCTTCTCTACAGCCCCACTTTTCCTTCCCCTGAAGCCTCCATTAAACACATATGGTACTGGTGACAAAGAAGATGCGTCTCCATTACTCTTGCCAAGCCCATCAGAAGAAAGCTGGTTGCCAGGAGATGCCATAGCACCTGTGACCCCTGCTGCACCCAAACCAACCATGCCCTTCCCACCTTGAATCGGAAGGCCACCTTGGCTACTATGTTCAAAACCATTACTCACTTTTGTATCACTGATGCCCAAAATTGAACTCATAATTGGATTTGCTGATTCAACATTGTTTCCTAATTGCATTGAAGATGCAAAGGGCATGTTACTCTGCTTTGGGAAGAGCTGCTGCTGCTGAAGAGACCTGACCCCATTTTCATTTTCCAGAATCCGATTCATTCTGACTCCATTCGAATGACCCGCGTAAGGGAAGCCAAGATTGATACTGCTATTGTCATTGGAACACACCAATTCTTCATAAAATCCGCTATTATTTAGTTGTGCAGCCGGTTGGTTATCTTCTCTCACCACCCCTGCCTTCAACAAGAACTCCTCCAAAGTAATCTCTCCTAAAGTCTGCTGCTTCTGCTGCAAATTCAACCCTGAATTTCCAATTCCATCTTTCCCCCCACTTTCTCTATACATGTCCCTCCAGACCTGATCAACTGTCTTTTGACTCAGAGTCCGCGGAAGCGTCAAGGAGCCCTGCCTCTGCAGAGTCCCACCACCAGAGGTTCCACCATCAGGCATGCCGAAAGTAGAAGCCATACCCTGAGCTTCTTCTGCTGTCCAGATATTCTTGATGAATTCATCCATGTTCATCGACCCGAAATCCTTTCCATCGCCCCCGATAGTGTTCTGCAGCTCATCGAAGGTCAGTGAGTAGACAGAGGTCTGTCGGGTCAGCGGTGAGTAATTCGCATACAGTCTCCCTCCATTGTTGTTGCCTCCAGGAATCATGTTCTTGAAGTTGAAGTTCATCTGAGACCCCATTCTTTAGAATAAAAAAGCTGGTTTCTTCAAACAAGTTACACACCCATGAAACCACTAGTCCAAATTCAATACCAGTTTAATCAATTTCAATTGAATCACTGATCCACCTTTTCTACTTCACATCCAAATTTGCTGAATCCACACCTAAATCAGATCATAACCTCTACTCAAGAAAAGCATAAACACACAAGAAAATCAATGAAATGAAAACCCAACTCAGTTCCCTGTATTTTTTCACATTTGTATCTATAAATATGTATGAAGACAGAGAGAGAGAGAGAGAGAGAGAGAGAGAGAGATGGTTACCTGTTTTGTTCTTCGCTTGTTTGTGTTGTGGACTTCACAGTGGAAGTGCCAACTGTTGGGAGGGAGAGGCCTTGAGAATGGCAATAAAGTGTTCCGGCACATGGGGAGATAAATTAAAATGGAGATGCTTCAAGTAACGTGGACCAATGGGATAGCTTCTTCTAGAACCGTGAATGTGACGAAAACCTTATAAAAGTTCTGCTAGATGGAGAGATGCTGGCCGTCCACCTGGCTGTTCTTATTCTTCTGTTCTTTTTCCATTTATTTGATGATGATTACGGGTTCCTCAAGTATGAAAGGTGCATGCAACGCAACCTTTCTGCCAATAGCTCTGAATTCCTTGGTTTGCAGAATTTTGTGGCAACTCAGTTACTGCAGTGAAAATGAAATTAAAGTTGTGTGAACAACTATCTATTGGAGATTTTCTGGAATTGTCAGCCTCACTTTGGATGAGCTAGAGCCCAAAGTTGGTGTTGTTTGAATGAATCTAATCCAACGGCTTGGTTTTGCCGAATGTGTTTTTGATGGTTTGGGAGTTTGAGTTCTCTCAAGATCTCTCTCCAAAATAATCTATTGCAGACTTGTGGCATTTTTTCCCATCTCCAATAGCTTTATTTTCTTAAAGTGAGGGATATAGTGCACCAAGGTAGGCGGAAACTTAATTTTCTTTAGATTTGAATTACTAGGGTAATGGTTAGGTATCATTTCCTTTATTCCATTGTTTTAATTTTCATTGAAAGGGAGGTTAGTTGATTGTACTTCCGTATATCCACATTTGATTTTTTTGTTTTTAACGATTTTGTTAGTATTTTTGTGTTGACTAATTCATGGGTTATACAAAACTCTATATCCATTGAGTTGTATTTTCTATTGTATTTTAGAATGGACTGCCGCCAAAAGAGCTGAAGGGAAGAAAAGAGAAGATCGGACGAACCCACAAGGACCGATCAACCGAAGCCTCTGTCTTATTGATCGAAGGGACGGGCACTAGTTATTTATGGCAGGAAAGTCTCCATTTCTTAAACGAAATTATTTTCTTTTGAGATTATGTTTTCCACTTTGAGTCCTATTTGTGTTCTTACTTTAAGGTACGAATTTAATACTATATATAAGGTGTTTCTTTCAACCCTAAGATACACATCAATTAATTCTCTCATTGATATGAGGTGGGAATATCGTAGGAGAGATTCTTTCATTCTCTAAAGCTATTGAGAGGTTGTGCTGAAGAGAATGCCCTAAAAGGTTTTGTTGCTTCTACTTTTTTGTAGAAGATAATTCATCTTAGTTGACAATGTGCGACAAGATCAAGTAAGAGGAGCGGTGCACAGTGGGGAAGTCGTGACAGTGGAAGTTGTGTAAGAACAACTACAGTCCTTAGGTCAAGGTACTGATTGAGGTAAATGAGCTGTGAGTATATCTTATAACTATTCAATAGTTCTTGATTTCTCAATCGTGGTTTTTATCCATTGATAGGGTTTCCATGTTAAATATTGTGTCTGCCTTCTTATACTATGTGATTGGTAAATTGATTAGCTAGTTCTATCTTATTTATTTGGTTATTCCGCTGCCTTAGTTTGTTAGACTGGCACCCATTTTAGTAACTGTTGTAGCTTTCAGCTTTCACATTTAGAAGAATAAATGGACCCCACAAACATGCCAGACATATCATGAGCTGGGCTTGCAAAAGACTGAAAATAATCTTTGTTTGTAGATTGAAATATATGCAAAAGACTAAAACAAATAGGCCCTTATCTATGGAGGAAACAGATGCGTTGCAACAAATATGTTTGGTGTCCATTGTCCAATACCCACAAAAGAAAAAGGTCGGTCAGCTGTGGCCTAACCCATATATAACTAATTATATATCTTCTTGACTAAAGTGACTGTGTGGCCTTTTGTTCTCGAAACTTTTGTATATGGATAAGGGCACTCAAAGATGGTTTGTCTTGTGCAATGTGAACAAATCGAAAGGTCATAAGGCACACTAACTGTTCTTTTCAGAATCTTGAAGTGCTCTCTTTCTAAAAGCTAGCTATTTTTTTTATTCAGTCCTTTCAGTATAGAATTCTCTGGAGGAAGAGTTCTAATTTTCTTTTTGTCTTCGTGTTCTAATTTGAAAAATTGGCCTGTCAGCAACAATGTGACTAATATTGCTAATATTTTGATTTTATCGATATAAAACTAGTAAGCATACTGGTAAGCATTTTTCATCGTGATAAACTTGATTTATCATCAGCATCATTTGCGGGATGGATAAGTAGTACATCATTTTTTGCGATAACCTACGCACCTACGGATCGATTCTGGAACAACCATGTGAGAGGAGACACCCTTAACCACTGAGGTTTTCCATGTTTCTCATTTATCATTAAATTGAATTACTTTGCAATAATACCATGATGGGGCTACCCAAAAAAAAAAAAAAAATCATTGGTGGGTTATCCTGGATTGGCCTTATCTAGGAGTAATCTCAACCATTTTAAGGAGGGTGATTGGATCACAAAGGAAAAAAAAAAAATTGGAAAGAAAAGGTGCAGAGGAATGAATCCGCCAGCTTCTCTCTTGAGAGAGAGGGGGGGAGAGAGGGGGCCCTCTTGACATGATTATTTGGCCCATGGGCTCCAATTCTTTCTTCCTTTTTTTATCTTCTACTCATTTTCCAATTTTTAGTCTTTTTCTTTGGGGTTAGGTGAGCTACTTTTCCACGTTGGAAGATGAGATAAGAACCACTGAGACACTCAATAGTCATATTGGGTTTTGGTTGTTTCAAAAATTCAAAATCACTGAAGTTTTGTCCTTTTCCTCTCTTGTTTTTTTAGGTAGTGTATGATATATGGTTTTGTTCAGGTCCAACTTTTAGAAGACTTTATAACCATTTTCATTCCTATATATTTTAAATTGCTTTGGACTATTTTTACCCCATAAGCCCTATGCACCCACGAAGGCCCCCCTGGAGGCTAGATCCGGGTCATCTACAGTTTGATGGATGAAATTTAACTCTATCATAAGAAATTAATGTTGACTGTTAAATCAAAGCAATCAAATTGTTACTGCCCAATCCAATGGTGAATATTAACTCAATTGAAGATAATCATTCTTAGGTAATGGATGAAACAAATTTGCATCACATGGAAGGCTCGAATCTTTGGAAAGTGATCCGTACTATATGAAAAACTGTTATCTATTGAATATTTTGTTTATTAGTTAATTTAATCAAGCTTTTTTCAGCCCTATGGTAAACATCACTCCAATGCAAGTAAATATTAGGTTCATATAATAAAAATAGGGTTAGAGTAGTGAATGTTTTGTTCCAACTTCCAAGGCCTATTCAATGATAATTTAGATTTTATCACCGTGGATTTAAGGCTATTCTAAGGCTATAAATGGATGGTCAAACATAGGCCTTTATTTGCTGATTATTTTTTGGAAACTTAGTTCACTTTTTATTTAATGGTCATCTACTTCATGTTATTAAATTGGATACGTGAAAACATTTAATGAACTTGATTCTTTTGCAGATGGCTAAATTAGTTCAGCAAATTCTTTTCACATATTAATCTTATGCCTTAAAATTGTATTGGTTAGGAAAAAAAAAAACCCAACTCTCTCTTTTCCTTAAGTATAAGAGTTATAATTCACAATCTTAATTTATTCGCAAGCTCAACCTAAACATCTCTCTTATCGACTCCCAGATTCCCCCTTCTCCAAGAACAGAATGTTAAGTCTACTAGTACTACTATCTTGGGGCCATATGGGTGTTTATCCGGCTTTTTTCTGAATTTAGAGGGATTAGTCCAGTTCAAAAGGTTGGAAACCCTCCGATAGCCCAAAAAAAAAAAACCAACCATATATGTGAAAACGATCAATCCAACCATCACATTGTTTTATGTGGACCTCACTGCTCCAACTCATACACCAAGCCAAGTGAGAATGTGAGAATGACTGGTTAACCCATGCGCGCACCAAGCCAAGTGAATGACTGGTTACATATCGTATCCTTTAACCCATATACACTCATCTAATCTAATCTAAATGAGAGCTGCTAGATAAGAAATCATACCCATCTGATATTATTTACATAGAACTCACTAAATTCAGCCATCTACATTAGTTCCACTAGGGTGAAATATCAACCACCGACATTTTGTAGGGACATGAGATCCACTAGCGTGAAATATCAACCACCGACTTTTTGTAGGGACTGCAAGATGAAGGATGTCACCAGAAATTAAGGAATCCAAACCGACTTTCTAGCATCTTATGGTAAGAGGTAAATTGGTATCTGCCTATAATAACATAAAGACTCTCCCCTTCAGCACCAAGGGGTTGCTAATTAATAAAAGTTAGTTAGCAAACCCCCATGTCACCCAACTTTATGTGGCTATTTCTATTTTTGTGGGCTTTCTTGAGTCACATCCTAAAAGAAGGGATAAAAAAAACACCCTCTCCCTTGGTTAGATGTAAAATGATTAGGTAACAATTTAAGAAAAGGAAACATCATCATTCCTCCTAAAGTCCACCAAAGGGTGGATGAGTCATGAGACCTCCAATAGCGCGTTTGTGATAGATGCACTTGTCGTAGAAAATAATAGGAATGGTGCCGGATTTCTTTGTATCTTTATTTGACTCGGTAAAATAAAAATAATTTCACATATTCAGATTTTCTGACACTTTTTCTCGCATTTTTTTCACAAGCGAGGATCCGGCCTTTCCTCAAGATGAAAAATAAGTGCCATGGAAGCTGCCCCAAACATACACATAATGAGCATATCCAGCCAAGGGGTTTGTTTTTTTACTGAATTTCAAGAAATTTTTTACTAGAAAAATATAACATTTACAGATATCAGGAAACAAGATGTCACATCATGTCCAAAAATACTATAATATGACGAATTCCTTCAAAAAATTACAGAAAAGAAACATGTCATTTCCTAGGGTTTCTAAATTCCTATATAGAGAATTTCTGAATTCATATGCAGTGGAATTCCTAGATGCTCTTTTGCAATGAAGCATCTAAAAATTTTACCAAAAAAATAATTTTGCTAGGAGTTTTAAATTCCAAGATCATTTAAGTCTCTGTCGCCTAATTGAAATTCAGAGTCGAAAAAATTCATTATATTTAAAAATGCCAAGAGCCGAGCCATCATCTGATAGATAAAAAATTCAACATTAAAAAGAATAAAAAAATAAAATAAAAAATCCTCTCACAATTTCTTGTAAATAAATAGGACTAAGCTTTTCCATCCTCAAAATCCTCGTTTTCATGTACGGTGAAGATTAAAAACGCTTCCATCATCTCAATCTCCGCGACGTGGACGGTGCAGATTGTAATTTGGCCAAAACAAAGCCGTGACCGCGTTTGACGTCAACGTTCAAAGGTTATCTTCCACGTGTCGAGGACACATGGCACGAGAAGAGATAAGGCCAAAAATGCTCCCGCGTGGACGACCTTTCAGAAGTCCCTATCGTGTGGACAATAATATCTGAAAATGTGAGCCGTACGATATTTAATCAGAGGACACGTGGGAGCCGGACAAGGTTTCGTTTTGGTGGCTTCCCCACTCCATTAAAGGCCGCCCGACAGAACTGAAACGTGGCAGTCTGCTGTAGTGGTGCGCGACACGTGTCGTTAGATGTACAAGTGCACGTGGAGACTTCGTCGTGGTCGTTTAATCGCAGCAAATGTTATGTTTTAGTAAGTCAAAGTAAAGTGCACCAAATCAAATCATTCATGGAACAAAAATGAGATACTTTTAAGGTTAATTGAATGCTTTCATGTGCTTTTTGGAAACAAATTGAAGTTGATCTTCCACCCCACGCATTGATCCATGACACTGAGTAAAATCATCATCACCACATTCTCAAAGCAAGATACATGATATAAAATTTGACCATATGATGGGGTCAAGTAAGTTTGAATTAAATATTTGACATGTTAGGTTTTTTTTTTTTTTTTTTTAATACTATTTTGTGCTAGTGATCTAAATTATTTTAATGACAATTTTCTCCTCCTAACTTTATTTTGAGTCCAATTTGCTAAGATTTTACTAATTTGCCACGTCACTATGGGGCAACCTTGTTTTGAACGCGGGCACAGGGGATACCCCACGATGATATGACAGACCGTGGTAAGTCTACCCATAGTCACAGTGGGTATACCCCCTTAGATGATCTTGATTTTTCTTTTTTTCTATGCACAAGTAGGTTAAGAACCCTTAAAACTCTTGAACCCACACTTAGGATGTAAAAAGGTTGATTGTGATTCCGGGTCCATCAATGAGAAGATGGAATCGGGGACGTATATGGGACAAGTCATTTTTACAAGGAATTTTTGAAAATTAAGGTAATGTGTCGGGTCTCAGATCTACAAGTCATAACCAAGGTGGAATCGGACTTATACCCGTTTGCTTATCAGGTTCTAAATAAGGATCTAAACCCAATTTTTAATGAGTCGAAACCTCTAGATAATCGGAGAATAAAGACCCATTTACATCTCCGCCCACAACCCTCAGTTCTAGATGGCCCCGCTGGTTGGACAATAATGGTTTTAAATTCGCTCCCTCCCTCCACGAGACCTTAATTAAACAAGACTTCTTGGGGTTTGTTTGGATGAGATTCAACTTACACACAAAAAGGATCAAAGGTGGAACTGATGACAAACTTGTCATTTATTTTCTGGGTGTAGCTGGACCCAACCCAGACCTGACCTGTTGCCATCTACCCTTACCGACAAGACAAAGTTAAAACATGGCCCAAGTTTAGCCACTTCACACAAAAGTGGCCTGGTTTGTGCAAGCCCGTTTACTTACCCAGACAATGGGCCTTTTTTTTAATCACAGCCCATATCAAGTTGGCCTGGCCCATTATGGAGTATGGACCCCACTTTTTAAGTATTCATATATACTCTACGCGCCAACATCCTCTAACGGTAACTACATTTCAAAAACTTCTACTCTCCTTTCCTCCCGCAATCACTGCTTGTTTTTACCTCTTTGCAAATTGCAATGCAAACAACCACAAGAACATGGATTTCAACTTCCTCTTCCTCTCCTGCACCAAAACTCACCTTGCCAAGCGCCTCCACGCCTTCCTCATCTCCTCCGGCCGCGCCCATAACATCTTCTTCTCCACTAAGCTCGTCACCCTCTACGCCGATCTCGGAGATATCCGCCTCTCCCGCCTTGTTTTTGAACACATCTCCAAGAAGAACATCTTTACCTGGAATTCCATGATCTCTGGATATGCCCGGAACTCATTCTTCCATGAAGCTATAGACTGCTACTATCAGTTATTGACAAAATCTAGAGTTCGCCCTGATTTTTTCACTTTTCCCGTCACTCTGAAAGCTTGTGAGGATTTCGGAGATGGGAGGAAGATTCATTGTTGGATTTTGAAATTGGGTTTTGAGTTGGATTTATTTGTTGCCGCTTCTTTGGTTCACATGTATGCGAGATTTGGGTTTGTGAGTGATGCCCGTCGGGTGTTCAACGAAATGCCCGTTAGAGATTTGGGTTCATGGAATGCCATGATTTCTAGCTATTGTCAAAGTGGGCGTGCGGTGGAGGCATTGAGTTTGTTCGAAGACATGAGACGGAATGGGGTGAGGATGGACTGTGTTACTGTCTCCAGTGTTCTTCCTGTTTGCGCACCTTTGAATGATCTCTCCATGGGAAAGTTGATCCATGTGTATGTGATAAAGAATGGGTTGGACTTTGATATATTTGTCTCAAATGCTTTGATCAATACGTATGCAAAAATTGGTTGCATTGAAGATGCACAGCGGGTCTTTGATGGAATGGAGACAAGGGATTTGGTGTCATGGAACTCAATAGTTTCTGCATATGAGCAGGCTGGTGAACCGAGTACTGCGCTCTACCTTTTCGGTGAGATGAGAAAGAACAGTTTTCAACCTGACAAATTGACTTTTGTGAGCTTGTCGTCTGTTGCGGCTCAGTGCGGGAGCTTTCAAAATGGAAGAACCATGCATGGGTCTGCCACGAGAAGAGGGTGGATTTTAGAGGATATCTTTGTTGGCAATGCTCTTATCGATATGTATGCCAAACTGGGTAGGATAGATTCTACCCAAAAAATGTTTGATACAATGGCTGTTAAAGATGTAATTTCTTGGAATACATTGATTACAGGCTATGCTCAAAATGGGCTTGCAAATGAGGCAATTGAGCTTTATCACTCAATGGATAAGTGTGAGGGAATAACGGCGGATCAGGGGACACTGGTAAGTATTCTGCCTGCTTTCTCTCATGTAGGAGCCCTGGTACAAGGGAAGAGAATCCATGGGCGATCTATCCGAATTGGTTTGCACTTGGATGTATTTGTGGGTACTTGTCTTATAGACATGTATGCAAAATGTGGGAGGCTAGATGATGCAATGCTCTTATTTGGTGAAGTCCCAAGGAGGAGTTCAGTCCCTTGGAATGCTATCATATCTGGTCATGGAATTCATGGGCATGGCGCAAAATCATTATTTCTGTTTGCTGAAATGCAAGAAGAGGGGGTTAAACCGGACCATGTCACCTTTGTTTCGTTGTTGTCTGCTTGCAGCCATGCAGGTTTGGTTGATCAAGGCCAACGATGTTTTCAGAGGATGCAAAGAGAGTACGGGATTGTGCCTACCACGAAGCACTATGCTTGTATGGTGGATTTGCTCAGTCGAGCTGGTCAATTAGATACGGCATATGATTTTATAAAGAGCATGCCAGTAAGGCCTGATGCTAGCATCTGGGGTGCCCTTCTTGGTGCATGTAGGATTCATGGAAATGTTGAATTGGGTACATTGGCTTCAGATCAACTATTTGAAATTGATTCTGAGAATGTTGGCTACTATGTTTTGTTATCAAATATATATGCTAAGGTAGGTAAGTGGGAGGGAGTTGACAAGGTGAGATCTTTAGCAAGAGACAGGGGGTTGAGGAAGACTCCTGGATGGAGCTCAATTGCTGTGAACAATAGGGTTGATGTTTTCTTTACTGGGAACCAGTCACACCCTAGGTGTAAAGATATTTATAAAGAGCTTGGAATCTTGTTGGCTCAGATGAAGAACCTTGGTTATGCGCCTGATTATAGCTTTGTGCTGCAAGATGTGGAGGAAGATGAAAAAGAGCACATCCTCACAAGTCATAGTGAGCGGTTGGCTATTGCATTTGGAATTATAAGCACACCACCGAAAACTCCTATTCACATCTTCAAGAACCTGCGGGTCTGTGGGGATTGCCACAATGCTACAAAGTTCATATCTGTGATTACTGAAAGGGAGATCATTGTGAGGGATTCAAACCGTTTCCATCATTTCAAAGATGGAAATTGCTCCTGCGGGGATTACTGGTGATGATGAGGGTGGTGCGATTTTTAGTTTCCCTTCTCTCAAAAGGCATGATGATTTGAATAATGTATTATTGACCAATTCAACTACACAATCACAGGTAAAAGAAGATACACCTGTAGCATATGAATGTGCATAGGTTTCCCTGGCTAATCTAAATTGTCGCATATTTGATTCTTCCAAAGTACTGCCAATTCTTCAATGTAATGAAAAGATATGTCACATGCTCAGGTCAAAGTGACTGTTTCGACACATGAAAGCCTTCTAGGAGAATTAATATTTAATGAATTTGACAATGGTCGAGAGCTTGTTGCTTGGGATCACAAATTCAAATAATGGTGGAGATCTTTTTTTTTTTTCCTTTTTTGGAATCACCAAGTATGCTGTTTAATAGGATTCATCTTACAATCAGCTTTTGATACAAGTAGTCTGAAATTCTGATCTATCCGAGGATTTGTTCAGTTTGATTCCTCTTGAGAAATGGCCTGAAGTTTTTGCCTCATTCACTACATGAGGCAAAAGTACTCGATGCTTTTACTTTTTTGTGTTTCATATCCCAAACTTCTGAGAGAGAAAAATCCAGAACTAGCTGCATCTCTAAAGAAAAATTTAGCTTCTTTCTTGGATGTTTCCCTAATATAAGAACAACTAATGGATAAGCATGTGAAAACCTAAATGCAACTGTCAAGGAATTAGGTTGTTTTACATTCCCTTGGGAAAAAGTTCAAGGCTTTTTATATGTACATACATTTAAATATGTGCCAGACCTTTGATAGATCAGTCTTGTACTCTTAGTGCTCCTGTAATGTAGTTGTGGTTCGTAGCTGATATATTTCTCTTGTACCAGTGCACCTTTGATAGGTTTTTGTTTGGCTTTTCTAAGTTGTACCTTCTTTCTCTTTACTGAAATTTTACTTTAAAAAAAAAAGTGCTGGACCTGAAGATAACTATTCTTTTATCAACAAGTAATACTTGTCTCAGGTGAGACCTAAGACTTGATCATCTTGCTGGGATGGCTGACTGTGCATCTGATGCAAAGGCAATTGTCCATAATTTTAACCTCCTTCGATTTGTCAAGTGACTTCTTCTCTTCTAAAGCTCTACCAACGTTATAATGTCACCCCTCTTGTGTTATTGTTTTCCCCTGTGGCCTATCATGCATCTCTCCACATCTCCTTCTCTTCCCCACTACCACCACCCAGGGAAGTATGAGCTGAGAAGAAGCTTCAAACCAAGAGTAATTCTCTCCTTATTTCCATTTATGAAACAGATATCCAAACCCTCCAGGACCCGTTTCCTTTTTCCATTCTATATTCAGATCTGATTGTAGGAATTAGGTATATATGTGGAGGGCTTTGGAAATATTTGATGTTTGGTGTTGGTTGTCAATCCAGCAATGAAACAACTGTAGGAAGAGATGTTAGGGTTTCTATTGGAAGAGGATTCCAATGGTAAAAGGCAAACGACAAATACCGGACTTACAAACCAAAGGTCACATTAGGAGTCAATGAGAATAAGAAACCTAATCACACCATAATTTCCATCCCAGCTGAAAGCACTCAATCTATTGCTGGATAAAACCCCAATTCCAGAATAATATTTGGAGATTCTACAAAATGATTGATACTTTGCTCATTGATATGGACACTTGAAGATCCAGGGTTGCTCTGTGAAAGAGAAGCTCATTTTATCTTCATTGATAAGAATAGAATTATGAATAATGATGGCAGCCATCTATGAGATGAGAGTGAATGAAATAATATCAGATGTTGTTATAAGTCACATGAACAAAGACTTTGACAGCAGATGAGTCTCATCGATATCCTATATGCATGCTTTCAATTTCTGATTTTTGGTTTTCTTTGCAGAAGATTCTGTCTTAATGTGGACTATGAACACACCAAGGTTGACTAAACCAGTGCTAAATTTTTTAGAGTTCAAGTTGGTTGGATGTTCATGAGTCAATGACCAAATTATTTGGTGCTTTTACCGAAATACATGTACCGATGTGGTATAGAATAAAGAAAATTGATATGTGGGGATTGAGTTGAACCATGCTCTCTCCCTCTCTCTGTGTGTGTGTGTGTGTTTTTGTGTGCAATAGAATTATTATCTACTTAATTTTCCTTTATTATTTTTCACTCTTTCTCAGCTATTAATTTAATTGAAAACCATGTTCTGATATTTTGGTGAATTAGTTCAAAATGAATAAATGATGTTAAATCTGCTAACTCCTTTTAGATAAGAATTAATGTGTATTGTTCTTTAGCAAGTATTTAACTGAACTGCAAGCATGGGAGATTTGTCGCTGCCGTAGGAATGAGAACAAGGTAGCAGATACTCTGTGCAAACTGAACTACACCAGCTTCACCACATTCCACACAAACCTTCCTAATTCTGCTTTTGGAGTGTATATTTCAGAATGTACTGATCCAGGTGGATCTCATATAATTCCCATCCTGGTCCCAATTACAATCAGATACCCTGAAAGCCCCAGGGATCATGCATTCTACAACTTTCTGTAAGGGGTTTGTTTCTGTCTCTTTTGTTTAATGAACTCCCCTTCAAGCGAATAAAAAGAGAGGATTTTACAGGAAAATCCTGAAATTTGGCCATTCCTCACAAAAAAAAAGAAGTATTTAACTGGAGAGCAACACTAACAGCCCTAATTCTAGCCTCTTTGACGGCCAATACTTATATTGTCAATTTATCATCTCCCTTTTTTCTTATTTTTTTTTAACTTGTTTTTCTTTTCTTTCTTTTACGAATGATTATCCAGTAGAATTTTCTTTCAAGACAACTTATTTTTGCCTCTTATGTATCTGATATGAAAATGGATTTAAATATGTAACATTTGCATTATGTGAATTTCATACATACATAAAATTCACATGTGACACACAATACTGTGTTTGTTTAGAAGTACCATTTTCACATGAATAAACATTGAACGTCTGGGATCACATATGTAAAATCTTCAGATATTTCAAAATTTATATAAAGGGTCTCATTTATACACTATTTTCACGCCATATTTATGCATGTGTACAAAATAAATATAACTGTGCATAAATGTTATGTGTGTGCATCATTACATATGTAAATACTAAATAGGTGCTAACAAGGCTGGTGATGGTTTTTTTGGCCTAGCCAATTCTTAACCCAGTAATTAAACGAACCCACCAAAGCCCATCTATGCTCGGAAGTAGGGGTGTTCATGGGCTGGACCAGGCCAGGGCTAAGGCATATCTAGGCCCGGCCCACCTTTAGAAACATAGGCCTGAGTTCAACCAGAGACAATATCAAGCCCAAGCCCACCTATTCTTATCAATTGGGTCAGGTCGGGCCAGGCTCTCTATCACTATTCTGGGCTTTTTAATTACTTATTTGAGGTGAAAATGTTACTAAAATATATGTGCTACTTATTCGGGCCAGGATTTAGGTTTTCTATCACTTAATCCAAGCCATTCCATTTCTTAAGCGGGCCAAAAACTGAGATATAGGCTCGACCCAAGTACTAAAACCCTAGGCTAGAGCGGGTCCAAAGTGGGCAGGGCCAAGGTCGGGCCTGGACTGGCCCAGCCCTGGGCACCCTAATTAAAGAGCCTACTACCAGTCCATCTAGGCCCTAGGGATGCAACCGGGTATTTGATTCTCCGGTTATCTAAGGTTCTAACCCATGAAAAAGTGATTTTGGAACCTATTTTAGATTCCAATTCATAAATGGGTCAAGGTTTGAAATCCAATTTAGGTTCCGATTGATAAACTGGTCCGGTTCTTGGTTCATATAGGTTCCGATATGTCGACTTGGGACCCAACATATGAGCTTTTAATGTTGCAAATTGTAGTTAAAAATCAACTTTTGTTGGACATTTTAATGTTTAATTCCGAAGGTAATAGAGTTGATGCATTATTATTAGTTGAATGGTTTCATTTTTTAGGCAAATAAATAAATAATAATGAAAAGAAGTCCAATTAATCCCAATCCTCTAGTTGGGTCCGGTTATGAAATAAGGTTTGCAACTGGCAAAACATGAACCCAAAACTAAGAACCGTTATTTAGAAACGGGTCTTGATCCGTGTTTAGTAAAGGTTCCAATCCATAACCGTCCCATTTTATACCAATATCTAAATAAGATGGACAACATCCAAAAATAACAAAACAAAACGACAACAACAATAACAAAATATTAATAATAAAATAAAAATAAAACTAGTAAACTTGAAAGAGCTTTTGACACGAGTCGAAACAACGTCTCCAGCCTTAGATATGTGGCTATGATCTGGTTATGATTTCCTACCACATATATTTTATCATTTCAATCTCCCATTGCTGTCCCATCATCTGATTTTGTTGCACCATTCACCCATCCACAACCATGCCCATAGTTCTTTACCCAATGGGTCAATAGTTGCCAATCAATTCACCGATAAAGTTGGCCACAAAACTCAGCAACAGTTACTAAAACCTAACTTCCAGATTAAGATAGTTGTTTTTCTTTCACTCCATACATGCCCAATGAAATGCAAGTTATGGAGCCCATCTTTATTATATAATAAATCTATATATTCTTATAAAAGAGAAAGATATAGTCAAGTTGTGGGGCCCATCCTTATAAAAGAAAGAAAGATGTTTTTTTTCCTCTTCCCTTTTCAATTTTCTTTTAACATTCTTCTTAATCAGATACTGCAAGATTTTCAATATCTCAAATGTTATTTTTTTCTCTCTTCTTTTTTTCAATTTTCGTTTAACATTCTTCTTATTCAGATAATACAAGATTTTCAATGCAGGGAGTTTTGTGGGTATGAGGTTTTTCCTCTGTGAGTAATTGTGTAAGGAAGAACATAGCATTTTAACAGATTCTTCATTGACTCTTAGCTTCTTTTGAAATGGAAGGAGTTTTCATATATGTAAGTGAGCACTGTCTACTGAAATTATTGTCATTTGATTGCGTCTTCTTCTTCAATTTTTTTTAATGTTGCAATAAAATCTGTATTATAAGAAAAATGGGTGCAGCCAGAGTTAAGAAAATGGTGATATAGACGTGGTTTTTTCTTTCTCATTCCTGTTTGGGCCAAAGTTAGGCCTATTGATAGCCTTCGTGCTCTGATAATTTTAATTAGATGTATGTTTTATTTCTTTAATCTTAATTGCAGGCTTCCAAATTGTGTGTGTTTCATGTTTCCTTATGGTAGAACTTAGTATTTAGTTCTCACTATGTGTTTGGAACATGAATTTGTGCATAGCATTTAAAATGAAAAATTGATACTGTTTTGTTATGTGAGATAGGAAAATAGAAAACATAAACAGAAAGTGTCTTGGTTGAGAAAAGCAAAGTAGACAATAACTAAAAGGACGATGCTATGATGCATTGAAAAGCTTTCCATTATCTATCTGAATATGTTTTCCTTCTCCATAAAGTCGAAGGGGAAGGGCTTTTTTTTAAGCAATACATGTGCAAATATTCAAAAGGCAAAAAACATAATCCATATTTGTATAAGAATCTGATATATTTTTTTATTTTTCCTATTTTAGTTTATGTTAGTTAAAGTCTTACGCTTTAGACCAATGCCTATTCAATCGTTACCCTCCAAACCCCTCAAGAATGGAATAAGACCAATAAGCATTCATTCGTGGTTCTCATTGAACTATTTTGTTCACTAATTTCCAAATTTTTATTCAGTTTTTTTTTTTTTGTAAAATTAATTGTGAGATATGATGCCATTAAAGAATCATGTCAAAGGAAAAATATTTCAGATTTTATCATTCAAAAAGTTTTTTTAGTCTTTCTTGGCACTATTTTGTCCACCCCGGTTAATAAACTAAGCTAAGGTGGGAAAAACAAAAGATTTTAATTATGCACTATTTACTCCATTATGTGGTTCATGGTGTACAAACTGTCTTTTAACTCTGAAAACTTAAATGTCATGTGCTTTTCCAATAATAAACCTTGAACTAAGACACTATAAAAAAAATGAATAATGTATTTTATAATAGATCAAAAGAAAATGAATCAAGTGTGTTTTACTTACTACTTTTTGGTGTTCAATACTTACAATTTTGTAGGTACTTTAAATACTTCGCCATCGGCTTAAAAATTAGTTTAAAAGTTGTGACAAAAGGTATTAGTTAGCTTGCTACTTTTATTATTTTTGCTGGTGGCCAATTGATGGTTGTGTTATAATTCAAATACCAAATTGAGTACTACACATGAGAGAATTAACATTTTCTCTCTTTTTTTTTAACCTGAAACAATGCTAATTGTGCAAATAGTTTCTATTTATTTATTTATTTTTATTTTTATTTTTTGGTAGAACTAAAAGATATTTGAGTGGTATTTGTATTTGAAATTTGAAATTTGAGAGTTAAGAACATCAGAGGGCTACGAGAGGTTTTCAAAATATATGAGATTTTTTTTTGTACGGATGTAACCCTTTGTTATTATTTTTTTAAATATTAACCCTTTAACCTTTTGTACACTAACCTTAAATATTTTTAATTTGATGTTCCTTAAGTTGTATATTATTTATTATGGCCTTTGAAAAAGGTATAGGAACATCTAAAACTTATAAGCACATCCCATATATACAGGTACTTCGTTTAGTTTTTTTCCTTTTTCTTTTTTAGAAAAAAGTAGCAACTGATAAAATATCATAAATAATAAAGTGAAATGTACAAACTTTAACTCATTTTATGTCCATCCTGTTTTTTTCTCCCTTTTAATGAAAGTTACCATTAAAAAAATTAAATATTATTTTCCCTTTTGCTTCATGTGTTTGTATTTTATTTAGTTAGAATAATTGAGTTTTCAATCTGATATAATAGTTGTATTGATCTTGATTTATACCCCTGTTGGAAGAATACTCACAAGTTGGATAATGTGATAACTACGACTAAATATTAGTTCTCTTCCAATATTAGTGATTGCTAAAGATAATTCCATAAATGTAATTTAGTGGTAGGTCTTATAGATTGCTATCGTAGAATTGTTGTTGTTCTGTACAATGTTTAATTTCTTAATATACAACTTTTGTGAATTTTCTTATTATAAAAGGGCATTTCAAGGGCATGAATATATTTATTTATTCTTGCTCTTACTCATGAGATTGAAATTGAAAAACTTTAATCATTTTCTAGCACATTTATTTCTTTCGTCATTGCAAGCTTCTTTTTCTTTTTGTTCTTGTTCTTCTTTTCATATATTTCAATGAAGCGTCATGCCTTTCTTTAAAGGGAAAATGAGGATCTCATAGAAACTGCTTGTTATACTAGCATTACTACTAACTTCAGAGTCAGTGAATGAAGTAATCGTTTTAGGTGTAAGCAACTAAAATAAGTATTTGATGCTGAGCCGCATCAAATTCAATTTGTCTTTGTTCGTTTCAAATTTTTATTACTTTGATCAACACTCTCATTCTCTATACAAAATAGAGCAGAAGAGTTGATCTAGAATACCTGTATTACATTCTTATGTATTTCTTAAAAGGAGTGTCCTATTCATTTAGCAGATTTGTATTTGTAGTTTTTTTAATTTTTAATATTTTTTCCCTATGGACATCTCTATTTGTGATCTTCCATTTAACTGAACTTCTATGATTATTTTGTATTATCATTTTCTTAAAGGGTGTAAAATATAGCACTTTGTATCAAGCAAAAGAACATGCCGATTCTTGGAGATGTATTGCCTCTTTTTACCTGATAGTGGTCCGTCTTATAAAATAAAACAAAGCGCATGTTAAATACTAACATTGATCAACAGGTGCTCTGCAATTCTTACCCATCAGAGTCCATATCATAGTGTCACCATTGTTGATCTCTGTCGCTTTAGGACAAGCCGGATTACTTCATTATTCTTAACGGTCGGTGTGAGATGTTATTCTTCTTTAAAAGTTAAGACTAAAACCACCATCTTAGTTTTATTATTTTGATGTCCTTAGGTAAGATATAATAATTTTTTTTTCTTTAATAGAATCTGATTTTGTAGTGGACATATAATGTTCATGGTAATTGGTTAGAACAGTAAGCTCATCTGATTCTTAGTTTTTATTTTTATTTTTTTATAAAACTGCAGATTATCAATTTGACTATGCTTTCGACTGGACTCCAACTTTAGCAGGTCAAGTCTACCAGAAAACTGATAAGTTGATCAGACATGTTAAATAAAGTAAATTTAAATTTCTTTGTATACATTCATGATTAAATATCTAGAAATATGTGATTTATATCCTTAAAAAGTTATATAAATTCCATATCGATTGTCTTTTGAGATCTCATTTTTCTCATCGTATCATTGTTTTATTGTTTTCAAATATATAGGAAAAAAGTAATGTCAGCTACATTTGGACATTGCACGAGTGTTGCAATTTACAATCACTTATTTTTTGTTGAAAATTTATTTTTAAATGTATTGAAGCTTCTACTAAATTTTTTAAGAACTTTATTTTTAAATTTTTTTTTTAGTAAAACTGTGTGTCCGGTGCACGTGCATTACACGTGCAAGGCTCCACTAGTTTACATTAAAACTTAAATCTACAAGTTGTATATCAACGTTTACTGAAAAAAATAACTATATAATTTTCTTAAGAAACTCACATAAGTTTGAAGTTTCACATGCATATTTGACCACAAGTGCCTTCTTCCTTTCTTCTGTTCTTTTTTTTTTTTTTTTTTTAATTCGCGGTTGTGCCTTTACAGTTACATTTAAGTACCATAAATAACCCGTGTTATGACAAAAGTTGAGATAATTCCCCCACTGATACTCATATAATTTCTGTGGACTAAAATGTATTTAACTATATGATACCAATACATACCATATTTTTGCAATTTCACAACTTTTTAATTTATGTAATATCGCGCAAAAGCTCCCTTCTTGTTGGGTTAAAAAAGAAATAAAACTATGCCATATCGCACAATTTATAATTTTATGCAATATTGCACGGTTAAGGGCATTTTAGTCTATAAAAATTACACGAGGACTTATGGAAAAATATCTTAGAGAGTTGCTAAATGCACATGCGATTTTTCGTTCCGCCCATTGTAATTTTTTTAAAGACCAATATACAAATGTAGTAAATTACCTAAAAGGACATCTATCAAAAGTCTCTCCCTCTCCAACTCCTTTCTACACTCACTTGCCCCTCATCCCCACCCCATCCACCATTGCCTCTTCCGATAGCACAGTCGGAGGGGGAGGGGGGGAGGGAGAGGGAGATGTAGAACGGGCGGCGGTGGGCGAGGACGGGCAAGAGAGGGAGGCGACGGGCAGGAAAGGGGGAGAGACAGGGAGGAGGAGAGGACATAGGCTAGGCGGGGGTGGGTGGAGGTGTGCGGGGAGGGAGGTTGAAAGAGTAGAGGTTAGGGTAGTTTAGGAAATATGGGGCTTGTAAAAAGTAATTTTTTAATTTAAGTTGTGGGTGCTGAGATAAGCAATGTGTGAAAAGAAAAATTGTGTTTGCATGTAGCTGCTCTCAATATCTTAACTTTCATTACTGGGCGAAGTTATTAATGGTCAAAAGTTACTGTACAAACAAACCCTCTTTTTTTTTTCCTTTTGCCTTAGATAGGAGAGAATGACAAACTACCATATTCCTAGGTTCACTCTAGGGGTCCGCCATGCACTGCCCCCAACTCCCAAGGGTCATTCTAGGGTCCGCCATGCACTGCGGGCTTTGTCTCCCTCTGCTTCGCACCTGAATACACTTCTTTTGTCATCCTTTGTGCCACACATGTACACTTCTACCTTGTCCTCCGCCCGTGTAATCAGGGGCGGATCCAGGACTTCTAATCTGGAGGGGCTGCACTCAGTGGCGGATCCAAGATTCAAAATCACTGGGGACACGATTAAGTAGTAGGGGGTCCGCCCCCGGAATTTTTTTTTTGGTTATTTATATGATTGCAAATGATTTTTTCTTCATGCTTGAGAAAAAACAATACACAAAAAAAGTAGTGGACCTTTTACATACACTATTAGTAACTAATACACAGAAAGGTGCATTCAAAGACAGGTAGTTTGTAGATTTCCACTGCATTGCAAATCATACATAGCAAGGACAAATAGTGTGCAGATTTACCCAAAACCTTTTAATTGGAACAAATATAATATAATAATTTCAAGCAATAAAACAAGACATATTTATTTATCACAACTGTTCTCTACGAGTTTTCATTGGAGAGCCTGGTTCAATGTCACTGGTGGCCTAATTGATTTGGGCCTAACTTAGTATACATAATTTTTTTTTCCCAAAAAGTCACTTGGGGCCCAGGCCCTAGTGACTATGAACTGCATCCGCCTCTGGCCCTTGCAGGAGACTGAGAACGCGGTGATACTACAAGAAAGTGATTAAAACAATCAAAATTCGAGAGGACAAGAATATGAAATATTTAAAGTTAATATTAGGCTACAAAAATCCATTGGGGGCCCAAAAAATTCATTGGGGGCCTTATGGAAAAAATTAGTGGGCCCCACCAAAATTAGAACTAAAGTTTAGAAATCCACTGGGGGCAGTGGTAATACACTGCATCCGCCTCTGGCTGCACTGAAGTTACATTAAAAAAATAGCAACAATGTCTCACCAAAAACTATAAAAAATAGCAACAATGTCCCACCAAAAACTATCTATGTACTATCTTTATAATTCATTTTCGACAAGCATCATACCAAAAGAGTGATCATTTTTATTATACTACTCATAATCAACAAAAAAATGTCTTCACAATATATCTTGACAAGTATGACAAAAGACAAACAAAAGGTGTGTCGTAAGTTACCGGGCCCCAAAACTCAAAATTTAGTTTTTTTTTTTTTGGGCTAAAAGCTTGGGTGGGCTGCAGCCACCCCGGCGCCCCCCCCCCCCCCCCCCCCCCCCCCTCCCCCTCTCATCCGCCCCTGCGTGTAACTTGGGATAGTATTCCAGCAATGCCAATGCAAAGATTTCAGTAAGACTTGGAATCCGAACTCCATTAATTGGGATACTAAAAATGGAAAACACTGTAAAGAAGGATCAATCCTTATTTCTATGAAAGGGACGTAGGCGGCCAACTGAGCTAACAATGGATTGGCTCTTATTGTTACCACCGAGGGGTCCCGCACTTCTGAGTTCTGACTGCAAGTGCCATCTTAGCTCACCCCATTGGCCCATTCCCAAGAGGCAAGAGGACCGTTTCCATTTCTTCCCTTTCTCAAATCAAAACGTTATAGTGGTCACCACTCACCACTCACCACCACGTTTTCAACAGATGCACAGCCAGATGTCTGGTCTGGAAAATTTTATAGGTTTCCTCTGGTCCCTATCTTCCCATTCCATAATCGTGCGCACACACGCAAATTATCATTATACTAAGCGTACAATAGTTGCAACATAGACTTTGCATTCTATATGACCTCTCTCTAGATTATCGTTACGTGAAGCCATGGTGGAATTTTGTATACCAGTTACTAGCGAAGCGTGTAATAGCTACATTAGAGTATTCGGATGAACTATTTTGAGAGGATAGAAAATCTAAATTACTTAAAATAAATATATATATATATATATATATATTTTCACTTTACGAGTTGTTATCAAGTTCCAATACAATACAATCAAAATAGATATCACTCTAGCCTTCACAAATATACTACATTATAGCCCAAATTAAAAGGGCACCTTTTTTATTTTTCCAATGGCTTAGATTTTCCTACAGGTAGGCCCCACAGATGAACTTCACCAAATATCATGAGTCATCTTCCCACCATTAGAATTCATGAATGGTGCCTGATGCATGAAAATAGTAAACTGCCACATGGCATAGATTTTTCTATAAGACTAGTGGAGCACAATTGGAAAGCCTGAGATGAAGACAAACTTCCTGAGTAGAATATCCATGGAGTGGCAATGGCCACCATTACTTCTGTCTCCATCTCCACATCTCTCTCCCTCTTCTCTCTTTTTCAATCTATCACTTCTAAACGCTCTGTTCCATTCTTCCTCTAACTGAAAGGTTTGGCAGAATAACCCAATCACCAAAATCCTTCTTTTTCTTGCTCAGCTCCATATTCTCCAATCAGAATTGAAGATACAAACCCAAACAATCATAGAAGAGCAGAACCCAGATCTTTAAATCTCCACTAATGGCTCTACCAATGTTCTACAACACCCTCCATCAATCTTTCACGTTCTCACCAAAAACATGTCTTTCTTTTCCATTCTTCAAATACCAATCAGAACTATCTGCTTCTCCCCGCCCCAATCACTTCTTCAGCACAGATTGGAGGAAGAAGAAGATGGTAATCAGAGCTGCAGTGGCAGAAGAAGCTGCTCCGGGGGTGGCTGCTGGCGTCGGAGGAGAGCAGGGGCGGCGAAAGCTTCGGATTTTGGTAGCAGGAGGTGGTATTGGTGGGTTGGTTTTTGCTCTGGCAGCCAAGAATAAGGGGTTTGATGTGTTAGTATTTGAGAGGGATTTGAGCGCGATTCGAGGAGAGGGCAAGTACCGGGGGCCGATTCAGTTGCAGAGCAATGCGCTCGCTGCGCTGGAAGCCATTGATTTGGCGGTGGCAGATGAGATCCTGGATGCTGGTTGTATCACTGGCGATCGGATTAATGGGCTGGTTGATGGAATCTCGGGTAATTGGTGAGTGTTTTTCTTTATTGGGTTTCGTCCTGAATTGCTGTTGGTTGTTTCCCGTGGAATGGATTTGTATGTGAGCTTGATTTTGATGGTTCTTGTTTGATGGGTTTCTGTAGAACAGAAAGAAGTCATCTTTTGTGTTTTTTTTGTAACAGTCAAAATTCTCTGACTAGCAGCAATGAAATGGTGTTGATTGGTTGCGTAGTGGGCTTGAGTTCTGTCTTCTTGTTTTTTACTCATCCCTCCTTTATTAGTTTTTTAGTCCTTGATACTGTATTTTTCAACTTGTTAATGACGATCCTCCTAATGGTTAAAAGGATGACACTGCCAGGTTTTTTTTCCGTGATTCCCCATTGAAATCATGCTTTAGGTGTATGTGGTGAATGAGCCAATCAGGATTAGTGCTCTATGGTGTATAAATCTCTGGACATGTCCATTAAAATTCTAATTTTGTAGCCCGCGAGCCCTGTTATTTTCTCTGCTGAGAACTTTTTGTCTAAATCATATGGTGTTAGGAACTGTAATTGTGTCCTAGCATCTTCTTATTTTTACATTGATAAAATGCAGACGAGAGGCATACATATCGTAGTTGAGTAGACATTAGATTCTCTGTTTGGATATCGAGCCATCTGCAGATTTTCAGTTAAATCTGTAAATTCATCTCACCGTAAGTTTGTAGTAGGTGCCTGGCAGATGTTTCTGAGCAAACATATCACTTGGTCATTTCAAATATGACAAAATAGTTGATGCTTATGGAAAAAGTTTGTAGTAGGTGCCTGGCAGATGTTTCTGAACAAACATATCAGTTGGACATTCAGATATGACAAAATAGTTGATGCTTATGGAAAACTGGTTTTTTCCTCACTTCCTTTTTTTTTTTTTTTTTGGTGTGGAAGAGTTTGGGGTTGAAAGAGGGGAGAGTGGATGGGTGGCAGCTGCCAAATTATGGGCATCTAGATACGGTCTAAACAATTTGGGGTTTTACTCTAACAAGTCTTATGTATGAAGTTGTCTGGTTTGAGCAACAAGATGCTTCCTTACCTATATATGTGATGAATGGTCATCAGGTACGTTAAATTTGATACATTCACACCTGCAGCGGAAAGAGGACTCCCGGTTACAAGGGTCATTAGCCGAATGACTTTGCAAGAAAAACTTGCCGGGGCAGTTGGAGATGATCTTATAATGAATGATAGTAATGTCATTGATTTTGAAGATGATGGGAATAAGGTATTAGGAATTTTACTCTGTGAACTCTCTAAATATCAAAAGATCTTTTGGTTATGTCCATGGTACTAACAGGGCATTCTTTGTTGTTTATCACATTTCATGAGCTCAGGTTACTGTGATACTTGAGAATGGACAGCGTTATGAAGGTGACCTCCTAGTTGGTGCCGATGGTATCCGATCAAAGGTAGATTTGTGCATGCATTCTACAACGTTTTTACATAACCTTTTAAAAAGTGTTTTATGTTGTCGTGAAAATCAAGCAATGACACTTTGGTGGTTATAGGTACGGACCAAGTTGTTTGGGCCCAAAGAAGCCACATACTCAGGCTACACTTGTTACACTGGTATCGCAGATTTTGTGCCTGCAGATATAGAAATTGTAGGGTATGTTCTATTTTGTTTTTTATATTACTTGGAAGCTTTTGCTCTGCATGTTTTACTTTTTTTTTTTTTTAATTCGACTTATTTTTTCAACTTAGCTTAAATTAATCATCATAGTCTCATCAGATTATGTCTCACCATGCTTAATATACAGTCTAAGTTCTAAATTATTTTCTCCTGCAGGTATCGGGTATTTTTAGGTCACAAACAATACTTTGTTTCTTCAGATGTGGGAGGTGGAAAGATGCAATGGTATGGATTTTACAAGGAACCACCGGGTGGTGTTGATGCTCCCAATGGTAGACATTCCTTGGACTTTTTTTTTTTTTTTTTCAATTCTTCATAGTCTGGTATCCTTTTTATCAATCCATTACAGAATGGAATCCATATGCTGGTTAGATGTCTTTAATACATATTTTATCATTGGATCTCCCTAGAATGATCCATATATTTAAGAACACTTCTTTGGTCCTATTGGCTGTATGCCCATAATAAAGATAAAAGGTGTAGGAAAAACCAAAAGTAACTATAATGAACAAAACACTAAAGATCTTAAATAATTATAATCGATCCACAAGGAGAAAGACTGTCAAAGGGTAATCATTCTAGTTTTATAATCAGAATATGTAAGCTTTCACTCACAATTTGAAGTTATTTCATGAACAAGGCTGCAAGTGCAAACATCTTCAGTTGCCACTGAGGAGTAAATTTTTTAATTAATACATCCTTTTCTCCTTGATGAAGAGAACAAATTTTGCAGTAGTTGGTATAGGTTGGCTGAATATAAACCTACCATGAGACATGGCTGGTGTTCTGTAAATAAAATGCAAAAGGAAAAAATAGTGAGTGACAAACCCCGCTATTGGAGAAAACATGGAAATGGGGGCTTATGTTGGAGAAGGACAATCCTAAGAGACCGAAACCTATCTTACGCTTAACTTCGAGATTTGGTCATCAAGATCCGAAACTCCCCACCTCCCTCTCTTCCTTCCTCCTTCCTCTCTCTCTGTTCTTATTTTAGCTTTGTTTCTTTTATCTCGAAGTCATAAGGTGGCATATAGGAAGTTCTTAGTATCAACATGTAAATTCAAGATGCTAGTAACTTATCCAGTGAAACTCAAAGTAAGTCAACTCGTGCAAAAGCAAAAAGAGCAAAAAGATGGATCCACTAGCCTTATGATTCAATGCAGATGTTGTTAATATTGTTATTGAGATTTGAGTGATCATTATACTAATTATGTTGCACTGTATATTGTGGCAGGTAAAAAGGAAAGACTGCTTAAAATATTTGGGAGCTGGTGTGATAATGTTGTTGATCTACTACATGCAACCAATGAAGATGCAATTCTTCGCCGTGACATATATGACCGCCCACCTGTTTTGACCTGGGGAAAGGGCCGTGTAACATTGCTTGGGGATTCTATTCATGCTATGCAGCCAAACCTGGGTCAAGGTGGCTGCATGGCTGTTGAGGTATGCTTTACATGTATATGGGATAGCTGATAGCTCAGCTTTTTGTCTCAGAAACAGTAATTCCTTACTTTCTGAAATTTAGATCTTTATGATATCTACATAATGAAAACTGTGTTTGTGCGACCATAATTAAGTATTAATGGACATGTAGGATTCTGTTTCCCTGTTCTATTCCTCCCAGTTTCCACAGTTTCTATGTTTTCTCTTGTATTATTCCAATTTAGGATGGACATATTACAAAAGTTCTTGTTAATTTTTCTTTTCTTTTTTCTTGTGTCCTTGTAGGATGGCTATCAATTGGCTTTACAGCTTGAGAAAGCTTGGAAACAGAGTATTGATTCAGGAACTGCTATTGATATTCCATCTTCTCTAAAGCAGTAAAGTTCCAATATTCAGTCTAAACAAAATTGTTTATTTTTACTGGATGACTAAAGTATAACAATGCAGCTAAGTCTTGGGCATGCACATTTCATAACCTTAGTATTTTCAGTAGCATTTTCAACATGCTATGCGGGCCATGGTATATTCCTAAGATTTATTTAATGGCTTGTTTGGATGTACCCTGGGCAAATGTTTATCCATTACCACTTCATTTAAGGTGGAGTGAGATACGGAAAAAGGATGCAAGCTGTATGAGGTTTTGCATTTTTCTGCATTGCCTATTCCAAATCAATATTCTAGAGATTCTATGTTCTGTACTACATTATTACAATTGCTTTAGACAGGAAAGCACCTTCTGATTGTTGGGCACCTGGTATATTTGTGACATTAGGATGTGTTTGCTTTTAGATATTTGATTAATGTTCATGAATTTTCATTTTATTGTTCATTTTATATTGATTTACCCATATTTTTTTTATCAGATATGAAAAGGAAAGAAGAATACGTGTTGGTATTATATGTGGACTGGCAAGAATGGCTGCATTGATGGCTACCACTTACAGGCCATATTTGGGTGTGGGCCTTGGACCATTTTCGGTATGTACATGAAAACCTTAAAATGATAGGAAATGGGTATCATAATAAAATATTAGGAGGATATTAATTGTGGATTTTTTAGCGAAGTTTCCCCCCTTTTCTTTTACCCATCATGATGGATTATAACCTCTTTGTTTGTTGTTTTTTTTTAATTTTTTTTTATAGTTTTTGACTAAATTCCGGATTCCGCATCCTGGAAGGATTGGAGGGAGGCCTTTCATTTGGATTACCATGCCCTTGATGCTAAGTTGGGTCTTAGGTGGTAACAGGTCAGACCTTTCTGCTTCTCTCTTCATATTAATTTTCTTATTGTTTTTATTGCTTGCATATTTGCATCCACCAGTGGAAATAATTTCTGTAGAATGCGTGTTTAGTGGATTACAACTGTAATGTTTAGTGTATTCTCTAAGCCACCCCTTTTTTACTTGTCCATTTAAATGATGCCACCTCACAAGTGATCTATTTGATTGGAGAGATATTGATGCCTTCAAATTTGCTAAAAAATAGAAGAAACACGTTAACCATTATAAGAGTTAAAGACCAAATTTCTGTTCTTCCCTCAAAACTGAGAAACAAATAATTGGTTTTTGGAAACTTGCAAGAAGTTAGTGAAGCCTCTCAATGAGGCCCACATACGATTAATCTAAACCATCCGCAATAAATGACACTATCTTTTATGGGGTCTCACCAAGTGTCACTCCAACAGGAGTTGTTCCCACCATTAAATTAGGGAAATCACAAATTTTTATGAAGTTTAATTTGACAGTGGGCCCAACTGATTTTTGACCTAAATTCGGTGACAGTAGATAAAGGATGGGGCCCTTTATTTTGATCGGTTTGGATTTTTCATAAGCAGGCCCTACCATTGATGTCCACCAAATCACCTATATGGAAAGCAAGCTAAATGACTAGATCGGCTTTGCCTTGAAATCTGCTAAAAAATAGGGATATGATTTGTTGATCTTCAAGAGAAAAAGTGGGTATTTAAATGCTTTTAACTTCTCTCCCTCAAAATTAGTGCAAGAGATACATATGTCAGTAAATAAAGAGAATAACTCAAATTCATTCACCCACACAATGGGGCATTTTTTGCTACAAATGCCTGGGGAGTTTTGTAGCGTGCCTCATATATATAACCGTATATATAACTGACGTGAATGAACATCTTCCCACAATGAGTGTAATGGTCATCTTTTTTAAGAGAAATGAAGAAATACGCAAATAAAGTCTTCAGCGTCATCCCTAGCTATTTATCAGCTGGTTAGGGACATGGCTTATGTGTGTGTGTGTTGTGTCCCCAGTGTAGCAAAAGAAGTTTGCAGCATTGAGGTTGGGCCCAATTGGATGATGCTTTGTCCTAAACCATGAGTTTCCAGGTTAAATCCAGCTATCAAAACAGACGGTGAAAATAGATGATATACATTTAGTGAGAGAGATATCTAGTTGCATGGTTGTATTCTATTGCTAGCTATTGAGGAGCCGGCCCTTTTTGTTTCTTTTTTGTTCGAACTTTTAGTATGCATCCTCATGCTGTAGTCTATAATTTGTTGTTGTGGACCGTGGAGTAATCAAGCCTGTACCCCGTATAGGGGCCATCTATTTTTACTCATGAATTTCCAGTTCCATATTCTCTTGTTCTTTTTATTTGTGCATGCACTTGTGTGTGCGTGTGTGGTGATCCTCAATAGTACCAATGTTCACATTGTCTACTTGACTGGAAATTACCTCTATGGCTTATGCAGCTCAAACCTTGAAGGGAGGCCGCTAAGCTGCCGAATCTCTGACAAAGTATGTTGCTTGCAAAACTATAAGAACTAGAACATTAAAATGATTCAAGTCTTCCATGCTGAAACAATCCTCATGAGCTTTAATTTCTTGGTGTGAACAGTAAAAACTATTGAAAGTCTATTTTCTATTCTAAAAGTTAATATTTGGTCATAAATGAAGGCAAATAGCCAGTTACAGAGGTGGTTTGAAGATGACGATGCCATGGAGCGTGCCCTTAATGCTGAGTATGACGTGCCTTTCGCAAATCTTGTTTCAATCCTTTTCATGTCATTCTGACTAATAGTTTGAAAGTTCGCTGGTTATGATCAACTGTCTTCTTTCTTTTGCAGATGGTATCTCTTCCCCACAACAAGTGAAACTAATGGTGGGATAATACAACCTATTCATTTAAGCAGGGATGAGAAAAAACCATGCACAATTGGGTAATGCCCATGAAGATAAAGTTACATGGCCTGTTATTCTCACCCTTCAGTTCTTTGCTTGATGCATGAGTGTAACGTGTTGCAGGAACGTTTCACACACTGACTTGCCTGGAGTATCAATTGTCATACCTTTACCGCAGGTGGGTAAATTGATGATACTAGTACTTGACAAACAGTTCGAATAAAAGCAAATTATGGTGAAACATATTAACCATAATTTATTTGCATATCCTATCTTAAACTTTTAACTTATATTAGCCCATTGGAATATGGGCTGTTTATTGTTATATTTATTAATTTACTCCACTCCAAGCTGTTTGGATCTGTATTATAGGAGAGGAGAGCTTCCCCAGTATGTTTTATCAGTCCTCTAACCATTTCACATTTCCTAATGAAGATGTTCGGTTTGGTCTGCTGGGAGTAGCTGTTCTTCTAGTGGTTGAAACAAAAGAATCGAGGGCTTTTTCTTGTATTTCATGGTTGAGTCCCAATGATACCTGGGTACTCCATAATAAACAATGAAAATATTCCATTTTGCATATTGCTGAGGGTACATATGATTATATCCCGAGATGCCCCTTTGAACTCAGTCTAATCTCCAAGCTACTTTCTGGTTTTTGGTCATGGTGAAAATTGTATCTATTGCAAATGATTCTTATCAGTACATGATATTTAGTGCATATATGATCTGAATGAACTAGTGGTCAGGAACATTTAATGAATATACTGTTATTTTGTTAGCTGACCAGCCTTTTGCTCATCTTAGGTATCCAAAATGCATGCATGCATACACTGCAAAGACAATGCATTCTACTTGACTGATCTTCAGAGTCAACATGGCACCTGGCTTACTGAGTAAGTTGAGGAGAGTGAGATATTTGTGTTCTTTATCATCAAATTATGTTAAAAAATATTGACATTGTTCAACACATGCAGCATTGAAGGGAGGCGGTATCGAGTGCCTCCAAACTTCCCTGTTCGGTTCCATCCATCTGACAGCATTGAGTTTGGTTCCAATAAGGTAGTAATGAGCCATCTTTAATTCTAGCATAATCATATGCTTGCATGAGGTGTTAATAAAAACCCAAAATGCAATGTGAAATATCTGGAGGGTTGATAATCACAAACCCTAACAGATAATAAAAATCCCAACACAGATATAAATATGGAATAAAATGAAACAATAGCCTAAGTTATTCAATCAATCAATCAAGAAGATGGACACACGATATTTTACGTGGAAAACCCTGAATAGGGAAAAAACCACGGGACCTCGCACCGGTCCATAAAGATCAAGCACTAATAAACAAAGGTTACAAGAGAAACTCACTACCCTTTACAGTTGAACTCAACCTAAGGACCACAGTGATTCTTGCCGACGACCACGCCATTCACCTTCTCTAGCATTTCGATCTCCACGCCTTGAACAAGACGAATCAACTTAGAACGTGGATGATGAATCTCCAGATGCAGAAAGCTTCAACACATTAATCTCTCAAAAGGACTCTATGCAGGAAAGTAATCTCTCTGAAAATAATCTAGGGTTTAGAACAATGAGAGATAATTTCTTTAATGAGGTTAAACCCTTAAATAGGCTTTTGGAAACGTGTAAGAGAGATTAGGTTTGAATGGGATAGGAATAGAGGGCTGAAGAGGGAGCAAAATTGGTCCGATCGATCGGTCATGGGGTCCGATCGATCGATCTGACTTTTAACAGAGAGCATTTCTGGGGCGATCTATCGGTCATGGGGTCCGATCGATCGGTTAGACTGATTTGATGAAATCTTCGTTGTTTTCTGCGTCTTTTGATTTCTTCCAATCTGAAGTGGTCCATCTAAGAATATAAAATTACATTTAATCCCATGTTTTGTCCAACCATATGAATTAGCCAACACTCAAAAACTAACAATCTCCCCCTTTGGCAATTCATGGACAAAACATCTAATACATGAAGTCTACCCATAAACTATCCCACACAAAAAAAGTACTTTAGGAAAACCGTCATCCACTAGTCGATACCTGCAATACCTGTCACAAGCAATCTTTGACAAAAGATCATGATTAAATAATATGTAAAGTAAGCACACATACATAAAGCGCATGAAAACTAAACTGAACCATTCTCCCCTTTTTTGGACATAAATTGACAAGGATTAAAAATTGTAAAAGAAACCGAATTAGTCCATTAACCAAACAGAGAAAACAGAATGGGGAAAGAAGAACCATCTGAAACATAGATTAAGTCTAGTTAACATATAGCAGTAAAGATTAATGCGAGGACAAAAAGTTAGACGCCATGGGCTACTGTGGAGGAGGGAATCGACGAATGAGAGAATCAAGTTTCTCCTCAATCCTGTTACTGCCAATTTGTAGTTGCCCCATCTGAGTAAACACTTCCTGAAACTGAGAATACATTCGATGTTCAAGTAATTCAATCTGAGTAGATTGATCAAAAAGACGGTTCTCAAACTCTTGAAGATATGTTGGCATAGCTGACTCATACTGTTGCTCAAATGGAGGAGGGACTTCAGCAGTTGCTTCACCTGGTTCCGGACCATCATCACCGCTTTCATCGACATGGGATGAGGACAAACTAATGGTGAGAAAAGTAATAAGGCCTCTCCCTTTCACAATGCTATCATTTGGCCCGACAGCAACCCCACTGGAGAGAAGAATCCTGGTGAGAAGAGCCCCATATGGAAGAGAAGTAGTTGAAGCACCGAGAGGGGCGGCCGGCTTATGCTTATAAATGGTAAGAGGAATATCAATGGACCGCCCTGTCCCAATCACATACAAAAGATAACCAGTCTCCATAATGAATTCAGATGTTCTTCCCTTAGGCTCAAGATTGAAGCAAACAAAAAGGTTTAACATGCAGTAGGAGGGTGTAAGATATTTCTGCTTAAGAATCCCCCCAGGCCATACACGACAACGACCACCAGTAAGTGTCGTGATAACAGCACTCCAATCAGTGTTATCCACTGGATCCTCCATGTCATCCGAGTCTGGCTCAGGAGTGGGATACACGGCATCAAGGCTCCTGTCAATTTGAAGAAATTGACTGGTGAAGCTGGGATCAACTTCAATATCATCCCACGAACAAATGATTTAAACAACTCTTGTCCAATATCATGGATGTTGTAAAATTCTTGAACTAAAGACCTATAAGCAGTTGGGTCAAACACATAAAGGGAGTTCCATTCTCTTTCACGAAGCCGAGAACTGAAGTCAATATTCATCTGTGCCAAACGAACTGGATGTTCTACAAGGACTTGTTTCTTTGAAAAAATATTCGCAAATGATGTTTCTTTCACAAGACTCTGAAATCTGTTAGAGTCAAAAGGAGTAGCAGATGAAGAACTACCACGCTGAAATGTCCTCTTGCGAGGTTGCGAAGCTTTGGGAGCCATTTCCTCTTTGGAGTAAAAGAGCAAACACTTGGTGTGCACTACAAAAATAGAGGTACCCAACCTTTAACTTAGTAATGTACCATCCAAAATTGATGAACAACGTGGATACCACATTATTATTTCCTCACATTTATCAGTAAGACTAGTAAAACATAGTCTTCACAATCTTTCTCCCAACAACCACAAAAAAACCAACATTCCAATCACCCAATACAACTACCACAACCAAATAATAGCAAATAAAAAGAAATTGAATGAAAGAAGGAGATAAGGAGAAGAAATACCTTGGATAAAGCTTGAAATCCTAGAGGAAAAACCTTGAAAGAGAAAGGGGAAAATGGGTCTAGGGCTGAAGTTGTAAAAGAAGGAGAGAGGAGGAAGGAAAGCAAACTAATAACCGGATTGTTACACGGTCCGATCGATCGGTCTAGTAGGCCCGATCAATCGGACCTGGGCCATAAAAGGAAACGGGCCAGAAGAAGAGAAAAAAAATGCCAAAGGAAAATGCACAAACTCATATCAAAGTCAAAATGTATCCCTTATCGATCATATAACAAAGATTTTACCAAGCGTAAGATTGGAAGTGAGAGTGAATTTTTTTTTTGAAATTTAGTCTGTGCTAGGATGAATGATAGAATCACACAAAACAGAATCAACTCCATTCAGCAAAATTCTTTCCTAAAGCATAGGATTTTTTTTTTAATTTAATTGTGCTCTTAAGCTGCCCAAATAAGATCCATCATAGGTGACTTTCACACTAATGAATATGGTAGCCTTCTCTAATGAAACTTTTCAATCATGTAGCAGCTATCACACATACTCGTAGGTAGTCCTAATCCTCTGGTAAAATATAAAAGGCCGAATTTTTTTTAATTGATTTATGCGAGGAGAGAAGATCTGAATATATGCAATCAAACCATAACCATCAAACTGTGATGTTTTTCAGTGCAAAAAAAAAAAAAAAAATGAATCTCAAACTTGGCAAAAAATTCAATGAATCACAAGATTAGGAGAACATTAAAGAACAATGAATGAGATTGAAACAAATTAAGGGTATGAGCAAATACCAAGTGATTTACGGAGGGAGTCAAACCTAGTAGGGTCCAAAAGTTTTGTAAGTATATCAGCTAGTTGATTTTCCCTAGGGATATGCGGCTTATGATTTTCTCTTCAACCAAATCTCTAATAAAATGATGCCTTATGTCTATGTGTTTGGTTCTGGAATGTTGTACCGGGTTTTTAGAAATGTCAATAACACTTTTGTTATCACAGTAAACTACCATTGTGGTTTGTGCAATGCCATAATCAGATAGCATTTGTTTCATCCATAACAATTGTGACAATTGTGTGCAACAGCTTCCAGCTGCGATGTATTTTGATTCAGCTGTAGATAAGGAGGTGGAAGTTTGTTTCTTGCTGTACCAAGCAACCAAAGTATTGCCAATAAGAAAACAGCCACCAGAAGTGCTTTTTCTATCATCTACACAACCCGCCCAGTTAGCATCGGAGAAACCCACAACATTCATGTTGGTATCTCTTGAAAACCATATTCCAAAACCAGTGGTGCCACTAACATATTTTAGAATGCTCTTCACAGCTTGGACATGCGATTCCTTTAGTTTTGCCTGATATCTAGCACAAACACAAACACTGAAAGAGATGTCTGGTCGACTAGCAATTAGGTACAACAGACTTCCTATCATGCTTTGATACAGTGTTTCATCGAAGTCTTTCCCGGAAGAGTCGAAGCTCAACTTTACAGTGGTGTTCATAGGAGTACTGGAGTGCTTAGTGGAGTTCATCCCAAATTTCTTCAAAATATTTTGAGCATATTTGGATTGAGAAAGAAATATTCCATTCTCGCATTGTTTGATTTGTAGACCTTAGAAGAAGGATAATTCTCCAACCATGCTCATTTCAAATTCTTGTGACATACATGTGGCAAAGGATTTAGCTAAACTTTCAGATGTGGATCCGAACACAATATCATCCACATAAACTTGAGCAATGAGGATATTGTTTCTATCTCTCTTGATAAATAAGGTTTTATCCACACTGCCCCTTTTGAAAGAATTTTCTAGCAGGAAGGTAGTCAGTCTTTCATGCCATGCTCGAGGAGCCTGCTTCAAACCATGCAAGGCTTTGTTCAATTTAAAAACATGATCAGGGCTATGAGGGTCTTGGAAACCTTTAGGTTGCTCGACATACACATTCTCATTAAAAAATTCATTCAAGAAAGCACTCTTGACATCCATCTGATATAACTTGATTTTCAAAGAACAAGCTATTGCTAATAGAATGCGGATGGACTCAAGACGAGCAACAGGTGCAAATGTTTCATCAAAGTCTATTCCCTCCACCTGTGTGTAGCCCTGTGCAACTAGTCTGGCCTTGTTTCTAATGACTTTTCCAAGTTCATCGGTTTTGTTTTTGAAAATCCATTTTGTCCTGATGACATGTGTGTTTTTGGGCCTTGGAACTAGTTTCCAAACATTGTTATGCTCAAATTGACCTAACTCCTCATGGATGGCATTAATCCAGGAGTCATCAATAAGCGCTTCATTTATATTTTTGGGTTCAAGAGAGGAAACATAACACAAAATTTACCTCATTTTGTACTTGCTGACGAGTTTTTAATGGAGCATGAATATCACCAATGACTTTGTCAAGCGGATGATCTTTGATTACCTGACCTTTTTGGGATCGAGGATGTACTTCCTTGCTTTGAGAAGGTTGATGACTTGGTGTTCTTTGAGCAGGACATTTCAATTTCAGTCCAGACTCTTCAGTTTCAGATTCTGATTCTGTATCAGGAATAACAGTTTCTTGATCCGGTGTTGCTGGATCTATTGGTTCCTTATTTTGGTTCCTGTCTTGCTCAACCTGCGAAGAAGAAGTAAGAGTTCGTGGAAATTCATCTCATCATCAGAAAAATAAGAAGGTTCAACGTCATCTATAATGACATTGATAGACTCCATGACCGTTGAATTACACAAATGAAACACCCTGTAAGCTTTGCTGTTTAAAGAATACCCAAGAAAAATCCCTTCATCGCTTCGAGAGTCAAATTTTCCAAGATGCTCTCTGTCTTTCAAGATGTAACACTTTTTCAAGATGTAACACTTACTCCCGAAGGTTTTGAAATATTTAACAGTAGGTTTTCTACCATTCCATAGTTCATAGGGTGTATTCTTTGTGCCTGCCCTGATGTAGACTCGATTGATCACATATACAGCAGTATTTACTGCCTCTGCCCAAAACTTTTGAGGCACGTTCTTACTATGGATCATGACTCGAGCCATTTCTTATACTATCCGATTTTTTCTTTCAACAACTCCATTTTGTTGAGGAGTTTTAGGGGCAGAGAACTCATGTTTTATTCCATTCTCAGTAAAAAAAAAGAGTTAAAAGATGAGTTCTGAAACTCAGTGCCATGATCAGATCTGATTCTTGCAATTCCATCAAACTGTTCGGCCTTATCTGTAAGAAGTTGAAGCTATAAGCAATGGAATACATCAAAGGTTTTAGATTTATCTCTAAGAAAACGAACCCAAGTAAATCTAGAGAAATCATCAACAGAGAGAAAAATGTACTTTTTACCACCAATACTTTCAGATTTTGAAGGGCCCATAAGATCCATATGAAGTAACTCTAGTGGTCTTTTGGTAGTAAGCATATCCAATTTCTTATGTGGTGATCTAATTTGTTTCCCCAATTGACAAGGGCCACACACATGGTTATGAGGTTTTTGAAGTTTGGGGAGTCCTCAAACCAATTCTTGTTTAGAGAGTTTTTCCAAATCAGAATGGTTAATGTCACCTAGCCTTTGATGCCAAAGGTCAACATTATTAATAGTAGCAGAATTGCAGCTCAAGACATTTTCATTAACAACCATATAGCAATTATCGGAATTCTTTTTACCAGAAAGAACGTGTTTTCCATGATTGTCTACAATTGAGCAAGCATTTAGAGAGAAATGAACCTCATTACCAAACTCACAGAATTGACTAATACTTAGCAAGTTTGCCTTAAGGCCATCAACCAGAAAAACATTATTGATAGTGGACATACCTGGTATGTTGACAAATCCTTTACCAATGACTTTTGATTTGCTTCCATCTCAAAATTGAACATTACCACCATGACTTTCAAGAGATGTGAAAAGAGACTTATCCCTTGACATGTGTCTAGAGCACCCGCTGTCTAAATACCATACATGTGAACTTTGTGTTGTAAGAGCAGTTTGAACCATATTACAGCAAAGATCAGTTTTGCGTACCCAAATGGATTTTTGTTTGACCTTATAAGGGGTCAAATTGATCTTCCTTCTTTCATTGCGAAGTTTGTTATGCAATCTATTGCAATGAGGCCTAATATGTCCAATGATTCCACAAAAATGACAAGTCGGGACATATTTACGGTGAGGCATGTGTTTTTTGAGGTTGGAGTTCACATGTTTAGGATGATAGACAGCAGGTTCAATAGCAAACAGCGTATTACCCCGAACAAATTTACCTGGGTTTTTGGAGGAGGATGCACCATAGTCAAATCCAAGGCCATGCTTGCTGCTAGATATGATTTGCGCGCCCAAAATTTCATCAAGTTTCTTTGACCCTGTATTCATCCGATTAAGATCAGCTTTGGTAGAGACCAATTCAGAATTGGTCATCTTCAGTTTTTCTGAAATGCTAGCTTTTTCTGCTTTGCAGGAATCCAATTCTTTCTTTAGGATTAGTATTTCCTTGTCAGCTTGAACAGATTGCTCATGTAGTAAGTCAAGTTCATTCCCTACAGAAATAAGCTTGTTAGATAGAATTGTACACTGTGATTCAAGTTGAGATACTTTACCTTGGGCTTCATTGAATTCAGTCTTAAGAACAAGATTTTCTTTTTCAGCTGTCTTCCATTTTCCTTTTAGAATGTCATTCAATTGAGTCATCCTCCTTGAGTGTTTGAGGAGACTATGATATGCTTCTATTAAATCTTGTTCATTATCTGACAAAGAATTAAGATCCTCTGAAATAATTTCATCAGATTTTTCCACACCTTCCTGCAAAAAGGAATCGTTAGATCTTGCCATAAAAGCCATAAACTTTCCATGCTCAGGTGATGATGATTCAGGTTCAGTATCATTGCAATCTTGATCTGAATCATCATGCCACGTGACATTCAAAACCTTTCCTTGAGTTCTGAAAGTTCTATTGACACATTGAGATGCATAGTGACCAAAACCTTTGCATTCATAACAGTGAGTACTCTTAGGAGGGATTTTGGACACATTTTTCTCAGAGTTTTGACCAGTATTGGATTTAAAAGAAGAAGAGGGCCTATTCTGTCCTTGTTGAAAATTCTTTTTAAAATCCTTTTTATCATTTTTCAAAAAAAATTTAAACTTTTTAACAAAGAGAGCATCAAGGTCTGGGTCTTTAGTCTCTTGTTCTGAGTCATTATCATGTTCCAGATGAAACTTCAAAGCCATTCCTTTAGTTTTCTTTGTTTTTCTGAAATTGCCTTCAAAGGTTTGCATATTTCCAACTAACTGATCAACTTTGATCAAATCCAAATTGCTGGACTCCTCAATAGCTACTACTTTTGGGTCAAATCTCTCAAGAAGAGATCTTATAACTTTCCATGCTCAGGTGATGATGATTCAGGTTCAGTATCATTGCAATCTTGATCTGAATCATCATCCCACGTGACATTCAAAACCTTTCCTTGAGTTCTGAAAGTTCTATTGACACATTGAGATGCATAGTGACCAAAACCTTTGCATTCATAACAGTGAGTACTCTTAGGAGGGATTTTGGACACATTTTTCTCAGAGTTTTGACCAGTATTGGATTTAAAAGAAGAAGAGGGCCTATTCTATCCTTGTTGAAAAGAATTTTTAAAATTCTTTTTAAAATTCTTTTTATCATTTTTCAAAAAAAATTTAAACTTTTTAACAAAGAGAGCATCAAGGTCTGGGTCTTTAGTCTCTTGTTCTGAGTCATTATCATGTTCCAGATGAGACTTCAAAGCCATTCCTTTAGTTTTCTTTGTTTTTCTGAAATTGCCTTCAAAGGTTTGCATATTTCCAACTAACTGCAACTTTGATCAAATCCAAATTGTTGGACTCCTCAATAGCTACTACTTTTGGGTCAAATCTCTCAGGAAGAGATCTTATAATTTTTTTAACAATTTTGTGTTTAGGAATGATTTCACCCAAGTAGAAACTAGAATTCACAATAGTGGATAATTTATCATTGAAATCATCAAAAACTTCATTTTCATCCATTTTCAGATTTTCAAAAGCAGTAGCCGAACTTTGAAGTTTGGCTTGTTTAACTTTGAGAGTACCTTCATGAACAGTTTCTAATATATCCCATGCTTCATTAGCAAGTTTGCAAATAGATATCCGACGAAATTCAGAAGGAGAAACACCATTAAAAATGGCATTTAAAGCTTTACTGTTAAAATTAAAAGCTTGTTTGTCCTCCTTGGTCCATTGAGGCATGAGTTTTTCAATGATCTTGTTGCTATCAGTTATGACAATAGGCTTGGTGTAACCAAATTCCGCACAGTTCCAGACATCCACATCTATGGATTGAAAGAAAGCAGTTATATGTACTTTCCAATAATGGTAATTAGATCCATCCAAAAGAGGGGGGGTTTGGAAATAGATGATCCATCTCTAATAATATCCATATCAGAAAATCTGTGAAGATCTCACACAACAAGTTGGTGTGAACCTGCTCTGATACCAAGTGAAATATCTGGAGGGTTGATAATCACAAACCCTAACAGACAATAAAAATCCCAACACAGATATAAATATGGAATAAAATGAATCAATAACCTAAGTTATTCAATCAATCAATCAAGAAGATGGACACACGATATTTTACGTGGAAAACCCTGAATAGGGAAAAAACCACGGGACCTCGCACTGGTCCATAAAGATCAAGCACTAATAAACAAAGGTTACAAGAGAAACTCACTACCCTTTACAGTTGAACTCAACCTAAGGACCATAGTGATTCTTGCCGACGACCACGTCGTTCACCTTCTCTAGCATTTCGATCTCCACGCCTTGAACAAGACGAATCAACTTAGAACATGGATGGTGAATCTCTAGATGCAGAAAGCTTCAGCACATTAATCTCTCAAAAGGACTCTGGAGGAAAATAATCTCTCTGAAAATAATCTAGGGTTTAGAACAATGAGAGATAATTTCTTTAATGAGGTTAAACCCTTAAATAGGCTTTTGGAAACGTGTAGGAGAGATTAGGTTTGAATGGGATAGGAATAGAGGGCTGAAGAGGGAAGATCCTAAAAAACAGCTGAGATTCACCGCTGTCCGATCGATCGGATTGACTTTTAACTGGGAGCAAAATTGGTCAAATCGATCGGTCATGGGGTCCGATTGATCGGTCTGACTTTTAACTGAGAGCATTTCTGGGGCGATCGATCGGTCATGGGGTCCGATCGATCGGTCAGACTGATCTGATGAAATCTTCGTTGTTTTCTGTGTCTTTTGATTTCTTCCAATCTGAAGTGGTCCGTCTAAGAATATAAAATTACATTTAATCCCATGTTTTGTCCAACCATATGAATTAACCAACACTCAAAAGCTAACACAATGTGTCCTCATTTCTATTACCAGTGGAATGATCCAAATAAAATCTTTGGACCATAATATTGTGTGTGGCTTTTAAACTGGAAATAGGAAACAACCTACTGTCGAATTTGGTGGACTAATGGACAACAATGGCTGAACTTGGATTCTAGGCTATCTCTGGAAACTAGATTCTACCAGATTTGGCCGGTTGTCCATCTTTAAGCCCTTGATAAATTTATACAACATAAAAGCCTTTGTGCGTCAGGGGCGAGGCTGGCTGCCCGAACAACTTGCAATATTGAGACGCTTAACAACTCAGGGACCAATAAATCCATTTCTTAGAAAAATAGGAGAAATAATATAGCAGAGACCCAAAAAAGTAGCTATTGAAGCCCTTGGACATGTATGTGGGTCTCTTGGTGTATTTGACTTGGCCTGATAGGCTTTAAGCCTTCTCGCGTATTCAAATGGGCCTGTTAGGCTATGGCTCATGGCAAGGCCAAATGGACCTTGAGCTGGATCTGACCCGGCCATCCAACTGGAGTAGGAATGGATAGTCCAGACCTTGTGGATCTTGTGATTGGTCAGGCCCTCAATTATTTGGGTCACTTTGATTGCTCAAATGGTCTCTTAAGCCATCTCAATTGGGGCCCAATAGTATAAGGGATTAAATCAAGATTTGGATGGGCTTAAATCGGGTTTCAAGAATCATGAATTTAATATGGACATGAGGCATAGTGTGTGTGTGTGTGAGAATTCAAGAGTGGAAGGTTTCCTTAAATGAAGGAGCCATACAAGGAATGGATTTTGGAAATATTCTAGATGAAAGAAACCCTCTTCAAAGGGACGGCCATTCTTTTTGTCCCCTAGTAAATACTCACCCACCCACACACACTCAAGTCCTCACCATCAGCTCTACAACCAGGGATTGATCCTGGTTGTTTTTGTGGAAGGGAAAGGGATTGCCTCGCCACTGAGCTACCAATGGATTGGCAAGACGTCCAAGTTGAATTTTGAGTCCTAGTCTCCTAGACACTTCCTATTTTTTTCCTTATTGTAAGCAAGCAGTTGAGTCTTGTAAGGGGTTTACGTAATAAGTTTCTTGATTCTACATGATAGATTGATGGCTAGGATTAAAACTAGAGACTAGGGTTGTTTTGATTGAAAATATTATATAAGTACTAGGCATGGGACAGCCGACCCTGAAAATACTATATAAGTACATGGAATGGGACGTCTAACCCTAGATTTTGTCATAATTTTCTCTATATTCAATAAAGTGTTGCATGTTTGCACCTTTTCTCTTCACATTGGTATGAGAGTGTCTCCCAAGGATTGAGGACTATACAAGTAGTGGATTAGCTTTTTTTTTTCTTTATAAGTTCATTTACTTAATCTAAAAGATCCTAAAGGGATTCGAGTCATACAAAAGGAGTGTAAGTCATGCATAACATTACTGAGTATCTCATGACAAAAGATCCAGTGGCCATCTCAAGACATCTTAGAGGAACTGATAGAATTGAGTGGCCGTTCCTGCATTCAAGGTCTGATCTTGGTTTCGTCCTGGCTTTAGGTTCCGGTCTTCCTCATCATTTCGCATCTTCTGTGCCATGCGTCTCTCCTCGAGGTATATCCGTTTGGCTGGAGGCGGAATGAAGTCCCTGAAGGTTCTTAACACTAGGTGAATATACTTAGATAAAGTGTCGGCGACCTGGTTCTCAGACCGTCGGCAGAATTTGATCTCCCATTCCTCAAATGTGAGTAAGATGTCCAGTAGTTTCCTCCACCATGTCATGAAGTCCCAAGGCAGAGTACCTGCCTTTTGAAGGTTTTCATCCAAAATAAGACAATTTCTCCTTCTAAGATGATTCGTTGATGGCCATCATTCTGGAAAAAAAGCAACACCATGTAGCAATGAATGGAGTTCTGCCTCAATTGGGCAGGATGCCAGGAGCATAGCAGAGTATGCTATGTTTAGTTCACCTCTGTAATCTCGTATATTGCCTTCTATGTCTGCCATTTGCTGTTGGGAATTGAAGGCTCCATCAAAATAAAACTTGTAGTATCCTTGGCTTGGGGGGCTTCCAATAGTCATTGGGCATTCCTGGGGAGAGAGGAAGGCGGTGAGATGTTGGATATGTTCCATACTTCCATTCATAAATGGCATTGATAGTTTTCCTGATGACCGTGCTGGGTTGTATAGGGGCTGAATTGAAAATGTAATTGTTTCTCATTTTCCACACATACCAGGATATAAGGCCCCCTATTCTTTTGTTCTGGTGTGACGATGTTGCCCTCCAGATGTTGGATATGACAGGGCATGTGGCAAATAGGTGATTTGATGTTTCACTCTCCATTCGACAGAGGACGAAGAAACATTTTAATTTTGAGGGAGGTAGGAGTTTAGTGTTGCTCTTAATGGGAGACCCCCACTCAGCAGAAGCCAAAGAAACATATTAATTTTAGGTAGAAGCTGAAGCTTCCATATATTAGGTCATAGGTATTGTGGTCCCATCTTGATCGGTCTTAAGGACTTGTAAATAGCTTTGAGTGAGCAGTTACCTGCTGGTTCTGATGACTCGCACCTAATATCTAATCCCCCAAGGGGAATTTCTGTAATTGATGTCACTACCCCATCTTCCCGTAAGGACCTTAACAGGGGCTCATTCCAGGTGCAATGTCCATTAGCAGTGGTTGTTAGTTTGGAGACTGGTGTGACTTCTAGAATGTTAGCGTTGGGAAGTCCACATCCCACATCGCCTAAGTCCTGAGTTAAACATGTCTTCATATACATGTTTGGGCCTTCCACCTATCCGCTTAAGCTTTTGGGTTGGTGTATGGCATCTTACATGGCATCAGAGCGGGTTCTGATCCCATAGTTCTTGTGTTGCCCACGTGGCTCCTGTCGTTTTTGTGTAAGCCCACATGACAGGCCCGTCTATGAAATCCGTTAGGCTTGCAGGTTGGGGGGGGGGGGGGGATGGATTGTTGGGAAGTCCACATCTCACATTGCCTAAGTCCTGAGTTGGACATGTCCTCATATACCTGTTTGGGCCTTCCACCTATCAACTTAAGCTTTTTGATTGGTATATGGTATCTTACAATTAGTTCCTAGAATCAGTGCATGTAATTATCTATAAGGTATCCACCTGAGTGTTGAGGAGTGGCCTCCACCCAAGTGGGAGTATTGAAAAGTATTTATGCTGCCTCTAGTAATGCCTCGAGGTTTTGTTAGGAATGGCTAGCTAGGGGAAATCCCATGTTAGAAACCCTCCTCAATCTCTCCATCCTTACTAATTATAGAGCAAAGGAATGGAAGGAATCTCTTTGTAGAATCCCTTGAGCTCCAATTCTCATAGGAGTAATACATCTCTTTGCACATCCCACTAAAGTTGCAATTCATAGAGTCCATCTTTGTAAGAATTTATTCTGGGGCCCTTAGATTCTAAGACCTCCCATCATCTCAACTTTCATGGCCACTCCATCTCTTGATTCATCCACCACCATATAATTTGCAGACAATATACACCAAGGTATTTCTTGAATATGAGTAGTTAACTCGTCTATAATCAATGCAAAATTATATGAGCTTAAAGCTAACCTCTAATGCAAATATGTGGTCACTAAAAAACTCTCCTGTCTCTTCGAAGGTAGTTCTCACTCTTGTTATCTCTCCCTCGTACATGTCTTTAACTCTTTATCACAACCATAGAACCTTGTTTTTGTATGGGATTCAAAATATTTGAATATCATAAGACTTGACGTGGCTTGTTTTCGGCAGAGTAAGTGAAATTCTTTAAGCACACCCCAATTAATGGGATGAGGCTTCAATGACGACAATGAGTGACTCACTAAAAATTCTTTTGTTTCTTAAAAAAAAGGAATCAAATAATAAGACTTAAAAAAAAATGTTCTTCTTGTTTTGGTAAGGTTCTGATAATAGCGATCCTATGCAATGGCCTTGGGACCATCTTATGGTGCTATGTTTCAAACCCGATTATTCGTCTGTCCCACATGTTCTTGCAAGATACAAAAAATATAGAAACGTTCACATGGTAGTCATGTATGGTGCCACAGTCTTCATTCAGCAGTTCCAACGTTGTATCTATTGGACAATTCTAAGCATATAAATAGAGTATTCTCTGTATGCAATATTCATACTCCATTCATGTTGTTGCGAATTTTTGGTTCTAGGCGTCTAGCCCATCCATGGTGAGGTGCCAAGTGGCCTATTATCTTGCCTGTATGATGCTATGGGCCTTTGTGGTGAACGTATAGTTTTGTTAGAGCTGTGGGCCTCTTGTATACCCTACATCATCTTTGCCAAAGAACTGGTTTATTCCTATATTTCTCTAATGAATGAACAAGGAGTGTTGATTGTTTATTTGTCCCAACTTTCTGTGACCCAAGAAGTGATTCTCTCAACGAAAGTGTGGCCTTTGAAAGGCCCTGCTTCCGAAATCTGTGTACTGTTGTGGAAATTAGTCCTTTATATATATATATATATATATATATATGACAAACACACAAAATCCAATTATCAATTTTATGAAATTATGGTGATCATAAGTATACCTTTAGCAATTGTAGACCACAAACACTCTCCATGCACGTGGGCGCACACCAAAAGGAAAAAAGAAAAAAAAAAAAACCCTCATCCTAGATATCAGGAAATGATTGTCATTCAGAGACTTGTCCTTGATAAGGCCATACTCCCTAGATCTATCTGCACATGTTGAAACCAGACAATATGCATACTGCATTGTACAACGTTTTAATCATTTTGTATTGCATTAGATGGTATCTGCAGTAGGGGCATCTGTAGCAACTTAAACTCCAATGCATTGAAAATAATATTTTGTTTAGAAGATGAAACACCTAGAATATCTTTTCAGGCCACATTTCGAGTGAAGGTTCTGAAGGATCTACCAGAAACTGCAACACAGAGAGGGAATCAAATCCTGCAAGCAGCATAAGGAGAAACAAGGGCTGTGTTTGAATACTCTGCCATTGTAAAGCATAAAAGCGGAGAAGCAAATTGTAAAGGTGCTCTATTGCACAAGAGAGATTGATCAAGGCCTCATACCAAAATGTAACTTTATCTAAATGATTGTCCGTTTAGAGCGAACGATTGTGTAATAATTGCTTCATCATCTCCATTCCTCTTTTTCTTTTTTTTTATATTTGTGTTGAAGAGACTCCATACTGAAATTTATAAAATATACAATGAAGAATAAAAAGAGGAATTTCTAATTATAGTTTTTTCCTGGGCTAGTATTGTTTCTTCTACTCTCCTGGCTCAGCATCTATTTTCTACTTTCCTCTCTGTTTTTGGTAGCATTCATGTTGATTTATATTTAGAGGGTTTAAATTCTATCGACATGTTTGCTTTAATGGTAGTTTACTCCCACCTTCTCAACTTATTGAATTTGTTTTGTTGACACAAAGCCACTTGCAACCTGCAACAGCCGGAAATTGGGAAAGTACACCTGTATATATTTATGTTGTGTGAGAATCTTGTATGCATTTCATTTGTGCAATCATAAACTTTGTAAGCTCCCATCTATTATTGTTGGTTGCTAGAATATCTGGCTGAACATCTGGTGGAATGAAAGTCAATGGGCAAAAGACGTGCATGACATTCAATTGTAAAGTCTTTCTTAGATGAGGTTTAGGAAGCTTCCTGATGACGGGAGGGATCATAGAGAATCAGATCCTTGGGTCTCTTGAAAGGCACCTGACGATTAGTACTCTAGATTTGTTATGTGGGCTTTATTGGTAAGTTTGTAATCAAAATGCCAGAAGATGCGACATATGAATATTAATTGTTTCTTTACTCATTATTCAAATAATAAACTTACATTACGTTCATCAGTGTTTTTTTTTTTTTTTTTTTTTTTTTTGTTTTTGTTTTGTTTTTTTGTCTCTGTTTACTCCCATCTTGTATCTTCATATAAAATATTTGGTCTGTTGGGGACATTGATGATGGCAGGTTCAATAAAAGATTCTTCCCATTCGGATGCGTAATCAAGTGGCTGGTGTTCCATGTTGTTGGCCATCATAATAGGAAAGGTTACGCCTAACCTAGTACTGAGCTGAGCAGCAACATTGAAGCTTCCACATTGATAATAGTCAAGGCACAGCCATGCCTCATGGAAAGTGGTAAACAACTGCATAGTTAGGCACCCACTTTTCTTAGAAAGTGGTTAGCCCATGAATGTGTGTAGACTTGAGGAATCGGCAGTAGCGTGCTGGATTACTTTGCAAGTTAGATTTTGGAGGGGCTTATTACATGGGTGATTGGAGATTTCTTCAATATGTAATGTCTAGAATGGGATTTGGTGAGAAATGGCGACAATGGATTCATAGTTGTGTGTCATCTGTGCAATTTTCTATTTTAGTGAATGGTTTGCCAAAAGGCTATTTTAGAAGTTCCAGAGGGCTACAGTAAGGAGACCCCTCATCTTCTATGTTGTTTGTTATAGTGGCGGAACCTTTGAATGCATTAATGGTTAGGGCCAATCAAATGCAGTTAATTTCTGGCTTTATAGTTGGAAATGAAGTTCATGAGGTAACGTACATTTACAATTTGCAGATGATACTAATATTTTTTGTCATGCTGCTTTGACCCAGGTGGAAAACTTGAAGATTATTTTGAAATGGTTCGAGTGGTTATCAGGGTTGAAAATTAACTGTGGCAAATGTGATTTGATTGTGGTTCTGGTGACTGTAGTCATGTTGATTACTTGGCTAATGTATTTTGGGTGCGAAGCTGGAAATCTTCCTTCTTAAGTACTTAAGGTTGTCTTTATGTTTGGGGTTACCTAAGAAGCATTTATGGGATTCTGTTTTAAAGTGGATAGAGAAAAAGTTGAGCTCTTGGAAATGTCGGTATTTATCTATGGGAGGTCGGCTTACTTTAATTAAGTCTATTCTGTCAAGTATTCCAATTTATTTCCTTTCTTGTTTTAAATGCTCAAAAGATGTCACACACAGAATTGAAAAACTTCAGCGTCTCTCTGGAACTATTCTTTTGAGAAAAGGAATTATCACTTGGTAAGGTGGGAGTTGGTAACGTGGGAGGAAGTTTGCCATTAGCTCATGGGGGGTTGGGTATCCTGTCTATTAGTAAGGTTAATAGTGCATTGTTGGAAAATGGTTATGGAGGGTGGATTTGCTTGGCCATGGCTGATGGAGGAAGTTATTTGTTTGCAAGTATAAAATGGGTAATGATGAATGGTGTGTACCAAGTCAAGACTATAAAGTGTCTGATTTATGGAAGTCTGTACTTTCTGTTAAAGATGGCTTTTAAAGGTGGATTCACTTTAGGATTCATAGTGGGCTGTGGGTAAGTTTATGGCACGATGAATGGTGTGGTCAGTCGGCATTGTGTGATAAATTTTCAAATTTGTATTCTTTGGATCAAAGACAACAGGCTCTCGTTGCTGAAGTTTTTGTACGTTGAGGGGAGGTAGTGTTAGAGATTTTATTTTTTGGAGGGATCTAACAGATATTGAATTTTTTTTATTTTACTAGATTGATTGGTATGCTTGATAATATTTACTTGCCTCTGGGTAAACTAGATAGCAGAGTTTGGAAACCTGATACTAAAGGTCTTTTTTATGTGAAATCCCTTTTCAATGCTATGATTGACAGTTCTGTCAGGGAGGATGATTGGTCTTCTTTTGGGAATCCTTCAATTATGCTAAGAGTCTTGGTTTTCTGTTTGATTGCAAGGAAGCATAAGATCCTGACAATTGACAAGTTGAGGAGAATAAACCATTTCATAGTCAATGGATGCCCTTTATGTCTAAATGATGAGGAGTCGGTATATCATTTGATGATCCACTGTCCTTTTGCTTCTCAAGTGTGGAGTGATATCCTTAAGGTGTTGGAGATGGAATGGGTCATGCCAAGAACTGCTGACGATCTTTTCCTTCAGTGGCAGTTGGAGTGCAAATATGTTCGCAACAAGATTTTATGGAAATTAGTTTTGTATGCTACCGTTTGGAATATTTGGTTGGAGAATAATAATAGAATGTTCAAAAACGTTAGTCAACCAATTGATAAGGTTGTTGAGTCTATTGTTTGGACAGTTTGAGAATGGGAGAGTAAGCGACAGGGGTTTGATAGGGTTCCCTTGGAAGATCTTAATAGATCTTGGGAAGTTTTTCTTAATTGGGGGTTGGCTGCCAAAAGTTTCACGTAGAGTTCATTGGTTGCGTCCTCCTTCTGGAGCTCTTAAATTGAATTTTGATGTAGTCATCTGCAGTCTATTAAAAAATGTGGTTTTGGAAGTGTTATAAGGGATAGTGATGTTAGTTTTATTCGAAGTTGGCTTGGGCATGTGGATTCTTCGAATGCCAATGGAGCTGAGGTGGTTGCTCTCTTGATTGAGTGTCATGAATTGTTTAAGTTGGATGGTTAAAATGCTATTATTGAAGGTGATAATTATTTGTCAGCTACTCAGTGGGGGTTCTGTGAAGGCTTCTCATCCATGAAAATCAGCAGACTATGTGGAGGAGGTGCAAGAAATTTCTACGCAGTTGAGGGGTTCCTTTCATCATATTCCTCGCAAGGCAAACATTATGGCAGATAGTCTTTATAGGGAAGGAGTTTTTCGCTTTTCTACTTTATCTTTTGTTTTGTTTTTTCTACTCTTTGGAGTTGTTATCTTATTTCGTATTTGATTAAGTAGAGTTTTTTGTTTAAGTCTTTTTGTGTAGGTCTTTTGGTGAAATAAAATTTTACTGTTATAAAAAAAAAACCAAAATGGTAAATAGAGTTCATTTTTAGCATTTCAAAAAGTGCTAACTCACCATATTTGGGCTGAGAAATGACCTGACAATGTTTGAATTTTTTGGACAAAAAGTTGGCATTGTTTGGATGAAAATATTGGATCTAGAAGCAATTATGTATATCTTACTTGAAGCCTTTCAAGATAATGACCTTTTTGATGTCCTATGGAATAGATAGTTGAATTTCTGCCTTTCGTCTAGGTCGTCGCATCTTTTCCCCAATGTATTGTTATGTTGCCAAGCCAATGAAAATCATATAGGAAACCTTACTTGCTCAAATTTTCTTATATATGAAGACTTTCCAAAAATCAAAACATCTGTGAGCATGCAGGTGTGGTCGCGAGGACCACATAAGTGTAGGGTACAGTGTACACGTCTTACATTCTCCCACTTGGTCCAATGTGATGACATCAATATGATAAACATGTTAGATTTTCTAAAATCCCTTTTTGGAACTTGACAAACCTTTATTTTAAAAGAAATGCATCCTTATATGCAATCATCCAGACATGATTGAAGAACTTGCGTGTGAGCATTTGATCCTTTTGTCCCTCACAAGCTCCACATAACCATATATATTCTTACATATCAACACTTTGATCTAGGCAAGTGCATGGTTGTGCATAAACAATAAGTTTGCTGAAGGGGTCATATTATCATACCCTTTTATCTTTTATCTAACAGCTTACTGTAAGACTACCTACCTACAAGTCTAACTTGAATAACTGTCCCTGTCACAAAGAAAGGACTTTACCCGTGTGCTTTGCTCAGAAATCATTCTTTCCATAGATGAGACCAATAATCCTCTGGGCTAGGAAGGGTGTCATTAATCTACAATATCAGAATGACAAACTCATTCTCACTATTCTTGAGGTATAGAGGTATATATATACAGGATCCACACTAGTTTTACTGAAAGCGGATGAAGAGAGAGAACTTCTATTAAATGAAGGTGCTACTTTTGATGGACTTCTAAAGTTCACATATATAGGAACATTTTTAAACTAATACATTAGTAGGGTTTTTTATTTTTTTATTTTTTTTTATTTTTATCACAAGTGTTGAGTCTCAAATGGAACAAGCCATTGCATGAAGAACCTAAACTAATCAACAGGAATTTCTGTGCAAACTTTAACTTTATTAGAATGGCTAAGACAGAATTGATTTTCTCTATAACTTGACATGGCCTTCCGCTGTCCATCTTCTTAGAATAATAGTCTGAAAATAAATGTTACCTTCTTGTGCCTTCTCCACTACCCATGCTTTGCATCTGTGACACCTCCAACCTATCCTTTATCCTTGTTGTTTGGAGTGGTCTGCTCTATAATTCATGTACCTACTTTTCTGTCCAGTGTCAGTGTGTTACCTTGACTCTTTGGGTCTTTCTTCTTAGTCTCGGTCCATTGAGGACGTGCTGCCAACTTGTTTAGAGATACTGTTTGCAGTTACTGAGAATTGTGGAACACAAAAATGGCCACCTTCAATGAATGCTTGAGTTTTTGTAAGCACATTTTGAAGAGTGATGGTCGGTGATGATTTTTCTAGAGGCTTTGGTTTTTGCCAACTTTACAATCAAATCAATGTTTTTAATCTGTAATCATATTTATCTTGTCCAGTTGTCCCTGACTGTAGCTCAATTAGTTAGGGACATAGGCGTGTGCATGAGAGTGCATGAGTTTTCAGTCCAAAAAATTCAAACGGGCCAGCCCTTAGTGTTGGTCCTGTTTAGTTCTAGAGTCCAAGGATTGTATGTGAAAACTTTGCACAACTTTAAACTTAAAGACCCGATGTTAAGGTCTAATTAATGAATATTTATCTGATTATAGAATGTTTGATGGAACTACCTTTTTCCCAATGCCAATGTGCCTAAGTAAAAACTTAAATTTACACTTTTAGTGGAACGAGCCTAAACATTTGAAGACCCGTATTTCAGAATGAGTGGGCTCAACTTGCACACTAATCTATGCCTACATTTTGATTGAAACTAGACTTGGTTCTCAGCTGTGGAATTGGCTTGAAATCCATATATGTCAAAGGTCCTTTTTCTGCATTGGGCATGGAACCCAGATCATGCAATTCACAGGCCCACTTCTGTGAATAGGATGGTCTATGAGCCTAGAATAAATTCCACATACTTATGCCTGAATCATTCAGCTAAATGGGTCTCAATCTATGTTTAACTCGGTTTGACTATACCATGTCGGGCTAGACAGTAACTTGTTCAAGGCCTGGTTTTTCTAGAGTAATCCAGTTTAGCTTATGATTGTGAAACAACCTGGCCTGATCCTAGATATATTTGGGCCTCAGAATGGCTCTTACTTGGCGCAAGATTTGATACAAATGAGGGTTGCTGTCTAGTTTCTGAATGTTGACTTGAAACTTGGAATACGTACGTGTGCAAACAATAAAGATAACATAAGATCACCTGAGCTGCTGGATCTTAACAAGTTTAATCTTGCATACAAGCCATGGCTAACCAGGCTGGACTCTATAATGGGACGAACCATATATGAAAGGCCATAGCTATATATAAGATGGGCCTCTACTTTTGTGAATAGGTTTGATCTATAATCCATTCCAAGGTCTAAACTTGCTTGGACTTTTGGTTGGAGAGAATTGCAAGTGGACCTGTTTTCTTATATTATGAAAATCCATTTTGACTGAATTGACCAAGTCTGTTGGGCCTCGTCCATGGAAGAGCCTGAACTGACACTAGAAAGAAAATCTAGAATGGTTCCTGGATTTATACAGTTGGCATAAAAGTGACAGGTCCTCATGGGCTTGAAGCTAACTGGTGTCCTACCTTTATGGACTCTCTCCTCTCTCTCTTCCTGCAAGAATCTATCCTTGGGTTGGCTGTGTGAGATGAAACGCTCTTTTCTGCTTAGGCTCCTATTTTTCAAAATGTGAGGATTTTGGGATGGCTCACACTCTGCTTCAAGTAGGTCGGCTTTGATATCAAATATTATAGACCTATCCAATACGCCAAAAGACCCAAAGCTGATGAAATACATCAAATCAAGTCTTATAACTATTTAGGACTATAACAAACTATTATATAAAGAAGGGAATAATTTATTAGCTACTGGCAACTGACTGTAAGGCAAGAAAGCTACAAGAAAGCTTTAAAGTGTGTGACTCATTATTTAACACCGCGTGTGGTTTGTGAAACTAGTAATCATTTGGTCTGTTTAATCCTAGAGTCGTAAAACTGATAGCACTTGTTACTATTAATGAAAGCATATATTTAATCTTATTTAGAAACACAAAAACAAGTTGAAGCATAATGACCTTGTTAGACTTACAAGTCCACTGCAAGGGCTAATTTAAACCTTTCGTCCCATCTTTTACATCTTCTCCTCTATGCATTGTAATGTTTCGTCTCATAGTGATATGTTAAATGAATCCTCTATTCCAACAACCTAATTTAAAGCTTGTAACATTCCAAGCCTTAAAAAAAAAAAAAAAAACTGTACATGTGTGATTGTGCATGCGGTGGGTCGGATGCACAGATGTGGATTCCACATCTAACACTAAAATCCTTATAGGGCAGGTGGCAATGTCTCCATCTTATTATAAGGCAGGCCTGATGTAGTAGATAGAAGAACACCTTAGACAAGAAACAAGCCATGTGAATTGCTCATTAACTTTTTTTTGCATTATGTTTTAATCATTATCTAGCTCAATCTAAACAAAAGAAGCTTGACCACCTGGAAAGCTTTTCATATAACATGTTCCTGTAGAATGGTCTTATTTTTC